>OY998108.1:9941756-10647183 GCA_963921955.1 Aleiodes alternator | reverse complement strand
CGGCGGAGCGACACCGCGCGCGTCCTCTCCAGCCATATGCGCGATTTCTTGCCCCTGTCGTTATTTATTTAAATAAACAAAAAAGCGTATTACTAACATTGGCATTTTTTGATTGATTTGTTGAAGGATGTGAGCGTGAAAAAATTTTTAATGAACATTAAAATAATTTTTTTGGAGCAATTGAGAGAAGATTCTTTTGGGGGATAATTGATTTTTTCAGGTGCTTCGATGAATTTTTTTTTTTTTCGGAGCAGTGAATTAAAATTGTGAATGTGATTGAATTATTTTTAAAATTTTTCCCTTTTCTTTTCATCATTATGCTCCTTTTTATTTTGTACTTTAATTGAGGTGTGAGGTCTTTGATCGCGTGTTGTGCTTGGAAATTACGATTTTTGTGGAAAAACTCGAGCAATAACGGGGGCGTGTCTGACAGTTCGTTCAGGCCGCGTGACTCACTATAGACGTGGCCTTCGGTATTTTGTTTTGAGCCACTGTGGCCTCTCCTGTGAGTGAGAGCAAGGCTTACCTGTGGCCCCTGAGGGGCCCTTTACCTGGTCACCCGGGCAAATCTTGAAAAAAAAGGGGGGAGGACTGGCGTGGAGTGGACTGTGTGTGTGTGTGTGTGCAAGGTGCCACTCTTCGATTTTCTTTTCTCTTAAAATTCACCCCCAATTCGGCATTCAATTCACTCTCGTTTCACCTGTGAACGAGACTCTAAGGTCTCAACTGAGGATTTTATAAGTTAAGGTGTCTCAGGTAGAAGAAAAATTTATCGAATTTTGGAATTTATTATTTTTGGATTTTTATTGCCATGTGCTTCCTCAAATTCTTGGATAAAACTGGAAATATTTCTATTAATTTCATTCAATTGATTGGATTTTTGGAATTATTAATTTAATTTCTGGAATTAATTGCCTCTTTGATATTTTTAATTGATGCTGTTGGAGAGAAAATAATAGGATACATCGAATTAATTTGATTCTATGTATTCCCTGTGTATCTCGTGGCACTACGCCTGTATTTATTTTTGATCTGTTCGTCTCTATTTCGGCTCTCTGCTCCTTTCCAACTGTCTTTGCCCTGTTGGTATGCCTCGAGGGGACACTGGGGTCCCTTCTACGTCATTAGAGCATCTCTTCTTCTTTTTTCATTTTTATAGATTTGTTATGTCTTTTCATTCCTCAATATGTGTGGAATTCTCTTCAGTAATCTATGAAATTCGTAGAAAAGTTGAGAGTTTAGTACGAATATTCATACAGTTGAAGAAACTATGATTATTTGATATTGAAAATTCTCTAGTTGATTTTCTTGAATTTTTCAGTTTATCAGATATTTTTGTAAAGAAAAATCAGAGCTACAAAAGAGGTTTCTACAAAAATTTTCCTATCTCGTTTAGTTTCCGCGATATTACTCAAAAATTAATGCCAGAATAAATGGAATTATCATTTTTACCTCTTCACTACTGAATTAAATAATTAATTAAAAAATCGTCATTAATTACCTTTTTTTCTGTTATTTTTTGAAGAAATTTTGAACTTCGCCCATTTGCTTGTCGCCGGCGCTAATTGCATATTCCAAAACGACAATCATAAATTTAACGGTATATTTCTGCTTAAATTACATAAAAGTCAGGGAATTGATACTCACTCTTGTAAAAAAAAATCACGTGCTATAGACCAACTTCCCTGAAAAAAAAAAAAAACGGAATTCATCTGCCACGTTTTAACTGTTTAGTATATTAATTTACACATATATATGCGATGTGATGTCACTGGGAAGTTCAGTGGTATGCGAAGTGACAAACCACAGGATCCAAACTCTCTCGTGTCCTTGATGACTGAAGAATCTTATCATTTTACAGTATTCAGAAATTGCCTTGGAACACATTCGTCTTTTATTCCAGCAATTTGCGGAAAATTTATCCACTTTTTTTATTTTTTTTTACTTTTTTGCAATTTCTTGAAAAAATTTATCCACTAAATTTATCCGAGGTCTCATCAATTATTCATTGAGGTCCTTTCACAGCAATCACTTCCGGTTCGTTAACAAGTATGTCTTAACATTTTTCATGATTATGACCATGTATTACCGAGATTACACACACAATCATACCGGATGTGGTTTTGAGGTGAGCTAATCGTGCAGAATCGTCGATGTCTCAGGACTTTTTGTCATTTCCTTTCCTTTTACATGCTTCACTGATATGTCAAGGGCTTTCTGTTTCTCCCGAATGTATTCATCATTTTTTTTTTTTTTAAGCAAGTGATGATTCATGGAGGATAGTTTCAGTTGGTTGAGGCTTCTGCTAATGGGCACTTCTCTTTGCACTGTTACTAAGCTGTTAATGATCACGTCATTATAATTTGTTGATTCGTTTCATTCTTTTGAGATTGAAATCCAGTGTGAATAAGGGAGACCAGGACAAAATGGTCCGGGAATTTTTTTCGAAAGGGAGGAGTTAACGAGAAAAATTTAAAAAAATTGAGTAGTCGTTCGGATGGGTCTGCATTGCATCTCCCCTAATATGAGAATGACTCGAAATCAGTGAAAATATTGAAGTCAGCTCTTTTCGAACAATTGCATTGAAAAGCTGAAGAAATTTTCGTTAGGAATTGTGTCGAAATTCATTTTTGAGTTTTTTTTTCATTAATCCTCGGAGGATTTCAGGAGAAAGGGTTCATTTTAATCAATTTTTTCAATAGTAAGAACTAGTTAATTCAAATCAACGATGATTGTAATCAAAAATACATTTTTTTATCTAGGGGAAGATGAGGCAAAATGAACATCAGGGGTAAAATGGACACATCTAAATTTTCAGGCAAATATTATGGAAAACTCTTGAAATTAATAGGAATATCGGCGGTAGATCGTTTCTGATGATTTCATTGGAAAGCTGAGGGGATTTTAGGCCGAAAACGTGTGCCGGAATTAATATTTTTGAATTTTTGGCAATTTTGACTTTTTTGAGCATTTTAGAGGAGTAAAACCCTTTCTTTTTTTGAAAATTTTCAGTGTTTTGAGAATATCCTCGGTTGTATTTGTGATAGCATGAAAATTTCGACTGGAGGTAAAAGGTGAGATCATTCGCCATCGATTCATGGGGTTTTCAATTTGAAAATATCGATTTTAAAGGTATTTATGGGCATTTTCGTGAAACAGTTTTGTGAAGCAGTTTTTGGCCTACAACTATTCCAAAAATTGATATTTTTGAATTCAAAACCCCATAAATCGATGGGAAATGAGCTCACCTTTCATTTGAGATCAACGACGAATTGCTACGACCAATAGAACCAGAGATATTTTCAAAAAACTAAAAAATTTCAAAAAAGTAAAGGCTTTTTCCCCTCAAGAATGCCGAAAAATATAGAATTTTCCAAAAAATCGAAAAAGATACATCCGACACTCGTTTTCCGGCTAAAATTTCCTCAGCTTTTCAATCGAATTATCAGGAAAAATCCAATTCTAACCGTTTCATTACAGTGTCCATTTTGCCCCACTCTCCCCTATAAAAAAAACTCCATATCATGAATTTCGAAAAAATGCAGTTTCCGAGAAATAACATTTGAAAAATTGAGTGGGATCAAATTGATCCTGTCTCTATGCTTTGGAAATCTGTTCGGAGAAATGTGCTCCGAGGATTAATTCGTTTCTCTTTCAGTTGAAAATCAGAGCTTTAACACTACACAAAATGGATTTTTTTCTTATTTTTTGGGGATTCTATCAGCCGTGAGGACTTGGGACGGATCTTAAATGGAAGTTCGCATCATTCGTCATCAATTGATATGCTTTGAATAGGAATGATCGTTTTTTGAAGAATATACTATGGAAAAAATAATTGTCATAGAGTGACTTGAAAACTTTCATTCCAGATACACAGAGAAAAATGTTTTCTCAATTTAAGAATGTGCAGTCACTTAATTTAAGAATGTGCAGGTCACTTAAATTAAGAAAGAAAAGTCACTTGATTTAAGTGAGTTTTACTTTCTTAAATTAAGAATTAAAAAGTCACTTGATTTAAGTGGGAAAAGTCACTTAATTTAAGTGACTTTTACTTTCTTAAATTAAGAAAGAAATAGTTACTTGATTTAAGTGAGAAAAGTCACTTAATTTAAGTAAGTTTTACTTTCTTAAATTAAGAAAGAAAAAGTCACTTGATTTAAGTGAGAAAACTCACTTGATTTAAGTGAGTTTTACTTTCTTAAATTAAGAAAGAAATTGTTACTTCATTTAAGTGAGAAAAGTCACTTAATTTTAGTAAGTTTTGCTTTCTTAAGTTAAGAAAGAAAAGGTCACTTGATTTAAGTGAGAAAACTCACTTGATTTAAGTGAGAAAAGTCACTTAATTTAAGTGAGAAAAGTCACTTAATTTAAGTGAGTTTTACTTTCTTAAATTAAGAAAGAAATAGTTACTTGATTTAAGTGAGAAAAGTCACTTAATTCAAGAATGGCAAGTCACTTAAATTAAGTGCCTGCACATTCTTAAATTAGGAAAACATTTTTCTCTGTGTAGGTCCCAGGTCCCTCTGACTTATGGAATCGGAGATAATCTCCGAAAAGTGAGAATTTTTGAAAATGAAAATGATTTGACTCCCCAATTTGTACTCAGAAAGACAGAGTCTTTGAAAAATTGAAAATAATCAATTTTGACACATGTTTTCTACCATGAATTTCCTCGAATTTTTAATGAAATCGTTAAAAAAATTCATTTCAAAAAGCTGAATTTTTCGCTTCACATCAACTATGAAATTTTCATATTGTTCGAATAGAATTAATTGATAGTAATTCCAATCAGACTGTTGGTGACTTCTGTGAACAGTATTTATTTCAAAAGTGAACGGAAATGTTTCTGGTAACGAAAGTAGCTTCATAAACATGAAATTCATGAATAGTCCAAGTTCTGTCATAAAAAATTTTATGGTATGTTTTTTGTACAAAACAGAACTCTTCTGACTCTTCCTCTCAATTTCCTTGAATCTCCTTGAATCTCCTTCAAGTCCATTTGATAAAATCTGATTGTCTCAGAACATCTAAAATTTCAAATTCATCAAAGTTTTATTTAATCTAAATTTTTGTTTGAATTTTCCCAAATTATTTTCTCATAAATTCAAAATGTAATAAATTAAGTGACGATTTAATTTAGTACACAATAACTCTGTCACTATTTTCCGTATTCACTAGTCTCCATATAATTAATCACTACAGTTTGAAATCTTAAATAGAGATTTCAGTGAATTTCCCCGTAGTAAATGCATCGTCACGACTTAAGTAATGCAAAAAGCGGACTATAAATTTCTGCATAGAGTATAGTCAAATGAGAGCATTCACAAGTGGAATTTATCCATATATCATTTTTTTTTTTAATATTAAAATGTACAATTGTGAATGTAGTCACTGTACATGCAATTAGAACGTTTGGTCACATAAAAACGGTAGAACGTTTTAAGTCGATTTATATTCGTCGATCCGTTGATCGTTCTGTTTTGATGGATGGTTCCATTTTTTCAAAGACTTTTCCTCATCTTCATCTTTGGAGTTATCAGAGGAAAACATGAGAGGAGGATCATCAACGCTCTGATGATTCCAACCAAGACAATAGATCCAGTTAGAATTTCATGAATTTTCAATTATTTCTGGAGGAACGATTTTTTTTTTATTAAAAACACATATTAATGAGATTTATGGAGATTTTCTTGAATTCAAAATTTAGAATTTTTTTCTCTAATTCAAAATTAATGAAATTCAAATTGTCGGTCGGGCAATTGACTGTGATGATACACAGAGAAAAATGCTTTCTTAATTTAAGAATGTGCAGTCACTTAAATTAAGAAAGGAAAGTCACTTGATTGAAGTGAGAAAATTCACTTGATTTAAGTGAGTTTTACTTTCTTAAAATAAGAAAGAAAGCCACTTGATTTAAGTGAGAAAAGTCACTTAATTCAAGTGAGTTTACTTTCTTAAATTAAGAAAGAAAAAGTTACTTGATTTAAGTGAGAAAAGTCACTCGACTAAAGTGAGAAAAGTCACTTAATTTAAGTGACTTTTACTTTCTTAAATTAAGAATGAAAAAGTTACTTGATTTAAGTGAGAAAAGTCACTTGACTTAAGTGAAAAAAGTCACTTGATTTAAGTGAGTTTCACTTTCTTAAATTAAGAAAGAAAGTCACTTAATTTAAGTGACTTTCACTTTCTTAAATTAAGAAAGAAAAAGTTACTTGATTTAAGTGAGAACAGTCACTTAATTTAAGTGAGTTTTACTTTCTTAAATTAAGAAGGAAAAAGTCACTTGATTTAAGTGAGAAAAGTCACTTAATTTAAGTGACCTGCCATTCTTAAATTAAGTCACTGCACATTCTCAAATTAAGAAAAAAAAATTTCTCTGTGTAAATCGAGAGGAGCAAAAAAAAATAATAATACTCTTATTTTTTATTCATTTTTTACTTGAATGATGAACATGTCTCTCGTGGTTTGTCACATCTGTCCATGTGACACGTGTTCCAGGTCTTATCGACACTAAACTACCCATTACTACTGCTCCACTGGCTTTTCTCTCTCTCTCTCTCTTCAAAAACAGAATAAAAGTAAAACCATAATAATTCTACAAGAAACCCACCATCCATTCTTGGATTTCTTTCACAATCCATTCAGTCTCTGAGTCAGCATGGAAATACAAACGTGAAAATTACTCTAAAAAAACATTCAGCAAGGACGTCAATTGTCAATTGGTAATAAACCATCCTTTTTACGATGGATGAGAAGGTGCTCTTGAGAATGTTAAAATTTCGAAGCACTTGAAAAAAGACAAAAATAAAAGTGAAAACATTTCAGTCTTTATTTTTTTTAAAATTGCGCAAGTTTAATGAAAACAAGTCTCAGGTACGGTACTTTCTTAATTTGGCGTACAAAGTTATACTGGGTGGGCTTTTTAGCACCGGTTTTTGGTTTAGTAATACATGCCTTTGGACAGGTCTAGATCTTAGTGTGGGATTTGAGAGAATAAAAAAGAAGTATAGTAATCCAAACGAGCATTTATGATTTCCAAGAAGTTTGAGTAATTGATTTATTGAAATTTATTTCAATTTCCTTCGCAATTGGAATTAATCAAATTTTTTTTTCTGCGCTCCGGCCCGAAAGCACGGACTTCCCGGCCGCATTTCACTCCGGGAAGAACGGTTTTTGTGGCCTGCTCGAGTGAATGCGCGCGCCGATGGGTTGCGCAACTTTTGTGGCTCGCTAGCCCGGCAGCGCTACAGTACACTGTTAGGAAAAAAATGAAATTTCATAGAAAATTCGATGGAAATTTTAATAAACGTGATACTGAATGTTTTTTAATGGGAAAATACTTATGAAATCAGTCAGTTTCCGAAAAAATTCAGAGGAATTTATGAGTTTTATGTAGAATTGAGACGAAAATTCTACAACTCACATGAATTTTCAACTGAACATGAATATTCAGAATTACAATGACTAGAATTTTCAATTTTTTGTTGAATTTTTTCTATTTTTTCTAAATTTTCAAGAAACAATTGAGCTGAAATTTACAAATTTCATTGATATTCAGGCGTGAAATTATTTGAAAATCGATGATTTGTTCATTTTTCAATGAGGTAATTATCTGAAATTTTAGTAGAGATAAAACTTGTTTAAAATTTCTATGATTTTGCACGGAAAATTCAGACAGAAATTTTTAACAGTGTATTACTCGTGTTGCCATCATTATACAGCTGAGATTTTTCTCCTTATACCTTGTATATAATTATATATATAAACAACGCTGGTGAATTGAGAGACACATAACCTCAACAATGACTGATTTTCGTGCAATGTGAAAGCTTACCAAACAAATCGTCCGAGCGGTATTTACTTGTGTGTGACACATACAAAAAATGGTGAGAAAGAAATAAAAAATCCTTGTCCAACTCAGTGAAAATCCTTGTCAACTAAGTGAAGAGACGAAGATAAAATAAATGTAATACTGAAATCATTTATTGTGCATTTTGCGATGATTGAGTTAATAAAGTTTCAGTTCTATGTATGAATTCCAAACAATTTTTCATTTCTAAGTATTATTTATCCATAGTTAATTACTTTTTTTACATTTTTTTTGCATACTTTTGATGCCCGCCCCGACCAGTAAAACCTCGGCTTCGCCTCGGTTTTACAAAAGTCGGGCGGGCGCCCCCCCCCCCTCCCACTAACGGGTTGACCGTGCTTTCGGTCCGGAGCGAAGAAAAATAGTATACGACCCACGGCCACAAAGTTGGATGCCCTGGCCTACGCGATATAAGGCCTCGGCTTCGCCTCGGCCTTTATATCGCGTAGGCCAGGAAATCCAACTTTCTGGCCTAGGGTTGTAATATACTATTTAAGCCCACAGTTAAATTGTCAAATGAGCTATATCTTATCAAATTTATTTATTCACTTGAAATTTCACTTCAAATATTGATAATTAAAAGAAAAAACAATCAGTTTGAACTGAGATTTCAGTTGTTTTTTTTTTGGCCTCCCCGTTCGGTAAATTCTGTCATTTATCATCGATATCTAATGGCTGGTGCGACTTCATCAGAAATTCCACCCACGAGTGTCACTTTCTTTTCTTCAGGCCAACGTAGGCGTTTTTGTGAACGAAAAAAATTCATTTACAAGATAACTGTGATATCATCCATTTAAGATCAGCTTATACACCACTGATATTTCCAATCTTTTTAATTTTATCAATCTCCACACTGTACGATCATCTTGAGTGATATATCACGTGATTCACACACCTGATAACACTGTGAATTGTTTCTCTTCAGTGCTCTGCTGTTACGCATCATCGATTCACTCTATCGCAAGTGAAATTATTGAATGCATGACCGAATTCGTTCAGTTAAATTGATTTGTCGTCACTTTTTTTTTTCTATTGCAAAATATTTCATGCAGAGGGAAAGAGAATCATGAAAAAAAAACAAGGAGAATCCGGAAGAAAATAATTGAGACATTTTTTTTCAAAGTGAAAGACTTTGCAAAAAAAATTTGAGAAAATTTCCACTTTTTTCCATCTCGTTCCACTTTTTTATCGATTAAATTTATTTTTGAGTGAATTTTTCTATCCATTTTTGAATCGGTTGATAGCGTAGAAGTACCTTATTTTGTCCACTTTATATCCAAATTCGAAAATAAGTCATTTTATACACAGAGAAAAATGCTTTCTTAATTTAAGTGAGAAAACTCACTTGATTTAAGTGAGTTTTACTTCCTTAAATTAAGTGAGAAAAAGTCACTTGATTCAAGTGAGAAAACTCACTTGATTTAAGTGAGTTTTCTCACTTAAATCAAGTGACTTTTTCTTTCTTAATTTAAGAAAGTAAAACTCACTTGAATCAAGTGAGTTTTCTCACTTAAATCAAGTGATTTTTTCTCACTTAATTTAAGAAAGTAAAACTCACTTAAATCAAGTGACTTTTTCTCACTTAATTTAAGAAAGTAAAACTCACTTAAATCAAGTGACTTTTTCTCACTTAATTTAAGAAAGTAAAACTCACTTAAATCAAGTGACTTTTTCTCACGTAATTTAAGAAAGTAAAACTCACTCAAATCAAGTGAGTTTTCTCACTTAAATTAAGAAAACATTTTTCTCTGTGTAAGTGCAATAACATTATGAGTTAGATTCGTATAATTATTAAGATTTCGAAATTCAATAAAAATATCATTCTAATTCATTATTTTTTTTTTTCTATTAACTTGATATTGAAGTTGCCGAAAAAGGTGCGAAAGCTCGCCAAAACTGGTACTTCTACCCTACTCTCTCCTTCCTCGTTGACAGAAATTATAAATTGTTTTTTTTTTCTAAAAACACACTCGTGTTATTGCAAATCATTCTCACATTTTTAATATGACTATAGGATTAGATTTATCGATTGGCACAAGTTCGTCACATTGGATAAGTATTCGCGTGTTGGTCGTGTGGGCGAACTTGTCTGGGCAGGGCATTTCATGCCTGAACCACAGCCACAATTACCTCACCAATCCATAAACAAAACCTTTAAAAGTCCAATAGTTAAATTCCACAGGCCCCATTTCACTCATTATTTCATACGTACAAGCACTCTCTCCATATGGTATTATGAAGCAAAAGTTATAAAATATTCTTCTCCATCATATTGTCACCACAAAAGTTGTTGGTTTGAAGACATCCAGAGGCTCCCACGTAGCTTTAAAAACACGTACACACCTTCTTGCCATTTAAGGATCGATCGACTCTTCAAAACGCAGTAAAATAACTTTTTCTCCCTTTTTTTTTATTTATCCTCTTTATTTTATTATCTCGAGTTATGCAATTTTAACGATACGTTTCATCGGCGCTTTGTATGCTCCTCTTCATTATTTAAGAAAAAAAAAAACTTTATCTCACCGACTGATTGTTGGATGTTAGTCAGAGGGGTTCAAGGACGTGCACGTTCAATTCCGAAAATATTCGATTGGTCTATTAGTACTAACTTTCATTTGTTCTTACATTGGAATTATTTTGAGTGGGGAGAGGTAGCTTTGAGCTGTTCGAAATAGCTCCAGGGTCTAGGCGCGTTGGACATTCCAAGTGTGTGGTGATGCAGCAGCCGGCTTTTGAGGCAGGTCAGGAGACTCGTGTCTGGACGGACAATCAAAACATTCGCTTATTGCATTCGTCAAAACATTAACATCCGAGGTTAATAGTCTGAAAGGATGCCAAAGAAAAGGAAAACGTGAAAATTTTCATCGTTTTTTTCATCTCAGATATTACACAGAGAAAAATGTTTTCTTAATTTAAGAATGTACAGTCACTTAATTTAAGAATGTGCAGGTCACTTAAATTAAGAAAGTAAAGTCACTTGATTTAAGTGAGAAAACTCATTTGATTTAAGTGAGTTTTACTTTCTTAAATCAAGAAAAACAAAGTCACTTGATTTAAGTGAGAAAAGTCACTTAATTTAAGTGAGAAAAGTGACTTAATTTAAGTGAGAAAAGTCACTTAATTTAACTGAGAAAAGTCACTTAATTTAACTGAGAAAAGTCACTTAATTTAAGTGAGAGAAGTGACTTAATTTAAGTGAGAAAGGTCACTTAATTTAAGTGAGAAAAGACACTTAATTTAAGTGAGAAAAGTCACTTAATTTAAGTGAGAAAAGTCACTTAATTTAAGTGAGAAAAGTGACTTAATTTAAGTGAGAAAAGTGACTTAATTTAAGTGAGAAAAGTGACTTAATTTAAGTGAGAAAAGTGACTTAATTTAAGTGAGAAAAGTGACTTAATTTAAGTGAGAAAAGTGACTTAATTTAAGTGAGAAAAGTCACTTAATTTAACTGAGAAAAGTCACTTAATTTAAGTGAGAAAAGTCACTTAATTTAAGTGAGAGAAGTGACTTAATTTAAGTGAGAAAAGTCACTTAATTTAACTGAGAAAAGACACTTAATTTAAGTGAGAAAGGTCACTTAATTTAAGTGAGAAAAGTCACTTAATTTAAGTGACTTTTACTTTCTTAAATTAAGAAACAAAAAGTTACTTGATTTAAGTAAGAAAAGTCACTTGATCTAAGTGAGAAAAGTCACTTAATTTAAGTGAGTTTTACTTTCTTAAATTAAGTGACTGCACATTCTTAAATTAAGAAAACATTTTTCTCTGTGTATTTTGTTATTCATCTCATTGCACATCTTTTCCCATGTGAATTGAAGGAAAAAAAATGAGTTAATTTTTTTTTTTATTGCTTAATGCACTGGAACTCATGAAGTCCCTTTGGACATTGCAGATTTTTATTCCAAAGTGAATGGTAGAGATGCTGGGGCCCGTTATGCTGCTCACGGCGCAAGAATGCAGTCCGGTCGTTGCCAACTACCTTTATACCCTTTTCTTATCCCACCCATTCTTCCCCCTTTTCGTGCCACCCAATTTTACTAGTCGCAAATTCTTATTTTTTTTTTTTTTTTCATTTGAACAAGAAATTCAATGAATTATTTATCATCTTAGAAATAATATTTTCTCAAGTATTCATTGTAAAATAGAAAATTTAATGTCATTTTCATTATTCTGAGAATGGTCATGAAAAAACAAATGGCAAAAAATCAAAAGTCTCGAACTTTCTCTGTTCCTCTCTTTGCCGAGTCAATTCGCATGTATAAGGGTCTTTGTAGAAAATAGCCATTGCACTCGCCCACACGTGCAAGTAACGACGAAGGTAAAAGGAAGCTAACTGAAAGAGAGAATGTGAATAAGAAGAAGAGACAAATGTACTGGCTAGATAGGCGCGTGTACACGTGAGGTAGAGGGGTGGGGGTGGATACCATGCAGCTGTGTGTTGTCAGCTGTCTCTATGCAAATTGCCCTTTTCTCCCAAGATTGTTAATTTTTTTCTGCCATTTTGAATCGATGCATCAATAGTGGTGAAAGAAATCGTCTTTTTTTTTTTTTTTGATAAAGGACTTGACGAAAAAGTTTGTAAAAATTCGTGAAAATACTTTGTCATGTTTACGTCATTGGGTACACAAAGAAAAATTTTATCTTAATTTAAGAATGTGCAGTCACTTAATTTAAGTGACAGGCCATTCTTAAATTAAGTGACTTTTCTAACTTGAATCAAGTGACTTTTCTCACTTAAATCAAGTAACTATTTCTTTCTTAATTTAAGAAAGTAAAAGTCACTTAAATTAAGTGACTTTTCTCACTTAAATCAAGTGACTTTTTCTTTCTTAATTGAAGAAAGTGAAACTCACTTGAATTAAGTGACTTTTCTCACTTAAATCAAGTAACTATTTCTTTCTTAATTTAAGAAAGTAAAACTCACTTAAATTAAGTGACTTTTCTCACTTAAATCAAGTAACTTTTTCTTTCTTAATTTAAGAAAGTAAAACTCACTTAAATTAAGTGACTTTTCTCACTTAAGTCAAGTGACTTTTTCTTTCTTAATTTAAGAAAGTAAAACTCACTTAAATTAAGTGACTTTACTCACTCAAATCAAGTGACTTTTCTCACTTAAATCAAGTGACTTTTCCTTTCTTAATTTAAGAAAGTAAAACTCACTTAAATTAAGTGACTTTTCTCACTTAAATCAAGTAACTTTTTCTTTCTTAATTTAAGAAAGTAAAACTCACTTAAATTAAGTGACTTTTCTCACTTAAGTCAAGTGACTTTTTCTTTCTTAATTTAAGAAAGTAAAACTCACTTAAATTAAGTGACTTTACTCACTCAAATCAAGTGACTTTTCTCACTTAAATCAAGTGACTTTTCCTTTCTTAATTTAAGAAAGTAAAACTCACTTAAATTAAGTGACTTTTCTCACTTAAATCAAGTAACTTTTTCTTTCTTAATTTAAGAAAGTAAAACTCACTTAAATTAAGTGACTTTTCTCACTTAAGTCAAGTGACTTTTTCTTTCTTAATTTAAGAAAGTAAAACTCACTTAAATTAAGTGACTTTACTCACTCAAATCAAGTGACTTTTCTCACTTAAATCAAGTGACTTTTCCTTTCTTAATTTAAGAAAGTAAAACTCACTTAAATTAAGTGACTTTTCTCACTTAAATCAAGTGACTTTTTCTTTCTTAATTTAAGAAAGTAAAACTCACTTGAATTAAGTGACTTTTCTCACTTAAATCAAGTAACTATTTCTTTCTTAATTTAAGAAAGTAAAAGTCACTTAAATTAAGTGACTGCACATTCTTAAATTGAGGAAACATTTTTCTCTGTGTAATTATTTCAAATTTTTCTAAAAAGTCCTTCACTCTAGAGGAAAATCTGCTTGATAAATGTGTGTTCTTCAAGTTTTTGTCTTTGATCAAAATACTGAGAAGAATTGTTGAGACATTTTCTTTATTTTTCGCAGGATTACTACAGTGATTTGAGGCACACCTATGATACCAAATGATCGTACAATTCTTTACGATCTATTACATGATAGGATAGAAGTATGGTAATCCAGTTTGTTAGTGAGGAGAAACCCAGCAATCATTCCTATGTTACCTTCCACCATAATTGCATTATTATGCGTTATCCGCGAGTTTAAGAGTTCATTTCAGTACATTCTCCCTTTATTCAAGAGAGAAAATAGAAGAAAAGGCGAGTAAAAGAAACAACAGTGAAATGACTACAATAATTTTTCATTCACAATTGCTCAAAATCGTTTGATGTATCATTAGAGAGTGCAATGCACTGGTCAACTACATTATTTTTATTTTAAAAAATTTAAAAAAGAAGAACACAAAAGAGACAGAAGAGAGTTTTGTTTTTCATTGGCGAGTTCGTGGCCTCGTGTAAGTGTCGCTGAGTGTATATCTTAATTTTCTATTTTCAATCTAATTTTGTCGAGCCGGAAAATGTGCGGTTCTATCCCCACTACTTTTTCACTGACACTAGGGATCCAGACATCGTGGTTGATTTCTTTAACACAATCTATACATAGATCTTTTAGAGTCAGTGTCGACTTGTCGCGTCTTTATCCTGATAGACATTATAGAAATTTCGAGATTCATTTCGAATTTAAGAGGTTTTAGATAAATTCTTAAAAAACATGATTAAGAGAAAATGAATCTTTTTTAGATTGCAATTTTATATTTTTTTAATAATAGAATTTATATTCTTTTATATTCTTTTCCCATCAATGGAAAATGAAATAATTGATAAAGCATTAAACTTGATGGAATTTGATGGTAACACCAACTTTTCATGCTTACACAGAGAAAAATGTTTTCTTAATTTAAGAATGTGCAGGTCACTTAAATTGAGAAAGAAAAGTCACTTGATTCAAGTGAGGAAACTCACTCGATTTAAGTGAGTTTTACTTTCTTAAATTAGGAAAGAAAAAGTCACTTGATTTAAGTGAGAAATGTCACTCAATTTAAGTGACTTTTACTTTCTTAAATTAAGAAAAAAAAAGTTACTTGATTTAAGTGAGAAAAGTCACTTGAGTTAAGTGAGAAATGTCACTTAATTTAAGTGAGTTTTACTTTCTTAAATTAAGAAAGAAAAAGTCACTTAAATTAAGAAAGAAAAGTCACTTGATTCAAGTGCGGAAACTCACTCGATTTAAGTGAGTTTTACTTTCTTAAATTAAGAAAGAAAAAGTCGCTTAAATTAAGAAAGAAAAGTCACTTGATTCAAGTGAGGAAACTCACTCGATTTAAGTGAGTTTTCCTTTCTTTAATTAGGAAAGAAAAGAGTCACTTAATTTAAGTGACTTTTACTTTCTTAAATTAAGAAAGAAAAAGTCACTTGATTTAAGTGAGAAAAGTCACTTAATTTAAGTGACTTTTACTTTCTTAAATTAAGAAAGAAAAAGTCACTTGATTTAAGTGAGAAAAGTCACTTCAGTTAAGTGAGAAAAGTCACTTAATTCAAGTGAGTTTTACTTTCTTGAATTAAAAAAAAAAAGTCACTTGATTTAAGTCAGAAAAGTCATTTAATTTAAGTGACCTGCCCTTCTTGAATTAAGTGACTGCACATTCTTAAATTAAGAAAACATTTTTCTCTGTGTAACTCTCACCTGAAAAACATTAATCATTATGAAAAAAAAGAAAAAAAAAAGAAATTATTAATGGATTTACAATTTTGCAAAGAGTGATCAGGTTATTGCTCGGTACCAGAAAGGCCAGAATTGCTGTAGCCTTTGGCAAGTACCGTTAGGTACACCTCGTTTTAAATTCTTCTTTGGATAATCACACGGCTATGCACACAGAGGATGTCGGGGCCTTGGACCGGGCCGCATCCTCGTCACATCCTTTATTTCCTTCCAGATGGAGAATGAATTTGACCCTGAAAACAACGGGAAACTGAAGAGAGACCTAAATTTAAAAAAAAAGAGGAAAAAAAAACGTCACAGTGGATCAGAGGAGGCGTCTCGCTTGGTCGATCACATTGTTGCGTCTTCGTAAACACCGTAGTTTCACACACCTACATACTGCAAAAAATTACGTTTTTTGTTATTGCTTTTTTTTTGCAAGTCCTTTTATGTACTCCACTCGGGAAACAATCCTCACTGACTTCCGGGGAATTATCGTAATTTAATATTAATTCTATCAGTATCAATTAACCCGTCATTATGAAAACAAACACTGCTTGTTTGAATAAGTGTGTCAAGTTCATGTAAACATTGAAGTTCTCTTCATCAAGTTGACGTTTACAATGCAAAAAGAATTGTCTCATTTGCATTATTCGATGGCTTCATTGGAAATGACTCTTCTTCCATGTAGACAGAGACGAAAAAATATACAAAGAATAATATCTCATGAAACTTTGCATCAAATTTGAAAAACCTGACGTTTTCAGATAAATTGATTCCATTTTGTCACCAGTTTTTCCAAAATATCTTGAAGAAAATAATGGCGATACGCCCTTTTTGCGTCTAATCCTCCATTTTTTGGTTCTTGAAAATCTTTGAGAGTAGATGAAAAAAAGAGCGTATTTCCATTGATTCCTGAGATATTGTTTCGTAAATTTTTTTACAAAAAATTCACATGTATTTCCAATAAAACTCCTATAATGTAGAAAATCTATCAAATTCACAATATCAATCGTGATAAAAAATTCTCTCGCTGTTATTCTCGCATTAGTCTTTTTTTCTTTATGGATTATGGCAACTTTTAGAAAGCCGAAAGTGAATTTATTCTTGTTTGCGATGCAAAATTTTTATAATTTTTTTTTCTTTACTTTGAAAACAAAATCTCAGATCAATTTCTATTTGGAATTTCTATAATCTTTTACAAGCTTGGAAATCAATCCATGAAATTGTTTACCAAGAAATTTTTCTTGTGGTGAAAGACTTTGTGAAAAGATGTGAAAAATCATGAGAGACACGTTCCAATATGTCTACATTGTTGGATAATTTTTTCATATTGTTGCAATAATCATTTCAAAAAAATCTGTTTAATACAATAACCTTGCGACATATGCGGTCTCTTTGAACATAAACTATGAGTTAACAGCAAAAACCTTAATCTGAATATTCTTACACAGAGAAAAATGTTTTCTTAATTTAAGAATGTGCAGGTCACTTAAATTAAGAAAGAAAAGTCACTGGATTTGAGTGAGAAAAGTCACTTAATTTAAGAAAGAAATAGTTACTTGATTTAAGTGAGAAAAGTCACTTGATTTAAGTGAGAAATGTCACTTAATTTAAGTGAGTTTTACTTTCTTAAATTAAGAAAGAAAAAGTCACTTGATTTAAGTGAGAAAAGTCACTTGATTTAAGTGAGAAAAGTCACTTAATTTAAGTGAGTTTTACTTTCTTAAATTAAGAAAGAAATAGTTACTTGATTTAAGTGAGAAAAGTCACTTGATTTAAGTGAGAAAATTCACTTAATTTAAGTGAAATTTACGTTCTTAAATTAAGAAAGAAAAAATCACTTGATTTAAGTGCGAAAAGTCACTTAATTTAAGTGAGTTTTACTTTCTTAAATTAAGAAAGAAATAGTTGCTTGATTTAAGTGAAAAAAGTCACTTGATTTAAGTGAGAAAAGTCACTTAATTTAAGAATGGCAGGTCACTTGCATTAAGTGACGGCACATTCTTAAATTAAAAAAAAAAACATTTTTTTCTGTGTACATCATTTTTCACACGTAACTGTCCAAACTCTTTCGAAACCAACAGGGATTTTCACATACAAAAATTTCTCCACAAGTCCACGATAGAAAACCTCTAAAATTCATGTGAAAATCCTTCAAAATAGGTAACTATTTGTTTCATCAAGATAGCAACAATCTATTGACCCATAAGGCTTATGAAACTGGAAGTACTTGACGTTATTTATTCAGAAAATATGGATCCTCAAACAAACCAACAAAAAATGAAAAAAAAAAAAGTGGACATATTGATTTTACATTCAAGTGCCGAAAGACACACTGAAACTTGATATACATTACCTCTTTTGTACCTCACCGACTTGATAAGAATTTAACAATTTCCGTAAGTTCAAATGTCGACACTGACAAAGACATACTTTTCTGAAAAAGAGAAACATTCAAATATCCATTGAACTGTGTATTAGTGACGACTGGTGATTGGCTGTTTGTTGGTAGTTGCTGGTGATTGGACAGGGTGAGAGTGGGTCCAGAGAACTGCACCCACACACTACACTTGGCCGATTACCATATGCGGGGATGCTGATCGACTCTCTACAGGTTCCGGTCGTCCTGGTGTTGTGCTGCCGAACTCTCGAATAAACTCACGTTTGTCTCTCACTCCGGTGTCCACACGTCACACTGGCAACATTTCCTTGGTTTTACTCGGTTATTCCGTCACCCGGTTAGTCAGTCAGAGGACTGCCGTGATCGTGTGTGCTTATCGCTTCCTCTTTCCGCGTATGTCTCTTTATTTTTCACATTGTGCAGTTATTTTTACAATTTTTTAATACCATTCATTGGCTTTCTGCTTCTTTTTGCTCCATATTAACGGATATTTTTTCGTCAATTATTCATTGGGTTCTCGATAATTCATTTGAAGAATTGATATTATTCCAAATCCAAGAGGAAATTCACATGGCAATAAACTTTAAACGTAACAAAAAATTGGCTTCTTATTTCATTCTCTCTTTTTTTTTTAATGCAGTGAGTTTTTGAGCTACATTTACTACTGAGGTGAAAGGATAAACACGAGATATGGATGTCTGTTGGAGCACGTGAAACAACCAACAATAAAATCATTGTAATAACAAAGAGAAAATAATAATAAAACAATTTGAGAAGGCCAAGAATATAATGATAATGACGACAATGATGATGCAGAGGTACTGGACAGTGTAATCCACGAGGAGAAAAAAGTACAAAAGCCGATTTGGAATTCAAGAGTGCCATAATCATATATACACTGATTGGGGATTTAATAATCTTTTTTATCTCATTTTTTTTTCTGAAGAGTTGAGATTGAATTTAAAAAATTGCAGTGCAACGTTGGATTATAATTCCCCTTGTGTAGCCATATATATTCGCTTATTGCAATACTAACAATTATATTTGTTTCTAATTCTAACTGAATAATTAATGCCAATGCACAATACAGTTATAATGAAATTAACGGAAGAAATGAGGAGAAAAGAAGGTGAAAATGAGAAAAAATTATAAAAATAATCATTAATAACTGAAAGTAATTACAGATAATCGACCGATAACGAAATATTAACGAACGAATTTTTTTTTCAATTAAACGTGCGAGTAATGCGAGAGTGACATTCAATTACGTGTTTCGAGGATTTTTATTATCAGTGTTAATTAAAATAAAGTTATCAAGATGTCAACTCAGGCATACTACAAGGAACGCCTCGGTTTTGATCCAGCTGACACTGTTGCTGAGCATCATCGTGAACAGAGAA
Organism: Aleiodes alternator; assembly: GCA_963921955.1. Lineage (NCBI taxonomy): Eukaryota > Metazoa > Arthropoda > Insecta > Hymenoptera > Braconidae > Aleiodes > Aleiodes alternator. The sequence continues at coordinate 10,627,879 of OY998108.1, read as the reverse complement.
CTCAACATGGCTATGAAGAATCACTCACCAAGTTCAAAGGTCAGAATGGCACGACATTTATGGATTACGACGATGTAGAAGCAAGACCCAGCAGTTCACTCGCTTACTGGGGCTGCTGGGCCAAGTTCATTGAAGCACATGGTAAGGTTCATACTGATGCCAGAAAGAAATTTCTAAAATAAAGGAATGATTGCTCTTTTGAATTTTTGGTGATTTTTGTGAAGAGTTTGTAGCTTGATTTTTTTCTTAACTTTTACCAAATTCATAGTTTCAAACATATTTTGATTTTGATTTAAGTGTTTTTTTTTCGTTTTTTTGGTTTGAAGTGAATTATTTACCCTGGCATGTTGTTGAAGCGATTGAAACCCTAACTTCAGTATTAGCATTAAAGAAACAGAAAAATGGAAGTAATTTGGTTGCGTTGCTGTTAATTGCTAGATGTAGTCAGTGACACTGAGAATGATGCAAAAAATGTTGAAAAAGAAGAGAAAAAATTAATGTTTAGTGTCATGTAATTTCCTGCTTTAAAGGGCTATTAAGGACCCCATGTACAACTGACCTCTTTTTATTTATATATGTTTTTTTCTTTACATTCTTTTTACATTGAGATCAAGTTAACCAAGCCCCAGTTGGTAGCCTTGAGGTTGCTGCTCTCGTAATAATGGGAGCACTTAGCTTCATTGTCTCCACTGTTTGTTCCTACTTCTTGAAAGTTCTCATTTATCGAACAATTTCGTTATTGTATTGGTCGTTAATGATATAATTATTCAGCCTATTTAATAGATAATTTTTTTTAATATTTTTTTTGAGAGTTCTAGTTACTTTTCTTTTGACAATGATTCAACGTTTTTTTTTGTCCCTTTGCTATGATCTTGATCATTAATTGAAACTCAATTGATCAATTACAACATTACGTGACATATATTCCTTGATTAGGCTCGATTGTTAATTATTTGATGCCCTACCGTTCTGCTGTACTGATCAGAACATAAACCGATTACAATCGCAAAAAGACTTCATGCCAGTGTCAATACAATTTCAATAAAAAAAAGAATTGTTTAATTTTTCTTCTCGATTTGTTAATTTAACGAGCAAATCATGCATGGCATCAGTTTGATACCTTTAATTTAGTGGTGTTTGAATATGAACTGAATAATTTATGATAAATTGAATAGAATCAATTCTTTAAATGATTCAAACAATTCGAAATGTTCCAATTTTTTAGTTACAAATTTTTATTTTTAAAAATTTACAAGAAAATGGAATCGATTGAATTCTAATACTATTCACACACCTCTACTTACATTGTGTTAACAAAATATTACTTGATATTTGAATCAAATTTCCATTAGTATCATCAAGATTTAGGGATTATACATAATTCAAATTGGCTGATATCTAAATGATGGAAAAACCAATTATCTGAATTCTAATGTGAACATTATCATAATATTGGTATATTTTTGTGCTTTTACACATTACCTTGGTTAACATCGACCTCGTCTGCTCAGTTTTAATCCTACGGTATTTATCGATATGGACGAGGCCGATGCACACCTGTCCATCCTTCCGTTTTTCTATCTCCATAACACCTAATCTCCCTTTACCAGTAAATTATTTTTCCGTGACGTCAGACTTAATACGTGCTGCAAGTTACTATGAAACTTAGTTGCAACTATGAGGCACTTTGCGTGGGTGTAATAATATTTGCAGGTGCGTGTACTGCATAATGTGTTTTTGTTGGCAATGCTAGTTTATACCACCAACCATCAAGTAACTCAATGAAGCGTTAAAATTTTGCACATTCAAATGAAGTGCTTTCAAACTATAATTTATGAACATTAAAAAATTCTCCCATTCGACTATTATATTTCTCTTATTTTCTACAATTTTTTTTTTAATCTTCACTGTTGTGTTGAACGAAAAACATTAGCTTTGCTACTAGAGAAGTCATCTTTTACTTTCGCTGTGTGATGCTTCAAGGTGCAAATAGAAACGAGTGTGGTCAGCCAACTAGCGCGGCCGACTGTTGCATCACCATTTGTGCTACTGATTCATTTACTTTTACACTTAAGACAGGTCTGACTCAAACGATACTCCTATTCAATGATGATTGTTGATGCAAATGGCTGAAAGTACACAGAAAAAAATGTTTTCTTAATTTAAGAATGTGCAATTACTTAATTGAAGAATGTGCAGGTCACTTAAATTAAGAAAGAAAAGTCACTTGATTTAAGTGAGAAAAGTCACTTAATTTGAGTGAGTTTTACTTTCTTAAATTAAGAAAGAAAAAGTTACTTAATTCAAGTGAGAAAAGTCACTTAATTTAAGTGACTTTTACTTTCTTAAATTAAGAAAGAAAAAGTTACTTAATTCAAGTGAGAAAAGTCACTTGATTTAAGTGAGAAAAGTCACTTAATTTAAGTGAGTTTTACTTTCTTAAATTAAGAAAGAAAAAGTCACTTGATTTAAGTGAGAAAAGTCACTTAATTTGAGTGAGTTTTACTTTCTTAAATTAAGAAAGAAAAAATCACTTGATTTAAGTGAGAAAAGTCACTTAATTTAAGTGAGTTTTACTTTTTTAAATTAATAAGAAAGAAAAATTCACTTGATTTAAGTGAGAAAAATCACTTGATTTAAGTGAGAAAAGTCACTTAATTTAAGTGAGTTTTACTTTCTCAAATTAAGAAAGAAAAAGTCACTTGATTTAAGTGAGAAAAGTCACTTAATTTAAGAATGGCAGGTCACTTAAATTAAGTGACTGCACATTCTTAAATTAAGAAAACATTTTTCTCTGTGTATTGGAGGATATAGACATCTTCACTTGGGATTCAAGAATTTTTCAGTTAAACTGAGTATTTCAAAAATTATGAAATCCGGGAAATGATGCCTGATTTCGTACAAGTCATTCTTGAAGGATACGACTCATGCGTTGAAAGATAAGAGTCTATTATAGTCTCTCATAAACGGATATTGTCCAGGATATTATGACTTATTGAGTAATGATGAAATAACGTTCTTTTAAATACTATTGAAAGTTTTGATGAAGAGGAATGAGTTTTAAGGAAATAGTGATTCATCCAAAAATTTCCCATATGAAGGAGAAAGTAGTGAATTGCTACTGAGGAACATCAACCAGGAACCAAAGAAAAGGGACAAGAAAGTAAAAGTAAAAAATAGGAATGAAAACGGATCTTCAGGCTTCACAATCTTCCTTCTAAATATAGTTTTGTTATTATCAAGTGACCCAACTTCTCATTACCTTTGAACACTTTCACAAAGCATAAATGAATGTAAATAAGTCACTTGATCCGAGCGCTAGGAATTCACAATGAATTGAGCCTTTGAATGAAATACCTCACTCATCATGCATACAGGACAATCCCTATCGTCTGACAATAATTCACAATAGCAGCAAATGAAATACGTACATTTGCACATTGACTTCTTGGTAGCGCATTAAGCCTCGAATTACGTAATAAGATATGGCATATCCTTCAGCATCATCAGCATTATTCATGGAAACATGTATCCGTGACCCACGTACACATGAATGACGATAAACACCATGTAATAATCAGCACAATCAAAAAATCACGAATTCGATGGTTAGAAAGATATTAAAATAGCATCAGTAAGTACGTTATAAATTGAGGATAAGTGAAGAGAGATTGATAATAAAAAAAATCATTCATTATCGTCACTTGTTTCATTGTTGATTTACGAGATCGAGTTGGATTAGCACCGAATCATCATTCATTACTGGCAAATCAGGGCGTGAAACGTTGTCTTGTAAGATATATTAACGGGTATTTGAAGCAAACTAACGGGCATGGGGTGGGCTATTATGGTAGAGTATCAGGCATGGAGAAAGATCATTTCCAGTATGTGAAATGGAGTCTCTTCAGCGGGTGTGGTATCATATCCAATGCCAACGATAAACTGGTATGTAACTATCGCATTGGAGTAGGCAGCTGTAATCGCCCGCATTGTACATGGTTATATTCTCTCTAGACTGAAAATGGCCAAATGGCATTATACGAAAGATATTCGACGGATTCTCGTAATTGTAGGGCGCTACAATTGGTTAATCTTCGTAATACCGTTCGTTCGTTTCTTGGCATTGCTCCCAGGCATCTATTTCTTCATCTTTACAGGCAAGTATTTATAAAGGAGTGCCGGAAGTTGAAGCCAAATATCCGGGTTTGTAGCTGGACAGAGACAACTATTGTATTGAAGATAACATTATTTTTTTTTGCTGATGATAACACTGTCATGATAGAATTTTTCCATCTTTGCGGAGGTGAAATGATTCATGAATTTTTTTTTTTTTTGGAAGAAAGGATGCTGCAAAAAAATCGTAGAGATTCTTTAGCTCATCTACATTATTGTGTAATTTTTTCCAAATTTTTCTATTACACAGAGAAACATTTTATCTTAATTTAAGAATGTGCAGTCACTTAATTTAAGTGACATGCCATTCTTAAATTAAGTGACTTTTCTAACTTAAATTAAGTGACTTTTCTAACTTAAATCAAGTGACTTTTCTCACTTAAATCAAGTAACTATTTTTTTCTTAATTTTCTTTAAGAGAGCAAAAGTCACTAAAATTAAGTGACTTTTTCTTTCTTAATTTAAGAAAGTGAAACTCACTTGAATTAAGTGACTTTTCTCACTTAAATTAAGTGACTTTTCTCGCTTAAATCAAGTAACTATTTTTTTCTTAATTTAAGAGAGTAAAAGTCATTTAAATTAAGTGACTTTTCTCACTTAAATCAAGTAACTATTTTTTTCTTAATTTTCTTTAAGAGAGTAAATGTCACTAAAATTAAGTGACTTTTTCTTTCTTAATTTAAGAAAGTGAAACTCACTTGAATTAAGTGACTTTTCTCACTTAAATTAAGTGACTTTTCTCGCTTAAATCAAGTAACTATTTTTTTCTTAATTTAAGAGAGTAAAAGTCATTTAAATTAAGTGACTTTTCTCACTTAAATCAAGTGACTTTTTCTTTCTTAATTTAAGAAAGTGAAACTCACTTGAATTAAGTGACTTTTCTCACTTAAATTAAGTGACTTTTTTCGCTTAAATCAAGTAACTATTTTTTTCTTAATTTAAGAGAGTAAAAGTCACTTAAATTAAGTGACTTTTCTCACTTAAATCAAGTGACTTTTTCTTTCTTAATTTAAGAAAGTGAAACTCACTTGAATTAAGTGACTTTTCTCATATAAATTAAGTGACTTTTCTTTCTTAATTTAAGTGAACTGCACATTCTTAAATTAAGTGACTGCACATTCTTAAATTAAGAAAACATTTTTCTCTGTGTAAAGACCTCTATTCTAAAAAATAATCCGGTTAAGTTACTTCTGCTAGTCCGTTTTTCTCCTACTGTCATAAAAAGTCTACAAGACATTGACAAAGATGATTAACGCTGATGGGAATTGGTTCCACACCATGCAATATGCAGTTTGAGTTTAATTTACGAGTATTCCAGCGAGGTGCTAAAGAAAATTAACGTTATGACGACGCGTGGCTAATTACAGATTTCACTCTGTTGAATTAAGTGGTCTAAGTGATCATGCAAGTATTCCAGGCATCTTGAGTAACATTCTTTTTTCTTCATAATTTTTTATCTTCAAACTATACAGCTTATAAATTCAATGATTAAAATATTTTAATCTTCCTTCATATTGAATAGCTTACACGTGGAATTGAAATGACATTTGTATCTCAGTTTGGAGAGAGTTGGAATGTCAATTTATTTTTACGATCCATTAGTCACTAAAGTGCGCAAGATTCAAGATGAGCACTTCAGAAGGCTTGAAAATTCAATCGAACATTCTGAGGAATTTTTGTTACAGGCATTATCAGAATTATTGATAATTCCGAAAAAAAAAAAGATGCATTTATATCTTTTTTTGTAGTATCAAAGGCGGTAAACATTGAAATTACTTTTTTATTTGTGTGCAAATTAACATTTCAGAAGTTGAAGAGAAGCATCTGATGACTGAAATGTCGTAAACGGACAATCAAGCCATGAGATTTACTATTGTAGACATCATCAGGCGTTAAAGTGTTCACTGACTCAACGGGTCTGCTCTACATGGTGTAATGCTTGGGCGGTATTCTCTTTGTGAACTCTCACTGTGTGTTAGAACCTTTTCAGAGGGAATTTATTTTCTGATTGCAAGTTAACATATTCTATACAATTTTTTTTCTTTCCTCTCCTTTTATCGTTCTGCATTGTAACGCAATGTGTCACTCAAATTGCTCATCAGTGAGAAAATGTTCTCATGAATAGTTTCATTGGAGTGACACATCTTACGGGGATAAATTTGCTCTTGAAATAGGAATTACATATCCTTTCTCTAATTTTCATGGCAATGAATGGAATTTACTGTAATTTTACATTCAGACTGTCTTGATAAATAAACTTTCGAAACAGTTTACACAGAGAAAAATGTTTTCTCAATTTAAGAATGTGCAGTCACTTAATTTAAGTGACCTGCCATTCTTAAATTAAGTGACTTTTCTCACTTAAATCAAGTGACTTTTTCTTTCTCAATTTAAGAAAGTAAAACCCACTTAAATTAAGTGAATTTTCTCACTTAAATTAAGTGACTTTTCTCACTTAAATCAAGTGACTTTTTCTTTCTTAATTTAAGAAAGTAAAAGTCACTTAAATTAAGTGACTTTTCTCACTTAAATCAAGTGACTTTTTCTTTCTTAATTTAAGAAAGTAAAATTCACTTAAATTAAGTGAATTTTCTCACTTAAATTAAGTGACTTTTTCTTTCTTAATTTAAGAAAGTAAAACTCACTTAAATCAAGTGAGTTTTGTCACTTAAATCAAGTGACTTTTCTTTCTTAATTTAAGTGACCTGCACATTCTTAAATTAAGTGACTGCACATTCTTAAATTAAGAAAACATTTTTCTCTGTGTACTGAATCTATTATGATCATTGTACTTTACGCTGGACTTCATCTTCTCTTTGCAGGTGATAAAAGCCATTTACACAAGACATTTTGATATAATTAAAGGAATATATTTTTTCAAATTTTTTTAATGATTCTTAAGAAATTGTAACTTTGTGGAAAATGATCGAATCGAGATCTTAAAAAAAAACAATTTTGAAGCTCAAAATGTCTAGTTGCGGAATCTTGAGATGAGAAAAATAAAATTCTCTCAATTCTTTCCAATTGGTCCATCTATTTTTTTTTTTAAAGATCTCGGAAACTAAACGAGATAGGGCCATTTTTATCCCATTCTTTTTTGTGGACAATATCAAGAGCTACTAAAAGAATTTCCGAATATTTTTGGGAAATTGTTGGAAGGAAAAAAATCGGCTTTCGCTACTGAATTCTTAATGAACATCATGAAATTATTCTTAAGCAAGTTGAAGGCTTGACTTGTCAGTTTTCTCTTCATAAGTGATAAATTCCGGAATACTGTTCTTTTTTCTTGGGAAATCGCGTGCTAATGTGGGTGTTCCCGGCTCAACTTTTTTCTTCCTACCTTTATTTGGCATTCTAATTTCAAGAGGTGTACAAAAATGAATAATAAAAGGAAGGAAGGTATGGTGGAATGGACATCAGCGACCTTAAGGCGCCACACTTGGTGAAAGAGTACATGTCTGATGTCACCCGCTATTTCTGGCAAGATCGATGCCCTGTACGGATTTTGAAGAGTCAAATGAAACGAGCATCATTTTCTCTCAAGAATAACTCCATTTTTAGATTAACTCAAAGTATTTCTTATGAAGAAAGTTCATGGTGCTTCTGATGTCTTATCGATTTCCTTAATCTAAAAAAATGGAGAACATTGTTAAAAAAAAATTGGAGTAAATTTTTAATGAATAATTTTTATAAATTCCACATGAAGATTTCGTTGAAAAAAACTTCTCATTTCCTAAAAAAAACTCTGATTTTTGAAAACACGAAGAAACCTCAAAAATTCAGCACATATATCGGAAATTTCCCGGGAGATTTTCAAAATTCATGCCACAGTGTAGAAAAATCGGGGTAAAATGGACTTGTGAGCAAGATTAACCGGAATTTTTTCACACAGAGAAAAATATTTTCTTAATTTAAGAATGTGCAGGTCACTTAAAGTAAGAAAGAAAAGTCACTTAATTTAAGAAAGAAAAGTCACTTGATTTAAGTGAGAAAAGTCACTTAATTTGAGTGAGTTTTCCTTTCTTAAATTAAGAAAGAAAAAGTCACTTGATTTAAGGGAGAAAAGTCACTCGATTTAAGCGACTTTTACTTTCTTAAGTTAAGAAAGAAAAAGTCACTTGATTTAAGTGAGAAAAGTCACTTAATTTAAGTGAGTTTTTCTTTCCTAAATTAAGAAAGAAAAAGTCACTTGATTTAAGGGAGAAAAGTCACTCGATTTAAGCGACTTTTACTTTCTTAAGTTAAGAAAGAAAAAGTCACTTGATTTAAGTGAGAAAAGTCACTTGATTTAAGTGAGAAAAGTCACTTAATTTAAGTGAGTTTTTCTTTCTTAAATTAAGAAAGAAAAAATCACTTGATTTAAGGGAGAAAAGTCACTCGATTTAAGCGACTTTTACTTTCTTAAGTTGAGAAAGAAAAAGTCACTTGATTTAAGTGAGAAAAGTCACTTAATTTAAGTGACTTTTACTTTCTTAAATTAAGAAAGAAGAAGTTGTTTGATTTAAGTCAGAAAAGTCACTTAATTTAAGTGACCTGCCATTCTTAAATTGAGTGATTGCACATTCTTAAATTAAGAAAAAATTTTTCTCTGTGTAATAACTAAAAACTTCTATGAAAAAATTTGTAAAAATTGCGCAGACATGCTAGAGTAAATTCAAAATTTCTTTCATACTTTTGCAAAGTCCTTCACTCTGAAAAAATCCCCGTGTCAGTATTTAATTGTGCACATTTTTCACATAAAATTCTTCATGAAATTTTCAAAAACCCATGTACTCATTTATAACCGTGAAATACACTTATTCTACAATATTTCACCGCATTATTAAAATACTTTGGAACTCGAAGATCAAACATTTTATGAAGTTGTTTGAAGTCCTCTTCCTACGAATCGTGACGGGAAGATGGATACGCTCATTAAGTTAATTATTTTCGCTTTCGGGTAAGAAAACTTATGTACTATACGCAGGATAAGAGCCATGTGTATTAGTGTCATTGACATCACGCCCAGTTACTTAGCCAAGGGAAGAAATACTAACCACAGGGTTAGCGCGAAGAGCAAACTCCTATCATGATTCGTCATCACGTCTCTTACTTCCTCAGCTCCAAAGAGAGAAAAGAAGGCTATACTTCGAGTTGTTGGCGTTACGTTACGTTCAGTTAGGGCTTCATAGATTGCGAACTTTGACCCTCCCTCACCGGTCAGCTTCATGTATATATATGTATATATATACGTCGTAGCAGCTTGGATACACGACGTTTATGGCGGACATCACGATTTTTCCCACCCAATCATTGATCTATTAGAAAAAAGACCACTTTCGTAGATATTACTTCAGCATTCTGTCGTTTATGAAAATTGTGGTATAGATGATAATAATCTTGGACATAGTTATGTTATTGGCTTTTCAGCTTAGAATTAGCTCTTTGATTGGATGTTTAGCAGGTTCAGGAAAAATTATGGTATCCCGATTAAAATGAATCATTATACAGAGAAAAATGTTTTCTTAATTTAAGAATGTGCAGTCACTTAATTTAAGAATGTGCAGGTCACTTAAATTAAGAAAGAAAAGTCACTTGATTTAAGTGAAAAAACTCATTTGATTTAAGTGAGTTTTACTTTCTTAAATTAAGAAAGAAAAAGTGACTTAATTTAGGTAAGAAAAGACACTTAATTTAAGTGACTTTTACTTTCTTAAATTAAGAAAGAAAAAGTTACTTGATTTAAGTGAGAAAAGTCACTTAATTTAAGTGAGTTTTACTTTCTTAAATTAAGAAAGATAAAGTCACTTGATGTAAGTGAGAAACGTCACTTAATCTAAGTGAGTTTTACTTTCTTAAATTAAGAAAGAAGAAGTCACTTAATTTAGGTGAGAAAAGCCACTTAATTTAAGTGACTTTTACTTTCTTAAATTAAGAAAGGAAAAGGTACTTGATTTAAGTGAGAAAAATCACTTGATTTAAGTGAGAAAAGTCACTTAATTTAAGTGAGTTTTACTTTCTTAAATTAAGAAAGACAAAGTCACTTGATTTAAGTGAGAAAAGTCACTTAATTTAAGTGAGTTTTACTTTCTTAAATTAAGAAAGAAAAAGTCACTTGATTTAAGTGAGAAAAGTCACTTAATTTAAGTGACCTGCCATTCTTAAATTAAGTGATTGCACATTCTTAAATTAAGAAAAAAATTTTCTCTGTGTAATTTCAGGAAATTGAGGCACTTTTCGATTAGAATATTAATGAATGATGAGCAAAACCCTGAGATTTTATTCGTTAACTTTTAACCTGAAACGGTTTCGAAATCAAGAAGTTTTATCGAATTTTTGTGATTTTTTCTAAACTTGCTAGATATCTTTTAAGTCGAATTGATGAACAAAAAATAGAATATTTTACCAAATTAATAAACATTATTAAACATTTGAATAAATTGTTAAATTGACACTTGCCACTGCCTTTCAGGGCCAATTAACTGGGAAACGTTGGCGTGACCAGGGCCAATTGATGATTCCAGTCAAAAGTTCGTAGGGGTCTACGAGCATTTTTGACCTCAACAGACAAACTAAAATTAATTGCAATAAATGGCACATTGTAAATCTTCCAGTGGAGACATGAGCTTTCGATCTCTCCTGTTATCCTCCCATGCTATTTCAAAATAAAAAATTTACTACAAAATTAGCCACCCGTATAAATATGAAAATCTATATTTATCTTGAAACTCTTTTGGTCAAGGGGTTAATAAATGTAACGGTAAAATATGTGTTTTCTGACGATTTACTAAATGGTTTTATCATTTTTTTCTTGCAGACGAACGAGACGCCATCCAGAAAAAGACCTTCACAAAATGGGTGAACAAACACTTGAAGAAGGTAAGCTTCCTTTTATTTTTCTATCCCTCTTTTCCTAGCTCGATAAATCAGTCTGTTTTCCTCCTATATATATCGTCTGAGATTAGAAACTAAACGACAGTTATTAAACTCTTTATTTCTTACTTTACATAAATCTAGTTTCATAAATGAAAAAAAAACCTAGTAAAAAAAACACCTGCCATAAGAGTTCCGGGCAAAATGGACTTGTAAAGCAAAATTATTATTATTTTTTTTTTTAATTAAAAAGCAAAATTATTCAGGTTTTTTTTTAGAATGATGAAGGCTTCTACCAGAAGAATTAAAAATATTACCCAATTATGGAGATATGTTGGAGCATCTACTCAATTTTTTTCAGATTTTTCTATGGAATACTTCGTTTAGAAAAAAAACTTAAATTATTTTACTTCAAAGGTCCATTTTACCTCGATCTCCCCTATTTTGAAATCACTAGTCTTTCAGGAAATTTATCTTGAAGAAAAGGTGAGGTTAACAAGTTTGCAATGCAGCCATACTTCATGACTTATTTATGAACCAAGTCGATAGTTTGAATGTTTTAGTATTATCGGACGTCTTTTTACCTCGTACTATTTCACTGGCTATAGGGAATTTTCGAACGATAACGAGACTGTCTTTGAACACTATTAGATTGAAACTTGGATTGATTTACTGAACGATTCACTGTTTTCATTGAATTCTTCGTGGTGACTTTTAGACTCATGATGATCGTTTAAGAGAGAAAATAATGGGAATCAAACAGTGATATATCAATTCATGTTAAATTAATTCTAAATTATTCAAATAAATCATCCTGATTTGATCTATTAATGTTCTTCCATAAAAATTAATGATATTTGCTCGATTTTGATGAAAGATAATGGGATATGATCTGGGACAGATAAGCCGTGTGACAGGTATTAATATTATCTTCATTAATCACAATCGTGACCTTTGGAGTGAAGTCACTGAGAATCATGTACATTACATTTTCCTTGTCTCGAGTTAATTATGAGTTTCTATTATATTGAAACATTATTCTCCCCAGTCACTAGGTCATCTATTGAAATGATTCACCTCGTGTTAAGCACAAAAATTCGGGGATGGAGAGATAAAACAAGATGAATTGATTGTTTTAGCCCTTTTTATCTTAATCCATCTTTGTTTAGAATTTCAAAAGCAACAGAAAAGATAGTGATAACAATTTTGCTATCTCATTTGATTTCAGAGATATTTTTGAAAAAAAAAAAAGATTTATTCAGTCTTAGTTCTTTACTCTTGATTTATTGAATTACGCAGAGAAAAATGTTTTCTTAATCTAAGAATGTGCAGTCACTTAATTTAAGAATGTGCAGGTCACTTAAATTAAGAAAGAAAAGTCACTTGATTTAAGTGAGAAAAGTCACTTGATTTAAGTGAGAAAAGTCACTTAATTTAAGTGACTTTTGATTTCTTAAATTAAGAAAGAAAAAGTCACTTGATTTAAGTGAGAAAAGTCACTTAATTTAAGTGACTTTTGATTTCTTAAATTAAAAAAGAAAAAGTCACTTGATTTAAGTGAGAAAAGTCACTTAATTTAAGTGACTTTTGATTTCTTAAATTAAGAAAGAAAAAGTCACTTAATTTAAGTGACTTTTGATTTCTTAAATTAAGAAAGAAAAAGTTACTTAATTCAAGTGAGAAAATTCACTTGACTTAAGTGAGAAAAGTCACTTAATTTAAGTGAGTTTTACTTTCTTAAATTAAGTGACTGCACATTCTTAACCTAAGAAAACATTTTTCTCCGTGTAAGGTCCATTCATTTGCAAAACTACTTGTCTGAGCAATTGAATGGAATCAAGACATAATATGAAGAAATGTGTTGCACATTCAATTTTCAAAAATATAAAATTTTATCACCGATTCTGAAGTGCAATAGCAACAATGAAAATGTGCACAAATTAACGTGCAGTAGGCCGATCAGGCATTTACAAAACGCATAATTTCCTGTATCTCTTAAAAACCGAAAATCAAAAGATCAGTCAGTATCTGATGTATGTCACGTGGCATGTATACATGTAGGCTGGGACGCTTGGTAGAGCAAAACTTGTATTCAGCTGACTATAGAAGGCAGTTCTATCTGATTCCAACTGTATTCACGGGAAAAACACTGTTGAGCGTGGGCGACATTCGTGAATGTCTCATTCTCACCTGAAAAGTTACATCAATTCCTATTCATCATTGAATCTTCTAGAGCGAAAATGCAAAATGTTCTACTTGTATATTCCTTGGTTATCGTATATCAGTGTCATTGAAGTTACTCGCAATTTTTCAGAAATTATCATAAATATGATACACAATTTGTCATGCTAATTCTCTGTAGAAATGGCTCAGTTCAAAGTTCAAATACGATCTTTGCTTTTCCATTTGTCGTTTCATTCTTTCCACTTTTTTCTCTTCTTTCATTCATATGTAGAAGAAACTTTATGGAGCAAAATTTAAAAAATGGGCCATGGCATTCAAGGTGAGTTTCATCTGAAAGGTGGAGGAATAAAAATAGCTCGGATTTACTAATAAGGAGTTCAGTGAGAGTATAACCCTCTTTATGCTCATTTCCAATGCCATTTTACAATCCTCGAAGAATTTACCAGTGACTCATTCACCATTACATACTGTTCCGAGAGGGACTTGTTCTCGCAACGTACAGTAGACTTCCAATGAAGTTTCACCGATTGAAGTTTTCAGCAGTCTTCCATTAAAGTTCCTCGTTGGCTCTGTTCTGATCGCTTTACAGGCCGATCAGGATCCACAGAGAAAAATGTTTTCTTAATTTAAGTGAGAAAACTCACTTGATTTAAGTGAGTTTTACTTTCTTAAATTAAGTGAGAAAAAGTCACTTGATTTAAGTGAGAAAACTCACTTGATTTAAGTGAGTTTTACTTTCTTAAATTAAGTGAGAAAAGTCACTTGATTTAAGTGTAAAGAGTCACTTAATTCAAGTGAGTTTTACTTTCTTAAATTAAGAAAGAAAAAGTCACTTGATTCAAGTGAGAAAACTCACTTAAATCAAGTGAGTTTTCTCACTTAAATCAAGTGACTTTTTCTCACTTAATTTAAGAAAGTAAAACTCACTTAAATCAAGTGACTTTTCTCACTTAATTTAAGAAAGTAAAACTCACTTAAATCAAGTGAGTTTTCTCACTTAAATTAAGGAAGAATTTTTCTCTGTGTCGAGTCTAGGAGCACAGCATTGCATATGTACTTTCGGACATATTTTAGCATTGTGCGCATCGAACTGCGTATAGGAGACTGCTCTACGTCAGCTTTCGGATCGAAACAAGGCAATGCACCAGTCTAAGAATTTTCTGAACAAGTTCATTGAGTGATTGACAATATACATTGATTTTTTGGAATTTGGCGACTATGAAATGAGGTAGAAAATAATTACTGAAATGAAATTTTTCGCATGAGGTTATGTAGGTAATAGATAATTGTTGGTCAATTATGTCATTACTGACTGAGTCGGGTATACAAGAATTTCGCCAGATTGTCCAGCCGTCCGTATAATCCTCTGTAAAAGATTCAACTTTGATATTTATTTCCCCCCTTTTTCATTAAATTCCAAAAATAAAAATATATATTATTACTCACTCAATGAACTCGTTTAGAAAGTTTTAGGACTTGAGCACATTTCTTCATTTTGGTTCGAAAGCTAAAGCCCTTCCTTGAGGGGTAACGGAGAGCTTCGTATGGATTGAATTTTCAAATGAATTTTTCAACGATTTTTAATAATATTTTTATCGTATAAAAGTGTCCCTCCGTTATTTCATGAAAAAAGTCATAATTATTGCTAAAAAATGGATTTGAAAATTTGAAATTTACTGGATCTTCCATTACTTCTTCTAGTGGTCCTAGGAGGACGGAGGAACTTATGTGGAAGTCTACTGTACATGCTCTCTAGATATTTTGCAGAATTCATACAGTAGACTTTCGCATAAGTGCACCTGACCGTCCAGGACCTCTTCACTACGCAGTTGTGAAGATACTCTAATTTTCCAGAATTTTCAGTAAAAGCTATGACTCCGATAAAACATAATGATTTTCCGATTGAAAAAAAATCGTTTCCATGAAGCCAAGTATATTCCGCAGATAAATCATGACGTCTACGTTAAACGACGCTAATCACTAGTAATTAAATCCAGGAATTCACTTCTTGGTCGTAAAATTTCATAATAAAACCGGTTACATCATGATCACCGTACACCAAAGTTTAGTAAAAATAAAAATGAATTGGTATCACATGAACTATCGGACTTTCCCATTCTGCATTAAAGCCGAAACGCATCAATCATATGCCCAATTCGAATCATATCATTCAAATTATCTGAAATATTAAATTGATTTCGTGGAATGAGAAGCACATGTGATATGCTGATTCTCGGTAAAAATTTCGATGTAACAATGAAATAACAGGGTTTCGAAACTCGATTTAGAGGGACTTCCGGCTTATTATTGCAGGAGAAAAAAAAATAATCCGTTTTAATTCATTTCATTATGAAAGATCCATTCCTTTGGCTTTCTAAATGATCATAGCCCGAGGGTGTGGAAGCAAAGCTTGGGTGGTTGTTTTAATACGATTAAATGTAATTTAAGTGAGGATAAAAAATAGCCATCGGCATATTGCTTCCTCTTTTTTCAGGCGTGCCCATGCATTAATCTCTATCCCATCGATTTACAAATTACTAGAGTGCGAGAAAACATAACCTCAGGAAGAAGAGTTGAAGTTTTCCTAGAGTTTCTTCGAGCGTGAAATTGAGCGAGAGAACTCTGAAATGCTTTGGCATATTTCTGTGTTACTTTGTGATGTGTCTCAGGCTTGACTCGTGCCGTTGTTGATTTATTTCATTTCCTTTGATCCTATGTTCAAATGTCTTGTGCTCTCCCTCATTCAGTTGACTAGAATGATTGCCATTAAAATTTCAATGGTTGGGCATTCAGTCTTTTGTTTTTAGAAATGATGGATTTCGTGGATTATTTCATGATTCTATTCACTGTTGTAATTGTCAAATGAAAAGCATTAATGGGAAACATTTGCATTTAATTGAAGTCAACAAAGTTGCAGAACATTTGTGTGAATACAACTTCACACGGAAGTAAGATAATAGGATATCTGATGCGTTGGGGTATGGAGATGATGGAAATTGCGGCAGTTTCGAGGAAAAAATACGTAGACAACAGCTCTCACAGAGAAAAATGTTGTCTTAATCTAAGAATGTGCAGTCACTTAATTTAAGTGACTTGCCATTCTTGAATTAAGTGACTTTTCTCACTTAAATCAAGTAACTATTTCTTTCTTAATTTAAGAAAGTAAAAGTCACTTAAATTAAGTGACTTTTCTCACTTAAATTAAGTAACTATTTCTTTCTCAATTTAAGAAAGTAAAAGTCACTTAAATTAAGTGACTTTTCCCACTTAAATCAAGTGACTTTTTCTTTCTTAAGTTAAGAAAGTAAAAGTCACTCAAATTAAGTGACTTTTCTCACTTAAATCAAGTGACTTTTCTCACTTAAATTAAGTAACTATTTCTTTCTCAATTTAAGAAAGTAAAAGTCACTTAAATTAAGTGACTTTTCCCGCTTAAATCAAGTGACTTTTTCTTTCTTAATTTAAGAAAGTAGAAGTCACTCAAATTAAGTGACGTTTCTCACTTAAATCAAGTGACTATTTCTTTCTCAATTTAAGAAAGTAAAAGTCACTTAAATTAAGTGACTTTTCCCACTTAAATCAAGTGACTTTTCTCACTTAAATTAAGTAACTATTTCTTTCTCAATTTAAGAAAGTAAAAGTCACTTAAATTAAGTGACTTTTCTCACTTAAATTAAGTAACTATTTCTTTCTCAATTTAAGAAAGTAAAAGTCACTTAAATTAAGTGACTTTTCTCACTTAAATTAAGTAACTATTTCTTTCTCAATTTAAGAAAGTAAAAGTCACTTAAATTAAGTGACTTTTCCCACTTAAATCAAGTGACTTTTTCTTTCTCAATTTAAGAAAGTAAAAGTCACTTAAATTAAGTGACTTTTCTCACTTAAATCAAGTGACTTTTTCATTTTTAATTTAAGAAAGTAAAACTCACTCAAATCAAGTGAATTTTGTCCCTTAAATCAAGTGACTTCTCTTTCTTAATTTAAGTGACCTGCACATTCTTAAATTAAGTGACTGCACATTCTTAAATTAAGAAAACATTTTTCTCTGTGCTCTTACATTCATTCACACATAATCGTACACCTACAGTTTTTCCGTTCACGCAACTGATCATTACGCTGATGGATTTCTTTTTTTGCTCTGAAGTAATAATTCGATATGCTGATTTGCTATAGCTGAACGTTTATCATACAAAGTCAGTAGTTTACTTGTCGGTTTATCATTAGCATCACGTTTATTCTTACATTCTACTATTATTCAATAGTTTTGTCCATTCTTTCCATAAATTTGATGACGCTTCACGAATGAATTATTTGAGGAAGACCAGGAAAAAATTGACCGCCAGGGCAAAATGATTCAGGATTTTTTTTCAAAATGCTCGAACATGTTTCAATTATTGGCTAATTTTTTTTAATTTTCTGCAAAGGTTTTTACTCTTAATGAAAATCCAGATCATTTCGCCTCACAAATCCATTTTGCCCCACACTTCCCTATTACTAGGAATCATTCAAGTCTGTGACCGGTTTCAGTGTAGGCAGTTTTCTGAATACGTAGGCGGATTATATGAGTGTATTATTCCAGTCTGTTTGCCAGCGAGGCCGAAACTTTCATTCATAGAACCTTTTGCGGGAGAATGGTCAGTAGCGCACCATTAAAACCAACAATACGTAGGCAGATTTCCTCTAGATTTTTGATATCTTTCAAAGTGATTTTACTCTTTAGATCCACCAGTTGGGAATCCCCTTCTCATGTTATTTGTTATTCTTATTCTCACCGCTTAAAACCAAGTGGTTTTACTATAAAACCTTCAAAATTGACGGCTTTCAGAAGTTTCACAAACATTTTTCTAAATGATGATTCACAACAAATACACCCTCAATACGTTCTGATGACGTCAGTCCAGAATTTTCTTTTTCGACTCGACAGTATGTACAATTGAATGGTTTCAAATATTTAGTTTTTATTACACAGTAGCATCTGGTTAGTTGCATTCAAATCGACTGATTACATGCTGTCCACGATTTTTTTTGCAATGAAAGGAAGTCACTCAGCATCCTGCTGAAGTTATGCCTGTAGATATTTTTTCATTTCTCTTGTGCGTTTCTTCTCCAAAGAGGCTCCAATGTTCAAGGCCAAGGAGTGGAAGACAAGGAGCGTGGACCAGACCAGAGGCTGAACAAACACATTGTTCACGCTGAAACGAGTCTTTTATCGGATGCCTTTTTTTTTTTTATACATTCCGTTCATTTTGCTTTATTCTTCAACACATATCCGTGGAGACTACCCATCCTGTTTAGTTTAAAATCGGCAAAAGTTTACAGCCCAGCTTGGCAAGAGAATGTGGCCTCCATCTTTCTGCTTGTTGCGTCTCGAGGGCATATTCCTCTCATATGCCAAAAGGGAGAGCAAAAAGAGATAAAAGGAAGACACACGAATACTGTGTTTACTTACGTCTCTGATATCTCTCTGGCTTTCTGGGAAACGATCTTCTCGGCGCCAGTGTTTCATCTCCCTTTCTTCTTCAAACCAACGACAAAAGCATTCAAGATATTTGACACCCACTTGGAGATTTTTTATTTTTTTTTGGATTATGCAAACTAATTTTTTTCAATTGCCTAATTGACTGGGTAAATTTACTCAAAAATTGTCATGGATATCTTTGACGAATTCTTTGGATTTGGACAACCGTTAGTGTCCGAGTTATTGACACTGTAGAAGTGACTGATTCAGTTCAGGTGAGAGGCACTTGTGTTAGAAATTTTTCTGCCGATGGTAAAGATAATTTTATGCAAAATCATTATTTAGTCTGTCGTGACTTTTTAACTGTGGGTTGTACTGAGGGTGAAGTTGATTTATTCGATTGGTCCAATAATTGAGGCTAAAGCCAACTTTGAATGTCAGGTTGAACTGTTTCTGTGAAGCAATTGCTGCGTAGGAGGACGGATTTGGAGAAATAGAATTTTGACGTTAATGTCAATAGAACATTGTGGATACGTAAGAATCGGAATGAGAAAGGTACTTTCACCAATTTATTTAGGGATGTTGAGCAAGTTGAGGGAGAGGAAACTTTATTAAACCTAATTAATTATGCTGAGAGTTTTCAATGAAGTAAATTGAGGCATAAAATCAGTTGTGGAGAGGTAAAATGGGAAAAATAATAGAAACGCGCCTTTTTTCGCTTCCAAACCTTGCATGTAATTATAGAAATCTTAAATTAAAAGATAGTATACACAGAGGAACATGTTTTCTTAATTTAAGAATGTGCAATCACTTAATTTAAGAATGTGCAGGTCACTTAAATTAAGAAAGAAAAAGTCACTTGATTTAAGTGAGTTTTACTTTCTTAAATTAAGAAAGAAAAAGTCACTTAATTTAAGTGACTTTTACTTTTTTAAAATAAGGAAGAAATAGTTACTCGATTTAAGTAAGAAAAGTCACTTAATTTAAGTGACTTTTACTTTCTTAAAATAAGAAAGAAATAGTTACTTGATTTAAGTAAGAAAAGTCACTTGATTTAAGTGAGAAAATTCACTTGATTTAAGTGAGTTTTACTTTCTTAAATTAAGAAAGAAAAAGTCACTTAATTTAAGTGACTTTTACTTTTTTAAAATAAGGAAGAAATAGTTACTCGATTTAAGTAAGAAAAGTCACTTAATTTAAGTGACTTTTACTTTCTTAAAATAAGAAAGAAATAGTTACTTGATTTAAGTAAGACAAGTCACTTGATTTAAGTAAGAAAATTCACTTGATTTAAGTGAGTTTTACTTTCTTAAATTAAGAAAGAAAAAGTCACTTAATTTAAGTGACTTTTACTTTTTTTAAATAAGAAAGAAATAGTTACTTGATTTAAGTAAGAAAAGTCACTTGATTTAAGTGAGAAAATTCACTTGATTTAAGTGAGTTTTACTTTCTTAAATTAAGAAAGAAAAAGTCACTTAATTTAAGTGACTTTTACTTTTTTAAAATAAGGAAGAAATAGTTACTCGATTTAAGTAAGAAAAGTCACTTAATTTAAGTGACTTTTACTTTCTTAAAATAAGAAAGAAATAGTTACTTGATTTAAGTAAGACAAGTCACTTGATTTAAGTAAGAAAATTCACTTGATTTAAGTGAGTTTTACTTTCTTAAATTAAGAAAGAAAAAGTCACTTAATTTAAGTGACTTTTACTTTTTTTAAATAAGAAAGAAATAGTTACTTGATTTAAGTAAGACAAGTCACTTGATTTAAGTAAGAAAATTCACTTGATTTAAGTGAGTTTTAATTTCTTAAATTAAGAAAGAAAAAGTCACTTAATTTAAGTGAGTTTTACTTTCTTAAATTAAGAAAGAAAAAGTCACTTAATTTAAGTGAGTTTTACTTTCTTAAATTAAGAAAGAAAAAGTCACTTAATTTAAGTAACTTTTACTTTCTAAAAATAAGAAAGAAATAGTTACATGATTTAAGTAAGAAAAGTCACTTGATTTAAGTGAGAAAAGTCACCTGATTTAAGTGAGAAAAGTCACTTAATTTAAGTGAGTTTTACTTTCTTAAATTAAGAAAGAAAAAGTCACTTGATTTATGTGAAAAAAGTCACTTAATTTAAGAATGGTAGGTCACTTAAATTAAGTGACTGCACATTCTTAAATTGAGAAAACATTTTTCTCGGTGTAGTAGGGTACAAAGCGTGTATCTCCAGTAGTTTCTATATATGACTATTGTTATGAAAAAGGAGAAGATTTTTTACATATATTAACACAAAAATACCACAAATTTATTGAAAACTCCCTAAATCTCTTAAAATTTCACAGAATTTTCCGAAAATTACATAATTTTTCCCAAACTTGATCAACATCTTTGAAAAAAGTGCTCAGGTTCTTATCATGAGATTTTGATAAAAAATGATGTCCTCATTACATCACCAACAGATAAAGCTATCGAGCAACTCATTCTTCAACTGATACTGTTATAACGAAAATCACACAATGCCGGAAGTTAATCTCCTCAGCTAAATCCAAAAACTCCAGTGCTGCTGAAAACTCATTTGAAATTCCACAAATGGAAATCAAGATAGATTCACAATGCTTACTTTGATTTCCAAGGGCCCATTTAAGACAAGTACCTGACTATTGATACTTATACTGTTGACTCATGATACTCATACAATTCACATGGTTCACCAAGTTAAGCATTACCATATAGAGTAATGTATCAATGGTTCTCAAGTTAATAATTGATTGAGATTTATCAAATTAATCTTGTCAATTGATTTAGAAGCTGGTAGAGAGAACAGAGGTTGAACAAAGAGATAAAGCGGCTCTTCACTAAAGTCAACTCATTAATTTGCTAAAACGGATCCTGTGACTCTCATGGACTTGAGAGAACAAGGCCATGGGAACTTGCCACCTTCTTTTGCCTTAGTTACGTTCCTTTGTGTGTGCAACTTGGGCTCTCCCCCCATCAGTGTAATCCGTTATAGTAGCGTTTTGCATTGTGTTGCCGGTATACGACCTTCGTGATGCAACAAAAGTATAGCAGAGAGTCAAGGTGCTGGTTTAGCCTTGCCCTTTTGATTTACATTTTTCTTTGGCAGAAATGAAGACCCATCATCATATGGGTGGTAACAAAAGGGAAAGGTTCATGATGAGGGTCAGGTATGATTTTTCGATTATCGTTGATCAATTCCAACTGGTCCAAGATAGAAAATAGGGGAGAGTGGGGCAAAATGGACCCTCATAGTAATATGATTGAGGATTTTTTTTTCAGGATGAAGGACTCGTCGAAAAAATCTGAAAAAATTTTAGAGAATCCTCCAATATATCTTTATTGTTTGTAAATTTTTTCAGATTTTTTGGAGCAACCACTGCTTTTTTAAAAAATCTCGAGTCATCTCATCTTTTAGGTCCATTTTGCCCCACTCTCCCCTAGCTCAGAAACTTAGGTAATTTTATATAGAGTACAGAATATTATTTCAACCATTTGTTTTCATTCGTGGGAAACTTTCTTGATCAAAGGAATTGAGAATTTCAAAATAACGATAGTTTTGTGCTCATAGCAATTAATTTATGTTAAAAAAATTGTACAAATTAATTATCGGTTGGACCGCTAATGGCTTGTATTAAATAGCAAGAAAAGTCATTATCTCCATTTTTAGAGAGACATAAGAAGTTCAATCGTCTCCAATCGATGTCGCAGACGTTTTCTCACATAAGTGGAAAAAGTCTAGCTGCTAACTATATTTTCTGAATACCTTGTCGTGTACTCGCTGGTTTTGCTCACGTTGGGGTAAAAACCCTAGGATTAATGAAATTTCCTGTTACTATTGGCTAATTTTTTTAAATTAAATGATGTTTCTCCTGTGGAGGAAAGCTTTTAAGGAAAATAAATTTCAGCATATATTTCAAATTTATAGTCGAAATATGTAAGTTTTGAAGTCAAAATAAACTGAAAATATATCGTGATCATAAAACTTTTGGATTTCGTATATTTTGTCGAAAAATCAATAAATTTTATGAATTTTTTGTGAAAATATATTTTTTTTGGTGCTGTATCAGGATCAGGATGCTTTTTTCAAGTCAAGTAGATAATTGTTTTTTTTTTGCCAAAAGTTCTATAATGTGTATATTTTTGAAAAATATTTTCACCATATAATTAATAAATTTTGCATATAAATTTTTTCCATCATGAAATCTATTTTCTTTATCAACTTGTTTCATGGAGGCTGACTGTCATAATTAGATTTGAACGGATTCCTACAAAAAAAAATTACTGTTATTTCCCTTTTTTTCAACACAATCATAATTCTCCGAGAACTGTAAATAATATCAGGAAAGAGGAAATTAAAAATTATTGTTTTGGGAAAAAAAAAAAATGGCAAGGAATAAATCCAGTTTTTATCTTGTTTCATAAGTCGACTCAATTCGAATGGCAGATATCGCGTGTGCGTCTGTATAATATTCATGCTTTGGTGTTATCATTCATTTTCTTATTACACGCCACAGCCATCGGCCCACCATGATGCCCAAGTTTTCTCATGTAGAAAAAAAGAACAAAAAAAAAGCAAAAAAAAAGAATGTGCATAATACACCGTGAAGCCGCGGCTGTGATTCGAACGTTTCGCCCACACGATATGCATAACCCCGCGCCTTCCTGGATGTGACCTTATTCGGACACCTTCTACATCGCCCACAAATTCCCAACTTTACATGTCCCTCATGTGCACATAAAAACTTTGTGTCCTACCTTCACCCAGAAGGGCTCGCCACAACAAGTCTTTCACTCTTCCTTTCGTTTTACCATTGCATTTCGCAATTTCAAAATCGACAAGTGGGTGCAATCTTCCATTAGTCATTGCAGTGGAATTTTCTAATGGATTTCCAGCAAGTAAATCCAGTTTTTCCATGAAAATCATTATTTCTCATAAGTACAAGAATCATTGAATTGATCATTTATTTGTGATGGAATAATATTATTTCCCGGTTTTTCAGGGCTTTATCTTAAGAAATAGCAGAAATGAAGGGTTTTTACACAGAGAAGAATGTTTTCTTAATTTAAGAATGTGCAGTCACTTAATTTAAGTGACCTGCCATTCTTAAATTAAGTGACTTTTCTCACTTGAATCAAGTGATTTTTCTCACTTAAATCAAGTGAATTTTTCTTTTTTAATTTAAGAAAGTAAAACGCACTTAAATTAAGTGACTTTTCTCACTTAAATCAAGTGACTTTTTCTTTTTTAATTTAAGAAAGTAAAACTCACTTAAATTAAGTGACTTTTTCTTTTTTAATTTAAGAAAGTAAAACTCACTTAAATTAAGTGACTTTTTTCACTTAAATCAAGTGATTTTTCTCACTTAAATCAAGTGAATTTTTCTTTTTTAATTTAAGAAAGTAAAACGCACTTAAATTAAGTGACTTTTCTCACTTAAATCAAGTGACTTTTTCTTTTTTAATTTAAGAAAGTAAAACTCACTTAAATTAAGTGACTTTTTTCACTTAAATCAAGTGATTTTTCTCACTTAAATCAAGTGAATTTTTCTTTCCTAACTTAAGAAAGTAAAACGCACTTAAATTAAGTGACTTTTCTCACTTAAATCGAGTGACTTTTTCTTTTTTGATTTAAGAAAGTAAAACTCACTTAAATTAAGTGACTTTTTCTTTTTTAATTTAAGAAAGTAAAACTCACTTAAATTAAGTGACTTTTTTCACTTAAATCAAGTGATTTTTCTCACTTAAATAAAGTAACTTTTTCTTTCTTAATTCAAGAAAGTATAAGTCACTTAAATTGAGTGACTTTTCTCACTTAAATCAAGTGACTTTTCTTTCTTAATTTAAGTGACCTGCACATTCTTAAATTAAGAAAACATTTTTCTCTGTGTAGCCGCGAATATTTAAATGTTTAATGTGTATGACCGTTTTATAATTTTTTTGTAAATAAAAATGACTTAATGGGTCGAGCATGATTTTCCCGAAAGGGAAATTTATTTAATATAAAAGAGGAATTTTTTCTCTGTCATCAAACAACAGGTAAACTGATTTGTCACCGAGAATTTAATAAATAATCTACTATTTTTAATTATAAGAAAGATTTTTAACTAATATTTTTGTGATAAAGCCTATGAAATAGAGCTCAAATTTATATTAGGTATAAAAACCATTTATTCTTTAATGTTTTGATGTTTGACAAAAAATTAACCAAAAAAAATTGAAAATCTATATTGGAATCTTCTCATTTTTTAATTTTATTTATATTCATATTATCTGGAAATCTTGCAATATATTGTAAACTAATTGTAAATAATTTAGTAACGTTTTATGGAATATTGTTACAGACTCTTTGTAGCCCCTGAAGATGGTCTCAGATTCGAGACAGAAATGTTGGGCAAACTTCTTCTTTTATGTTAAATAAATTTTCCTCTCGGGAAATTCATGCTCGACCGATTAAGCCATTTTTATTTACAAAGAAATGAAGGGAAAAAATTGAAATTTATTTTTAACAGTGAGTCTGAAATTTTTCATCTGCAACGAAAGAAATGTTTATTTTATGTGATGATTATTTACAATACTTTGCTGTTATTTTTACCATTTTATTGTATTTCATACATCCACATGGTTCATTTTTTTTAATGAGTATAGGGGAGAGTGGGGCAAAATGGACCCTCATAGTAGTATGATTAAGGATTTTTTTTCAGGTTGAAGGACTCGTTGAAAAAATCTGAATAAATTTGAGAGAATCCTCCAATATATCTTTATTGTTTGTAAATTTTTTCAGATTTTTTGGAGCAATCGCTGCTTTTTTAAAAAATCTCAAATCATCTTATCTTTTAGGTCCATTTTGCCCCACTCTCCCCTACAATTAACAGGAAATGAATAGTTTAATAAGTTTGGTTTCATAATCTCACGACGATGTTTACCATAACTTCTACCACGATAATGATACATATTAAATGAACATGAATTGTCATTACGACTAGAAAAGTTATCATGTAAATTATGCTGCATCATTCATGTCGGTGCGTTTATTGCAAACTGATTAACTATGCACTCATACTTAATTATCCTCATTTTCAAAATGCACCCAATGTATCAAACAGCCTCCAGCCATTTTACAGAGCAAAATGAACAGGAAAAAAAAGAGGAAAATTAAGAAACTGAAAAACTGCTATTAAATTCACGGAATGTAGACGCATTAATTTGAGCGGCTTAACACCAAAATAGTCCAAATGAATTTGAGAGTTTTATTTATTATCTATTAGAGTTGAATTTGGAGTAAGGTTGACAAAGCCATTTAAATTCTTTAATTCCATGTTTATCGTATAAAATACCTGTGGAATTCTGAGAATTAGATAAATTCCACTTTGTAATCTAACGACTATCAATTTAATTTTTTTTTTAATGAAATTTCTGAGAAATTGTGAATAAGCGTCAGAATTTTCACTTGCACGATAAACAAAGTCAACTAGTATCTGAATTTTCATGCTCGTAATTGGCTAAATTGAAAGTATCAATATTTTGCAATAAACCATATAATATAGATACTCTAATTATATTATGATAATTATTATTTTCTCAATAAAAAAAATGCATAATTTCTTTCATGCTAGCACTGGAAATACGTTAAGGTATGGTTAATAAAGAAAAAATAACATCTTTTCTGATTCATAAATAATATTGACTTTCATTTCCAATCAATTTATCGAATATAAAATTAATTAATTGACCTGGTGATGGTACTATCTACTATTTTTTTTACAGACATACACGTGTCTCCACGTGTGCGTCGTTGTCAACAATCAACCATGCTGTTCTCCCACTGTAAGTTTCATTCTCCACTTCTTGCATGCCCCCACCGTTTTTAACTCGCAAATAAACGTTTGCCTTCGACGTATTCTGTACATGTGAAAAAAAAAAAAGACGTAAAAAATAATTAATGCTAAGCATGCATGCCACCGTTTTTCATTCTTTCACGTAATTCATATTTGTATGCAGAATACTTTAATATTTTCATGTTACGCTTCGTTTACCATGCCCGTTCAGTGTGGTTATAATTTTGATTTTAAGTGATGCTGAATTGCACTGAGAAATATTTTGTAATTTATTATGTTTAATTATAATTTGATGTTTCCATTTCAGCGTGTGGTATTCTTGTTTTCATTACATTTTTTTTATTTTCGATGGAAAAATGAATTGTGAATGAGTTTATCTGTGAATTAGGAGAAATTTATTATTGATGCAAATTGGGAGGGTTTATGGAATGCACACAGAGAAAAATGTTTTCTTAATTTAAGAATGTGCAGTCACTTAATTTAAGAATGTGCAGGTCACTTAAATTAAGAAAGTAAAGTCACTTGATTTGAGTGAGAAAAGTCACTTAATTTAAGTGAGTTTTACTTTCTTAAATTAAGAACGAAAAAGTCACTTGATTTAAGTGAGAAAAGTCACTTAATTCACGTGAGTTTTACTTTCTTAAATTTAGAAAGAAAAATTCACTTGATTTAAGGGAGAAAAGTCACTTAATTTAAGTGAATTTTACTTTTTTAAATTAAAAAAGAAAAAGTCACTTGATTTAAGTGAGAAAAGTCACTTAATTTAAGAATGTGCAGGTCACTTAAATTAAGAAAGTAAAGTCACTTGATTTAAGTGAGAAAAGTCACTTAATTTAAGTAAGTTTTACTTACTTAAATTAAGAAAGAAAAAGTCACTTGATTTAAGTGAGAAAAGTCACTTAATTCAAGTGAGTTTTACTTTCTTAAATTTAGAAAGAAAAATTCACTTGATTTAAGTGAGAAAAGTCACTTAATTTAAGTAAGTTTTACTTTCTTAAATTAAGAAAGAAAAGTCACTTAATTTAAGAAAGAAAAGTCACTTGATTTAAGTGAGAAAAGTCACTTAATTTAAGTAAGTTTTACTTTCTTAAATTAAGAAAGAAAAAGTCACTTGATTTAAGTGAGAAAAGTCACTTAATTCAAGTGAGTTTTACTTTCTTAAATTAAGAACGAAAAAGTCACTTGATTTAAGTGAGAAAAGTCACTTAATTCAAGTGAGTTTTACTTTCTTAAATTTAGAAAGAGAAATTCACTTGATTTAAGTGAGAAAAGTCACTTAATTTAAGCATGTGCAGGTCACTTAAATTAAGACAGAAAAGTCACTTGATTTAAGTGAGAAAAGTCACTCAATTTAAGTGAGTTTTACTTTTTTAAATTAAGAAAGAAAAAGTCACTTGATTTAAGTGAGAAAAGTCACTTAATTCAAGTGAGTTTTACTTTCTTAAATTAAGAAAGAAAAAGTCACTTGATTTGAGTGAGAAAAGTCACTTAATTTAAGTGAATTGTACTTTCTTAAATTAATAAAGAGAAAGTCACTTGATTTAAGTGAGAAAAGTCACTTAATTTAAGAATGGCAGGTCACTTAAATTAAGTGACTGCACATTCTTAAATTAAGAAAACATTTTTCTCTGTGCATTTGAATTGAATGATATTGAATTGGAAGCAATTTATTACTTCATTTCATCTTCCCAATTTTCGCTCATTATTTCATTTTGCCCTTTATTCGCACATCTAACGCACTACTACTGAATATTCAATCAACTACAGAATTATAATTTTTTTTATTCAATTCCTTATAAATTATTCAGAATTTTGATGATTTGATAGAAACTAAAGCAACAAAAATAGCAATTTTCTCAATTTATTTGGAGATCAGTACGTGGAACATGTGCACACACAAAAAAAAAGTGAATTCAATAAAAGTGGTCTCAACCAATTCATTTCAACTGGAGGATAAATTATTTGTTTGCATTAACATTATATTTTATTTTTCAAAAATTAAAAAAAAAAATATTTTTCTCGAAAAAAATATTTTTTAAATTATATTCTCTTAGAGTAGAAACACCCTTCACATCGTCATTGCATAATATACTGTTCTTCTAAATGAAAATTTCCTGAATTTATAACAGAGATGTGTTTCTTATAAAAATTGAAAGAATGTTCATCATAAACCGTGGCTTTTCTCAATTCAACAACCACAAAAGTTCATGAATTGAAATTAATCTCCTTGATTTATGAATTTTTGCATTGTTCCATTTCATTCAAGTACTTTCCACTACCATTTTAGTTTTGAAACAGATGTGATTATTACTGTTTACTCAATGTTTTTGTACACAGCAGTCTTAATGATACCGATCCTATTTTTTCCTCGAAATCCATAAAAATATTTAATTGTAAATGGCTCCTCCACATTCTCCCCCAGTTCTGCATCAATAATTATCGCTTCAATAAAGCAACAAAAAAAACAAGAACTTGAGAATTCTCATACCACCGAAGGCGTTTAAATTTATAGCTCTTAATAATTACAAATGTCTTTTTATTTCACGACAAAGTGCCGCAAGATTCCACTTTTATAAACCCATCCTTCCTCTCTTTGTATCCAATTCCCAATTAGGCTTGAAAGTGTAGATTAATGCATTGATGTTTTTGGTCTTTACGACTTGGTGCATGAAGATAATTTCATATATATATTTCTCACATTGATGTTTTTTGTTTTACAGGCAAGCAGACACGTTGGAGACCTGTTCGAGGACCTGCGGGACGGGCACAATCTCATATCCCTGTTGGAGGTGCTTTCAGGCGAGCATCTCGTAAGTAAATACAATAAAGGAGACATTTATTTTGAGACCGGCTTCTTTTTAAATGAATAAAAATTTAAATAATTGATCAAATGAAACATTGATCTAAATTTGATTTAATGAATTTTAATAAATTTAATTGACAAAATGGCGTAAAAGAGTAGAAACCTACACCGAGCGCGGCCTGGGTCAATGGCTGCTCGGGCTCTATTGGTCAAAATTAACGATTAAACAATAATGTTGGGCGCCAATTGATTTTATGGAAAACCAATAAACCGTAAACAATTAGAGAATTGTCCAAGGTATGTCGATCAAAGCGGAAAACAAAGAAGAAACAATAAGATTGGGTTCGATTTGGGTGACCCGAAAATTATGAAGTTGCAGAGCTACAAGAGTGGCAATCAGTGCAATTTTACTTACAGTTGGTCGATTAATATCTGGATCTCCAAACAAATGCAACGATGTCAATTTGGGTAGATGCAACCATTGAATTGTGATTTTATAGATAATTGATAATAGATCAGTAAAATAATGGTTAATTGGCACTTTTAATGATCAATATAATAGATTTATTAATATCAGAGTAAAGATTAATGTGAGACGATAATTAAATAGAGTTTTACAAGTAAATGCGCGTTCTTAATAGGATAAAAGAGTGGAAAACGTGTTATTCGCAATGACGCCGGAACAACGAGTGATTGGCATCGCTCGTTGCGATCTCCGCGTGGTCCTCTTGGCCCATCTTCATCGACAATTGGGCATATACGCCCTCTTCAACTCTTGACCAATACTTATCTATTATCGCAAGAAATGTCGAGGCAATCTCATTTGATCAACTCTAGACTTCTGTCTCAATTTCCATTTTCTTTTTCTCTTCAATTTACAAAAAAAAATTCAGAACATTCTCGATTGCCTTTCATCTACACGTTTTACGGTCCGTGACATAAGTGATGCAACTCAACATATTTTTTTTCTTTTTTTTACAACTGTTGTAAGCATCGATCGGCACACTGTGACCTGGACTTTGAGTAATGATTTTTCACGAGTACACAACTGCAAACTGAGGTCAGATGTTCTCGAATCCCTTCTTTGTGTATTATCTCAGAAAGAAATTGAATTGATTTCAAATGTGGGATTAATCAGGTCGTTGGAGATGTACGACCAGACTTTTGAAGATTCCGGCGCAATTTATCACGTTGTTAGAAGCATATATATACATGTATATGTTTATTATATATATATATATAAAGCAATACACGTATGATTCACCTAGACGAGATCGATAATGATTTGTCCATGATTATTTATATACTTTGAGACTGATGATGCAATTAAATGTTAATAGATACGAGGACTTTTACAAGCTACGACTATTCGTGTTTTTAGAATAAGAAACTAATCACTTGCGACTTTATTTGTTCATGTAAATAATTTTAATGCGATGTCAGTACATTCTAATAGTAAAGTGACAAGATGTTTTGAGAAGAAAAAAAAACTAATCATTTCTATCAAAAATAATTCAGTAGCAAAGAGGTAAAACACGAAAAGTCGACGTTTTTTTCGATTTTTTTAAGAGAATATCTTGGAAAATAAGCTAAGTAGAGCGATTTTGCCTTGATCGTTTTTCGTAGAGAACTCTAAGTTTGCGAGAAGTATAAATAAAATTATTCACTGAAAAATCGACTTCTTTTCATTTACTTTTTGCAACTGAATTATAAAATGAACGAAAAAAACATTAAAATATTTTTTTTTTTATTCGTGTTCTAGTCATTAGTATTGCTATTCAATGATGAAAAGTTTCAAATACTGTCTGCATTAATGAACAATATTTTTCTATCGGAGAAAGTAACGAAAAATTTGTTCTAAATGTGACGGCTACAATTTCTTATAAAAAGCGAATTTTTAAAAATGAATTTTTGAATTTTGCCGCGTTTATTGTAATTAACCAATGAGGAACTTAACAGCATTATATTGTCCTGATCATCAGAGTGATTAGGATGAGTCAATAACTAAATTCAGGATAAAAAATTCAATTAAATTTCCATATTCTAATGAATTCGAATCTCATAATGTTGAATGTACAAAGTTTACCATATTAGGGGAGAGTGGGGCAAAATGGACACTGTAATGAAGCGGTTAGAGATGGATTTTTTTCGATGATTCTATTGAGAAGCTGAGGAAATTTTAGCTGGAAAACGATTGTCAGATGTATTTTTTTCGTTTTTTTTTCGAAAATTCGATAGTTTTTGGCATTTTTGAGGGGTAAAAATCCCAAAAAATCCTTTCCTTTTTTGAAAATTTTTAGTTTTTTGCAAATATCTCTGGTTCTATTGGTCGTAGTAATTCTTGGTTGGTCTCACATGAAAGGTGAGCTCATTTCCCATCGATTTATGGGGTTTTGAATCCAAAAATATCAATTTTTGGGATAGTTATGGGCCAAAAACTATTTCACAAAACTGTTTCACAAAAATGCTCATAAATACCTTAAAAATCGATATTTTTGGATTGAAAACCCCATGAATCGATGGCAAATGATCTCACCTTTCACCTCCCATCGGAATTTTTGCGCTACGACAAATAAAACCGAAGATATTCTCAAAAAATTGAAAATTTCCAAAAAAAGAAGGGGTTTCAACCCTCTAAAATGCTCAAAAAAGTCAAAATCGCCAAAAATTCAAAAAAATTAATTCCGACACTCGTTTCTAGCCCAAAATTTCCTCAGCTTTCCAATGAAATCATCAAAAACAATCTACCATCAATATTTCTATCAATTTCAAGAGTTTTCCATAATATGTGCCTAAAAATTTTAATGTGTCCATTTTGCCCCTGCTGTCCATTTTGCCCCATCTTCCCCTATGTGATTTGTAATTTGACAGTTCAATTATTTCATACAAAAAAAAAAATTATTTCATACAAAACCCGTCAGAAAAGTTAACATTATCACGAGAACTGCTGATATGTGTCAAGAAATAGGCATTTCATTTGTAAGTTCATCTTGACGTTTAACTAATGTGAAGCAATTTGGGGCAATCTAGTTTCTCCACCTCGAAAACAATCAAACTTACCTGAAAATCGTTGAAGTAAGATCAATAATTTCCCTCGTGTAACTCTTGGAGATTCCTGATGTTATCGAAAACACGATTCACTCGATGGGTACTTTGATTTAATTGAAATAAAATCTTTCTCATGTATCGGCGATTTCTAATCAATTTTCCGTGAAATAGAATGATAAAATACTGTTAATTATTATAAATTTGATTCAATGAATTTTTATGAATTTTTTTTTTTGTTTCCACAGCCGAGGGAACGAGGCCGAATGCGTTTTCACATGCTGCAAAATGTACAAATGGCACTGGACTTTCTTCGCTACAAGAAAATCAAGCTTGTCAACATAAGAGCCGAAGATATCGTTGATGGTAATCCAAAGCTCACGTTAGGACTGATATGGACCATTATCCTCCACTTCCAGGTAAGTCAATTGATCTTGTCCCCTATCGTCAATGAAGAGCGAAAAAAAAAAAATACAATTATTTAAAAAAAGAAAAATCTCAAATATCAGATTTCATATCTACGTTGGCCTTTCGATCGGATTATTTTACACATGCTTTGCTTCTGCAATGACATACTGCACCGCTATAGATCATAATCCAATAATGACAATTATTATTTCTTCTCTCATTAAAAGTCTCAAACGAAAATACCAGAAGGCAATGAGAATTATTCCGGAAATTGATGGAATTTCGAAGTTTTGGAAATTATGCTTGTTTATTATTTTTAATTTTTTAATATTCAAATGGAATTAGAGAAGTGGAATTTTTATGAAAATTGGTGATGTCTTATTTTGCAGTATTTTCTTTTATTCGAGCTCATATATATAGCCTTTCGAGTTTTTTACGAATTTTATCCCAAAAACAACCCCGCTGGAACAAGGAAAAACTTAATTTTTGAGAAAAACCTGCCTTTCTTAATTTTAGGTTTATTTGATCAAATTCCTTTTCGCTATTCGGGGTGCTTATAATATTTTGATAACAATCGAGGATTTCCGCTTGTGATTGTAAACTGTATACAAAGTATCATGAATTTATCTCACATTATTCCTCGAGATATCCCCTTTCACATGTTTGTTCACCTAAAAATAGATTGTGGTAACGATCACTAATAATAATTACGGTATAAAGTTCAAATTTTCGTGTCCGTCTGCAGCTTGTGGTAGCGTTGGGATTGAGTCGTCTTGGATACGTAATAAAATCCTCAGACATCCTCAATTACTTTAAATTGAATCAACTAATGCGTCAACTCATATCATCAGCATGTTGTTCATGAGATTTTTTCTTATCTTGTTGCTACTAATGCGTTAACAGTGTCTTCCAAAGCCTCTTCTATTATTGTTTTCCACTTCATCTTCCACACTGTCTGATTTGGAAATAGACTTTCCAAATAAATTTTTATCAGGAATATCTCAACACTTTTTGCCCTGATATCATCCAGATTCAATCCAAAATGTTCGCCACCATAAATATCTGTTTTTTTCGGGAATTTATATGTAATTTGGCAAATATTTTCTTGGAATAATCGGAAAAGCTGTTGAATTGACTGAATTTAGTCAACTTGAATAGTTAATCCGTTCGAATTAACTAAATTCAGTAAATTCAATAACTTTTTTTTATTTTTTCAAAAAATATTCACTAAGGACCAATCGCATCAATATTCGATGGTTTTAACCACTATTTTTATCCCATAGCATGATGAATTGAATAAAAATAAGTCAATCAAATGATTCATTTAATATACAGTGATCCTACACAGAGAAAAATGTTTTCTTAATTTAAGAATGTGCAGTCACTTAATTTAAGAACGGCAGGTCACTTAAATTAAGTGACTTTTCTCACTTAAATCAAGTGACTTTTTCTTTCTTAATTTAAGAAAGTAAAACTCACTTAAATTAAGTGACTTTCCTCACTTAAGTCAAGTGACTTTTCTGACTTAAATCAAGTGACTTTTTCTTTCTTAATTTAAGAAAGTAAAACTCACTTAAATTAAGTGACTTTTCTCGCTTAAGTCAAGTGACTTTTCTGACTTAAATCAAGTGACTTTTTCTTTCTTAATTCAAGAAAGTAAAACTCACTTAAATTAAGTGACTTTCCTCACTTAAGTCAAGTGACTTTTCTGACTTAAATCAAGTGACTTTTTCTTTCTTAATTCAAGAAAGTAAAACTCACTTAAATTAAGTGACTTTTCTCACTTAAGTCAAGTGACTTTTCTGACTTAAATCAAGTGACTTTTCTGACTTAAATCAAGTGACTTTTTCTTTCTTAATTTAAGAAAGTAAAACTCACTTAAATTAAGTGATCTTTCTCACTTAAGTCAAGTGACTTTTCTGACTTAAATCAAGTGACTTTTTCTTTCTTAATTTAAGAAAGTAAAACTCACTTAAATTAAGTGACTTTTCTCGCTTAAGTCAAGTGACTTTTCTGACTTAAATCAAGTGACTTTTCTGACTTAAATCAAGTGACTTTTTCTTTCTCAATTCAAGAAAGTAAAACTCACTTAAATTAAGTGACTTTTCTCACTTAAGTCAAGTGACTTTTCTGACTTAAATCAAGTGACTTTTCTGACTTAAATCAAGTGACTTTTTCTTTCTTAATTTAAGAAAGTAAAACTCACTTAAATTAAGTGATTTTTCTCACTTAAATCAAGTGATTTTTTCTTTCTTAATTTAAGAAAATAAAAGTCACTCAAATCAAGTGAGTTCTCTCACTTAAATCAAGTGATTTTTCTTTCTTAATTTAAGTGACCTGCACATTCTTAAATTAAGTGACTGCACATTCTTAAATTAAGAAAACATTTTTATCTGTGTATTCATGATGCACTGAAATATTCATATTTTTAATATTAAATTAATGTTTTCTAACTTTTATTCAAATGCTGTTTACACATCCCTAGTGAATACAAATTTCGTATTTGAATCTTTGAAGCATAACGTTTCTTATTCTGAATCTGGACAACTCCTCAACTGATCTTGCTGAAAATTGAATGCAAAGTTTGTCTTGATAAGCCCAAAACTATTGCCAAAATTCCAGATCTCTGCCTCGTATCAATTCAGAGTAATCCAGACATTTATGACTCAATTCCCATAAAATCTGGTGAATGGACATTTTTTGAAACAATAAAACCTCTATTCTGATGAAAAGCAAGAGATTCTACAAATCACGTACAAGATAAAATAAATCCTGATTGGCAATTGAAGGGAATCAAAGTGTGGCATTCTGCCAAGTATTCGAGTGCCGTTAAATTTGCACAGAATACAAATTGTCTGTAGGAAACTAACGTTTCATATCGAATTCCATCGTCTCCCTCACGACCCTCCAAGACAGCTGAGCAATTCTCCACCTTTTTTTTATATTTTTTCCTCTATCCCCCTTTTTATCTTCATTTTGACCAAAGAAAAAAAAATCTACAAGTCTGTTCAAAATATACACTCGTCGCAAAACTCTTGAGGACACATAAATCTTTGTGATTGATCATCCAAAACAATTTGAAATTAAAAAAAAAAATGAAAAACTTTTTTCACAGTCTGGTGGAATTGTCGGAGTGATTTCCGTTCAAATTAATCGTTAATTTTTTTTTTGCACACTGTGTGTTTACACATGATTTCTCACTTCTGAAAGAATGTGACACTGACGTTTTCGTTGGGCTTAATTTATTAATTGAGAGACAGCGAAAGACGCCAAGTTGCTATTTGATACGGAAGAAATTATGCAGTGCCACTTCAACATTTTGGAATGTTAAAAATTGAGGGGAAAAAAAAAGTGCATCGACTAACTGAGATACGAAGAGAAACAGAGCTTTCAGTGTTCTTCTCATCTCACTTGTATAATAATTAAAAGACGGTAGCGCGATCCCGAAGAATTTTTCGTTCTATCAGATAATTAAATCTCCCGCCTCTTCTCAAATTAAATAATAATAATAAAAAACGTAAAGATTCATTGAAAATACTTTTTTTCTTTTATAAATGAATAATTTGCATCATTCCTCGCCACATTAATATTAATTAATCGAATTAATTATACAATTTTTTTTGTATTGAAAGAAACATTCAATTTCCGTTAGTCTAATTGAATATTTTTTTTTATTCGCGCCGCAGAGATGGCGACGCAAGGTAAGTCCAAGGCCTGGGAAAAATCCTTAATTAAACATTTTGATGCCTTTATTCTGTCATTGAGTAATGAGGACGGTTGTGCTAAATCAGTGTTTTTGTTAATTGATTTGAAAAAAAAATATTATTACACATTTTTCTTGTTACATTTAATTCTGCCAATTTGAATATTTACGCGGGTAATTCAGGGCACTGTAAATTCCGTTGGACGGTAAATGTTGTTCCTGCTGTGTCGGCCGTACCTCTTTTAGCTCTATAATTCTCTCCCTTTATTCTCCTGCTTGCTGGTAATTTACTGTAGCTGTCGCCACCTCTGTCGCGCCAACTGCACGCAAATTCATTTTCATTCATGAGAAGAGAAAATACCACGTGCAGTAACTCGTGCCAAATGTCATGAGTTTATTTTTGAATATACACAGAGAAAAATTTTATCTTAATTTAAGAATGTGCAGTCACTTAATTTAAGTGACATGCCATTCTTAAATTAAGTGACTTTTCTAACTTGAATCAAGTGACTTTTTTCACTTAAATCAAGTAACTATTTTTTTCTTCATTTAAGAAAGTAAAAGTCACTTAAATTAAGTGACTTTTCTCACTTAAATCAAGTGATTTTTTCTTTCCTAATTTAAGAAAGTAAAACTCACTTAAATCAAGTGATTTTTCTCACTTAAATTTTTTTTTTTTTAATTAATTTCTCACTTAAATCAAGTGACTTTTTCTTACTTAATTTAAGAAAGTAAAATTTACTAAAATTGAGTGACTTTTCTCACTTAAATCAAGTGATTTTTCTCACTTAAATCAACTAACTATTTTTTTCTTAATTTAAGAAAGTAAAAGTCACTTAAATTAAGTGATTTTTCTCACTTAAATCAAGTGTCTTTTTCTTTCTTAATTTAAGAAAGTGAAACTCACTTAAATCAAGTGACTTTTCTCACTTAAATCAAGTGACTTTTTCTTTCTTAATTTAAAAAAGTGAAACTCACTTGAATTTAGTGACTTTTCTCACTTAAATTAAGTGACTTTTCTCACTTGAATTAAGTGACTTTTCTCACTGAAATTAAGTGACTTTTCTCACTTAAATCAAGTAACTATTTTTTTCTTAATTTCAGAAAGTAAAAGTCACTTAAATTAAGTGATTTTTCTCACTTAAATCAAGTGTCTTTTTCTTTCTTAATTTAAGAAAGTGAAACTCACTTAAATCAAGTGACTTTTCTCACTTAAATCAAGTGACTTTTTCTTTCTTAATTAAAAAAAGTGAAACTCACTTGAATTTAGTGACTTTTCGCACTTAA
The DNA here is from genome assembly GCA_963921955.1 of Aleiodes alternator. Taxonomy (NCBI): domain Eukaryota; kingdom Metazoa; phylum Arthropoda; class Insecta; order Hymenoptera; family Braconidae; genus Aleiodes; species Aleiodes alternator. The sequence goes on along the minus strand of OY998108.1, from coordinate 10,590,127 downwards.
ATTAAGTGACTTTTCTCACTTGAATTAAGTGACTTTTCTCACTGAAATTAAGTGACTTTTCTCACTTAAATCAAGTGACTTTTTCTTTCTTATTTGAAGAAAGTAAAACTCACTTAAATCAAGTGAGTTTTCTCACTTAAATCTAGTGACTTTTCTTCCTTAATTCAAGTGACCTGTACATTCTTAAATTAAGTGCCTGCCTATCTTAAATTAAGAAAACATTTTTCTCTGTGTAATAATTTAAAATATTATTTTTCTTCTTTCTATTATTCTCAAAACTATTGAAAGAAATTTTTACTCTGTCCTCATGGTAAATTTTCTTTTCATCTTGAAAATCGATTCATCAGGTAATAAACATAATAATAATTATATGAATACGTAAGATTTGCCCACGCGGATTGTGATGTGCCTACACAAACAATATGACTCTGCTGTTTTCTCGTTAAAAATTTTTATTTTTGTCTCCTTGCAGAAGAAACCTAAAAAGGAGTTACCGATGTCGCTCGATATCTAAAGTTTTTATTTTCATCATTTCTTATTATTTCCTCTCAATTATTCGCTGAAAAAAAAAAACAGCGTAATAATATATATTAAAAAAATACTAAATAAATATAAAAATTAATGGTGATGCTTGCTTTAATTTAATTTTCGTCAAAATATTACGTAATATCCTATGGACGTGTTATTTTGACAAATAAGGCAGGATAAGAAGCTGAATATTGCGAAATATTTTATTCATTAGGGTTGACGCGTGTGCGTATAAACAACACACTGTTCGAATGAGAGAGACTACTGCAAGCATCATAGCCAGTCAGTCTTTTACCTTGACCGATAAAGGGAATGCAGAAAACAAGTTTTGTCACACTGTCTGATTCACATTTTACCATTCTGTATATTTTCGTTTCAGTTCAATTTTTATTTTTTTATTTTTTGGATTTTTGTATTTCATTCGTTTGAAATTCAATTCGACAACTCATCACGTTCTAATTGAATGATGATTCGTAATTCGCGCACGTACTTCGTGAAATTCTCAAATGGCCAAGATCTACGTGGTCAGAAATATATTTTTAAAGAAACAGGGAATACATATTGAATTATAAAATTAAATGACAAGACCCTTAATTAACTTTCACCAATTGTGAAATTTTTTCAATCGAAATCACGTAAAAAAGTGTAGCAAAAAAAAATCCATTTTTCGTTAAATTGAAGACAAATTTATGTTCGATTACACAGAGAAAAATATTTTCTTGATTTAAGAATGTGCAGTCACTTAATTTAAGAATGCGCAGGTCACTTCAATTAAGAAAGAAAAGTCACTTGATTTAAGTGAAAAAACTCACTTGATTTAAGTGAGTTTTACTTTCTTAAATTAAGAAAGAAAAAGTCACTTGATTTAAGTGAGAAAAGTCACTTAATTTAAGTGAGTTTTACTTTCTTAAATTAAGAAAGAAAAAGTCACTTGATTTAAGTGAGAAAACTCACTTGATTTAAGTGAGAAAACTCACTTGATTTAAGTGAGTTTTACTTTCTTAAATTGAGAAAGAAAAAGTCACTTGATTTAAGTGAGAAATATCACTTAATTTGAGTGAGTTTTACTTTCTTAAATTAAGAAAGAAAAAGTCACTTGATTTAAGTGAGAAAAGTCACTTAATTTAAGTGAGTTTTACTTTCTTAAATTAAGAAAGAAAAAGTCACTTGATTTAAGTGAGAAAAGTCACTTAATTTAAGTGAGTTTCACTTTCTTAAATTAAGAAAGAAATAGTTACTTGATTTAAGTGAGAAAACTCACTTGATTTAAGTGAGTTTTACTTTCTTAAATTAAGAAAGAAAAAGTCACCTGATTTAAGTGAGAAAAGTCACTTAATTTAAGTGAGTTTTACTTTCTTAAATTAAGGAAGAAATAGTTACTTGATTTAAGTGAAAAAAGTCACTTGATTTTAGTGAGAAAACTCACTTAATTTAAGTGAGTTTTACTTTCTTAAATTAAGAAAGAAAAAGTCACTTGATTTAAGTGAGAAAAGTCACTTAATTTAAGTGAGTTTTACTTTCTTAAATTGAGAAAGAAAAAGTCACTTGATTTAAGTGAGAAATATCACTTAATTTAAGTGAGTTTTACTTTCTTAAATTAAGAAAGAAAAAGTCACTTGATTTAAGTGAGAAAAGTCACTTAATTTAAGTGAGTTTTACTTTCTTAAATTAAGAAAGAAAAAGTCACTCGATTTAAGTGAGAAAAGTCACTTAATTTAAGTGAGTTTTACTTTCTTAAATTAAGAAAGAAATAGTTACTTGATTTAAGTGAAAAAAGTCACTTGATTTAAGTGAGAAAAGTCACTTAATTTAAGTGACTGCACATTCTTAAATTAAGAAAACATTTTTCTCTGTGTATTCAATGATTTTTAATCATGGGAATCTCCACGTGCGTCATATCCGATTTCCGATAATCCCTTGACGTTCTAACTCAATTAGTCGGTTCGATCAATTCATTTTCTCATTTTTTTTTTCTTCACACTGAGTCATAGGTGAATGTCCGTTCAAAAGACATTCTATTCCTCAAAGACACTGCTTAGAATCCATTCAAGTATTTTATTTCATGCAGAAAAAGAAAAAAAATTCTCTTCAACTTCAGCTCAAATATGATTTGTTTTTCTGTATAATGACATCACTGTGCAAGTGCCTGGAGCATCCTCAGTTTTGTGGTATCTTATTTCCATTTATCTCTTTTTGCCATTGGAGTACGACGAGAAGAGGGCCTCAAGGAAGCTCGTTATCCCGGCAGACGTACATAAATATACCGTCCCTGTGTAACGGTACAAACTATCAAACGCGCTTCTTTTTTTTCACTCTTTAATTTTTTTTTTCTTCTTAATCACAGCGAAGTCCTGTGAAATTTTTGAAGTATGCCATTTTTTTAACATATAACTTTTTTTCTCAATTTTGATAATTTTAGGATTTTTTGCTTGTTGAGAATTCTTTGCCTCCAATTATCAATTCATTAATCGTTTCTCTCTGGAATAATTTTTTAACAGTTGAAAAAGATGATGATGTCTGTACTCACAATTTTAGTTTTCGTGAATTGCTGAAAGGGATGCTGCAAGAGTTTTTCAATGATAAAGATTTTCTTCGCTCCACCCTTTTTTCAACGTTATGTAATAAAGAGTTATGTTCATTATTAGGGTAGAAAATGATGTTTAAGACCCTTGGGATCGTGAAAATTGCCTTTAACTAGTCCTCCAGCATCGACAAAAGCATAAAACCTTTTCAGTACACAGAGAAAAATGTTTTCTTAATTTAAGAATGTGCAGTCACTTAATTTAAGAATGTGCAGGCCACTTGAATTAAGAAAGTTAAGTCACTTGATTTAAGTGAGAAAACTCACTTGATTTAAGTGAGTTTTACTTTTTTAAATTAAGAAAGAAAAAGTTACTTGATTTAAGTGAAAAAAGTCACTTAATTTACGAGAGTTTCACTTTATTAAATGAAGAAAGAAAAAGTCACTTGATTTAAGTGAGAAAAATCACTTAATTTAAGTGACTTTTACTTTCTTAAATTAAGAAAAAAGAAGTTACTTGATTTAAGTGAGAAAAATCACTTGATTTAAGTGAGAAAAGTCACTTGATTTAAGTGAGAAAAGTCACTTAATTTGAGTGACTTTTACTTTCTTAAATTAAGAAAGAAAAAGTTGCTTGATTTAAGTGAGAAAAGTCACTTAATTTAAGTGAATAAAGTCACTTAATTTACGAGAGTTTCACTTTATTAAATTAAGAAAGAAAAAGTCACTTGATTTAAGTGAGAAAAGTCACTTAATTTAAGTGACCTGCCCTTCTTAAATTAAGTGCGTGCACATTCTTAAATTAAGAAAACATTTTTCTCTGTGTATCATGGCAAAAAAAAAAAAGATTTCTCCAGCTATTGTTAATTCCTACAAAATGTCACAATCTACAAAAAAAACTGTAATTTTATATGAAGGTTTTTTTGAATGTTAAAAAAAAAAAAACGATTTTAAAAACATAAATTTATCCACTTTTGGAATGAAAAAAAAACGAGCAGGACGTGAATATTAAAAATTTAATTACTTTAAAACCTGTAGTGATTTTCGTCAGGTAAATTTATTATTTTTTTGGAATAATGATAAAATTTACCAACAGGAAGTTGAAGCGAAACGGTCCCGGGCATAACGGGTGCGATGACTCCATATCCGCCGTAGGATCTTTGCGCCTAACAGGCGTCTGCTCGCATTCTGCATACGCATGTTATTCCGTTTCTCCTTATCCTCACCTCTATTCTTCTCTCAGCATCCTCAAGGAAATGTACTGACGTGACCGCTGAACTAATTAGCTTCATTATCAGTCTGAATTATCCACCTGCAAAAAAAAAAAACGTGAAATTTCAAAATTCTATCGTGCTAGTAAATAATTCTATCGAATAAGGAAAAAAACAATCAACCTTTCAACTACTTGTCTACATTTTCTTAATTCAGAAATAATTTGAATTGACCAAGTTGGCAAGTGTTAAAACGACATAAAGAACCAGGGCATTGCGTAATAAGTCAGATCTATATGGAAAATACGTCAAAAGAGATAATTACCATATTTGGATTAAATGCCTACGAAGAGGCATCTAAATACTTGCGTTAATGTCACCAAATTCATTTGTAAATTAGTCAGTTCGGAAATTTGACTCAAATTAATGATGAATGTGTACGAACATTAAATTAAGGTAGTAACCCAAAGTTAAGTCGATGAAATCGATAAAAATGAAAATTTTTGGATTACACAGAGAAAAATGTTTTCTTAATTTAAGAACGGCAGGTCACTTAAATTAAGTGATTTTTTTCACTTGAATCAAGTGACTTTTTCTTTCTTAATTTAAGAAAGTAAAAGTCACTTAAATTAAGTGAGTTTTCTCACTTAAATCAAGTGACTTTTCTCACTTAAATCAAGTGACTTTTTCTTTCTTAATTTAAGAAAGTTAAAGTCACTTAAATTAAGTGACTTTTCTCACTTAAATCAAGTGACTTTTTTTTTCTTAATTTAAGAAAGTCAAAGTCACTTAAATTAAGTCAGTTTTCTCACTTAATTCAAGTGACTTTTCTTTCTTAATTTAAGTGACTGCACATTCTTAAATTAAGAAAACATTTTTATCTGTGTAATTTCCTATTAATTGTTGATAATTCGAGAAAATGTGCTTTAATTTGTCCGAAAAAACGATTAAATTATTAAAAAGTCATGTCTTCAGTTTGTAAATATAATTTTTTTTTCTTCGTTTTTTTTTCTACATGAGTAATTCCCATTACATGCATGAGATAGAGAGAGAGAGGTGAATAGTTACTACCTTTCAATCAAAGTTTCTCAATAACTTGATGGAAAATAAATTTTTTTTTCTTCTATTATTTAGCTAAAATGCCGTTCTCTTCATCAATAATTCTTGAATAATCGATCAACTGTTTGGGTTTTTGATAATTTCGTTATTTCAGTTCGATTTAAGGCATTTCATCTCCACCACCGCTATTTTCAAATAATTTCATCATCGATTTTCAAATAATTTCACGGCTGAATATCAATGAAATTTGTAAATTTCAGTTCAATTGTTTCTTGAAAATTTAGTAAAAATAGGAAAATTCAAAAAAAAAAATGAAAATTCAAGTCATTTTGATTCTGAATATTCATTTTCAATTGAAAATTCAAGTAAATTGACGAATTTTCATCTCAATTCTACTTAAAACTCATAGATTCCTTTGAATTTCCTTTAAAACTCAAAGATTCCATAACAATCTTCTCATTAAAAAACTTCAATATCACGTTTATGAAAATTCTCATCAAATTGTCTATGAAATTTCCATGTTTTTCCAACAGTTCACTACCTTAAAGTCAATTAAATCCATTGAATCTTTTATTTCACGAAATTTTAAACAATTCTGAATTAAGCAAATATAAGAATCAACTTGGAACTTATCTTATCATTAAATTATAAGCCTGCGTCCATTGAGAAATTAACAGGAAGCACCTGTCATGGCCTCTCGACGAGAGAAATCACTAGTGGAACAAAGTATCTTCATGCTTGCGTTACGTATTAATAGAAAAAAAATTAATAGAATCATATTTTTGCACTTTTCAAATTGTCGATTCTTTTTTAAGAATATATTTATCAATGATTTGTATAAAATCATGGATAAATTCGAGAAAATGAGTAAAATAGTGCACCACGATCAAAGTATTCAATCAACTGTTCGAGCAACTCGTAATGCATACCAGACTAAAAGTCAGTAATTTTCCCCGTTTTCATTACAGTGATGAATGATAAATACTATCAATTATGATCCCCCTTGGCGCGAATGAATTAACCCATTCCATAAAAAAAAACGTTACTGAAGCAACCAAAACACGTAGATTTTTTCATTTATAAATATATATTTATTATAATTTATACTGCATGAGAAACATCGTAATAATTGAATATGCCTACCTTTGCTTGTCACAATGTTTCGACACTTGTGTCAATTTTTTATTTTTTTTTCAATGCTACAACTCAAATTGGCCCGAAAAGAAGGAGACTCCATGAAAGATAGAAATAAATGAAAAAAAACTAGAAACAACCTTCTCACCTACACTCGAGGGCCAAGTGTGGGTAGAATGAAATTATAATAAAAATTCATGAAAAAATTAATTAAAAAATATTAAATCCTTCATTTCTTGAATGAAAAATGGGAACTTACAGAATTTTAAATGTAACTGAAAGTAGAGTGAGTTGACCAGTGTTCGAACTCGACCAGTGATCGAACTATTTGAAGCATTTATATTAGAAAAAATTGGTAATTCAGCGAAATGTCATTTTTCTAATTCCCGAAACACTACACAGAGAAAAATGTTTTCTTAATTTAAGAATGTGCAGTCACTTAATTTAAGAATGGCAGGTTACTTGAATTAAGTGACTTTTCTCACTTAAATCAAGTAACTTTTTCTTTCTTAATTTAAGAAAGTAAAAGTCACTTAAATTGAGTGACTTTTTCACTTAAATCAAGTGACTTTTTCTTTCTTAATTTAAGAAAGTAAAACTCACTTAAATCAAGTGAATTTTCTTTCTTAATTTAAGTGACCTGCACATTCTTAATTTAAGAAAGTAAAATTCACTTGAATTAAGTGACTTTTCTCACTTAAATTAAGTAACTGTTTCTTTCTTGATTTAAGAAAATAAAAGTCACTTGCATTAAGTGACTTTTCTCGCTTAAATCAAGTGATTTTTTCTTTCTTAATTTAAGAAAGTAAAATTCACTTGAATTAAGTGACTTTTCTCACTTAAATCAAGTAACTTTTTCTTTCTTAATTTAAGAAAGTAAAAGTTACTTAAATTAAGTGACTTTTTCACTTAAATCAAGTGACTTTTTCTTTCTTAATTTAAGAAAGTAAAACTCACTTAAATCAAGTGAATTTTCTTTCTTAATTTAAGTGACCTGCACATTCTTGAATTAAGTGACTTTTCTCACTTAAATCAAGTGACTTTTTCTTTCTTAATTTAAGAAAGTAAAATTCACTTGAATTAAGTGACTTTTCTCACTTAAATCAAGTAACTGTTTCTTTCTTGATTTAAGAAAGTAAAAGTCACTTGAATTAAGTGACTTTTCTCACTTAAATCAAGTGATTTTTTCTTTCTTAATTTAAGAAAGTAAAATTCACTTGAATTAAGTGAGTTTTCCCACTTAAATCAAGTGACTTTTCTCACTTAAATCAAGTAACTTTTTTTTTCTTAATTTAAGAAAGTAAAAGTCACTTAAATTAAATGACTTTTCTCACTTAAATCAAGTGACTTTTTCTTTCTTAATTTAAGAAAGTAAAACTCACTTGAATTAAGTGACTTTTCTCATTTAAATCAAGTGACTTTTCTTTCTTAATTTAAGTGACCTGCACATTCTTAAATCAAGAAAACATTTTTCTCTGTGTAATGAAATTTTCCCCATCAAGATCATCAGCAGTTGAATGAAAAAAAATCCATTTCCAACCAAATTCACAAAAAAAAAATATTGTCGTCATGAAAATAAACAGTGATGACCCAATTCAAGTTCACAAGAGATTAATCTAAAACGAATAAATAAAAAATTATGGTATAAAATGGTCATGAGCCGAAAAAGGAAAAGAGGGAAGGACGAGATGGACGATTTGAAATACCTGGTTGCGCCCACATTGAATTGCCAGAGTGAGAGAGAGAGGCCAGTCCTGTAAAAATTCATTGAAGCGCATGCGCACATCCGTAATACCATTACCATTACCATTACCATTATAAACGATATAAGTATAAGTAAGTTTGAAAAAAGAAAATAAGTGGGAAAGAGGAATGAACGAGTGGGGGGGGGGGGGGGGGGAGGTTGAAGACAGAAGTATGTGTCTCACCTGTGCAGCGGGAATACGTATTTGCCCTACTCCATGCGCTTCTCTCTCTCTCTCTCATGAAGAGGTAACGAGTAGTGGTAGATGTGGGTGGGGAAGCCCCAAGCGACAGTCAGTGGATGCCGGGCCCGTGGCAGCAGTGCGCGTGTTTCCAAGCGCTCAGAGACTTTTAAATAAATTCAAGAGAAGGAAATAATTCGAATTATCATTTATTAATATACTGTCTCTACTATTTTTTTTTTTTTCATAATTTGACGTAATACGCGTGGTTGTTACGAGGACAATGGTGGGGATTAGCCCTGGACGAGTTAATAGTAATAAAAAAACAAATTTGTCACTGCTCTACTGCTCCATAAATTCACCTGCAACGATCGAATAATCACGAGTTTTGTGTCTGTTTCCCGCGTGCTCTCTTCCTTATTATTCAATTGATTATTTTATTTTTTTTTTAACTTGAAAGAAATTCTTTTAACTTGTTTCCAATTTTTTGTTTACGTAATAATACACGATGGAGGCGTCACTTGCGTTGGTATCTTCAATAGTGGGAAGTTGAGGCTTCTTTGATGATTCAGTGAAAGGAATATTTTAAAACCATTGTGCTTCTGAACTTCGATACGAAACGATCTTTCAATTTTTGTCTCCAATCAAAATTTTTTTTCACTCCAAATTTAATTTTTCGAATTAAAAAAAATGCATTCCTTCAATTTGAATTTTTGAAAAATTCACGATTAAGTTACTATTGATTTTTTAATTATTGTGATAGTAATATCAGTGGAATTCAAATTTTGTGGTGTTTTTTAAACGAAAGAACCTGTGCCGTTATTTCGTGGACTCTCAGTGTTTGTAAATCTGTGTGCTTTACTACAGTTTTATCTCGGTTGGATTTACACAGTGTCATAATTGTTTGTTTGCTGAAGAAATCTTAAATTTTTTTATTTCTTCTTTAAATTAAATTTTTGATAAAAAAAAAAAAATAAAAAATAAATTCATTCACTTTGTAATGACATTTGGTATTCGAGGGGAAGTTTCTATTTAACCTTTGAATAATGTCGATGTACCGATTTAGTAAGAGCGGCCGGCTCTTCGTGCAGGGCACGCGGGAAGAAGATGACCGTGACAACGTAGCTGGATCGAATCCTAGTGGAAGCGATTTGCAAGCGATTTACACGAAAAGACGATTGTCTACTGAAGTTTTAGGTATTTTTTTATGATCGATGAAGATTTGATGAAATTGTTCAAAAAATTCGTTAATATTTCAAGAAATGAAATATATAATTACTTATTAATTTAATTAAAAAGGAAAAAAAAAAACTTATTCATTTATTGAATATTCAGATGAGTTTCTTTTGCATACACAGAGAAGAAGGTTTTCTTAATTTAAGAATGTGCAGTCACTTAATTTAAGAATGTGCAGGTCACTTAAATTAAGAAAGAAAAGTCACTTGATTTAAGTGAGAAAACTCACTTGATTTAAGTGGGAAAAGTCACTTGATTAAAGTGAGGAAAGTCACTTAATTTAAGTGAGTTTTAGTTCCTTAAATTAAGAAAGAAAAAGTCACTTGATTTAAGTGAGAAAAGTCACTTAATTTAAGTGAATTTTACTTTCTTAAATTAAGAAAGAAAAAATCACTTATTTTAAGTGAGAAAAGTCACTTAATTTAAGTGAGTTTTACTTTCTTAAATTATGAGAGAAAAAGTCACTTGTTTTAAGTGAGAAAAGTCACTTAATTTAAGTGAGTTTTACTTTCTTAAATTAAGAAAGAAAAAATCACTTGATTTAAGTGAGAAAAGTCACTTAATTTAAGTGAATTTTACTTTCTTAAATTAAGAAAGAAAAAGTCACTTGTTTTAAGTGAGAAAAATCACTTAATTTCAGTGAGTTTTACTTTCTTAAATTAAGAAAGAAAAAGTCACTTGATTTAAGTGAGAAAAGTCACTCAATTTAAGTGACTTTTACTTTCTTAAATTGAGAAAGAAAAAATCACTCGTTTTAAGTGAGAAAAGTCACTTAATTTAAGTGAATTTTACTTTCTTAAATTAAGTGACTGCACATTTTTAAATTAAGAAAACATTTTTCTCTGTGTAAGCATGTCTAAATTCTTTGGACAAAATAGGAAACAGCTGATCGATGTGAAGGCAGCCTTGATCTTGCCCACGCGGTTAGCTCTTTAAATGGCCATCGTTAACTTACAATTTGAATATTTTTCATTCCTTCAATTTTTGAATAAATTTCAACTGAATAAGGAATTTTATCCTTTTAATATAATTTTTTCATTTTTTATTAATTAAGAAAAATTACAAGATTTGATTAAAAAAATTTAATGATAAAACGAGTTTTTTTTTGAACAAAAATCATATTTTCTTTCAAATGAAAATAAAAATAAACGATTTGAATAAATTAGGCTCGTCGATTGAATCGACAAAGACCTCTAAACGTGGTGAGAACGGAACACGACGCATCGTGACACGAATAATACGGAAGACAACGACATTAACGCGTGGTGAAGAAAAAAGTGTTGCTGAAGACTTGACAAATCGTGCACAAGTTAAGTCACTTCAGTCCGCCCAATACAGCAAGGTTACGACCCAGGATTCGCCAAAGGCCAAAACCGTTCGGGTAAGATTCGCAAAACTTTCACCACAAATAACGAAAAAAGAAAAATAACAAAAATTAAGAAGAAAACAGAACAAAAAATTCAATGCAGAGTTTCGATTCGAATTTTTTTGTAGAAAAAAAAGTTGGAATGAGAGAAAAATCGATAAACGGATAAGGAACCGGTAACAATAATTAAATCGAGTGGATTGAAGCCGGTCAGGGCCGGTTGGACCAGTAACCTGTCCTTCTTTTGCCCCAGCGAAAGTTCAGTGAATCGAAATCACAGATCGAATCTTCTATTGAAAAAAAGAAAAGTGGGAAAAAGTCGTGATTCAATGAATTCTTAACATTTCATCAGTTTCTCAGTAGTAACTATTGCATTTCTAACGTATAAGGTGCTTGAGATCGAGAGTTTTTATCTTCTCTTTTTATCTTCATGGAAAGAGGAAAAGAATCCTGTGATTATCTCGTAGACGACAGACGTCTTCATTTCCCATTCGCTTTTGTCTGTTATTTAGTAACGCCTCTTTTTTTTTCATTCTGCATTAATTTACTATTCCGCCCGTTGTTTTACGCGCCTATTTGGGACAAGGTGAGAGTGTAAATTACGTCAGAATTCATTGTAATCATCGTTATATCTGCAAATCCTCGTTGTCATACAAGATTATCTTATTTATCTGAGAATTCGTTAAATATTCGATTATGCCATCGTATGTTGACAAAACGGAAGCATAAACGATCCATTTATGGCTTTAAACGCCCACAGATCTGTGTATCTTATTTTTTTTTCTGCTTTTTCTGTGCTTGCATTTGTACGTTACGCCTACGAATGATCGATAGGAATTTATTGATTTGTATCAATGTCAAGTAGACTCGATTTGGTGATGTCTTGATTTATGGAAGCCTACGATATTCCTCAAGGTCGACTATATTAGAATTTGTTTTTTCTTCGATTCAAATGAAGCAATTAGAGACTCAATATCCGAGAAAATCATTTCCTCTCTTGATTATGATTAAAAAAAAATCTATTTATATCCTTCAAATACTATGAGAGATGTTGAATTTAGTTGCGAAGAGGTGAAACAGGATTTTCTCCAAAAAATAAATAACTAGAAAATTAGATTCATTCCGCTTTCCCTTTTTGCTATTTAATTCTAACTAGTTCTATCGTTTTTCGCACTAGTTGAGTATCAAGGAAGAAACTGAACGTGAAAACGCCCAGAAATTGATATTTATGATTGAATGACCTATTTGGTATTTAAAGCGAATTTGAAGAGGAGTTTAGGAATTTTATTAATTATCTGTAATTAATTACTTGATCAATAGTGTGCCATTTTAATAGCGAATTTACGTATTTCCCTATGCAGAAAAAACAATCATTACAAAGGTATCAGATGGTCAATAATTTTTATATTAGATCGTGAATTTCGTTTTTTCCCCTTTTTTTTAAAGACATTTTCCACAATTTAATCTTTTGCCTAACCTGAATGTGCAAAAGTTTGCATGAGCCCGTAAGACGCTTTATTATTTCTTATTTTTTCATGATTGACCAAACAAAACGGTCAATTGATCAGAAATTTCACGAGATTGTACAGATTTCATGAGTTTTCAGTTAAAATAATTTCAAATTTTAATCTTCAAATTCGTGTAGTGATATAACTACCTCAATAGTCTTATAGAATCTCCCAACATTTCTTCTATTAGCAAATTTTTTGGAATTGGAATTGATGTCATCAATTTTTTGCTTACACAGAGAAAATTTTTTTCTTAATTTAAGAATGTGCAGTCACTTAATTTAAGAATGGTAGGTCCCTTAAATTAAGTGACTTTTCTCACTTAAATTAAGCGGATTTTCTCACTTAAATTAAGTGACTTTTCTCACTTGAATCAAGTGACTTTTTCTTTCTTAATTTAAGAAAGTAAAACTCACTTAAATTAAGTGACTTTTCTCACTTAAGTCAAGTGAGTTTTCTCACTTAAATCAAGTGACTTTTTCTTTCTTAATGTAAGAAACTAAAACTCACTTAAATTAAGTGACTTTTCTCACTTAAGTCAAGTGAGTTTTCTCACTTAAATCAAGTGACTTTCTTTCTTAATTTAAGAAAGTAAAACTCGCTTAAATTAAGTGACTTTTCTCACTTAAATTAAGTGAATTTTCTCACTTAAATTAAGTGACTTTTCTCACTTAAATCAAGTGACTTTCTTTCTTAATTTAAGAAAGTAAAACTCACTTAAATTAAGTGACTTTTCTCACTTAAGTCAAGTGAGTTTTCTCACTTAAATCAAGTGACTTTCTTTCTTAATTTAAGTGAGTAAAACTCACTTAAATTAAGTGACTTTTCTCACTTAAATCAAGTGAGTTTTCTCACTTAAATCAAGTGACTTTTCTTTCTTAATTTAAGTGACCTGCACATTCTTGAATTAAGTGACTGCACATGCTTAAATTAAGAAAGCATTTTTCTCTGTGTAGATGCGTTAACAAATAGCCAACAGATGTAGAACATATTTACTGCTTCCCTTGAGAAGCCCTTGGCTGAAGCCCCCAACTATTCAGAGCTCTCTTCCAGGAAGCATTTAACGAAGCTAGTAATTATGCTCTCTTTGCTGCAAACGTGCTCTCGAACTACCGGTTTCGTCCTCGCGAAAAAAATGAGAATAAGAGAAACAAAAATAAATTATAAAAAAAAGCGTCTTTCCCTCTCAGCTGGATCTACCACTTGACTCACTGAATTTTATACTCGAAGACTTTCTTATTTACCTGAGTAAAATGATCATGAAAATAGAGAATCATTTAAGCTCCATGCGGTTCACCCATAGTGGCTAACCTGATTAACTCATCTCTTCCCAATTAACCCACTTTTTTTAATGAAAAGTGTTTAGCAAAAGCGTTCTTGCATGAATTTTTATTATTTTATTAAAATTCTTGATTTTCTCTCGTGCGTTTCAGCCGAATTGAGATATAGATCAAAGATTCTTCCTTTTCTCTTCTTGTATAAAAATTCTTGTTGAAGAATGATCATTAATCACTGCTGAGTGTGTGCAAGAAATTTATTCGAAACTTTTCGGCATTTTCGGTGTCGATCAGTGTCGAAAAAAAAAAAGAAACACATTTGAAGAAGAGAAAAAGGAATTTTTCACTTGTGAGATAAATTGGACTCACCCACCTCAGTTTTCTCGCGTTGCCACACTTGGTTGGTGGATTCTGACGTCATGAGAATCTTTTTATGGCGATGTCGGGCCACGGCTATCTTGCCCCATAAGGAGACAAATGTACGTATCATAACATACAGCCCTACCATAAAATCTGTATGGTGAAACTGCAGTGTTTTTCTTACTTCTCTCTTTTACCATTTTTTTATTTTCTTTTATTTTGCCTTCAAAACCACTTTGCGCGCCCACTTTCTCACTCGAGAGAGTGACATCGAGATGACTGAGCAGATGAATTGTCAGTTCAATGATAATCTATAATTTCAATTGTAAAGTAGTGAAATGAAATTGAAAAAATAAATTTCATGTTTTGATTATTTCTTTTTTCAATGGGAAAATTTAGTTCTGCGAAGAAGACTATCATGAAAATATTTTCAAGTCTTTTGAATTCCAAGATCCTTCATAAAACATGAGACTTCAGTGAAATTTTCATCTCTTTACCCTTTAATGTCAATGATTTATAAAATTATTCTACGGCTTTCTCTCTGTAATGGTTAACTCCCTCAATTATTCCTCCTCTCATCTAACTTATGTCTTGAAATGTCACGATCAAGGCCAAACATATTGTTCATGGTTTGAAAATATTTTCACGGTAATGCTATGAAGACAGGCTATCAAGTCTCAAGTAGCTGGAATTAAATGAATTTCATATGAGTTTTTGCAGAATAAAATGCGGTAGACATCCAATGAAGTTGCACATATTACTGTTATTCAGTCGTTGAAGTTTTCAGGACTCTTCCATTAAAATTTCTCATTCGCTTCCCTACTCTGATTTTTCTGCGGGCCAATCAGGATTAGGTTCAGGAGCAATGCATTTGAAATTTACGTTTAGGCACATTTGGAGAGTCTGCACATTGAACTACCCAAAGGACAAGACAATTCTCTATATTTGACGCATCTGTCCAGGACCATTCCCTATCTTTGACACATCTTTTTGCCCTAACTACCATACGCTTAGGTCTCATATATATAGGTCTGCTCAGCCATATGCACAGAGGTATACTTTGAAAATTTCAATGCTCGCCTAATTGCTTTTTCTTGATTGGTCGTGTGCTGGTGGTCACAATGAATCTAAGTAGAAGACAAGATGGTCAAATTTAGGAAAATTGCACTGTTTTCTACAGGGCAAAAAACTGCGCAAAGGAGAATGCTCTACACAGAGAAAAATGTTTTCTTAATTTAAGAATGTGCAGTCACTTAATTTGATAATAGCAGGTCACTTAAATTAAGTGACTTTTCTCACTTAAATTAAGTGACTTTTTCTTTCTTAATTTAAGAAAGTAAAACTCACTTAAATTAAGTGACTTTTCTCACTTAAATCAAGTAACTTTTTCTTTCTTAATTTAAGAAAGTAAAAGTCACTTAAATTAAGTGACTTTTCTTACTTAAATCAAGTAACTTTTCCTTTCTTAATTTAAGAAAGTAAAACTCACTTAAATCAAGTGACTTTCCTCACTTAAATCAAGTAACTTTTTCTTTCTCAATTTAAGAAAGTAAAAGTCACTTAAATTAAGTGACTTTTCTCACTTAAATCAAGTAACTTTTTCTTTCTTAATTTAATAAAGTAAAAGTCACTTAAATCAAGTGACTTTTCCTTCTTAATTTAAGTGACCTGCACATTCTTAAATTAAGAAAACATTCTTCTCTGTGTAAAAAGTAAAAATAAAATCGGTAACTTCATTGGAAGTCTATCCATTCCTGAAGGGCACTTTGTATATTCAGAAAGCAGGAAAAACAAACAGATATTAGTGGAAACTAATAATTTTTTAGAAAGAACAAGAGAGAGAGAGAGAAAGAAAAGATGAAACGAAAACGTGAATGTCAGTCCGCAGAAACTATTATGCCAATCTAAGTGCCGGAAATGAGATTGCGGTAATTCTTATATTCTACAATGGAATATACGAGAGAGAGAGAGGCCCAGCCTCCTGATCAATCGTTCGCCGTCACCCTGGTAAAACCGTTACTCAAGGAATCCGAACACAATTTCCTTCACAATAAGACGATCCACTCGTCAGAAAGATTTGAGAGCGGAAAAAGGGATTGAAATTAATAGAATTGAAAAAAAATTAGTAGAAATTGATTGATAATAAGTGCACAAATTTTGTGCGATACATTGAAAGTCGTGAACTTTGTATAATTCATCGAGTCAAGATTTAAGCCCATTTCTCTGAAGATCGTGATAGGTTAAAGTCAAACCGGTCTATCATTTCATAAAGGCTTCCTGGTGTATTTTTCAATGCACTCTTTCACTTTATTAATGTTCGTGATTATTATTAACATTTAATATTTTTTATGCAATAAATATTGTTTTTTTTTTATTCTGTAAAAAATCAAGAATCGAGTGGAAAATGCCAATTTTTGTTTTCTGCAAAATCCATCAACTTTCTTCTGAATCAGATGAGAAGAAATCAGTTTCCATAAGAGGTTGAAGTTGAAGTAGTATAGACGTTTGGATTGAATTAATTGATAATATTCAATTTAACACATGCATTGAATATTCGAAATATTAATATTCCACTTCATAATTCTATTTTGCACTATATTCTTATTATTACTGCATCATCAGAGGAAATTGAATTAAATACTTTTTCGGAGCGAAGACTTCAGACAAAAAAATCTGAACAATTAGAAAGAAACTCCAACATTTCTGCATTATTGAACAATTTTTTCAGATTTTCTTCTATAATAGCCTGCACCTCGGAAAAAAATCCGCTTCATTTTGCCCCGCAGATTTGCTTTATTCAATTGATATTAAATTCATGATTAATTATTCAAACTTTCAAATATTCACACATTTATAAGATGTATTTCCTCATTCTATCTCGGGACAATTGATCTAGCATGTATTGTACTATATCCTTTTCCAGTAAAAAAAAAAACTCCCAATCGGCGTAATAGTACGGCCACAATTGAATGAATTCATCACTATTCTTTAGATCTTGAAAAAAAAAAAAGACAAAAAATTAATAAAACATTCTCTCTTAATTTGTGTGAGAAAAACAGATCGAAAGGCAGAAATGATATAAATCTTAGAAAGTTAATGCTAATTTATAATTTTTTTATAATAATAAAATAATATGAGAAGGCTTCATGCAATCTGAAGATAGCTCTGGTGTTTGAGCCTCGAAATTAGCATAATTTAACGCTTTAACGTGGCATTAAACATCCTCATAGCCTTGTGTCAGCAGAAGAAAAATTATGAAAAAATTCCAATGTTGAATAAATCAACTTTATTTAATTATTCATCATGCATTTTGTTGTGATAAAATATTTAATAATAAATTATTAATTTTTCAGATATCGGATATTGTGCAGGGACAAGAGCCGAATGTAACAGCACGTGAGGCACTGCTGAGATGGGCAAGACGTTCAACTGCCCGTTATCCGGGCGTTCGCGTTACCGATTTCACTGGTTCGTGGAGAGATGGCCTCGCGTTCAGTGCATTACTTCATCGAAATCGACCCGATCTCATCGATTGGAGGACAGCACGTTCTTGTCAAGCGAGAGAACGACTGCATCAAGTTTTCTACATCGCCGAGCGCGAATACAACGTTACAAGACTTCTCGATCCCGAAGGTATGAAAACAATTCAGTGGATTTTCAATGAAGTTAAATCTATTGAAATTATACAGAGAAAAATGTTTTCTTAATTTAAGAATGTGCAGGTCACTTAAATTAAGAAAGAAAAGTCACTTGATTTAAGTAAGAAAACTCACTTGATTTAAGTGAGTTTTACTTCCTTAAATTAAGAATGAAAAAGTCACTTGATTCAAGTGGGAAAAGTCACTTAATTTAAGTAAATTTTACTTTCTTAAATTAAGAAAGAAATAGTTACTTGATTTAAGTGAGAAAAGTCACTTAATTCAAGAATATGCAGATCACTTAAATTAAGAAAGAAAACTCACTTGATTTAAGTGAGTTTTACTTCCTTAAATTAAGAATGAAAAAGTCACTTGATTTAAGTGAGAAAAGTCACTTAATTTAAGAATGTGCAGGTCACTTAAATTAAGAAAAAAAAATCACTTGATTTAAGTAAGAAAACTCACTTGATTTAAGTGAGTTTTACTTCCTTAAATTAAGAATGAAAAAGTCACTTGATTTAAGTGGGAAAAGTCACTTAATTTAAGTAAATTTTACTTTCTTAAATTAAGAAAGAAATAGTTACTTGATTTAAATGAGAAAAGTCACTTGATTTAAGTGAGAAAAGTCACTTAATTTAAGAATGTGCATGTCACTTAAATTAAGAAAGAAGAGTCACTTGATTTAAGTAAGAAAACTCACTTGATTTAAGTGAGTTTTACTTCCTTAAATTAAGAATGAAAAAGTCACTTGATTTAAGTGAGAAAACTCACTTAATTTAAGACTGTGCAGGTCACTTAAATTAAAAAAGAAAAGTCACTTGATTTAAGTGAGAAAACTCACTTGATTTAAGTGGGAAAAGTCACTTAATTTAAGTAAATTTTACTTTTTTAAATTAAGAAAGAAATAGTTACTTGATTTAAGTGAGAAAAGTCACTTAATTTAAGTATGTGCAGGTCACTTAAATTAAGAATGAAAAAGTCACTTGATTTAAGTGGGAAAAGTCACTTAATTTACGTAAATTTTACTTTCTTAAATTAAGAGAGAAATAGTTACTTGATTTAAGCGAGAAAAGTCACTTGATTTAAGCGAGAAAAGTCACTTAATTTAAGTGACTTTTACTTTCTTAAATTAAGAAAGAAATAGTTACTTGATTTAAGTGAGAAAAGTCACTTAATTTAAGAATGGCAAGTCACTTAAATTAAGTGACTGCACATTCTTAAATGAAGAAAACATTTTTCTCTGTGTACTCTCGTTAAAGTTCTCCGGATTTTTCCATTAAAGTTCCTCGTTGACTGCACTACTTTTATTCTTATGTGAGCCAATCAGAACTAAGTTTAGGAGCGCGACATTTCAAATGTACTCAGACATATTTTAACATTCTGCGCATTGGATTGCGTATATATAAGAGAATAGCGGTAATTCAAATTTACTTTTGGACATTTTTCAATATTGAGAAGTGTCGACGAAAGAGTAAGGAATGAAACTTTAACTAAAGGACCTGGACGGACGTGTAAACTGATTTGAAAATCTATTCCAAAAGCCATCGGAACATTATCAATATTACACGATCTACGGAAGAATACTGAAGGCGCTGACGAAGAGAATAAATATTTTTTTAGATTTTTAGATATGCGATAAAAATTGATTAAAACGGGAAATTCGTCGAGTGACTGTTTTTATAGTTTCCATGATTTCCGAAAAAAACAATGTTTCGAAAACTTTTATTTCGGTCTGTTTGAAAGATAAGCGAGACATGACCGCTTGCTCACGTGTATGCGACGATATTATTATGTGACTGGAAGATTTTTTATTCATTATAAATTATAATACAATTCTTTAGAGTAGAATTATACTTTATCTCTTTGAGAATATTTATAAAACATGAATATTCTTCTTTAAATTCTTCTCATAACAGGACTTGAATCTCTTTTTCTTTCCCTACTTTAATACTGAATTTTACATTACAAATCGGAGCAGTTTCGTGTCTAAGTCAGTGAGCACTGGTCAGGATTCTCTAATTGGTGAATCGTACCGTCTTGGAACCATCGTCAAGATCGATAGGTCGAACTGAATGAAAAACGTGCCTAAAGCTCAATTTGACAAATTTAACCGATGATCAGAGTCACTGTTGTTTGAATTTTTTGTTAGGGGTGGGCAAATTGTAAATGAATCGAATTGAATTGAATAATATCATTCAATTCGAAATTCGATTTGAATATTCGAAAGATGAATTATTCGATCAATTCGAAATATTCCTAGAGTTCGAAATACTAGTAGCATTCAAATCATTCAAAATATTCGAATAATTTGAAAAATTCGAATAATTCAAAAAATTCAAATAATTCGAAATATTCGAATAATTCGAAAAATTCGAAAAATCTGAATAATTCGAATAATTCGAAAAATTCGAAAAATCTGAATAATTCGAATAATTCGAAAAATTCAAATAATTCGAATAATTTGAAAAATTCCAATAATTCGAAAAATTCAAATAATTCGAAAAATTCGAAATATTCGAATAATTTGAAAAATTCGAAAAATCTGAATAATTCGAAAAATTCGAATAATTCGAAAAATTTGAATAATTCGAAAAATTCGAATAATTCGAAAAATTCGAATAATTCGAAAAATTCGAAAAATCTGAATAATTCGAATAATTTGAAAAATTCGAATAATTCGAAAAATTCGAAAAATTCGAAAAATTCGAAATATTCGAATAATTCGAAAAATTCGAAAAATCTGAATAATTCGAATAATTCGAAAAATTCAAATAATTCGAATAATTTGAAAAATTCGAATAATTCGAAAAATTCAAATAATTCGAAAAATTCGAAATATTCGAATAATTTGAATAATTCGAAAAGTTCGAATAATTCGAAAAGTTCGAATAATTCGAAAAATTCGAATACTTCGAATAATTCGAAAAGTTCGAGTAATTCGAAAAATTCGAATAATTTGAATAACTCGAATAATTCAAATATTCGAGAGTTTGATTCGTTTTCAAATTGAATTATTCAAATTCAAATCACACTGAATAATTCAAAACTTCGAATATTCGCACTATTTGTTATTTTTAAACATAATTTAGATTAGCAAAATTTACACCAATTTCTTCATGAAAGAAAAGTGGCTTTCTGCAACTTTATTGTTACTGACGAAGAGTCACTCAAAAGGCATGGATCAGAGGAATATGCATTGTACCGGTGTGTTTGTACTCAGGATTGTCTATGTAGCACACATTCTTTTTGGTCACGGTTACCCGACACCGTTTCCGCTCGCACTCACACACCGTGACACCGGCACTTTTGAATAATTGCGTTTATAGATGCGTGTGGAGGTTCCATTGTCCAGGAATATGTATCGGAAGGGATAAATCCTTGAAGGACACGTGTTTTTTTTTTTAATTTTGGGAATTGAAATTTCAATTTTTTTGTCTTTTGTCCAACAATGAAGAGTATTCATTGTAATAATTCAGAAATTGATTATACACCTGAAATCATTCAATTTTCATTATCTTTACACTCCGAGAAAAAATAGGGGTACAAGCAGTCAAATATTGATGTCATTGGTCCTTAGCAAATATTTTTTTGGAATAATTTAAAAAATTGTTGAATTTACTGAATTTAGTTGATTCAAGCAGATGAACTGACTGAATTCAATAAATTCAACAATTTTTTCGATTATTTAAAACAAAATTTGTTAAAAACCAATAGGCATCAATATTTAATTGTTTTTCCCACAATTTTTTTCTCAGTGTAATTTTTTTTCATAAATATCTTGCAGTCTAATGAATTGATATAAAAATCATGTAGATTTATTGCATTTTATCTTTTAATAAAAAAAAAATTATTTATGTTTACAGATGTCGATACCCCCGAACCGGACGAGAAGTCTTTGATAACGTACATATCCTCGCTCTATGATGTATTTCCCGAGCCACCAGCTATTCATCCACTTTATGATCCTGATGCCCAGAGACGTTCAGCTGAATATCGTGAACTTGCTAGTTTACTTCATCTTTGGATACGTGAAAAAATTTCAATAATGCAAGAACGTTCTTTCCCTCCAACACTGATTGAAATGAAAAAATTAGCAGCTGACAATGCTAAATTTAAAAATGAAGAAGTACCAATTAGAGATCGTGATAAACGACGACTCACCCATATATTCCGTGATTTACAAAAATATTTTGAGGCTGTTGGTGAAGTTGATATGGAGCCTGAATTGCATATCGATGTTATTGATAAGAATTGGAATCGTCTCATGATGCTTCATCAGGAGAGGGAACAAGCGGTTCTTGATGAAATCAAACGGTGAGACTTATTTCCTTATCTTGAAATAAAAATGCGAATTTTTAAAAATTGAAATCAATTTTATGGAATATTCCGAAAAGTGAAAAAGAAGAAAAATTTTTCATCATTTTTTCTGCAGCTGAGTTATTTCGACAATAAATGTTATTACAGAAACTTCCATTACTCACCTAAACTTCGATATGTTTCATAAAAACTGATAACAATGTTGTACTGGCATTCGAATCAGGCGTTACATAATTTTTTAGATATTCATGAAAAAAAACTTTCAATTGCTTTATGTTACCAGAACTGTCAATCCTAGAAAATAAATTTATTGGATCTCTTCAACCTTAAGTTCCATTGAATCAAATGAATATAGGGGAAGATGGGGCAAAATGGACATCAGGGGCAAAATGGACACATTTAAATTTTTAGGCAAATGTTATGGAAAACTCTCGAAATTAATAGAAATATTGGCGTTAGATTTTTTTTGATGATTTCATTAGAAAGCTGAGGAAATTTTAGGCGGGAAACAAGTGCCGCAATTAATTTTTTGGAATTTTTGGTGATTTTGACTTTTTTGAGCATTTTAGAGAGGTAAAGCCTTCCTTTTTTTGAAAATTTTCAGTTTTTTTAGAATATCTTCGGTTCTATTTGTCGTAGCCTAAAAATTCCAAATGGAGATGAAAGATGAGATCATTTCCCATCGATTCATAGGGTTTTCAATTGAAAAATATCGATTTTTAAGGTATTTATGAGCATTTTTGTGAAACACTTTTGTGAAACAGTTTTTGGCCTATAAATATTCCAAATATTGATATTTTTGAATCCGAAACCCCATAAATCGATGGGAAATGAGCTCACCTTTCATTTGAGACCAACCCCGAGTTGCTACGACCAATAGAACTAGAGATAATTTCAAAAAACTGAAGATTTACGAAAAAAGAAAGGCTTCCCTTCAAAAATGCTGAAAAATATCGAATTTTCAAAAAAATCGAAAAAAATACATCTGACACTCGTTTTCCGGCTGAAATTTCCTCAGCTTTTCAATAGAATCATCAAAAAAAATCCATCTCTAACCGTTTCATTACAGTGTCCATTTTGCCCCACTCTCCCCTATATTTTAGCTTTTGACAGCAGTAATGGAGATAAATTTATGAGTATTTTATGGATCATGACATGATTAGAAAATAAGGTGCTCGATAGCATTACGAAATTTTGATCGTCCACATTTCCTATTGCCCAATTAACCCTCTCAACTCAATCAATGACTATCGAATTTGCTCACGTATTCTATTCGTTTCGTGCATGTCCTCCAAATATTAAGGACGGCGCCGTATTTCCTCGAGCAATTGTTGAAATATTCAAGTGAACAACTCAGATAAATATTCATTTGAATCAAGTAAAATTTATGCAACATTAATTTCGCCAAATCTCCAAAATTATTTTCTTGCCATGGAAATAAATGCATTTGAATTAAAAATAATTACATCATGATTTTTTTTTCTATTTCCAGCTTGGAACGGCTCCAGAGACTCGCTGAAAAAGTCCACCGTGAGATGAAATCAACCGACATTCGCCTCGAGGATCTCGAGAGACGTGTAGAAGATGAGGCACGTCGATTGGACCGTCTGCATCCTCTCGAAGCGAAACATGCTGTCGATCTGTTGGAACAGGACATTCGCAGCACCGAAATATCAATACAGAACATATTTACCGACGTCCAGACACTCATTGATGGCAAATACAGCCAGGCCGGTGAACTTTACAAGAGGTGATTGTAGAATTTATTCTCTAATTATAGTTTTCAAAAGTATTACATTACCATTTTCATTAAATTATTCATGTTAATCATTTTTTTTTTTTCTTCAAACTTTCAGAGTGCAAAAATTACATCAACGCTGGGTAGCATTGCGCTCACTATTGCACAAGCGCCTAGTAGAGCCACTCTCAGCTGTATCATTTCCAGTTGAAGAACGTGTTGTTACTAAACATCGTACAACTGTTCATGAAACACGTTTAGTTGATACAAATCCGCACTTCCGTAATTTACACGATTGTATTGACTGGTGTAAAAATAAATTGAAACAATTGCAAGATGCTGATTATGGATCTGATCTTCCATCAATTAAAAATGAATGGGATATACATCAGAGAGAGCACAAAAATATTGAATCATTTCGTAGTAAAGTTGAAAAATGTGTTTATGGAAAAAGTAATTTTCATGGTGATGAATTGTCATTGTACAGTCAACATCTCAGTACATTACAGCAAATTTATTCTGATTTATTGGAAATATCAAATAAACGTATGTCTGATCTTGATGTTCTTCATGATTATGTACAGTCAGCAACAAGAGAATTACACTGGTTTAATGCTAAAGAGGAAATTGAAGTTACACGTGACTGGAGTGACAAGAATCTTAATGTACAGAGTGTTGAACAGTATTACGAGGTAAATTATGTTTAAATATATATTTATTGATTTGTGTAAATTGAAGGATTGAAGTTTTATAAAACCACAGATTCATTATTCGTTCGTTCTCTCATTTCACTTGATTCAATGATTATTTGTTTATTCAATTGATCATTTAGTTAACATTGTATTTCCTTTTCTTTATTTTCATTCTTTCATTTGCAAGCATACATTTGGCTCAGGATCCGAGGTAACATAACACGAAACACTAACAATTTGAGTTCTTAAGTTAATTTTCAAGCATTAATGTCAGAATTAATTACTAATATTTCAACAGAATATTTGAAAAAAAATCAGAAATAAAGATTTATCAAGATTTTCTATGTTTTTTCCAACAGAATCTCATGAATGACATGGAGAAACGTGAGATTCAATACGTAGCTGTGCAGCAACGAGCAGAAATATTGATAAGCCAAGGACATCCAGCCTCGAAAACAATTGAGGCATACAGTTCAGCAATGTTGAAAGCTTGCTCTTGGTTATTACAATTGACTCATTGTCTTGAAGTTCACTTGAAGCATGCAGCAGAGAGTCAACAATTCTTCAAGGAAGTCCAACAAGCAGAGCAGTGGCTCTCGAAGCAGGATGAAGTATTGAATACAATTTATTCACAATCAGAATTTAGCATAGATGAGGGTGAACGACTTCAGCGTGGATTGAGTGAGCTTCGTATTGAACTTGAAAGTCATGAGCAGCAAGTCAGGAGATTGGGTGAACAGGCAAAAATGATTGTGCCCATGAAACAGAGGAGACAACCAGTTACGAGACCCCTTCAAGTCACTTGTATTTGTGAATACAAACAAGTGAACATGTCCATCGAGAAGAATGAACAGTGCACGTTGTATGATAATTCTGGAAGAGTAAAATGGAGAGTCAAAAATTCTCAGGGTGTTGAATCACCAGTACCTGGAGTTTGTTTCTCTCTTCAGCCACCAGACAAGGAGGCTCTAGATGCTGCTGAACGTCTTCGTCGTCAGCATGATCGTACAACTGCTCTCTGGCAACGTAAACATCTTCGCCTTCGTCAAAATACAATTTTCGCAACAATCAAGGTTGTCAAGGGCTGGGACTTTCCTCAGTTCCTTGCCATGGGACAAGAACAACGTGCAACAATCAGAAGAGCACTCAATGAAGATGCTGAAAAATTACTCGCCGAGGGTGATCCAGCTGATCCTCAATTGAGACGACTTAGACGAGAAATTGCAGATGTCAATAGATTGTTCGATGATTTCGAGAAAAGAGCCAGAGCTGAAGAGGAATCTAGAAATGCTGGTAGAATATTTGATGATCAATTATCATTAATCAAACAGTCACTCGATGAATACGAGAGAATTCTAAACATCAGAATTGCATCACCACTGCCAAGAGATTTGGATAGCTTGGAGCATTTGGTTCTTGAGCACAAGGACTTTGAACAGAATCTTCAGAGATTGGCGCCTGATTATGAGCAAGCTCAACAGACGTTCAGAGGAATTACATTAAAAACCCCAGCAATGCGGAATAGGCTTGATGATGTCATGACCAAGTGGAATCATCTCTGGAATGTCAGCAATTTGTATATTGAGCGATTGAAGTGTGTGGAAATTGTTTTGTCTGGATTGGAAGAGAATACAGCAGCTATAAGTGAATTTGAAATCAAACTCGCTTCATACTCAGAACTTCCATCTGATGTTAAAGGCCTTCAAATTGTTCTGGAGGATCTCATGGTCCTTCAAAATGCAATTGGACAACAGCAAATTTCTATGGATCAATTGAATGATGATGCACACAATGCTAGAAGACTAGTTGAAAAATCACGACCAAATCATCGTGGTCCACATAGTGATATGGATCGTCTTGATGCTGAAGTGGGTAGACTTAATTCAAGATGGACAAATATTTGTGGACAAGTTGTTGATAGAATGAGAAGTGCTGAGGCTGCTTATGCACTAGCTCAAAAATATCACAGTTCTTATCAGAGTGAAGTTGACTTTGTTGATGAGAGTTATAAAAATTTACAATCATCCACTCCAATTATGAATATGGCGCAAGAACTTGAAACTACAAAGGTAAAAACATTGTTTATCATTTTCTATAGGGGAAAGTGGGGCAAAATGGACATTCAAATGAAACGGTCGAAGTTACATTTTTTTTCATGATTCCATCGGAAAGCTGAGGGAATTTTAGGAGGAAAACATGTGTCGGAATCAATTTTTTCGAATTTTTGAAAATTTTGATTTTTTTGCGCCAAAATTGAAGAGTTTCCCATTTGAGTTTTTTCGAAAAATGTTTTTTTGATGATATCTCCGGTTCTATTCGTCGTAGCGATTCGCGGGTGGTCTCAAATTGAAGGGGAGCTCATATCCCATATTTTCGTTAAAGTCCCATTGATTTTTATCAAAAATTGACGAAATTACAGGGCAATTTGTGGAAATCAGTTTTTGGGCTGTAACTTCCGTAATTTTTGACAAAAATTAATGAGACTTTAACGAAAATGTGAGGAATGAGCTCCCCTTCAATTTGAGACTACCCGCGAATCGCTACGACGAATAGAACCGGAGATATCATTAAAAAACCATTTTTTCGAAAAAATCGAAAGGGGTACCCCTTCAAGATTGAGTGAAAAAATTTTTTTATTCCAAAATGCGAAAAAATAATTTTCACCCATATTTTCCGCCTAAAATTTCCTCAGCTTTTCAATGAAATCATTGAAAAAATTCTACCTCCATTATTTTTATCAATTTCGAGCGTTTTTCAGGATAAAACCATGAAAATTCAGATGTGTCCATTTTACCCCTTATGTCCATTTTGCCCCACCTTCCCCTATTCCATCTTCTTCGTTTTTCCAAAAATATAAAAAATCCTTTTTTTTTTTTTTTTCATTTTTTAGAATTTACTGAACAGAGTCTGTGATCGTGCACCAGCAGTTGAAGCTGTCAATGTCACTGGAGGAAGATTAATCCGCGAGGGCAAGGTAATATTAGTGCAGTATTTAAAAAATAATTCGCAATGCAGTATAAATAGCCTAAAGCATATTGGCGTGAATGCGTGTGTGAATGAGAGTTTGTAACTATTTTATTTTCTTAATTAGTTTTAAGTAGATCTACATTGTACATATCATTGGTGTCATCTTGTACATTACTCTTCAGACTTCTTTCCAGCGAGCAACGATCAATGATACAAAAAAAATCGTTGTTAAAACAAAAAAAAAATAACGTACAGACTTCTCCAGACGGTCGTACGCTCTTCAAACTGTGCTAAATTGTGAACTCTTAAATTTTTTGTTTTATTTTTATTATTCACTACTGAATATTTAGGTTTGTTTTTTTTAATTTCTTTACTTTTATCTATGACTTACTATGACATAATTATTGCTTCTAATGGTGCTAATACACAAACGAAACTTATTAACATGAAAAATATCACAATTTTTTCTTTAAAATTGGTTGAATGGTGCTTGGGTTGGGTGAAGGAGTAAATGGATATTTGGTAGCGGACTTTAATTTTCTGTAGATTTAATTATATCCTCTTGATGCACTCAGTGTGGTCCAATAACTGCAAAAAAAAAAAAATTAATTCACTTGACAAAAATAAAATTGGCTACTTTACAAATAAATTATTCGATACAGATAGTATCATAAAATTAAATCGAATAATTAAATTATTAATGCGCGTAGATTTCATTAAATTTTATTCAACAAATTCACCCTTTATTCAATTAACAATGCTGAAAGAATTAATTAATTAATTATGCCAATTGTTATTTGTACCACACTGTTCAACAATAGCAAGTAGATGAAATATTAGAGAAAAATCGTAGAATCCTTTGCCCTATTTGTTGCTTGAAATTGCCCAAAACGAAAAAAAAAAAAAAGAGTAGAAATTATTAGAAATCCTAATGTACTAACCATAACGGACTAACCGGGCTCTATAGATCTATGGCCAGAGGCTGAGAGCATTCAAGGAACAACTCGAAGAACTCTGTCCATCGTTGGATGCATCAGTAAAACGACCGAGACGTGAGTCCATCACAACTGTAGACAGCATTGCACATGATCTTGATAATCTCAACCGAAGATACTCTACGCTTGTCAGCCTATGCCAAGAGCGTGTTCAAAAATTAGTCCAACAGTATCCTGATGATATGGCATTACAAGTAAGTTTGTTTGATGTTGCTATATTTTAGATGGTGCTAAATGCAAATTGGAATGGTCTAAATTAGGGGTGTGCGGATATTCGAAGTTTTGAATTATTCAGTGTGAATTAAATTTGAATAATTCAATTCGAAAATGAATCAAATTCTCGAATATTTGAATTATTCGAATAATTTAAATATTGAAATTATTTGAATTATTTGAATTTTTCGAATTTTTGGAATTATTTGAATTTTTCGAATTATTTGAATTATCTGAATTTTTCGAATTTTTCGAATTATTCAAATTATTTGAATTTTTCGAATTATTTGAATTTTTCGAATTATTTGAATTTTTGGAATTATTTTAATTTTTCGAATTATTTGAATTATTTGAATTTTTCGAATTATTTGAATGATTTGAATTTTTCGAATTATTCAAATTATTTGAATTTTTCGAATTATTTGAATTTTTGGAATTATTTAAATCATTCGAATTTATCAAATCATTCGAATATTTCGAATGATTTGAATTCTACTAGTATTTCAAATTCTACGAATATTCCAAATTGATCGAATAATTCATCTTTCGAATATTCAAATCGAATTTCAAATTGAATGATATTATTCAATTCAATTCGATTCATTCACAATTTGCACACCCCTAGTCTAAATACATTTAAAAATGATGAAATTTCAGTTAAAATGATCCTCTTGATCATTCCAATTTCAAATTTATCACAATTCTTTATCACATACAAATTATGTACATGTTTATATTAAATGATTTTTACATAATTTTAGCTGAGTTAAGTGCGAAAACTTTCAATTAGGTACTGCGAAAAAAAGAAAAATCTATTTTTAATTAATAGAGATATCATTTGAATCCGTTGTAAATTTCGCGTACTACACAAATAGCCTGAATCACCCTGAAAAAAAAAGCGTTTCCAGTTTGCCTTGTTCAAATGCCAAATCTAGCTAGCAAAATTGGGTAAAATCGTAGTTTGGTACTAAAAGCTCTCGATAACGATCATTCACAAAAAGTTGTACAATCACGCTATCCACATTTCTCCTTATCACTCGTAGTGTTTGATAGTATATATTTTTATCACATTATTTTTATTTTTCAAAGCATCTTCTTTATTTGGGTGTAACCTTCACTGTCTAATGGTAATTTCTATTCAGCACTATTCAAATGATTTTGTAAATTAGCACATTATGAAAAGAAACACAGTGTGAGAGTGTGTTTATTAGCACATTGAAAAAAAAAGGTATTTTTTTCTCTTTTTTGCACTTGAAAATTTCGATTGCTTCAGCATCACTGATTATTAAGAAGCCACCAAGTACCATGAACTTGAATTTAAAGAATTTGTAGATATTTCAAATTCTTCATATGGTCAATGTCATAAATTCCCTCATGACATCACTGAAATTTCAAAATCCAACGTGACGTCACTTTGCTCGATCTCACATATGTACTTCGGTTAATTATGATTTTTTTTTCCTCTATTCTAGAGACTCGTATGACGACAAAACTGTTGTCATTATAAATCGTGAAAAAGATTAATTCAACTGGTTTTTTTCTCTTTCTATAGGGGAAGATGGGGCAAAATGGACATCAGGGGTAAAATGGACACATTTACATTTTTAGGCAAATGTTATGGAAAACTCTCGAAATTAATAGAAATATTGGCGCTAGATTTTTTTTGATGATTTCATTAGAAAGCTGAGGAAATTTTAGGCGGGAAACAAGTGCCGCAATTAATTTTTTTGAATTTTTGGCGATTTTGACTTTTTTAAGCATTTTAGAGAGGTAAAGCCTTCCTTTTTTTTGAAAATTTTCAGTTTTTTTAGAATATCTTCGGTTCTATTTGTCGTAGCCTAAAAATTCCAAATGGAGATGAAAGATGAGATCATTTCCCATCGATTCATAGGGTTTTCAATTGAAAAATATCGATTTTTAAGGTATTTATGAGCATTTTTGTGAAACACTTTTGTGAAACAGTTTTTGGCCTATAAATATTCCAAATATTGATATTTTTGAATCCGAAACCCCATAAATCGATGGGAAATGAGCTCACTTTTCATTTGAGACCAACCCCGAGTTGCTACGACTAATAGAACTACAGATAATTGCAAAAAACTGAAGATTTTCGAAAAAAGAAAGGCTTCCCTTCAAAAATGCCGAAAAATATCGAATTTTCAAAAAAAATCGAAAAAAATACATCTGACACTCGTTTTCCGGCTGAAATTTCCTCAGCTTTTCAATAGAATCATCAAAAAAAATCCATCTCTAACCGTTTCATTACAGTGTCCATTTTGCCCCACTCTCCCCTATAAAAGTTGAGTTGATTTGCTCGCTACTGAGAATATAATGGTATTTACAAAATTATCCTCAATTATGATTTCATGATTTTGGAATGAAATAAAAAATTATAATATAGGGTTAATAGTGCGGAGAAATCATTTATGGATCTTAATCACGACTTGTATTTGTTCGTTTATTTTTCTTCTCTCATTCTCATGCCTGGGGCGTTTTCCAGGATCAATAATTGTGAAGTAGAATATAGCAAACTGGTGTGGCTGCTGTTTTTGCAGTACCCCGTATGTGTAGGCAGTCTTGGCATTGTCCTTGTTATTTTTATTTATTCATTCTTCTTTTATCGTTTAATTTCAAGAGATCGTTCGATTTCCATAAATGTTATTCATCTTACGTGGGCTGGTTAATGCCCACCTGATGTCAGAGACAAGCAATTACATTATAAACATTAAATTGTCCTTTAATTTCTCGTTGATGTCATTAGTATTGAACAAAGTATCGATATGTAAATTCATTAAGTATGCAATTATCCCGATGACTAATAAATAATCCGCATTATCAAAAAAAAAAAAAAAAAAAATTCTATAATTCACAAAGAAATACTGTGTTTTGCAAAATAGATTAATTAGTCATTCTAATAATTTATGCATAAACTCAATTCTAATCTTATCAGTAGCATTGACACAGAAATGAATTGATATAATTCCCCGATTAGCAAAAATTCAAATTCTCTAACTTTTTACCGTGTCATTATCATTCAAATCTTTATAGGGAAAAAAAGAGTTCCAGGGTCACAATAATGTCACGGGTTTCTTTCGAATTTACCCGCAGAAAAAAAGAACTTTCGATAAGACCGCTGATTCGAATGTCAGGAAGTTTCAGTAGTAATGATACGCGATATTTCTTCATTCATGAAATGTAGAAAATCAACTATCTCATCATTCATTCGAAAATTGTCTTTATGAGTATGTGGTTTGCTAGGTTTGTGAGACTATGTGATCATCGTTGACTACTTCAGTCGCTCGAGTAGCCCCGCACAGCTCGCATCGTTTTACCAGTCTGTGAAAAGGCGTTTCCTAAAAAAAAACACATATAGATAAATTATTTTTAATTAATTCAATTATTTTTTGTAATTTTATCGATTGATTTTTTCAACTACACTAGTGTC
The DNA here is from genome assembly GCA_963921955.1 of Aleiodes alternator. Taxonomy (NCBI): domain Eukaryota; kingdom Metazoa; phylum Arthropoda; class Insecta; order Hymenoptera; family Braconidae; genus Aleiodes; species Aleiodes alternator. The sequence continues at coordinate 10,557,997 of OY998108.1, read as the reverse complement.
TTTAAATGAACCTAGGAAAAATCAATTCTGCAAGTGCATTGACATTGCATACGTTTACGTGGCATGTATCTATTAGCTATACGACCTTTTCTCATTTTATCGCCACTTGTTAGTGCCATAAGGTGCATTGATATGTTGTGCAATTGAGGGATGCATTTTTGGATTTAAAGTTTAAACAGCAATAATGTTGCAACATAGGAGAATCGTGAGAAAGGTAATGCGTTGTTGTTTAGTGTATGTGATTTTTATTATTTGAAAAATAAATTACTGATATGCCTTTTATTATCAGGCAATCGATAAGGAAGAGTTAAGTGAACTGTAGATATATGATAAGACGAAAAAAAATTTGCCATACAATAGATTATTGAAGGATCATGTTATTTTTGACGTTCGTATTCAAATTTTTCTTTTCTTTTAATGACGAGAGTATCAAGTTCAGAGCCTAAAGTGCTTTCATTTGATGTTGGTATGAGGAACACGTGTAGATTGACAGCTATCGAAACACACACGAGGTCAAGACCTCGGTACCATTAAATCATCATAAAGAATTATAATATTGAGAGATTTATTATTTATTTTAACAAGATCTTATGATTCATTCAAACACGTTAATTTATTATTATTTCTTCGTTTTCTGCATGCTCATAAAATTAAAATTGATTTCACGATTATTATTTTTTTCATTTGAATTGATGATAATTCTTCTTCAGTGTCTGGAGGACATATCAAATTGAAGAACCGGAAGTAAACATTAAATTTGTCAATTGAAATGAATTTACATATGAAATTCATGAATTTTATTTTATATGAACAAATGAAAATTTTTTATGAGAGCCAGTAATTATTTTTGTAAAGTAGGTAAACTGAGTGATTCAAATAGCATTCACGTAATTTCGCAACACCTGTCAACGATCCAAAAACTTCATTACGTAATCGGTCTTTTAGAATCAAGTTCACGGTGCTGCTAGTAGTAGAGCGTGATGTCACTAGTCGTTTAAATTTTTATAAAAACGCAGAATTACTAGATTTTTTTTTTTTCTGCAAATTATTATTAATCAATCATCAATGATGAACACTCTGTCTCACTTGTCTCCTCTTTATGTGTCAAGGTTTTTTTTTTTCGAATTCGAAAATGAAGATGAAATAACAAAATCAGAAGTAAATTAATAAAAAAACACTTTCTGAATATTTTAGATCAGTTAAATACTTATTACTTTAAAATCCCAATCACTCACTTTCACGATCGAAATACCACTTGATAAAGAATTGCGTGTGTATTCAAGAGCGACTGGACAAACTCTAAAAATATGATTTTAACTAGGAGTGTGCGGATATTCGAAGTTTTGAATTATTCAGTGTGAATTGAATTTGAATAATTCAATTCGAAAATGAATCAAATTCTCGAATATTTGAATTATTCGAATAATTTAAATATTGAAATTATTTGAATTTTTAGAATTTTTCGAATTATTCGAATTTTTCGAATTTTTCGAATTATTTGAATTTTTTGAATTATTTGAATTTTTCGAATTTTTGGAATTATTTGAATTTTTCGAATTATTTGAATTATTTGAATTTTTCGAATTTTTTGAATTATTCGAATTTTTCGAATTATTTCGATTTTTCGAATTATTTGAATTTTTCGAATTTTTCGAATTTTTGGAATTATTTGAATTTTTGGAATTATTTCAATTTTTCGAATTATTTGAATTATTTGAATTTTTCGAATTATTCGAGTTTTTCGAATTATTTGGATTTTTCGAATTATTTGAATTATTTGAATTTTTCGAATTATTCGAGTTTTTCGAATTATTTGGATTTTTCGAATTATTTGAATTTTTCGAATTATTCAAGTTATTTGAATTTTTCGAATTATTTGAATTTTTCGAATTATTTAAATTATTCGAATTTTTCAAATTAATCGAATATTTCGAATGATTTGAATTCTACTAGTATTTCAAATTCTACGAATATTCCGAATTGATCGAATAATTCATCTTTCGAATATTCAAATCGAATTTCAAATTGAATGATATTATTCAATTCAATTCCATTCATTTACAATTTGCACACCCCTAATTTTAACTAAGGCGCCATCGAGAGTGCAACACTCGCGTCTCGTTTCCTATCGTTCATACACCTACATGAATTTTACCGAATTATTTTTAGATAATTCTATACTTCATTACAATACATCAATATGAATTTTTCTTCAACGCCAGTTGATTCTCAGTCTTTCACCGATTGTAGGCGCCGAACCGTTGAACAAAATCCGTTTCGTCAAGCATCACTGAGAATGGCTTTTCATTCGTAAAAAAAAACTCCTGCTTTTCTCTGCAGTAGCTGACTGCTCAACACAGTGTATCACGTTTTATTGTAAACGCTCGTATAACATCGCATCATCATATTTTATATTCCCACCACTGTAGCAAGTGCACAATAGCATATAGGCACTTAGAAGATTGCCCTTCCACTTGCTACCTGTAGCGTTAAAACTACTTTTAATTTTTAGTTGTGTCGTCGGTTTGTGACGTTATGACGGTTTATTCAAGTGTTTGCGTTTCAAGGTCTAAACAAAATGTAATTTTTTTTTTTTTTTTCGTTTTTCCATGTATTTACATTGATTACAGACTGATAATGATCAGATTAAAGTCAAAACCAACCGCGTGCACGACTGTGATAAGCTTAAATTAATTTTATATAAATATTTTTGATGTAAATTGACGATTGAGTTTAGAAAAAAAAGATATGTATAGGAAAATTCGTTATTTAAAAAAAAAAAAAAATTCAAAAATCGTGTGATGTGTCTATATTCGTGATAGTAAAGCAATGGAAAAAGCATGTTAACAGTAACGTATCTTCTGTCGTTGCTGTTTCAGCGTGCTCTTCAAGAGCAACGACCACTTCGTACATTTCGTACCGAGTTTAACATCTATGAAAGTACAACCAACGAGGAACGTTACACCTCGACTACCACCCACTACACCCAGTCGCAGTAAGTAGTAGAATCCCAGCTTAAGAAAAAAAAAAAAAAGTCATCGTTTGAAATGAAAAAAAAAAAAAATCACATTAATTCACGAAAGTAAATTTTCTTATTTAAACACGTTTTTTTTTGGACGAGTACAAAGCCCATTAAATTGATTCAGGTATTCGTCGGAGCGCCATGAGACGTCTGCGACGATCTCAAGTGAAATACAGCGTGTATCCTCGAGGGAATCATCACCATTAAAAAGGCCCTATGATACTAATAACAGTGGCTACATGACAACAAATGGTGATAGTCCAGCACAATCAGAGACTGATGGTATCAATTTACAAAAAATCAGCAGTAGCAGTATGCAATTTAGTGAAATAAAAAGTTTAAAAAGAATAAATAGAACTGAAGAAATTAGTGATGAAAATGTGATAGAATCAAGGGGAATAATACATCCTGAAACTGGACAAGTATTGTCAGTTGGTGAGGCAATAAGTCTAAGGATACTTGATGTTAGAAATGGTAGAATTGTAACATCAATTGATGGAAAAACAAGTGTATCAATTGAGGAGGCAGCGCGATTAAATTTGATTGATGTTGATCTAGCTAATCGCTTGTTAGGACCATGCGGTGTTATTGAGAATGGCAGACGTTTATCACTTCTTGAGGCAATACAACGGGAATTATTTGATGCTGAACGTGGAGATGATAGAGTCAAGGTAACGTGTGTAACAAGTGGTGTTAGCGTTGCAGATGCGATGAAACAGGGTTTACTTGATCCAGAAACCGGACTATTTGTTAATGAAAAAGGGGAGAGGATAACAATTGAAGAAGCTTACAACCGTGGATACCTTGTGAAAATAAATACAACTGTCAAGATAAAACGTGGTGCCCTTGCACTTTCTGATGCCATTGCCCAGGGTTTAGTTGATGAACGTACAGGACAAATTATCGATAGAAATACAGGTGAAAGTTATTTGCTTCATGATGCTATTCAAAGGGCATTCATTGATCCTGATATTCGTGAAGTTGTTGATGTTAAAAATGATACGAAAATAACAATAGCTGATGCTATTAAAAATGGAATAATTAATCCAAAGAGTGGTAAATATGTACATGGAATAACAATGGAAAAACTATCGTACAAAGAAGCTAGAAGAAGACAGCTAATTGTTAAACCAATGACGCTCAAAGATTGCTGTGATTTAGATATTATCGATGACAAGGGAAAAATTTCAAGTCCCGCGCATAAAAGTAAATTGGGAATTCTCGAAGCTATAACTGCTGGTGTTTTAGATTCTGATAATGTCAAGTCAGTTTCAGACACTAGAACTGGTGAATTACTCACACTCTCTGATGCACTTGCTAATGGTATCATAATAGCTAATAGTAAATACAGAAATCCAATTAGTAATGAGGAATTAACAATTCCTGAAGCTGTAGACAAAGGCTTGATAACATCAGTTGCGCAAAAATCAATTTTTGATATTGATGGCTTTAAAGATCCTGTTTCTGGTGAATTTATCAGTCTCAATACTGCTTTACTCAAGGGCTTGATAAGTCCAAAATCAGGGGGTACATTTGTGATAGATTTGTCAACTGGTAGAACAGTTTCATTCAATGAAGCTATAGAATTGGGTTATGCACGTCCAGAAGTTATGGAAATGTTGAATCGTGGTATAGGGATTACAGAGAATGGCCATGAAATTAGTGTTCTAGAAGCTGTATTGTTGAATCTATTGGATTCAAAATCAGGACAATTGTTGGATCCAAGAACAAGAAAGCCAGTTCCTCTGGAGGATGCTATTAAACGTGGCTTGATAACACCTGATGGTGCTGCACTTCTTGCTAGTCTTTTGAACATTACAGTTACCACACAGACTGTTACGAAGACAATTAAAAAATACGTTACTGTTACGGAAACGGGCGAGACTGTAACGAGAGATTTCAAGGTTTCTTACAGAGAAGCGATCAATAGGGGATTAATTGATGAGGGAACTGGGAAATTTACTGATCCAGATAGCGGTAAACAAATCGATGTGCAAGAAGCAATTGATCAGCATTTACTGAGTAGTCCTGATGTTAAAGGAGTCGAGAGACCCTCGCCAAAGAAAACTAGAGATTCTCCATCCAAACAGATGACATTTGAAAGTACTTTGTATGCTAGGGTTGGTGAAGAACTAAATAGGCGATCAACATCACCACCAAGAGCTATTGGAACCACAACAACCATTATCAGTCATGAAATTTTAGATCCTAATGATGTTGAGAGTCGCAATAATATCAGTACTGTTTCCATATCCTCCCCTGAATCTTCCAGAATGTCTTCCACTAAGTCTCGAATGAATTCGCAATCTAGAAGTCCTTCTCCAGTTAAGCATGTTACTACAGTACTGGTTAGTCCTAGTACAGACGATGATGTAGGTAATTTAGGTAGAAATAATTATACGGAAAAACGAAGTAGTATTACGAGAGAATGTGAAACATTCATTGAAAAAGAATCTCACTCAACGGAGAAAAAAGTATTCGAATTGCCCTCCGAAGGATGGATGCTTAGCGATGCTATTAAACAGAGATTATTTGATCCTGTTACAGGACTCTTTATCATTCCCGGTACAGATAGGCTTGTTTCATTTGAAGAGTGCGTTAAACTTGAAATAATTAATCCTGATTCTGGTATAGTTATTGATCCAAATAATGGTAGAAAAATTTCATTACTACGTAGTTTAGAGAAAAATATTTTAGATTCAACTGGACATTATACACATCCTCATAAAATTTCGATGAAAGAAGCAATTAGTAAAGGTTTTGTAATTTTGGAAGAAAAATCAAGTGATGTTGAAATCACAAATTCTCGAATTATTCAAATTACAAAGGTATCAGGAAAACCTGATAAAGTTGAAGTAAGTGGTGTAGAATTGACTAGTGATGAACAGTTTACATCCGATCCAGTACAGGTGACTCAGGGTGTTATTTATGATCCTGAAACAGCATTAGTTATTTTCACGGAAACCGGCAAATCAGCGGATATTTTAACTGCTGTTAATGAAGGTGCCTTAGAGCCAGAAGCTGTAGTTGTGAGAGATCCAAAGACAGGTGAAGAAATAAGTCTTGAAGAAGCTGTTGCAAAGAAAATACTGAACCCAAAAGCTGGTGTATACACGGATGATACCGGTAGAAAGATTTCATTAGCAGATGCTGCTAAATTCGGTTTAGTAGCAGTAATAGGTACACCATTAGTGGCAGCAGCAGCTGCTGTTGAGGCTGTTAAAAAAGCAATGATAAAAGATCCAAAAACCGGTGAAAAAATTCCAAGAGAAGTGGCAATTGAACGAGGATTAGTGACGCCTGATCAAGTGATAAGTCAATCAGAAATTATTACAACTAGTGTTGTCATAAAAGATCCAAGAACTGGTGAAGAAATTCCTGCTAATGAAGCTCTAGAAAAAGGTATCATACTGCCAGATCAAATCAATAAATTGGTAACAAAAACTGAACCAAGTGTCATGGTTAAAATAGTTGAACCTACGAAAATACCATTTGATGAGGCTGATGAAACGGGAGTGACTTTGGCCGAAAAGACTCGAGGTCGAGTAACAACTGAACCGAAATATAAGGTAACGATAGGAAAAGCCATGTCAAGTTCACAGAGTCCAGAGAAAGAAGCTAAACCGATAATTCTCCAGAAGATGAGAAAACGAGTAGTGGATCCAAAAGAGGCTCTGGAGACTGGATTGATAGATGCAGAAACTGTGCAAATGTTGGAGCCAATTTTTGGAGAGGGTAAACGTGAATCATTGAGGGAAGCCATTGAATCCCACAGAATTGATGCGAATGAAGGAAGAATCGTAGATCCGCAACGAGGAGATACTCTGACTATCAAGGAAGCATTGGATCGTGGAGTTCTGGATCCAGAAAGTGCTAATATGTTGATACCACTTGCAAAAAGCCTGTCGATTCCTGGATTATACGATCAGGGTCTGCTAGATCCTCATGAAGGCACAGTGATTCATCCCGAAACTGGCCAGCATCTCTCACTAAATGAAGCAATTATCTGTGAAATTGTTGATCCACAATCCGAGCTAATTCATCACGATGGTAATCAGATATCTCTTGAATCAGCAATTGAAAAGGAAATAATTGATTCGGATAAATCAATTATCCAGACAGAGAGCGGTGATGTCAATCTCGTGGAAGCAACAGAACAGGGTAGATTCAATACAAGTGAATCCACCAGTCCTGTTTCATTACCACCTGTTGGTATGACCTTCCCAGTTGCTTTGCAACGTGGTCTGATTGATCCTGCGAAACGAAAAGTTACTCATCCAATAACTGGTGAGCACTTCTCGTTGGACGAAGCAATTGAAAAGGACTTTATCATGTCCCTTCCATATCCATCTGCACCTGATAGCATAGAAGTAACAAAGGCAGCTGAGTCTGGTCTCATAGACGGAGATAGAAACATTTTCATTCATCCGAAAACTGGAGAAGAAATTCCCGTGTCTGAAGCTTACGAATCTGGAATTTTAACTGTTAAATCTGCAGCAGAACATGAAGGTGCAGTGACAGCTGTCACCGAGACAGTCACCTCGTATCACACAATAACAACTAAGATGATCCAGCTTCAGGCGGGTTATACTTTATTGAATGCCACTGAGGTTCAGAACACAAAAACCGGAGAAATCATGACAATGGCTGAAGCACAAAGACAGGGAATTGTTAAAGATGAATCGGAAACAAAAGAAGAATTCACAACTAGAGATATCAAGACAACGTTTAGTGATGCTGTTGAAAGAGGCTTGGTTGACATGAATGCTGGAACATTCACTGATCCAGGAACTGGTGATGTTATGCCAATTGCTAAAGCCATCGAGGACGGAATCCTCGATACATCTCAAACTTCAGCGACAGATTCGCCGAAGAAAGGTAATACAAGCATGACAGTACTTGAAGCTGTCGAGCAAATCTACAACGAAGAAACTGAAAAATTCCATGATCCAAAAACCAAAAAATCCTACAATCTTACAGAAGCTATCGATGCTGGCCTCATCGAATCAGACTCTGTGGTCTATGATGTGAAATCAGCAGCTCCAGTTACAACTAAAGAAGCCATTGAAAGGGGAATTTTGGATCCAAAGACTGGAAAAGTTAAGGATGCAAAGGGAAGTTCAATTTCCGTGAAGGATGCTGCTAAATTAGGTCTTTTAGCGGTAGTTGCTGCTCCAGTACTAGCAGGAAAGGCTGTCGTGGATGCAATTAAAAACAGAAAGAGCAATGATAAACGACCAACGATGTCACCGGTTCAAGAAGCGAGTCCACTTCATCAGCCACAAACTGCTGAGCAGCCAGTGCAGAAGCCAATTGTGAAGAAAGAAACGGAGAAATTGAAACAGACAGAAGAGGCAGTGACTCAAGAATACCAGCCAATTCAAACTAGCCTTGAAGAAGCGATTAGAAACGATCTGATCGAACCTGAGAACTGTAGAATGATGATTGCAGAAAGAGAATCACCACTAACCGTTCGTGAAGCAATAGAACAACATGAAGTGCGTTTGAATGAACAGATTATGGTCATAAATCCAACGAAGATCTGCTTAATCGAAGAAAAACCCAAATTCACCATTGAAATTACGAGAAATTTAACGGCAAAGTATCTTGCAGAACAAGGTGTCTACGACATTGAATCAGAAAAATTCATGAATCCTTATACAGGATATCTAACGAGTTTCAACGAACTTGTACTTGGTTTAGAAATCTTTGATCCTGACAATGTTTATGTCAAAGATTTGTCCAGTAAGAATGAAACATATTTGACTCTGCGTGAGGCACTGAATCGTCCACTAGTCGACAGGAACCTAGGTAATATGGTTGATCCAAAGAGTGGAAAGAAGATTCCCTTCTTAGAAGCAGTACATGATGGCCTCATTTTCCAACGGAATCCCATAAACGAAGAGGAGAATTTATCATTGACACTGCAAGAAGCAATTGAGGCTGGAATCTGTGACTTTAATAGCGGTAATCTACAGGATCCAAGATCTGGAGAAGCAATATCTCTTGCTGAGGCAGTTGAGAACGGTCTGATTGACGTAGAGTCTGTGAGCATAAGAAATCCAGCAAATGATGAAATAATACCGTTAACTGAAGCCGTTGATTCTGGTATTGTTGATCTAAATCGTGGTGTGATCATCAATATAGAGACAAGAACAGAAATTGACATAAAAGTAGGATTCTTGCAGGGTCTAGTTTTATCTGGTCTTCGCAAGCCCATTTCCCTGGAAGCAGTGATAAATAAAGGGCTTTACGATCCTGAATCAGGTAAAATTCAGGACCCAACAACAAAACAACTGATAGATATAGAAGAGGCTGTTCGCAGGGGAGTAATTGATGCTTTTATAACAGAATGTCAAGATACGAAAGCTGGATCATTCCTTTCATTGGACGATGCATTATCAGGAGATCTAATTGATGCAAAAACTGGAAGATTACGTGATACAAAAGCTGGAGAATTGCTTCCTCTTCATGTAGCTCTCGACAGAAAGTTAGTGATCACAGCACCATTTTTACCCTCATTAATTGATGTTATTGTTCAGGAGTATTACTCCTCGAAAACCGGACTTGTGCTCAATCCAATGACTGGTGAAGAAATGACATTGAAACATGCATTGTCAACGGGCTTTGTTGATGGACGAATGATCAAAATAAAGGATGAGAGACAGGACAAGGTGTTAATTCTTCAAGATGCTGAAAAATCAGGACTTTTGGATCTTGAAAAGGGAGTTTTGTTACATCCACATTCTATGATGCTTGATGTTGCACTTGAGAAAGGCTACATTCTATGTACAACGAAACCATGGACACTGCAGGAAGCTCTAGCTCATCAGGTCTATTCACCAACAACTGGAACATTCACCATTGAAGGCGACAGATTAACTTTGGAGGAAGCGATGAAAAAGGGATTAATTAATCATGATAGTCCTTCAATAAAAGACCCAAGAACTGGAGACGTGATATCCCTGTCTGATGCTATCAAGCATGGCCTCATTGATCCAAAATCTGGTACTGCATTGGATCCATCAACTGGAACTGCACTTACATTACTAGATGCTGTTGAACGAGGCTTGGTTCTGCCAGCAAAACGAAAGATTTCATTGCCTGAAGCAGTTTTCAAAGGTCTCTACGATCCAAAAACCGGTCAATTCATCAGCATTGAGAGTAAAGAGAAATTACCAACAGATCGTGCCATCAAAGAAGGAGTCATCGATCCAACATCGGCAATAGTTAAAAATGCAAACGGCGATGTCATTCCTTTCTGCAAAGCCATCAAACAGAGGATTGTTGACCCGAAAAGTGGAACGATAATGACAGATGAGGGAAAATTGATGGATTTTCAAGAAGCATTTGAACAAGGAGTCTTGGTGGAAGCGAGAAGACCGATGAGTTTCAGCGAAGCTCTACTCAAAGGTGTTCTCGATAAGAAAACTAATCTATTTTTGGATCCAAAAACCGGTGGCTACTTGACCATTTCTCAAGCTATTGATAGAAATCTCATTGACGCTGGTTCAGTATTCGTTCGAGATAATGAGAATGGATATTCGCAGAAAGTGAGTCTTACAGATGCTGTAAAATCAGGGCTCATCGATGGCACTACTGGACGAGTAAAAGACGTAACAAAAAATAATACGGAAGTCTCTTTGATTGATGCTTATGAAATTGGTCTTATGGTGGACAATAAAGCACCAATTTCGGTTCAACGTGCTATTCATCAGGGCTTGTACGACGATAAAACTGGTAAAATAATTGATCCTAGTACAGGTAGAGCAATAACTCTTCATGAATCTATGCGTATGGGTATTATCAATCCCAAATTAGTATGCTACTGGGATAAACGCGATGAATCACTTTTGTCTCTAGCAGAATCTTGTAGAGCAGGTGTTATTGATAGACGTTCAGGCATGTTCAAGGAACCAGGTGGTAATTGTCCAATTCCTCTGTCTCTAGCTCTTCAATTAGGCTCAATAATAGACATAGAAAGTGCAGGTTTTAGTTTGTATGAGGCACTTCATATGGGAATGTATGATGTATCATCACGACAATTTGTTCATCCATCGAGCAATAAGAAGCTCACGCTTTCAGAAGCTTGTAACGTAGAAATGATAAATCCTCTGATATCAATTATCAAAGATACTCAAACAAATCGATATATTTTGTTGGCTCAAGCGATTTCCGAAGGTCTCGTTGACGATATTCATGGAACTTATACAATCATTGAACTCAATAGAGTGATGAATTTGAAGGAAGCAAAGGAGAAGGGTTATATAGTTCCATCACATAGACCTTTGTCGATAGAAGAAGCGGTGAGATGTGGATTATATAGGGGAGATAGTGGCAAATTCGTAGATCCTAAAACCAACGAGTTCCATGATTTAGTGGAATCATTTAACACTGGTCTCCTAGATCCCGAGACCACTGCCCTGAAAGACGCAACTTCTGGGCAAATAAAATCATTGCAAGAGGGAATTTCTGATGGTACAATAGACGTTCCTAAAGGACGTATTCTCGATCCAAAAACCACACGTTCGTATAACATTGATATTGCACTAGAGCGGGGATTATTAGTTAACATTGACAGACCATTAACACAGCAGACAGAACGTAGGACATCAATTGACATACTAAAATCTGGTATGAAAGAGAAAAGCATCAGAGAGTGTAGTATTGAAGAAGCAGTGCGTTATGAGCTTCTAGATCCTAAAAAATCATTAGTTAAAGATCCAAGTAATGGAAAATTTGTGACTTTGAGCAAAGCATTGGAGGACGGTTTTGTCGATTCTTCGAAGAGAGGTGTATTCGAGCCACAAAGAGGAAAAGTACCTCAGCAATTTATCAAATTTGAGGATATTAGCATTTACATTGCTGAACCATTGACATTTGAGGCTTGTGTGGAGAAAGAATATTTGATTCTTGAAACAGCAAAATTCACTGATCCAAAAACCAATGAAGTACTAACTCTAAAAGAGGCTGTAAATCTAGGTATTATTGATCCTGATTCAGCACTTATCAAAGATATTGAAAAGAAAAAATTAGTTAAATTACCAGAGGCATTCAGAAAAGGCATAATGGATAGTGACAAGGGTAATGTTTTGGATACAGAAACATCAAAATTATATACACTAACAAAGGCTGTTGAAATTGGCCTTTTAACAACCCAAAAACGTGGAATACCATTTATCGAGACCCTACAATTTGGCCTTTACAATCCCACAACCGGTGGATTTAATGATCCATTTATGATTAAATCCGTATTAGATAAAAAACGTTTGACACTGTGTGACGCGTTAGAATCAGGTTTAATTGATCCCTCAACCACGGTTATTAAAGACCCTGTTGATGGAAATATAACGAGCCTACTTGAAGCAATTAATGATGAAAAAATTGATCCAATTGCTGGAAGATTACTCAATGATCCAGATGAGAGGGATCTTGACTTCGTGAAGGCCTTGGAAAGGGGTTACATACTCGCAGCTGAAGCGAGGGTAAGTCAACGTCTTATCCCCAAAAAAAAAATACAATGTTCTCCTAATAGCTTGCCAATGCAGGTTACGGTTTTATTTTATTATTTTCTGCATTTATAATAATTTATTTGGCTTCAAAATTTATTTAATCTCATACATTTCTTTTTATACCCTCATACAATGACACAGAAGGGGTTTTATACTCATTTGACATGAAGATATGTGATCAAAATCTTCTCAATGATTTATTCTAGGGGTGTGCGGATATTCGAAGGTTTGAATTATTCAGTGTGAATTGAATTTGAATAATTCAATTAGAAAATGAATCAAATTCTCGAATATTTGAATTATTCGAATAATTTAAATATTGAAATTATTTGAATTATTTGAATTTTTCGAATTTTTTGAATTATTTGAATTATTTGAATTTTTCGAATTATTTGAATTTTTGGAATTATTTGAATTATTTGAATTTTTCGAATTATTTGAATTTTTTGAATTATTTGAATTTTTCGAATTTTTTGAATTATTTGAATTTTTCGAATTATTTGAATTTTTCGAATTATTTGAATTTTTGGAATTATTTGAATTTTTCGAATTTTTTGAATTATTTGAATTTTTCGAATTATTCGAATTTTTCGAATTATTTGGATTTTTCGAATAATTTGAATTTTTCGAATTATTCAAATTATTTGAATTTTTCGAATTATTTGAATTTTTCGAATTTTTTGAATTATTTGAATTTTTCGAATTATTCGAATTTTTTGAATTTTTGGAATTATTTGAATTTTTCGAATTATTTGAATTTTTCGAATTATTTGAATTTTTTGAATTATTTGAATTTTTTGAATTATTTGAATTTTCCGAATTATTTGAATTATTTGAATTTTTCGAATTATTCGAATTTTTTGAATTATTTGAATTTTTCGAATTATTTGAATTTTTCGAATTATTTGAATTTTTTGAATTATTTGAATTTTTTGAATTATTTGAATTTTCCGAATTATTTGAATTTTTCGAATTATTCGAATTATTTGAATTTTTCGAATTATTCGAATTATTTGGATTTTTCGAATTATTTGAATTTTTCGAATTATTCAAATTATTTGAATTTTTCGAATTATTTGAATTTTTGGAATTATTCGAATTTTTCAAATTATTTGAATTTTTCGAATTTTTCGAATTTTTCGAATTTTTTGAATTATTTGAATTATTTGAATTTTTCGAATTATTCAAATTATTTGAATTTTTCGAATTATTTGAATTTTTGGAATTATTCGAATTTTTCAAATTATTTGAATTTTTCGAATTTTTCGAATTTTTCGAATTTTTTGAATTATTTGAATTTTTCGAATTATTCGAATTTTTTGAATTTTTGGAATTATTTGAATTTTTCGAAGTATTTGAATTTTTCGAATTATTCAAATTATTTGAATTTTTCGAATTATTTGAATTTTTCGAATTTTTCGAATTTTTTGAATTATTTGAATTTTTCGAATTATTCGAATTTTTTGAATTTTTGGAATTATTTGAATTTTTCGAATTATTTGAATTTTTCGAATTATTCAAATTATTTGAATTTTTCGAATTATTTGAATTTTTCGAATTATTCGAATTTTTCAAATTATTCGAATTCTACTAGTATTTCAAATTCTACGAATATTCCGAATTGATCGAATAATTCATCTTTCGAATATTCAAATCGAATTTCAAATTGAATGATATTATTCAATTCAATTCCATTCATTTACAATTTGCACACCCCTAATTTATTCAAATATATATAAAAAATGAACATGAATGCTTTTGGTGGCATGGTCCATGTGCATGGACCTACAAACATAACATGAGATGGTTGATTGTTATCAACCATCAATTGGCTTTATAGGGAATCAAATTGTCAATGAACTATGGTGTTTATGCCACTCATTTTATCCAGCCCATAATGAGACCATCCCATGTGACAAATACTTATGGATGAAAAGCTTCTTTTTTGATTGTTTTTTTTTCCTATATAAATATATATATATATATTTAGTGTGAATCCCAACTCTTACACCATACTTAACATCCTCGTGCTTGTTGAACATTTAACTTTTGGGTAATTGAGTGTAAAAATCATCATCCCTTTAAAAATTCTTCCTCAATTCATCTTATTTAAAAAAAAAACACACTAACAATTATTTACGTTATCAATGACCACGGTTGTCGGCGAATTGACATGTCGACTCAATGGGCACATCATGTATCATAAACATAAAAAAATATTTATATACCTACATACAGAAGCAAAAAAAAAAAAAACATCACTCTAATGATTTTATTCATTTATTCAGAGACCAATAATTATGGTTTATCGCATCAGCAACGCTAATTCGGCCTTTTATATATCACAACTGGTATCTAGTTTATTTATATTTAATTAATTTGTAATAATTTGAGAATGTTTTTTTTATTTAGGGGAAGGTGGGGCAAAATGGACAGCAGGGGTAAAATGGACACATCAAAATTTTTAGGCAAATATTATGGAAAACTCTTGAAATTGATAGAAATATTGGTGGTAGATTGTTTTTGATGATTTCATTGGAAAACTGAGGAAATTTTGGGCGGGAAACAAGTGCCGGAATTAATTTTTTTGAATTTTTGACGATTTTGACTTTTTTGAGCATTTTTGAAAATTCCTTTTTTTTTGGAAATTTTCAGTTTTTTGAGGATATCTTCGGTTCTATTTGTCGTAGCGTAAAAATTTCGATGGGAGGTGAAAGGTGAGATCATTTCCCATCGATTCATGGGTTTTTCAATTCAAAAATATCGATTTTTGAGGTATTTATGGGCATTTTTGTGAAACAGTTTTGTGAAACAGTTTTTGGCCCATAACTATCCCAAAAATTGATATTTTTGCATTTAAAACCCCATAAATCGATGGGAAATGAGCTCACCTATCATTTGAGACCAACCACGAATTGCTACAACCATTAGAACCCAAGATATTTGCAAAAAACTGAAAATTTTCAAAAAAAGAAAGAATTTTACCCCTCAAAAATGCCAAAAAATATCGAATTTTCCAAAAAAAATCGAAAAAAATACATCTGACACTCGTTTTCCAGCTAAAATTTCCTCAGCTTTTCAATAGAATCATCAAAAAGAATCCATCTCTAACCATTTCATTACAGTGTCCATTTTGCCCCACTCTCCCCTATTTTTTTTCCTTTGTGAATAGTGATTTATGCTCGAATGATTTATCAATTAGTTCATTGCTCCTTTAGTTTCCCACATTATTTTATTTTTTTATTTAAGTAATAAAAAAAATGAAGGCCAAGTTAGTCCTGAACATCTTCATCCAAGGATTATGTTGAATTTAATAATTGAAAAGTTCATAAATGACATTTTTGTTTTCTCCATATTCCATTTTTTTTTTTTTCAATTAAATCAAAGAATTTTTTAACGGTGTGATTAAATAATTTCTATTGATTATTTATTAACACAATACTGTGTGATAACTTGATTTTCATTCTTGTTTGTTAATAATATTTGAATAAATCTATTTTCCTTTTTTTCCAGGTATTATTACTTAATTCTGTTAAATATTATTTATTTAGAATCAAAAAAAAATACTATTTTTTTAATTATTTTTGTTTTCAAAAGACATTACATTCTCTGAACATGAATATCATATACACTATTGATCATTATTGTGCGTTTTAATTTATTTGCTCGATTACATCCACATCTTGCCATAATTATGTGGCTAGACATTATTATTCTTTTTAATTGCTTGTAATAATAAAATTTGCCTGAAAAAAAAATTGAAAAACGTAAATTGCAATTCTTGCAGATAAATTAAAGCTATTCAAACAGAAAAAAAAAAACTGTACTATTATTATTACATTTATAAACGTCTATATGTATGTTCTGTTTGTGCGTGTTTGTGCTTGCATGTGTGAATTATGCAATAGGCTCAGGAATTTGCATTTTTTTAAAATGAATTAAAATTGCCATTGGTGAGATGGTGATTCTTGTTCTATGAACTAACTCTTGAATTTTATCTAATAATTTGTGGATATTAACATATTTCATCACAATTTCTGTAGCAAGCGGTTAAGGAGAAGTACAAAGTTTGCGATGAAACACTTACCAAGCTTCTCCAATGGATTTCCGATGTTGAGGACAAACTTGCTCACCAGGATGTTGTCAGAGAGGATATTGAGGATCTCAGAAATCAAATAAATACGATGAAGGTAAGAGAAATATTGAAAATGAATCCTTGAAAAAATTATAATGAATTCATAAATCTATTCAATTTAACAGCAAATCAAAGAAGACATCGAAAGCCACAATCGTCCAGTCTCGTCAGTTCTAGACCAGATACGTCAGGTAGTAATCACCGGCAGTGACGTTCTCTCCAGTGACGAAGTAGCAACTTTAGAGAAGAATGGACGTTCATTGAAGACACGCTACGAAAGAGCAGCTGATCGTACCGAGAGACTTTTGCGTCGATTGGCTGGAGCTCGTGACGAACTTACTAAGTTCAAGAATGAAATTTCCTCCTTCTCTTTGTGGCTGGACAAAGCCCGAAGAATTCTAGAAGACAAAGAACGTTCATTGTCTGATCTGAATAAATTGAGCTCGAGTACAGACACAACTCGCGATTTTATCAGCGATGTTATTGCTCATCAGGCTGATCTACGTTTCATAACAATGGCAGCACAAAAATTCGTTGATGAAAGCAGAGAATACTTGCAGGTACTTAATGACTTTAGAACAAGTCTACCACAACGTTTACCTCACAAAGAGCCAACTGCAAGTCAAGAATCACCAGTTCGTAATGAAGTTACTATTGTAACAAGTCAATACAAGGATCTTCTTTCACGTGCAACAAGTCTTTCTGACAGATTATCAGGTGTTGGTGGAAGACAGCGTGATTATCATGATTCACTGGAGAAAGCAAAAGACTGGTTGAAGGAGGTTGAACCACGAGTACACAGAGTTATATCAGAGCCAATTGCTGCTGAGCCAAAACAAGTTGAGGATCAGCTTTCAACTGCCAAAGCTCTCAACAATGAATTGCTGAACAATGCTCGTTTGATTGACAATGCCAAATCAAGCTTAGACAATCTCCTCAGATCATTAGACGGACAATTGACACCAAGTGAAGCCAGTCATCTTGAAGAACCAGTCAGAATTCTTGAGGATAAGTACAGACAATTGTCAAATGCACTTGCTGAGAAGTGTCAGGAGTTGGATACTGCTTTGGTGCAGAGTCAAGGTGTTCAAGATGCTTTGGATAGTCTTGTTTCTTGGTTGAATAATGTTGAGAGTCAGTTTAAGAACATGCAACGACCAGCAAGTCTCAATAAAGAACGTTTGGAGGAGCAGCAGAGAGAACAGAGAATGTTGCAGTCAGATCTTGATAGTCATCGTCCAAGTGTGGAATCCATTAGTGCTTCTGCTCAAGATCTACTGATCAATTCCAGTAATGCGCGTGTTGCCAAACGAATTGAGAGCAAATTGAAAGATGTTCAGAGTCGATACGAGAAATTAATGGACAAGTCACTTCGTAGAGGAGAATTCTTGGAGGAAATCACTCAAGCACTTCATGAATTTATAATAGAAACAGCTGGATTTGAGAGTTGGTATTCTCATATGATTGAAATATTAGAATCGAGAGAGCTTCTCAAGTTGGATGCTAGTGAATATGAGAACAAGATGGCTCAATTAGTTGACAAACGTGAAGATCATCGTGGTAGGTTTGAGGATCTAATCAGAAATGGTAAGAATTTGGTGGGAAAGAAGGATATCACTGATGCTGCACCAATCAGGGACAAGATCAAGGCTATTGAGACACAATGGAGAGAGCTAAATAATCTACTTGATGAGAAGCAACGTTTGAGCAAGTCCAGAGCTGAACAGCTGTCAGCTTATGAAAAACTTCGTGATCAGGTGCTTGAATGGTTGACGAAAACTGAGAATAAAGTTACCAGGCTTCAATCAGTTGCTGTTGATCTTGAGAAATTGAAGATTCAAACTGAGGAATTGAAACCAATACAGAAAGAATACAGAGACTATGGTAATACAATTGATAAAGTCAATGATCTTGGTATGGTTTATGATAGTCTTTTGAGAGAACGTGGCGAGAGTCCTCCAAGACGTCGTGGCAGTACGAGTCCCACCAAGAGGGCCAGCATTACCAGTCCACGTATGTATAATTCTCATTAACAAGATTTAACTTGATCACATGCTGAGAGAAACTGATTTATTTGAATATCAAATGAATTTTTCTCTCAGTGCACTAGTAAAATCATCAATCCCCTCATTACATTACACGCAGGCTTATCACTTTCAGCACAAATCACAATTTTTTTTGCTAATTATTTTTGTAGTACGCCGAACCTCACAAGACGGTCGTTCACCTTCCCCCACTAAGTCGTACGCAGTTCAAAGTCCGGTCTCCCCAGGTGGTAGCAGTGGATTCAGTAGCAGAAGATCCAGCCAGGATGGTTTCCATCTTGAGGAACTGTCACCAGTACAGCAGCAATTATCTGAAATCAATAATCGTTACAATCTACTTGGTGTGAGGATCTCTGATCGTCAATCTGAGCTTGATAGTATCAAGGAAGAGGTCAGGAAGTTGCTGGATAATTTGAAGAATCTCTCTCAATTTTTGGACAAGGTTGGTTACTTGAATTATCCTCTGAAAACCGAATTTTCATAACATTTTCATAAATTTAATTTTGTTTCTTCCTCAGATTGAACGTCAATTACCAAAGGAGGCAATTCCATCAACGAAAGAGGAAGCAGACAAGACTGCAAAACTCATCAAGATCATTGTAGAAGAAATGTATGAAAAACAATCTTTGCTCGATAGTACAAAGACCCAAGTGAGAGACATTGTTCGTCGCAAAAAGGATTCAGAGGGAGCAGACAAATTTAATGATGAACTTGAAGATGTTGCCAGTCGCTGGAAGTCAGTATCTGATCGTTGCAAGGATCGTGTCAAGTTCTTAGAAGATATCAAGGAGTTCCATGACACTTATGAGAATCTCAATTCTTGGTTGGGAGCTAAAGAGAGAATGTTGGGAGCATTGGGTCCAATTTCATCAGATCCAAGAATGGTTGCTAGCCAGGTGCAGCAAGTTCAGGTGCTTCGAGAGGAGTTCAGGACTCAGCAGCCTCAATTAGATCATTTGGTTCAGGTCGAAGAGAGTGTTCGCAATAGACTACCAACAGATTCTGTTGATGGACACAAGATTCATGCCAAACTCGATAACATTCTTCAACGTTGGCATGATCAAGTTGGACGTCTTGAAGACCGTGCTCAGAGTCTTGGAGATGCTGTAGACACTAGCAGAGAGTTCGATGCAAGTCTGAATCGTTTGCGTGATGCTCTGCAGAGAATTTCAGATAATCTCGATGATTTACCCTTGGACAAAGATCCTGAAGAGCAACTACGTAAAATTGAGAATCTGGAGCGTCAACTGGAGGGTCAGAGACCACTTCTTGCTGATGCTGAGGCAGCTGGTGGACAGTTGTGTGAAGTATTGAGTGATCCAGCATCAAGATCAGAAATTCAAGGTAAATTAGCAGCTGTTGGAAAGCTTTATAATAATTTGCAAAAGAAATTGGACCACAGAAAGGCTGAAATTGAAGGAAGTCTTCGTGATGGAAGACAGTTTGAGGCGTCTTGTAGTAAAACACTCGGCTGGCTTGCTGATGAGCTTGGAAATATGTCAGAGAAACTTCTTGTCTCAGCTGACAGAGAAATTCTTCAACAACAGCTTGATCATCATGAGCCAATTTATAGAAATGTTATGGGTAAAGAGCACGAAGTTATCATGTTACTGAACAAAGGCAGAGACATTCTAATAAGATCGCCGAAAACCGAGAACAGAACTCTGCAGAGAGATCTTGATAAAATGCAATCGCAGTGGGATCGATTGAAGAAAGACACTGTAGACAGACATACTAAGCTTCAAACTTGTGCTGAACACTGTAAAAAGTATTACAGAGCTCAGGACTCTTTCTTACCATGGTTGAGGCAAGCTGAAGACAAACTCGATAGTTTGAAGCCAGCATCATTCAAACGTAAAGACATTGAGAAGCAACTGAAAGAATTGTCTTCATTCAGAAATGAAGTCTGGAAAAGATCTGGTGAATTTGAAAACAACAAAATGCTTGGAGAGACTTTCCTCGGTGCTTGTGACATTGATAAGGATGTTGTTAAGAATGAATTGAGTGCCATGAGAACTCGGTGGGACAAGTTGAATAATGGTAATTTTTTTTTACTATCGTAAGAATGTTTTTGAATTGATTATAATGGAAAAAAAGGATATTCACAATTAATTGTGTTTTTCAGACCTTCTGGAGCGTACTCAATCACTCGAAGACACAGCCCGTCATCTGTCAGACTTTAATGAAAATCTCCGTGAACTGCAGCATGGTGTTCAACGTTGCGAAGACAAATTGGCTTCTCATGATGCTCTTGGAGGTGCCTCCAAAGATCCAAAACTTCTTGACAGGATAAAGGTATTTATTTTTCTTCGTAGCATTATTCATAGTTATTATAGAGAAAATTGATATTATGTTTCCACTGATTTTTTCAGAACTTAAGGGAAGAAACAACATCATTGAAGAAGCCCCTGCAAGCCGTGAAACAACAGGCAAATGACTTGGTGAATCGTGCAAGAGAACAAGGAGTGGATGCAACTCATCTCCAGGACGAAGTAGATAATCTGAATGATCGAATAAATGATCTTCATGGAAAATTGGATGATCGTTGCAATGATCTGCAGAGTGCTGCAACAGCTGTTGCTCAGTTCAATGATCAAATCAAGGCTCTTACTTATGATGTATCAACATTGGAGAACGAATTGGATGCGATGAAAGCACCTGGACGAGACATTAAAACTGTTCGAAGTCAGATTGAAGAGGTCGGCAAGCTCATTGGTAAAATCAATCGTGCTGCAGATGAAATCGCAGTTCTAGTTAATTCCAGTGAAAATCTTGTGGACAGTGGATTTGCAGCTGATGCTGTTGCCACTCGTGATCAAGTTGATAATTTGAAGAGACAACTTGGAAGACTTGATGAACGTTCTCGCAATAGAGACGAGGAGCTTGCTGTGACACTAAACAAGCTTCAAGAATTCTATCATCTTCATGGTGATGTCATTGAGGACATCAATGAGGCTAGTGATGTGGTGAGAAGATTCAAACCAGTAGGCTCTGATGTTGATACAATCAAAGCTCAACAAGATGACTTCAGAACTCTCAAAACTACGAAAATTGAACCAATTGCTCGTACTGTTGATGAGTGTAATATCATTGGACAAGGTCTCATTCAGAGTGCTGGAAGAGATGTTAATACAAGTGGAGTTGAGAAAGATCTTGATAAAATGAATGAAAAGTGGAATGATCTTAAAGACAGACTTAACGAACGTGATCGTCGGTTGGACGTTGGTCTTCTTCAATCAGGAAAGTTCCAGGAGGCTCTTGACGGTCTTGAAAAATGGTTGGCAGACACTGAAGAGATGGTAGCCAATCAGAAACCACCATCATCTGATTACAAAGTTGTTAAAGCTCAACTTCAGGAGCAAAAGTTCTTGAAAAAGATGTTATTGGATCGTCAAAATTCTATGTCATCGCTCTATAATATGGGACAGGAAGTGGCAGCTGGTGGTGATTCGAAGGAACGTAAAGCGATTGAGAAACAGCTCAATGATTTGGTTGGAAGATTTGACAATTTAACAGAGGGTGCAGCTCAGAGAATGGAGGCACTTGAACAGGCAATGGCAGTTGCTAAAGAGTTTCAGGAGAAGTTGATGCCCTTGGCAAATTGGTTGGACAAGACAGAGAGAAAGGTAAAGGACATGGAATTGGTGCCAACTGACGAGGAGAAAATTCAACAACGTGTTGCAGAACATGATCGTCTTCATGATGACATTCTCTCGAAGAAACCCTATTTCAGTGAATTAACAGAAGTAGCAAGTCAATTGATGAGCCTAGTTGGTGAGGATGAAGCTGCTCTGCTAGCTGATAAACTCCAAGATGCTGCAGATAGATATGCAGCTTTAGTAGAACGTTCAGAAGCCCTGGGTAATCTTCTACAAAGATCTAAACAGGGTCTGCGTCACTTGGTTCTTACTTATCAAGACTTGCAGGCATGGATGGAAAACATGGAGAAACGACTATCTAAATATAGAATTCTTGCCGTTCACACGGAAAAACTTCTTCAACAGATGGAGGATCTTGCTGATCTCACTGAGGAAGTCTCTTCACGTCAAACAGAAGTAGACAGTACTACCGAATCAGGCCTTGAACTTATGAAACATATTTCAAGTGACGAGGCACTTCAATTGAAGGATAAACTCGATTCACTCCAGCGTAGATTCAACGATTTGGTAACACGCGGGTCTGATCTTCTCAAACATGCACAAGAGGCTCTACCACTTGTCCAACAATTCCATGATAATCACAATAGATTGATGGATTGGATGCAGGGGGCAGAGGGAGCTCTCCAATCAGCTGAGCCACGTGAAGAAGAAATAATTCGTTTAGAAATGGAAATTTCAGAGTATCGACCAGTTTTGGAGAAGATCAATACAGTTGGACCTCAGTTGTGTCAGATATCACCTGGTGAAGGTGCTGCTACAATCGAGGGTCTTGTAACTCGTGACAATAGAAGATTCGATGCAATTGCTGAACAAATTCAACGTAAAGCAGAGAGAATCCAACTCAGTAAACAACGATCCCTAGAAGTTATTGGTGATATTGATGAGCTTCTCGAATGGTTCAGAGAGGTTGACAATCAGTTACGAGAAGCCGAACCACCCAGTAGTGAGCCTGAGATCATTAGAGTACAACTTAAAGAGCACAAAGCTCTCAACGACGATATTTCTAGTCAAAAAGGAAGAGTTCGTGATGTTATTTCAACAGCAAAGAAAGTTATCAGAGAGAATACTCACCATGAGGATACAGCTACAATCAGAGACAAGATGGAGGATCTTCGTGAAACTATGGAGACTGTTTCTGCTCTCTCAACTGATCGTCTTGGTGCTTTGGAGCAAGCTCTACCGTTGGCTGAACATCTTCGTGATACACATGCAGGATTAGTCAGTTGGTTGGAGGAAGCTGAACATCAAGTATCAATGTTACCAATGCCAGCACTTAGGCCAGATTTAATTGCAGCTCAACAGGACAAGAATGAATATCTGATTCAGAGTATCAATGAGCACAAGCCATTGATTGAAAAATTGAACAAAACTGGTGAAGCTTTGATCAGACTCTGCAATGATGAGGAAGGTGCAAAGGTTCAAGACATTTTGGATAACGATAATGCACGTTATGCAGCACTTCGTGCCGAACTTAGGGCTCGTCAACAGACTCTTGAGCAAGCTCTCCAAGAATCTTCTCAATTCTCTGATAAACTCGAGGGAATGCTGCGTGCATTGTCCTCAACTGCTGATCAGGTTAATGGAGCAGAGCCAGTGAGCGCTCATCCACCACGTTTACGTGAACAGATGGAGGAGAATGCAGCACTAGCTGATGATTTGGCACAGAGAAACGAAGCTTATGCAGCTGTCAAGAAGGCGGCAGATGATGTTATCAATAAAGCTGGTAATCGTGCTGATCCAGCAGTTAAAGACATCAAGAGAAAGCTGGAAAAGTTGAATAAATTATGGAGTGAAGTGCAGAGAGCTACAACTGATCGTGGACATACACTAGATGATACACTGTCAATTGCTGAGAAATTCTGGGCTGAATTGACTGGTGTTATGACAACACTTCGTGAACTTCAGGATGCTCTGGCTGGACAGGCACCACCAGCAGCTCAACCAGCTGCAATTCAACAGCAACAGGTGGCACTGCAAGAAATAAGACAGGAGATTGATCAAACTAAACCAGATGTAGAGCAAGTCAGACAGTCTGGACACGAGCTCATGGGTCTCTGTGGTGAACCTGATAAACCAGAAGTCAGAAAACACATTGAGGATCTTGATCAAGCATGGGACAATGTTACTGCTCTTTATGCAAGACGTGAAGAAAATTTAATCGATGCTATGGAAAAAGCTATGGAATTCCATGAGACACTTCAGAATCTTCTTGAATTTCTACAAGAGGCTGAAGATAAGTTTTCTGATATGGGACCACTTGGTAGTGATATCGATGAAGTTAAGAAACAAATCAAACAATTGGCCAATTTCAAGGCTGAAGTTGATCCTCATATGGTGAAAGTCGAGGCATTGAATAGGTATGTTAAACTTTTTAGCCTTTTTTTTTTTTTATCAAATCTATTCATCACTGGGGTTTATCTTTCACATTCTATGTCAAGAAATCGTGTATTAATGATATCTTTCTTTCTCGGATACCTGAAAATCATAGGAGTCTGACAAGGCAAGTCAACTTCTCAGTGTTGTCGCTGTAGTTAGAGCATGGCTTGAAAAAAAAAAACAAATATTATTTAAAAAAAAAAAATGGAAATATGCAAAATGTGTCTGATACGAGAACGTGAAAAAAATATTGAGATGTAAAATGAGTCTGTAATTTAACCCGATATTGCATTTTATTATGTCAGAGAATGTACTGACACGCGCATGCAAAACTGTTGCGAATTAAATTTAATAGCTGATTTTAAAGCGAAAAAGCCAACATTTTTAGCTTTTATGGAACTTAAGGTCTCTTATCTTTTCCCAATCAGGACGAGATAAAATTTTCCTTTTTTTGTGAAATAAGGAGATGAGTTGATTGAAGCAAGAAAAAAATTGAATATTCTGAATTTTTACTGTTTTCGTTGTATACAAAAATAACAGAAAAAGTTTATCATAATGTACCCAATTTTTTTTGCTGATTTAATAATTGTTTTCTTTGCGATCTCCTTATTCCATTTAACAACAGATATTAGTGCTTAAATTTCTTCTAAATGTTGATGATAATCATGTTGAATGTAGCAAAGCTGTTAT
The DNA here is from genome assembly GCA_963921955.1 of Aleiodes alternator. NCBI lineage: Eukaryota > Metazoa > Arthropoda > Insecta > Hymenoptera > Braconidae > Aleiodes > Aleiodes alternator. The sequence goes on along the minus strand of OY998108.1, from coordinate 10,532,558 downwards.
TTGAGAATTTCAGTAGGTGTGGTAACTCACCTAATCCATCAAAAAAAATTTTTAATTAAAATGATTTTTAACATATTGAATTTTCACTTCAGACAAGCAGCCGAGTTGACTGAACGAACATCATCGGAGCAGGCAGCAGCAATAAAAGAGCCACTTGGAGCAGTTAATCGTAGATGGGATGGACTTCTTCGTGGTGTTGTAGAGCGTGGAAGACTCCTGGAGAATGCACTTCTTCGTCTTGGACAATTCCAGCATGCATTAGATGAACTACTAGTTTGGATAGATAAGACAGATCGAACATTGGATGATTTGCGGCCAGTTGCTGGTGATCCACAGGTCATTGAAGTGGAATTAGCTAAATTGAAGGTTCTAGTCAATGACATTCAGGCACATCAAACTAGCGTGGACACTCTCAATGATGCTGGAAGACAATTAATTGAGGATGGTAAAGGTACTGCTGAGGCATCAACAACAGCTGAAAAACTCGGTACTTTAAATAGAAGATGGAGAGATTTACTCCAACGTGCTGCTGATCGTCAGCGTGAACTTGAAGATGCACTCCGTGAGGCACAATCATTTACAGCGGAAATTCAGGATCTTTTGTCTTGGCTTGGTGATGTTGACAATATGATTGTAGCATCGAGACCAGTTGGTGGATTACCAGAGACAGCATCTGAACAATTAGAACGTTTTATGGAAGTATACAATGAGCTTGAGATGAATAGACCAAAAGTAGAGACTGTCCTTCAACAGGGCCAGGAGTACTTGAAGAGAGCGAATGCATCGAGTGCAAGCTCGTTGAATCACAATTTGAGAACATTGAAACAGAGATGGGACAGTGTGACAGCAAGAGCGAGTGACAAGAAGATTAAACTTGAGATTGCACTGAGAGAAGCAACAGAATTCCATGATGCACTTCAAGCCTTTGTGGATTGGTTGACAAATGCAGAGAAGATCCTGACGAGCCTCAAGCCGGTTTCTCGAGTAATGGAGACTATCTTGGGTCAAATAGAGGAGCACAAAGCCTTCCAAAAAGACGTAGGAGTGCACAGAGAGACGATGCTAAATCTCGACAAAAAGGGAACACAGCTGAAGTACTTTTCACAAAAGCAGGATGTTATACTCATTAAGAATCTACTGGTTTCCGTTCAACATCGTTGGGAAAGAGTCGTTTCTAAATCAGCAGAAAGAACAAGATCTCTGGATCATGGTTACAAAGAGGCCAGAGAATTCCATGATGCCTGGTCAAACTTGATGAACTGGTTGGAAGATACAGAGAGAATTCTCGATGAAATGGCATGTGAGGGAGTTGGTGGTAATGATCCAGAGAAAATCAAGTTCCGTCTCACCAAGCATCGTGAGGTGCAAAAAGCCCTAAGCTCGAAACAGGGAATCTACGATAATACCATGAAATCTGGAAAAACACTGAAAGATAAAGCGCCAAAGTCTGATGAACCAGCACTGAGAGAACTTCTATCTGAATTGAAGAACAAATGGACAACTGTTTGTGGAAAGAGTGTGGATAGGCAGAGAAAATTGGAGGAAGCTCTGCTCTTCTCTGGTCAGTTTAAGGATGCTATTCAGGCACTTTTGGACTGGCTCCAGAAGACAGAGAAACAATTGGCTAATCCTGGTCCACTTCATGGTGATCTTGATACTGTTACCAATCTCTGTGAACAGCATAGATCATTCGAAAGAGATTTAGAATCACGTGCCAATCAGATGGAGTCTGTTATCAGAACTGGACGTGAACTCGAGTCCAAGGCAACTATTGAGGATGCTTCGACAATAAGAACACAATTGTCACAAGTTAATTCACTTTGGAATACTGTTAATCGATTATCTGCTAGTAAATCAGCCAAATTAGAAGAAGCACTCAGAGATGCTGAACGTCTTCATAAAGCTGTTCATGTACTTCTTGAGTGGCTGAGTGATGCAGAAATGAAATTGAGATTCGCTGGACAATTGCCTGAGGATGAGCAGGAGAGTAGAAATCAATTAATGGAACACGAGAAATTCCTCAGGGAATTATCACAGAAAGAAATTGAAAAGGATCGTACCTTGGAGCTTGCACACAGTATTCTTGGCAAAGCTCATCCTGATGGTGCTGCTGTTATCAAACACTGGATTACAATTATCCAATCGAGATGGGACGAAGTTGCCACTTGGGCTCATCAGAGAAATCAAAGGCTTGAGAGTCACATGCAGGGACTCCAGGATCTTGATAATCTTTTGGAGGAACTTTTAGCTTGGTTGGAGGGTCTTACAAATACCCTCATTACTTTGGAATCAGAATCTCTTCCTGATGATCGTCCCAGTTTGGAAATTCTCATTGCTGATCACAGGGAATTCATGGAAAACACTAGTCGTAGACAGAATGAAGTGGACAGTGTCTGTAAGGCCAGACAAATTAAAACACTGAAGGACACTAGGAAAATGTCCAAGAGCAAATTGTCCAGCTCAGTGTACGTATTTATAATTTATTTGCTTTTCTTCTTCTTTATATCTTCAAAGCAGGAGAATTCTCCGTTCTTCTCCACTATTTGTCAATTCTCTCCCATTTTTATCAAATATTTTCTTTTATTTTTTTATAATCGTTATGAAAATTCATTTTTTATTCATTTGCACGTGTTGTCACTGTTTTTAAGTGTTGTCTGTCATTCATCTTGTTCATTTGATACATTATGTGTAATTCATTTGTCTCTTGTTGCATGATGTGATTGTTTGTTAACAATGAACAGTAGTAAGGACGGTCTGTACCAAGACACGGATGACGATCAACCACTTCGCAAGCAGAGGTTTGTTTTCATGCTTTATTTGTTATTCATGTCGCGTTTGCTAATTTTTTGATTCGAATTAAAAAAACAGATCGAATGTTAACGAAGTTTTATTGAATAATTCAAGATTTTTAATTATTCTTTTCATTATTATTTATTCTTAAGATTTTTTATTTTTTCAAATGTCTTATTCGTCATTTTTCGTTCTTTTTTTCTCATTGCTCCAGTTTCAAGGGTAGCCGTGACCTCTTGCAATCCAGACGAGGAAGGTATGCTTGCTTTCCTTCCTTCATTATCATTTTCTTTTTGTCTCCACTTCAACACTCATCCTACACATGTTTTGTACTAAAATAATTTTAGTGAAGTTTTGAAAGAAGCTCAATTGAAAAATTCGATGATCTGCGTCTTGAAAATATCTCCAAGATGAATGGGATCGAAAGGATTAATCGAAAAGATTTCTTTTTGTGGAGAATGTATTCTACAAAACAGAATCTTGATAGATTCTTTTGATGCCAAAACTTGCAGAAATATTTAAGAAATGATTTTTACATGATTTTTACATTTTTTTTAGGGGTGTGCGGATATTCGAAGTTTTGAATTATTCAGTGTGAATTGAATTTGAATAATTCAATTCGAAAATGAATCAAATTCTCGAATATTTGAATTATTCGAATAATTTAAATATTGAAATTATTTGAATTTTTGGAATTTTTGGAATTATTTGAATTTTTCGAATTATTCGAATTTTTCGAATTATTTGAATTATTTGAATTTTTCGAATTTTTGGAATTATTTGAATTTTTCGAATTATTTGAATTATTAAAATTTTTCAAATTATTTGAATTTTTCGAATTTTTTGAATTATTTGAATTATTTGAATTTTTCGAATTATTTGAATTTTTCGAAGTATTTGAATTTTTCGAATTTTTCGAATTATTTGAATTTTTCGAATTATTTGAATTTTTCGAAGTATTTGAATTTTTCGAATTATTTGAATTATTTGAATTTTTCGAATTATTCAAATTATTTGAATTTTTCGAATTATTTGAATTTTTCGAATTATTTGAATTATTTGAATTTTTCGAATTATTTGAATTTTTCGAAGTATATGAATTTTTCGAATTATTTGGATTTTTTGAATTATTTGAATTTTTCGAATTATTCAAATTATTTGAATTTTTCGAATTATTCAAACTATTTGAATTTTTCGAATTATTTGAATTTTTCGAAGTATTTGAATTTTTCCAATTTTTGGAATTATTTGAATTTTTCGAATTATTTGAATTATTTGAATTTTTCGAATTATTTGAATTATTTGAATTTTTCGAATTATTTGAATTATTTGAATTTTTCGAATTATTCGAATATTTCGAATGATTTGAATTCTACTAGTATTTCAAATTCTACGAATATTCCGAATTGATCGAATAATTCATCTTTCGAATATTCAAATCGAATTTCAAATTGAATGATATTATTCAATTCAATTCGATTCATTTACAATTTGCACACCCCTAATTTTTTGCTTCCATGACTTCAATACTCATTTCATTACACTGCGTTCGTCTGCATTGTTTCTTTGTATTTTTTTATTCAAACAGCATGTTCATTGATATGTTTCGTTTTTTTCTGTTCCCCTTTTTCTTTTTATTAAGTATTCCATTCTCCAGTTACTTTAAGAAAGAATGTAAAATTATTTGAATCCCTTTTTTTTTTGTCAATGATAATTAAATTTCAAATACAACAGTGTAATCCAACAAATACAAATACTACATTGACAAAATTCAAGATTTGATAAACTTTATAGTAAAACATGAAACAATTGCTCGATCCCAATTAAAATAGTCCAGTAGAGTGTTATGAGTGATTTGACGCATGTTCCTGTTTAGCCGAGCCAGTCCAGGTCGTGAGAGAACACCAGATCCTAATCTACCACACATTGGTCCGCGCTTCCCACCCAAAGGAAGGTTCGTCATTCCTATTGAATTTATTTTATCCTATAAACTATTCCTAACATCATAGATCATATTATTTCGCAATTTTATTTAAGAAAATGTCTGACTAATGATTCATGGTTGAGGGCTGTGTGTTTTTGCGTCCAGTGATTTGGGTGAATCTTTGTTGCTTGATTAGAACATATAACTATAGACCTATTTTTCAGTTGATTAATCAGTTATAGTAGATTAAATTAAAATTTCTTTCTGACTATCTCAATAATTATTGACTTTTTTTGGAATTTTTCAATAGAATTTTTTACAATCATTTTACAATATAATCATATTGTGTTTGTAAATATATGGTACATGTACCAGTAGATGGACAGTTGAGATGATTATACAATTGACAAATTGTTTGCAAAAAATTGAAAAAAAAAAAAACTGAATAATGATTAAAATTCTCAAAACGAGATATTCAAAAAAAAATTCTAAAAAAATAATATTTTTGATTCAATTTAATTCTAATGATTTTATCTCTCTGAGATTTATTCGCTGATTTTAATGGAATTAATTTGAATTAAGCAGCAAAGGCGCAGAACCAGAATTCCGTAATCCACGTGTTAAAATACTGTGGGATCGTTGGAGAAATGTTTGGATGATGGCATGGGAAAGACAACGTCGTCTTCAGGATAAATTAAATTACATAGATGAACTTGACAGAGTTAAGAACTTCAGTTGGGAGGAATGGCGCAAGCGTTTCCTCAAGTTCATGAATCATAAGAAATCACGGCTCACTGATTTGTTCAGAAAAATGGATAAAAACAATGATGGTTTGATACCAAGAGATGATTTCATAAATGGAATTATGAATACGAAATTTGATACATCAAGATTGGAGATGAATGCTGTGGCTGATCTCTTTGATAGACACGGTGAGGGCCTTATTGACTGGAAGGAATTCATTGCTGCCCTGAGGCCAGATTGGGAGGAGAGGAAGACTTACAATGATACGGATAAGATACATGATGAGGTCAAGAGACTCGTTATGCTCTGTACTTGTCGGCAAAAGTTCAGGGTCTTCCAAGTTGGTGAAGGAAAATACAGGGTAAGTTGATGCACTGAGAAAAAAAATAGGGGTAAAAACAATCAAATATTGTGGCAAATGGTCCTTAGCAAATATTTTTCTGAAATAATTCAAGAAATTTTTGAATTTACTGAATTTTGTTAATTCAAATAAATGAACTAGTTGAATTTATTGAATTTAGTTTATTCAAACAGATTAACTAGTTTAATTGACTAAATTCAGTAAATTCAACGACTGTTTTCAATTAATTCAACAAAATATTTTCTAAGGACCAATTACATCAATATTTGATTGTTTTTACCATTATTTTTTTCTCAGTGTGTCAGCACATTAAAATTTTCTTGATTATTTTTTGAAAAAATCTGGCCTTATTCAGCCTCTTTACTAATTAATTGAGAATAGGGGAGAGTGGGGCAAAATGGACTTACGGGTCAGAATGATTCAGGGTTTCTTTCAAGAGGAAAAAAAAAATTCTCTAACAATTTTCACATTTTGGAGCATCTCGTCAAATTTTTTCGAATTTTACCACAAAGTCCTTCAGTTTGGAGAAAAAAATTCATGAATCATACTTCCCTGGAGGTCCATTTTGCCCCAGTCATAGGTACAAAAAAAAAGTTGTTAGGAATAAATTCCATTTCCTCCACAATCGATATACCACATAGAATTTTGAAAAAAGTTTCCATAAAATACATATATATTTTCGAAATTTCAGTTTGGAGACAGTCAAAAATTACGTCTTGTTCGTATTCTTCGCTCAACTGTAATGGTACGTGTTGGAGGTGGCTGGGTAGCCCTCGATGAATTCCTGCTGAAGAATGATCCTTGTCGCGGTAAGTTTCAATTTCCATACTTTCACCTAAATTTTCTAGCGAAATTGAATAAATCCACTGAAGCAATGATATCTCGGTTAATCCAAAAAACATTTTAGTACTAAATTTCGATGCCAAATATTTGCGAAAAAAATTCGAAATTTCCCTTTATTTTAGGAGGCTCTTTAGGATTATTTTCGATTATCTATTTGATTTATTACGTAATTACTTTAATTACTTTTCATTAATAATTTTAATTAAGTATTATTTTATTTTTTAAGTGAATAATCTTCATGAAAAATCGACATTCATTCATCTTGTTTAACACAAAATATGCAAATTGCGTAAATCGATAATATTAATTATTTATTTAGTCAATAATAATAACAGAAATTTAGCATTATGAGTGCCTAATGATTTTGCAAATTAAATAATCATGCACGGGGCTCTAATATTAATAACAATATTAATAATAGTCATGAATATAACACCAGAGCGTTTGCGTGTACGATCTCAACTCCTGAGGTAGCATAAAATTGATGAGAAAATTAATAATATTGATTAATTTAAAAAAAATTATACATGAAAATACAACGAATGAATCGCCATTTATTTAATAATCTAACGTATGAAAAAAAGGTGTGTGTATCGTCTTATTTGCTTTGCTTAGTTGATTGCTAATTAGATAATTATTTTGGAGTTTCTCCTTTTTTTTTTTTTTTTTTCATAATTCAGTAGTGAATTGTTAAAAATGAGAATAAATTGGCTTTGCATGTTCATCAGTTTTTATTGAACATTTCAGAAAATAATTGGTGATATATTTTTGTAATCAATAGGTGATTACAAGAATTTATATATTTCCATGTTCTCTGGAGATGCTTTATATAAATCAATGATACAATCGAATCAATTCACCTCATTTTATCACTTCTCTAATGAATTAATTTCATCATCAAACAAAGCGTCAGGAATATTTTGTAATTTTACGGTAACTTTATTTTTTTGATAAATTGAAAATTGAAAATTTTCCAATCATGCATGAGTCCCGATTATAACAGAGATAAAAGAAGAAAACTAAAGAATATTCTTCGTAATTCCTCAAGTTTTTCTAATGCCAATACCGGACCCTAACAAGCCGGAACAACATGAGGGTTGGTGTCCGCTCGGTGAGGCCTCATTGCACGATCATAAAATGAAATTCATTGTCTATACTTTGTCATTTTAATTTAGAATATATCATGTAGGATAGGGGAGAGTGGGGCAAAATGGACACTGTAATGGAACGGTTAGAGATAAATTTTTTTTGATGATTCCATTGAAAAGCTGAGGAAATTTTAGCTGGAAAACGAGTGTCAGATGTATTTTTTTCGATTTTTTGGAAAATTCGATATTTTTTGGCATTTTTGAGGGGTAAAATCCTTTCCTTTTTTGAAAATTTTCAGTTTTTTGCAAATATCTTGGGTTCTAATGGTTGCAGCAATTCGTGGTTGGTCTCAAATGAAAGGTGAGCTCATTTCCCATCGATTTATGGGGTTTTAAATCCAAAAATATCAATTTTTGGGATAGTTATGGGCCAAAAACTGTTTCTCAAAACTGTTTCACAAAAATGCCTATAAACACCTTAAGAATCGATATTTTTAAATTGAAAACCCCATGAATCTATGGCAAATGATCTCACCTTTCACCTACCATCGGAATTTTTACGCTACGACAGATAGAACCGAAGATATTCTCAAAAAACTGAAAATTTTCAAAAAAAAGGAAGGGTTTCACCCTTCAAAAATGCTGAAAAAAGTCAAAATCGCCAAAAATTCAAAAAAATTAATTCCAGCACTGGTTTCCCGTCTAAAATTTCCTCAGCCTTCCAATGGAATCATCAAAAACGATCTACCGTCAATATTTCTATTAATTTCAAGGGTTTTTCATAATATTTACCTAAAAATCTAGATGTGTCCATTTTGCCCCACCTTCCCCTATAATTTCATTATTTTTAGTTTAATTCAAAAAAAAATTCCATCTTTTTTGTAGAAGTAGACGTGATGAAGTATAGACTATGAATTGGAATCATTCATCTGTGTCGCATGATAACATTATTTAATCATTTCTATTAAGTATGAGTGTTAATTTATTTATTTATCAATTTAACTTAAAAATTTATCATTTATCATAGATTTATTTTATGATTATATAATTGGTTTTATTTGAAATATGAGAGAAACTTTTGAGGATGTAGTTGATTCTTTGGTTGAGCTTTAGATACGAAAAATATGGTTTTGGTTCATCAAATGGTAATGGTTTTCAGCGTGATTTCCTGAGTTTTCTGTCTTTTTTTTTGTTTTTTCTTCTTAATATTATTTTAATTTTTAAGTAAGAGATTATTTCAGTATTTTAGCATGGTGTTGGAGTTTCGTGGATAATTTTAATCGTATCTCTGCTGGCGAATGATCGCTTTTTCCATAATCATTCGTATTTTTTAATAAGAGAAAAAAATTATTTGACTTCAAAGAAACATTTCAAGAAGCTATTTCTCTGCAGTCAAATAAATCGTGTAGACAGAAAAAAAAAAAAAAAACTATTTAGCAAATATACTTTATTGAAAACACTGGTGTGATGTATAATTTTACTTAAGTTCATAATTGACACAATTTTTTTATTTTTTTCTAATTTATTATTTTCTCTTTTTTTCTCTTTTTTTTTTCCCCCATCACACACAACACACACGCATTCTTACGTTTAAACCTTAACATAATTAAATTAATTGGATTTCATTTTATGCATGAACTTTTGAATTTTCTTTTCCTGTTAATTATATACACGTAATTAAAATTAATTCATACACTTCAATTTATTAATTAACAAAAAAAATTTCTCTCGTAATTATTCATTTTCTCTGTTCTTTTCTGTCTTTGTCTATCTTTCTCTGTATCATATCGATAATGCACTAAAATCTGTACCCTTGGCCTCTCTTTACTCTATTCTTCATTGTTTTTTCATTTTTTCCAAAATTTTTCATTCCAATAATTAACATAAACTAAACTGCGTGCACGCCAACACACTGTAGCCAAGGGAAGAACGAATATTGAGCTGAGGGAACAATTCATATTGGCGGATGGTGTCAGCCAGACAATGACAGCGTTTAGATCAAAACCAAGTCCAACTTCGACACTACAACGCACACAATTGTCTTCTACTGGTCCAATTACGAAGGTAACATTGAAAAAGAAGACGCAAAAAAACAACCATACATCATATTGAAAAGGAAAAAAATAATTGTTACAATTATTTTTTTCTAAACTTTACAATTCAAAAAAAAATTAACATTTTATCTCTGACCTTCGTGGTATGACATGGAAATGACATTTTCTTCCAATTGACAAAATTAGTTAATTATTTTTTTTCTATCAATTAATTACGCTTCCACGAGGGTTTGAGGCCACATTTCACACACTCGCCTTGCATCTTGCACATTAATTATAATCACTCACTTACGAGCAACTCCAAAAAAAAAAAAGTATCCAGGTGCCCTTTCAACGTTTCTATCTGGTAGGTAAAAGAAATAAGAAATATTTATAAAAATTATCTGTTAATTTCTGCATGGAGCATGATTAAGTACGTAAGTAGGAGAATTTCTATGTGGATGAACTGGCTTATCCTCTCTTCAAATTTTTACGTCTACATTAGGGGTGTGCGGATATTCGAAGTTTTGAATTATTCAGTGTGAATTGAATTTGAATAATTCAATTCGAAAATGAATCAAATTCTCGAATATTTGAATTATTCGAATAATTTAAATATTGAAATTATTTGAATTATTTGAATTTTTCGAATTTTTTGAATTATTTGAATTTTTCGAATTATTCGAATTTTTCGAATTATTTGAATTTTTGGAATTATTTGAATTTTTCGAATTATTTGAATTTTTCGAATTATTTGAATTTTTGGAATTATTTGAATTTTTCGAATTATTTGAATTATTTGAATTTTTCGAATTATTTGAATTATTTGAATTTTTCGAATTTTTTGAATTATTTTAATTTTTCGAATTATTTGAATTTTTCGAATTATTTGGATTTTTCGAATTATTTGAATTTTTGGAATTTTTCGAATTATTCAAATTATTTGAATTTTTCGAATTATTTGAATTTTTCGAATTATTTGAATTTTTCGAATTTTTGGAATTATTTAAATTTTTCGAATTTTTGGAATTATTTGAATTTTTCGAATTATTTGAATTTTTTGAATTTTTCGAATTTTTGGAATTATTTGAATTTTTCGAATTATTTGAATTATTTGAATTTTTCGAATTATTTGAATTATTTGAATTTTTCGAATTTTTTGAATTATTTTAATTTTTCGAATTATTTGAATTTTTCGAATTATTTGGATTTTTCGAATTATTTGAATTTTTCGAATTTTTCGAATTATTCAAATTATTTGAATTTTTCGAATTATTTGAATTTTTCGAATTATTTGAATTTTTCGAATTTTTGGAATTATTTGAATTTTTCGAATTATTTGAATTATTTGGATTTTTCGAATTATTTGAATTATTTGAATTTTTCGAATTATTCGAATTTTTCGAATTATTTGGATTTTTCGAATTATTTGAATTTTTCGAATTATTTGAATTTTTCGAATTTTTGGAATTATTTGAATTTTTCGAATTATTTGAATTATTTGGATTTTTCGAATTATTTGAATTATTTGAATTTTTCGAATTATTTGAATTTTTCGAATTATTTAAATTATTCGAATTTTTCAAATTATTCGAATATTTCGAATGATTTGAATTCTCCTAGTATTTCAAATTCTACGAATATTCCGAATTGATCGAATAATTCATCATTCGAATATTCAAATCGAATTTCAAATTGAATGATATTATTCAATTCAATTCGATTCATTTACAATTTGCACACCCCTAGTCTACATTATTATCTGTTGTATCCGTTTGTAATGCTGGGGGCTAGAGGTTGAAACTGGTAAGGATGATTTATTCGAGGATAATAGGTTTCTCAATTGAGCGAGTGATAAACCTCAGGAGATGTGATTTTGCCCCATGAGATTATGCAGGTTTTTTTTTTTCTTAATTTCCTATTATTTCTCGTTATTATTCGTTTTTTCGTTTCGAATAATTAGGGATTAGATCGGTGGATAGGCGTTATGATAATTTATTTTCAGTTGAAATGATGATTGAAGGATTTTTTTTTTTTTTGAAAAAAAAAAAAAGGTAAAGGTGATGAAAAAGAATTTATGAAAAATTAGTACGATTAATATGATTTGGTGTAGCGGAGGAGTTTATGAGCCAGCTGATGCCGATATTTGAGAGTTTGAGGCAAAAGGAGGATCTCCCGTGCTCGTATCCTCTTCACATGCACGCCCCCTCTTACCACTGGGTAAATAACATCATTTTCTCTTCGATTATGAATGAGTTTGGCATTTTTTGTTTTTAGTTCAATCATTTTTAATTTTTTTTTTTTTTTTTTTTGAGTGATTTTGTTTGCCTGATATTTGTATCATAGGTATTGTTGAAGTGCATGGTGTGAATATCTTCCTTCAGTAGCGAATCACTGAAATGTCATAAATCAATTTTCATCAGTGAAATAACAAATTTTTTTCCTGAATTTTTCTATAAAAAGGATGTCTGAATTTTCTTCCCCTTAAATTCACTTATTTCTATGATATTTTTAAGAGAAATTTAAAAAAATATTCGTAAAAGTTTTTATTCTTTCTAGAACTCATTTTTCTCATAAAAACACGTGACCATGAAAAAATTCTTTTTTTAAAATAATTTTTTCAAAATATTAAAAAAAAAACACTGATGAGAATAAAATTGATTTATTTAATTTTTTTTTTGCTGCTGAATTATTTTTGGATTCTCAAAATATTTTTGTAAATGAAAAATTGAATGAAGTAGTTTTATCTTGCTTGAATTTCTGCTAGATGTCTTGCGAATCTCAAAAGTATCTTCAAACTCACAGATAAACTTACTTTTACTCATTGAAATCCATTTTTATTCATTTAATATTTGAGTTATTTCATTTAAATTATATTAATTTCAATAATTTCTATATTAATTTGAATGCCTCGATAAATTTTGTCCCTCCTCTATTATAAAGTGAATAAATTAGGGGTGTGCAAATTGTAAATGAATCGAATTGAATTGAATAATATCATTCAATTTGAAATTCGATTTGAATATTCGAAAGATGAATTATTCGATCAATTCGGAATATTCGTAGAATTTGAAATACTAGTAGAATTCAAATCATTCGAAATATTCGAATAATTCGAAAAATTCAAATAATTCAAATAATTCGAAAAATTCAAATAATTCAAATAATTCAAATAATTCGAAAAATTCAAATAATTCCAAAAATTCGAAAAATTCAAATACTTCGAAAAATTCAAATAATTCGAAAAATTCAAATAATTCGAAAAATTCAAATAATTTGAATAATTCGAAAAATTCGAAAAATTCAAATAATTTGAATAATTCGAAAAATTCAAATAATTCAAAAAATCCAAATAATTCGAAAAATTCGAATAATTCGAAAAATTCAAATAATTCCAATAATTCGAAAAATTCAAATAATTCCAAAAATTCAAATAATTCGAAAAATTCAAATAATTTGAGTAATTCGAAAAATTCGAAAAATTCAAATAATTCGAAAAATCCAAATAATTCGAAAAACTCGAATAATTCGAAAAATTCAAATAATTCAAATAATTCGAAAAATTCGAATAATTCGAAAAATTTAAATAATTCCAAAAATTCGAAAAATCCAAATAATTTGAAAAATCCAAATAATTCGAAAAATTCAAAAATTTAAAAAATTCGAAAAATTCAAATAATTCAAATAATTCCAAAAATTCAAATAATTCCAAAAATTCGAAAAATTCAAATAATTCAAAAAATTCAAATAATTCGAAAAATTCGAATAATTCGAAAAATTCAAATAATTCAAATAATTCGAAAAATTCAAATAATTCCAAAAATTCAAATAATTCAAATAATTTGAATAATTCGAAAAATTCGAAAAATCCAAATAATTTGAAAAATCCAAATAATTCGAAAAATTCAAAAAATTCAAAAAATTTGAAAAATTCAAATAATTCAAATAATTCAAAAAATTTGAAAAATTCAAATAATTCAAATAATTCCAAAAATTCAAATAATTCGAAAAATTCAAAAAATTCAAATAATTCGAAAAATTCGAATAATTCGAAAAATTCAAATAATTCAAAAAATTCTAAAAATTCAAATAATTCAAATAATTTCAATATTTAAATTATTCGAATAATTCAAATATTCGAGAATTTGATTCATTTTCGAATTGAATTATTCAAATTCAATTCACACTGAATAATTCAAAGCTTCGAATATCCGCACACCCCTAGAATAAATATAACTTCATTGATAGAGAGCATGATCAATTTCTTACTAGAATAAAAGAAATGCCATTGAATTCAGGATATTAACTAAATTACAATTATTATCGGGAGATTAATGAAGAAAAAAAAAATTAAGATAAAATGAAAATATGTGGAATTTTAAATATTTTTATCAAGTATTCGTGAATTTGTATATTGATGCTCACATAGTGGCGTTGATTGGAGATACTTCAAATCACCATAAGCTACTGTATCTTTCCCAACATCTCCTGGTAAGTTTGCATGTATCTGTTGATTTCAAGAATTCTTCTTCGATTTAATTATGATAATTAAATTATGAAAAACGAATAATTCTTTAAACACTTGAAAAAATTCAGTTTAACATTCGGTTATCATAATTAATTTACACTGTGCCATTATAGAAAACTTTAGTAGGAGCTGTAGGTATGTATATGAGTGTTTTTTTTTTGGTCCACGTGAATTCAAAATTGACATGGAAAATATTGAAAAGAAATGTCCAATTTTGAATTGATTAGTGGAATAAGTATATGGGATTAATTTATTTTATACTGGATTTAATTCAGTAGTGAGAATCTGAAAATTGTAATAAATTGAATTTGTAATTTTTTTTTTTGTAAATCTTGCTGTTTTTTGACGATATTTCCAAAATCGAATCGACATGTAATTTTTTGGAATTGTCTTGTTTCATTACTTCCCATTTTCCATTCGATTTTGAGATATTCTGAAGAATTACAAATGGTTAAAAATAAATTCATCTCGTTCTACCACTTTGCTACTGAATTTATCCACGCAAATTCACTTGTCCACAGTAATCATCACAAGACCTTATTTTCCAGTGTTTGGATGTTGCTCGTAGATTCTTTACAAATTTCACAGTATTTGAAACATTTTGTATAATTCAAGAAAATTGAATAATAATGAAAATTTCAATGAATCCTTTAGGTTCGAGAGCGCAGCGTGAGAAGTGTTCCTATGGGCCAAACACGTGCTTCGCGTACATCACTGAGTGCCGGAACCCCGGATAGTCTGAGTGATAACGAGAGCTCCTTCCGTATTCCACCTAGGAAGACAAGTACACCATACAGAAGTACTTTAACGCCAGGTAATGATCTTCATTAGAAATTAAATCGTGAAAATATGGAAAATTGTATCACGTTCGTGAGATAAGGGGGAATATAATAAATTATAATTAGGGGTGTGCAAATTGTAAATGTATCGAATTGAATTGAATAATATCATTCAATTCGAAATTCGATTTGAATATTCGAAAAATGAATTATTCGATCAATTCGAAATATTCGAATAATTTGAAAAATTCGAATAATTTAAATAATTCGAAAAATTCATATAATTCAAAAAATTCAAATAATTCGAAAAATTCATATACTTCGAAAAATTCAAATAATTCGAAAAATCCAAATAATTCAAATAATTCGATAAATTCGAATAATTCAAATAATTCGAAAATTCGAATAATTTTAATATTTAAATTATTCGAATTATTCGAATTATTCGAATAATTCAAATATTCGAGAATTTGATTCATTTTCGAATTGAATTATTCAAATTCAATTCACACTGAATAATTCAAAACTTCGAATATTCGCACACCCCTAATTATAATACGATTAAAAGTACAGAAACGTTTATGGTGAGAATCATCTTCGCCTACGATTCAAACAGATTCGAGTCCCAAAGAAATTCTGCATTGTAAAAAGTGTAGGGGAAAGTGGGGCAAAATGGACATTTGAATGAAACGGTCGGAGTTACATTTTTTTAAATGATTCCATTGAAAAGCTGAGGAAATTTTGGTCGGAAAACGTGTATCGAAAACGATTTTTTTCGAATTTTTTCGAATTTTCATTTTTTTGCACCAAAATTGAAGAGTATTCCCTTTGGGTTTCTTCGAAAAAAATGGTTTTTTGAAGATATCTCCGGTTCTATTGGTCGTAGCGATTCGCGGATGGTCTCAAATTTAAGGGGAGCTCATTCCTCACATTTTCGTTAAAGTCCCATCGATTTTGATCGAAAATTGATGAAATTACTGGGCAATTTGTGAAAATCAGTTTTTGGGCTGTAACTTCCGTAATTTTCGATAAAAATCAATGAGACTTTAACGAAAATGTGAGAAATTAGCTCCTCTTCAATTTGAGATCACCCGCGAATCGCTACGACCAATAGAACTGGAGATATCTTCAAAAAATAATTTTTTCGAAAAAATCGAAAGGGTTCAAGATTGAGTGAAAAAAATTGTTTTTTTTCCAAAAATGCAAAAAAAAAAATTTTCACCCATAATTTCCGCCTAAAATTTCCTCAGCTTTTCAATGAAATCATTGATAAAATTCTATCTCCATTATATTTATTAATTTAGAACCTTTTTTAGAATAAAACCATGAAAATTAAGATGTGTCCATTTTACCCCTTATGTCCATTTTGCCCCACCTTCCCCTATTTAATTTATGTCTTGAAATCAATATTACGTGAATCAATTGCAATACTATTTCAATATGTTGCTTCAGAAAAACTGAGGAAATTGATGACAATAATTGATTATAGGAGGCAGTCGTCCGTCCAGTCGTCCAGCATCTCGTCCAGCCTCCCGGCCAGCAAGCAGACCAAGCAGCAGGCCAGCATCAAGACAAGGCAGCAAACCGCCGAGTCGTTATGGCTCAACTCAGTCACTCGATAGTACCGATGAATCTGGAACACCAAGCCGTATTCCACGTAGAACTGTAGGAACAACTGGCAATACACCTACATCAAGTCGTCACAATAGTATTTCTGGAAGAAAGTTGGGTGCACCAGTTAATGGATCATCTTCACGTTCACGTACACCGACTGGACTAATGAGCCCTGCCAGTGGAGTACCAACAAGGTATGTAATATTATTTAATTGAAAATTATTTTACTCTCTGAATATTTAAAATTGAGTTCCACGAGTTTTGCATTTTAATTGCATAAAATTATTTTAATAGTTTTTAATTGATTAACATTTAGGGGAGAATGGGGCAAAATGGACACTGTTATGAAGCGGTTAGAGATGGATTCTTTTTGATGATTCTATTGGAATGCTGAGAAAATTTTAGACTGAAAACAAGTCTCAGATGTATTTTTTTTAGATTTTTTTGAAAATTCGATATTTTTCAGCATTTTTGAAGGGCGAAAGCGGTCCCTCCTTCGAAATTTTGTTTTTTTGCAAATATCTCTGGTTCTATTGATCCTAGCAATTCGGGGTTAGTCTTAAATGAAAGGTGAGCTCATTTTCCATTGATTTATGGGGTTTTTAATTCAAAAATATCAATTTTCGGGATAATTATAAGCCAAACACTGTTTCACAAAACTGTTTCACAAAAATGCCCATAAATACCTTAAAAATCGATATTTTTTAATTAAAAACCTCACAAATCGATGGAAAATGATCTCATCTTTTACCTCCCATTGGAATTTTTACGCTACGACAAATAGAACCGAAGATATTCTAAAAAAACTGAAAATTTCCAAAAAAAGAAAGTGTCTCACCCCTCAAAAATGCTCCAAAAAGTAAAAATCGTCAAAAATTCAAAAAAATCGATGCCGGCACTCGTTTCTCGCCTAAAATTTCCTCAGCTTTCCAATGGAATCATCAAAAACAATCTACAGCCAATATTTCTATTGATTTCAAAAGTTTTTAATAATATTTGCCTGAAAATTTAGATGTGCCCATTTTGCCCCACCTCCCCCTAATAGTTATTTAATAAATAATAATTTTAGAGCATTCCATACTGCAATGAATCATAGTTAAAAATAGTTTGATGAAAATTTTAATGCAATTTTTTTTTTTATAATCAAAATTAATTACGCATAACACGTGAGAAGAGTGAAAAAACAATTACTAATTTAGAGACATAACATTTTTTTAGAGTGAGTTCAAATCTATATCGACCATCGAGCATTCCAACTCTGTCTGGTGTCGGAACACCCAATAGGTAAAACAAAATTAATCATTGATAATTCCATATTTCATGGAATTATTGAAATAAAAAAAAATTATAATTATGAGAGCATAAATGGGGTTGGGATGCTTATCAATTGGAGGAAATTCTTCCAAATAATTACTAATGCTTTGTCAATTTTACTAATATCTTCCTGTCTTATTGTGATTATTTTAATTAACATGCATTGATATTAATGATATGGTGATGGTGTTTAGTCGGTCTCGGATTCCCGTGTACGTTGGACCAGATATTAAATCTCCCCAATCAACAACGAGTAATTTTTCAACTTATTCAACACAAAGCAACCATTCAACAATTTCAACTGACTCCACTGGGTATGCCTGAATATCCCTGAATTCGTTGTGTTTCTAGTTTTTTTTTCTCCTTTTGTCCATTTGAATTCAGTTTTGAGTGATTTTTGTTAATTTTTTAATGCATGAAATATTAATATTCAAAGTCGAATATTTTATAATGTCGATTATCGATTGTCAGTCGTGCAGATCTTTCGTTCCACTAGGCAAAAAAATCGATTAGCAATCAGTTTTTATCGAATATTCCAAAATTCATTGAAAATCGAGAATTTTTCATGACATTTTCTTTGTTAAAGGCGGTGAGAACTATGAAAACAGTGGCCATAAAATATTCTCCACCTCTGATAAATTTTGGAATATTTCAAGAAGAACTGATGACAAAAAAATAATTTGTTTTATTTTGATACTTCTATTTTCTCTAATTTTCCCCTGATAAAACTTCACAACTCAAGACTGACTTGAATATTTTAATTGATGCTAGGGGCAGTTCGGTCAATACCAGCTCAGCAACTAACGCTTCAACAGCAATAAAACAAGCTAGGTAACTAGCTTAAAACATCACTGCAATTAATTCAATTCATCACGATTTCTCCTTTTCCTCTGCTATAAATCATTTGTAGGGGTGTGCGGATATTCGAAGTTTTGAATTATTCAGTGTGAATTGAATTTGAATAATTCAATTCGAAAATGAATCAAATTCTCGAATATTTGAATTATTCGAATAATTTAAATATTGAAATTATTTGAATTATTTGAATTTTTCGAATTTTTCGAATTATTTGGATTTTTCGAATTATTTGGATTATTCGAATTATTTGAATTTTTTGAATTATTTGAATTTTTGGAATTATTTGAATTTTTCGAATTATTTGAATTATTTGAATTTTTCGAATTTTTTGAATTATTTGAATTATTTGAATTTTTCGAATTATTCAAATTATTTGAATTTTTCGAATTATTTGAATTTTTCGAATTATTTGAATTTTTAGAATTATTCAAATTATTTGAATTTTTCAAATTATTTGAATTTTTAGAATTATTTGAATTTTTCGAATTATTTGAATTTTTGGAATTATTTGAATTTTCCGAATTATTTAAATTTTTCGAATTTTTTGAATTATTTGAATTTTTCGAATTATTCGAACTTTTTGAATTATTTGAATTTTTTGAATTATTTGAATTTTTCGAATTTTTCGAATTTTTCGAATTATTTGAATTTTTCGAATTATTTGAATTTTTCAAATTATTTGAATTATTTGAATTTTTTGAATTTTTCGAATTATTCGAATTTTTCGAATTATTTGGATTTTTCGAATTATTTGAATTTTTCGAATTATTCAAATTATTTGAATTTTTCGAATTATTTGAATTATTTGAATTTTTCGAATTATTTGAATATTCCGAATTGATCGAATAATTCATCTTTCAAATATTCAAATCGAATTTCAAATTGAATGATATTATTCAATTCAATTCGATTCATTTACAATTTGCACACCCCTAATCATTTGATTTTTTCTTTCAATGTGTGTAGTTCCAGAAAAGTTTACGTTCAAGGGCTGTTCTACTTTATACAATTGTCATTGAATAATTTAATAACTTAATTTTCTGTATCTAGAACAAGAACACCATCAAGTGGATCGACAACGCCACTACCACCAGGATCTAAATTAACACGAAAGCCATCAGGTGCATCTGATTCATCTGTTACAACTCCCCTATCTTCGAGAAGAACTGGAGGAAAGCCTACACCTATTGAGCAGAGAGCGCCATTTAGATTGTAGTGAAGAGAAAATATGATTTAAAAAAAAAAACTAATATTAAAAGAAAAATAACAGACTTATATTATATAAACTAACGAAATTAAGCGAATGAAAAGATGCATACTTCATACGAGCTTTCTTACGAATATTTGTATTTTGAAAATTAAAGAAAAAAAAAAAATGAAAAAAAAAAAAAATCATAATTAAAATAATGATGTTTTGCAGTGCTGGTAACGTTATAATATTAAGCATTACTGTTAGAAATTGTCTATGATGAAATTAGGCAAATCGATTAATAGAAAATGAGTATTAAATTATGTGGAAGAAAAAATGTATCTACACAAGATGAGGTCAATTAATTTTTGAAATCTGATATAAATCATGGAGGAATTGGCATGGGCAAGAACTCTTACAATTATATCAATAAAATGCCATAGATTTTTTGAATTCTCTTTTTACGTACAGTAAATTTTTTTTTTTCGTCATTCCTCCATGGTACATATATCAAATATTACTCTTAAGAATGCAGAAAATCATAAATTTAATTTTTATTACAAATAATCTATTATCAGTCGAAATATAAATTGCGACTGTCTTTGAACAGCATTCTTGATTTACGAATACCAATTTTTGGATATTGTTGGCATATGACGAGATGTCAAAAATTAATTGACTATCTGAATATCATTATCGAGTCTCCAATGTTTTTTTTTTTTTTTTTTGAAAAGAATAAATCTTTTTTTTTTGTATTTCCTAGGATAAGCATTGTAAAATATGACTCATTTATTGGCCATTAATGAGGTCAATTATCAAAGAAGTAAAAGTGTTCTTAAAGAAAGAGGAAAAAAAAAAATGAAGAAAATACCAATATTATTATCATGCATTGTGCAATTGCGTGAAAGTAAACTGATATTACCGCACGATTTCAATGCCATTTTTATTAAAATAATAAATTAAGAATTTTCATGAGTTTAAATGAAATAATTCAAAAAAAAAACCGGTGAGAAAAAGAAATAAATGTATGAATAATAATTGTCGTATGAAGTTTTTCATCGGGAGAACGTATTAAAAAAGAAATATTAAAATAAAACTAGTTGAAAGAAAAAAAAATGTGATTTTCCATGAGTTTTTAAATTCTGTGAACGGTTCGGGGGTAATTAATGACATCAAATAATGAATTGGCACAGAATTTCTGTATCTCATGGATTTTCATATTTATCGTTGTTATAAATTTTAATATATTGAAGTAAAAACAAAAAATGCTAAAAATTTCATTTGAATAGATTAATACAAAAAAAAAACAACTAATATAATTTCTTCGATTTAGGAAATAGATATTGCTCTTTTTTTTAAATCTGTAATAAATGATAATAAATGATACAATTGATTCTACTGGAATAAGAGTTAATATAGTTATAAATAGGTGTTAGTAATGCATAAAAAGAAATAATATTGTGTTCATTTTGTCATTTGATTTTTTGCTTGCTACCATTTGTGTGATTGAACATTTTCTTTATACTTACACAATTTATTATATTTTTCCACAATTTATGGAACCAACGAAATTTATAACAAACACTTTTCAAAAATTCATGAATAATACCTTTTAATTTTTCTTTCTTCCAACTTTTAATTAACTCTTACCGATATCGTCGATACTGAATGGAGCTAGAAATTTTCCGTTGTTATGACGAGCGTCGATTCGAATAAACTGAATCAAAAAATGGTAAAGCTGAATATTTTGTTCTCCTCATCATTGGGATTAGCTCTTCAAGGGCTGAATATGCACGTCTCAAATAAGGCGTCTAAGAGTCTTGTAGGGGAAGGCGATTCCTGGAATCGTCATTCCCCCACTCCTGTTGCCAAATCAACGCACAGTGTTTTGGGTCTGGCTGTCCGCAATAAGGCGTTCGGTTGAAAGAATTAAAAACTGAACATTTTGTACAATTAAAATTACAATTAAACTTTTTCTTAATCAAGATAGTGACAAATACACATTGAAGAAAGTAAGTACTTTTTTAATCAGTATAAATGATAGAAATTTCGTTGAAAAAAAATAGGTATCCCTGATGAAACTTGGAACAATGGTATTATCCCTGATGAAATGAACAATAATGGTAGAACAAAAGATCCATTAATGTCAGTCAATTTTTTAACAGATTCTTTGAATATTTTGTATGATATGTAAGAAAAAAAATATTTAATAGGGGTGTGCGGATATTCGAAGTTTTGAATTATTCAGTGTGAATTGAATTTGAATAATTCAATTCGAAAATGAATCAAATTCTCGAATATTTGAATTATTCGAATAATTTAAATATTGAAATTATTTGAATTATTTGAATTTTTCGAATTTTTTGAATTATTTGAATTTTTCGAATTTTTGGAATATTTGAATTATTTGAATTTTTCGAATTTTTGGAATATTTGAATTTTTCGAATTATTTGAATTATTTGAATTTTTCCAATTTTTCGAATTATTTGAATTTTTGAAATTATTTGAATTTTTCGAATTATTTGAATTATTTGAATTTTTCGTATTATTTGAATTATTTGAATTTTTCGAATTATTCAAATTTTTCGAATTATTTGAATTTTTCGAATTATTCAAATTTTTCGAATTATTTGAATTTTTCGAATTATTTGAATTTTTCGAATTATTTGAAATTTTCGAATTTTTGAAATTATTTGAATTTTTCGAATTATTCGAATTTTTCGAATTATTTGGATTTTTCGAATTATTTGAATTTTTCGAATTATTTGAATTTTTCGAATTATTTAAATTTCTCGAATTATTTAAATTATCCGAATTTTTCAAATTATTCGAATATTTCGAATGATTTGAATTCTACTAGTATTTCAAATTCTACGAATATTCCGAATTGATTGAATAATTCATCTTTCGAATATTCAAATCGAATTTCAAATTGAATGATATTATTCAATTCAATTCGATTCATTTACAATTTGCACACCCCTAATATTTAACTATCATTTTCTTATTTTTGTTAAAAATTAAGAATTAAACCAAAGTTGAAAGAAAGTTCAATAATAGATGAATTATCCAAAAATAATTTGATTTTTCCTTTTTCTCGCTAACGCCTTATTCAAAACATTGGGACCTAAAGAACAGCGCTGGAGGAGAAGCCCGATGGTGGGGGAACCAACTCATCGCGAATATAAACATTGCGCCTTATTCGAAGACGCCTTATTCGGGACGTGCACTTTCCAAAAGGACGATTTCCAATTACTTAGGAGAAGTTCAAGAAGTAGCGGAAGCCCCAGTGAATGATGAATTCTCAAACCTATTTTTTAGCGATAATTATCTATTTTTTCCATAAAATAACGGAAGCATCGACTCTTCAATTACCTTCAGTCGCTGACCCTTTTTATGACAAATATTAACAAATATTGTCAAATAATTGATTTTTTTTACCCTTTTATAGATATTTTATAAAAGCCTGGATCTTTTTCATTGCGCATATGCATGAAAATCTTTAAAACCATTAATTTCATCAAATAATTCCATTTTATTCCAATAATTTAACAATATCGAAAAAATTACAGTGCGAAAATTTAATAAATATAACACATATTCTTATTTTAACAATGCAAGAATTTACAAATCTACTTTTCATTATCAATAATTCACCGTCACTTTTGAAAGAAAAATACGATTGTCTTCAAAAAGTATCCTTTAATTTATAAATCTAACAAAATTTATTTTTAAAAAATACTTCTGAACACTCATAATAAATAATCAGTAGCATTATCTTGTTCTATCAACTCTCAATAAAAAAATCTCATAGACATTAGACAACAAACAGAAATAAAATTGCCGTTCCTCGTAAATATCAATAAGTTTAATTCGAATAATGTGAGCTATTAAACATTTAAAATTAACTATTGTTCTTCAGATTATTCGAATTAAACGTTCAACTGTCTATTCTTTTTCTCCAAGTATTTTAACAGCCTGCTCTTAAGACCACCCGGTTGAATAGGCATTGTTTCTATACGTTCTCGCTGAAAATGTTTTTTTATCATGTCCATTTTCACTTTCGCCAATCTCTGCGGTTCTTTGTTCCACAGATGCTGGAAATCCTTACAAAATGAAATCCATAATTCGAAAAATTGCTTTGGATCAGCATTGTCTAGTGTAGCACCTTTTGGAGTATATTGATAGAACTGCATAACTAGTTTGAATCTTCTCCTTACATCCATTAAATTCTCCTGTTCATTTCGTAATTCACTTCTCGCATTTTTCAAAAAAACCTCACCCTCCTGCTCTAATGTCGCTGAATTTTCCGAATTCTTCATGAAGATAGTTGATAAATTTTTTTCATATTTTTTCAGTCCTTCATTGAGATTATCTGTTTCACCAATGATTGCCTCAAAATCAACCATTGAAGCTGCTTGAATATCCCTGGGATCTGGCGTTGGTAATGGCAATATAGCCGATGAATCACCATTACTCTCTTGTTGATAAGTGGCTCTGACAACATAATCCAGCAATGTTACTCCAGGTAATTTGGATTTGACATCTTTGAGTTTGCTCAATATTTCTAAGCCAAAACCATCTGCTTGTCCACGCATTCTGTTTCCTCCATTCATATAATTACCAAAAGTCAATATTATTGCCATAACTCTCTTCAATGATTGTGAATTTTTCAAAAAATCACAAGTTTTTCGCAGATCTGTGAGACTTGCAGAGATTCTAGATAGTGTACTATGAAATTCTGATTGAAACATCAAGCATTCAATTCTTTGTTTGAAGCACTTCACCATGGAGAGTTCTTTCAAGAATTTTTCTGGACTGTCCAGTGGAATTTCTGGATGTTCACGTTCATGCGCCTCAATCTCCTTGATCTCTTTCTCTGTTGGCATTATCGCATTTATACGTCCCAATGTCTCCAGACTAACAATACTTGTATCTAAACTGTAAACAGCATTCTTCACTTCATTAACATCTACACGCAGACTTTTTTCTAAAATACCAACTTCCTTGGATCTTTTAGAATCAAGTATTTTTGCTGGTTGAATTTTCGATGGTTTCTCTGTTGTCTCAGTCTCAATTTTCTTCTTTCTCTCCGGAACCTGACGAGAGAATAGATTAACGAATTCTGTGATATCTACGTTCTTTTGCTCTTCAATTTCCAGCCACAAGGGCCGTACATCTGAATTCGTGGTAGTGGGAATGATAATTCTGGTCCAGTAGAGAGGTTTCATTGGTATTTCTGGGGCAATAGGCTCTTTTCTCATTGCTGGTTTTGCTGGTGGATTCCAGCCCCCAGGTGGTGGTGGAGGAAGAGACGGCACTGCCGAAGGTGACGATGATGGTCCAATTAGGCCTAACATAGGCGGTGGTTTTGGCGTTCCCATTCCAGGCATTGGCGGAGGAGGTGGACCAGCCAGTCCAGGAATAGGGGGAGGTGGAGGCGGAGCAGTCATTCCAGGCATAGGAGGAGGGGGAGGCGGAGCAGTCATTCCAGGCATAGGAGGAGGAGGGGGTGGACTAGACATTTCAGGCATAGGAGGAGGTGGAGGGGGTGGGCCTGTGATTTCAGGCATAGGTGGCGGCGGAGGAGGGGGTAGGCCTGTGATTCCAGGCATAGGAGGTGGAGGCGGTGCCCCTGTGACTTCAGGCATAGGAGGGGGAGGAGGAGGTGGAGGTGGACTCGTCATTCCCGGCGATGGAGGAAAAGTGCACTGATTTGTAAGTTCAGGCATAGAAGGAGGATCACTCATTTCAGGCATTGGAGGTGGAGGGGGAGGAGTATTGTTTTCAGGTATTGTTTTCGGAGCCTGTATTTTTACTTCTGTCTCCCTCGAATCTTCTATGAGTGCCTCTGGCATTGCAGGCGGTGGAGGTGGAATGTGGACGGCTGATTTATCCGAGGCACTTGAGAAATTCTCAATTCTCGAGTCCAACGTTTCTGACGGTTTTTGGTTTTCACTATTTTCCACTTTCTCTGTTCCTGGTTTATCAAAAGGTAATGATCTGTACTGCGTCTCATCTGGCAATTTTTTAGCATCACAGATCATCGATGAACTAAATAATGCCCCTGATACCTCAGGATTCAGCGAAAATTCATCCTTGGAACGAGCGGGAATTGGCGATATATCCGCTGAAGTTATAGTAAATCGTCCACTCTCATTCGAGATATTTCCATTGAGTGGATTTAAAAATTGCTTGAATTCAGAAACTGGTGAGCTTGCTCTAGATGTTCTCAAAATGGCAGCTTTTCTTTTTTCTTCTTCCTTGAGCTTTTCCTCCAACTCCTTAATTTTTTTCTGCAGTCTCTCATTTTCCTCGCGTAAATATGAGTCTTTTGCATTCACTGAATCCGAAAATTGTTGGGTTTCACAAATTGGTGAACTTGCTCTCGATGTTTTCGAAACTGGTATTTCCCTTTGCTGTTTTTCAAGCTTCGATTCTACCATTTTCTTTTGTGATATTTCAATTTTCTCCTCACGTGGACTTGAAATTCTCTTCTTGCGTTTCTCCCCATTTTGGATTTTTTTTTCCATTGGCAGAGAAAATGACCAGGAAATGACATCATCCTGTGAATTAGGTAAATTTTTAATTTGATGTTCTGAATTCAATGAAAAAACAGAATTCAAGTTAAAGATAAAAGACAAACGGGCAATACTTACGGCAAAATGTACATCTTTTGATAATTCTTGACCAGGAGCTTCTATCAGTCCAATTGTTATCAATTCATGGAGTGCACCAACGACTTCATTGATATCCTCGTTTGTGAGATCCATTAATCTGGCACGAACATTATCAGAGACTCGAGAAGCCAGAAGATTAAGCAAATGATCTGTAACAGAACAACCGGCCTTGAAAATACAGAATCATTCGTATTTTTAGATTTATCGCAAAAAACGATTAACTGGAATTTTTCATGGGCGATGACCCCTTGCCATTTTAATTAACACAAATATAGAATATACTTGGCACTCAATATGATCATGTCAAATTCAAGAATACATTGTTACGTCTTAGGGGTACGTTACACAGAGAAAAATGTTTTCTTAATTTAAGAATGTGCAGTCACTTAATTTAAGAAAGTAAAACTCACTTAAATTAAGTGACTTTTCTCACTTAAAACAAGTGACATTTTCTTTCTTAATTTAAGAAAGTAAAACTCACTTGAATTAAGTGACTTTTCTCACTTAAATCAAGTGACTTTTTCTTTCTTAATTTAAGAAAGTAAAACTCACTTAAGTTAAGTGACTTTTCTCACTTAAATCAAGTGATTTTTCTTATTTAAATCAAGTAACTTTTTCTTACTTGATTTAAGAAAGTAAAAGTCACTTAAATTAAGTGAGTTTTCTCACTTAAATCAAGTGATTTTTCTCATTTAAATCAAGTAACTTTTTCTTACTTGATTTAAGAAAGTAAAAGTCACTTAAATCAAGTGAGTTTTCTCACTTAAATCAAGTGACTTTTCTTTCTTAATTTAAGTGACCTGTGCTTTCTTAAATTAAGTGACTGCACATTCTTAAATTAAGAAAAAATTCTTCTCTGTGTAGTACACTATTTTTTCATCCCTAGAAGTTTAATTATTTTATCCGTTATTTAGTGTTCAACAGGACACTGGGAATTCGTCGTTATTTCCATTTTATGGTGAATTTAAATTATTTCGCGTTGGTTTGATCGCGAAGGAGGTTCCGAAATGGTGCAAGATTACGCGCCGATTTCGGAGGATATTAGGAAGAAAAAGGTGCAAGGGTTTCTGCGCCGTTTAGAATAGGGAGAAGTGACCACTAAGAATTACTTTAACAAAATGGCATATTTTATTTAGCTCTCTGGCCTTTTATCAACAAAAATTGCTGGAGTCAGCGTCTCCACACCTCGTTTCTTGCTCGTGGTTATTCTTTGTCTTGGTCTAAAGGTAGAGGTTTGCTGATCTGTGAATTTCAGAGTGCGCGTGTTTTCGTGGTAATGTCGTCAGCGTCTCGTCTTTTTGCGTATTGTCTTGTCTTTTCTTAATTACAATCTTTGTATTATTGAAAGTTCGTCATTTTTTGTTAGTTTCATAATTGAATTAATGTATAAGGGAAAGTGGGGCAAAATGGACATTCAAATGAAACGGTCGAAGTTACTTATTTTTTTTGATGATTCCATTGGAAAGCTGAGGGAATTTTAGGAAGAAAACATGTGTCGGGGTCAATTATTGCGAATTTTTTAAAATTTTCATTTTTTTTCGCCAAAATTGAAGAGTATCCCATTTGAGTTTTTTCGAAAAATGGTTTTTTGATGACATCTCCGGTTCTATTGGTCGTAGCGATTCGCGGGTGGTCTCAAATTGAAGGGGAGCTCATTCCTCATATTTTTGTTAAAGTCCCATTGATTTTTATCAAAAATTGACGAAATTACAGGGCAATTTGTGGAAATCAGTTTTTGGACTGTAACTTCCGTAATTTTCGATAAAAATTAATGAGACTTTAACGAAAATGCGAGGAATGAGCTCCCCTTCAATTTGAGACTACCCGCGAATCGCTACGACGAAAAGAACCGGAGATATCATCAAAAAACCATTTTTTCGAAAAAATCATAGGGGGTACCCTTCAAGATTGAGTGAAAATTTTTTTTTTTTTCCAAAATGCGAAAAAAAAAATTTTCACCCATATTTTCCGCCTAAAATTTCCTCAGCTTCTCAATGAAATCATTGAAAAAAACTCTACCACCATTATTTTTATCAATTTGGAGCATTTTTCAGGATAAAACCATGAAAATTCAGATGTGTCCATTTTACCCCTTATGTCCATTTTGCCCCACCTTCCCCTATCTATAATTTTCCAAATTTTCCGAATGATGCAGTCAACTCAGACGTAACAACATCTCCAATATTTTCAAAGTTTCCATAATTTAAGAAGCTTTTTCTTTTACAGTTATTACTCACCAATAGGCGTCATGATATATCAAATTCTCCAATTTTTGATTATAAATTCTCAATATTCTGTCCCTCATCCATTCTCCTCATTCCATATATTAACAATTAATAAAATTTTCTTATTCCATTTTGATTAGTACTAAAATTGAAAAATTACTGAGAACAGAGAAGCACTTTGCTGCGGTAAGATATCAATCGTCGAAAACCATCTACACTACAGGCCAAAAAAGAACTCCACCTCTTCGACAGGTACTCAAGATCATTTAAATTTACGATGACCGGCTCTATCGACGTCAGCCGATGGAACCGACGAAAAAACCGGCCACGACAAACAGACCACCTGCCTTTTCTCAAGAAATCATAGAAAAAAAAAAAATTCGATAAATCTCAACCGTAAAAACATCACACAAAAATTCCTCCCATGAACATGTTTTTCTAGCACTCAAATAAAAAAAAAAAAATAACCGACAACACTTACGATAAAATCACAAACTTCTGTTTCTCTATATTATCCAAAGCACAATGACAAAATGATGCACCAACTTATTGATAACAATTCCACCCACAAATTTTTCATAATCGGTGTGTTGTTCTGCAATGATGTGATTCGTTTCACATATTTTTCTGGCGCGATATCATTATCAGTGTTAAATACATGCGACAAAATTATTCTCACTTATATAGTAATTACATTGAGCTTGTAAAAAATAATCAGTGAAAATGTCATAAAATTTAAATAAATATTGTCTATGATTAGATTTAAAAGGCTCAAAACTAGAGGTGTGCGGATATTCGAAGTTTTGAATTATTCAGTGTGAATTGAATTTGAATAATTCAATTCGAAAATGAATCAAATTCTCGAATATTTGAATTATTCGAATAATTTAAATATTGAAATTATTTGAATTATTTGAATTTTTCGAATTATTTGAATTTTTTGAATTACTTGAATTTTTCGAATTTTTCGAATTATTTGAATTTTTCGAATTATTTGAATTATCTGAATTTTTCGAATTTTTGGAATTATTTGAATTTTTCGAATTTTTTGAATTACTTGAATTTTTCGAATTTTTGGAATTATTTAAATTTTTCGAATTATTTGAATTTTTCGAATTATTTGAATTATCTGAATTTTTTGAATTATTTGAATTTTTCGAATTATTCGAATTTTTCGAACTATTTGGATTTTTCGAATTATTTGAATTTTTCGAATTATTTGGATTTTTCGAATTATTTGAATTTTTCAAATTTTTCGAATTATTCAAATTATTTGAATTTTTCGAATTATTTGAATTTTTCGAATTATTTGAATGATTTGAATTTTTCGAATTATTTGAATTTTTCGAATTATTCGAATTTTTCGAATTATTCGAATTTTTCGAATTATTTGGATTTTTCGAATTATTTGAATTTTTCGAATTTTTCGAATTATTCAAATTATTTGAATTTTTCGAATTATTTGAATTTTTGGAATTATTTGAATTTTTCGAATTATTTGAATGATTTGAATTTTTCGAATTATTTGGATTTTTCGAATTATTTGAATTTTTCGAATTATTTGAATTTTTCGAATTATTTGAATTTTTCGAATTATTTAAATCATTCGAATATTTCGAATGATTTAAATTCTACTAGTATTTCAAATTCTACGAATATTCCGAATTGATCGAATAATTCATCTTTCGAATATTCAAATCGAATTTCAAATTGAATGATATTATACAATTCAATTCGATTCATTCACAATTTGCACACCCCTACTCAAAACTACTTCTTTAACCACCACTTGATATCTCCAATAAAATCTCGCACTATCGAGTTTCAATTTTTTTTTTACTCCACATGAAATTAATGTACAACTGAAACAGTCATTGTGCCACAATAATGATTAATCAGAAAACGAAAAAAAAGGTACATATAATATTATAGTGAAGGTAATCGTGTGTCCCGTCAGTTGTAACGTGCCGCGTGATTTAGTGATCTCCAGCTCTCCTTTATGGAAATGAGGAAAAATGAATGAATAAAACGGAGGACAAAAATTTAAAAATCAGCAATGGAGTAGGAATGATGTTAGCAGTGTGGGATGTACAGTTACTTCTGGCTCAAAGAATTATTATGTGGCCATTTAAGTACTATTTTGGTAATACGAGTGAGCAATACTTTCAGGAGAAAAGGGAGAATACACCATTGGTGTGTCGTGACAGATGCATCACAATATTCACTAAAGTGTGAAGGTGTATTACCGCACCGCTGCTATGACTCATTAAAGACACTCGGAATATCATAACAATTGTTGGTGGTTACAATTCAATGAGTCACTGCTCCGGTCCCTCGGGAACTTTCAGCAGAGCGGAGTCAGAGCTTTTTAGTAGGGGTGTGCGGATATTCGAAGTTTTGAATTATTCAGTGTGAATTGAATTTGAATAATTCAATTCGAAAATGAATCAAATTCTCGAATATTTGAATTATTCAAATAATTTAAATATTGAAATTATTTGAATTTTTCGAATTTTTTGAATTATTTGAATTTTTCGAATTATTTGAATTTTTCGAATTATTTGAATTTTTTGAATTTTTCGAATTTTTGGAATTATTTGACTTTTTCGAATTATTCGAATTTTTCGAATTTTTGGAATTATTTGAATTTTTGGAATTATTTGAATTTTTCGAATTTTTGGAATTATTTGAATTTTTCGAATTATTTGAATTTATCGAATTTTTTGAATTATTTGAATTTTTCGAATTATTCGAATTTTTCGAATTATTTGGATTTTTCGAATTATTTGAATTTTTCGAATTATTTGAATTTTTCGAATTATTTGAATTTTTCGAATTATTTGAATTTTTCGAATTTTTGGAATTATTTGAATTTTTCGAATTATTTGAATTTTTGGAATTATTTGAATTTTTCGAATTATTTGAATGATTTGAATTTTTCGAATTATTTGGATTTTTCGAATTATTTGAATTTTTCGAATTATTCAAATTATTTGAATTTTTCGAATTATTTGAATTTTTCGAATTATTTGAATTTTTGGAATTATTTGAATTTTTCGAATTATTCGAATTATTTGAATTTTTTGAATTATTTGAATTTTTGGAATTATTTGAATTTTTCGAATTATTTGAATTTTTCGAATTATTTGAATTATTTGAATTTTTCGAATTTTTTGAATTATTTGAATTTTTCGAATTATTCGAATTTTTCGAATTATTTGGATTTTTCGAATTATTTGAATTTTTCGAATTTTTCGAATTATTCAAATTATTTGAATTTTTCGAATTATTTGAATTTTTCGAATTATTTGAATTTTTCGAATTTTTGGAATTATTTGAATTTTTCGAATTATTTGAATTATTTGGATTTTTCGAATTATTTGAATTATTTGAATTTTTCGAATTATTCGAATTTTTCGAATTATTTGGATTTTTTGAATTATTTGAATTTTTCGAATTATTTAAATTATTCGAATTTTTCAAATTATTCGAATATTTCGAATGATTTGAATTCTACTAGTATTTCAAATTCTACGAATATTCCGAATTGATCGAATAATTCATCTTTCGAATATTCAAATCGAATTTCAAATTGAATGATATTATTCAATTCAATTCGATTCATTTACAATTTGCACACCCCTACTTTTTAGGGATGAAACTCTATTTAATTATAAGATATTTTGAGGAATTGACGATAGATGAACAATAACTTATATACCAATATATAACAATAACAATAACTTATCGCATATAAAGAAAAATCTGGAGATTTTCTGATGAATCAATTTTTTTTTTCGTAAAATATTTTTAATCACAAAACTGGTTTCCGACCTTTAGATCACTGACATTAATATCACCGTAAAAATATCACTGAAAAAATATCAAAATGCAAAGAAATGAGCAATACTACGAGAAATAAAAATACGACAACGATAATTGTAATGAATACCACGAGATACACAGAAGAAATGGGTGGAGTCCGGAGAAATGAAAACAGGATTTAATCAAAATAATTATGTAATAATAGAAAGAAATCAATAAAGTGTAATTCAATAGCAAACCTGTGATGTAAATGGATAATTTCTCTCGAATATAATTTACGCAGAAATAATTAAATCATTTATAACGGTAATTGTGATTTTTTAACATATGATAGGGGAGAGTGGGGCAAAATGGACACACTGTAATGAAACGGTTAGAGATGGATTTTTTTTGATGATTCTACTGAAAAGCTGAGGTAATTTTAGCAAGAAAACAAGTGTCAGATGTATTTTTTAAATTTTTTTTGGAAAATTCGGTATTTTTCGGCATTTTTGAGAGGTAAAAGCCTTTCGTTTTTTGGAAATTTTCAGTTTTTTGCAAATATCTCGGATTCTACTGGTCGTAGCAATTTGGGGTTGGTCTCAAATGAAAGGTGAGCTCATTTTACATCGATTTATGGAGTTTTGAATTTGAAAATATCAATTTTTAGGATAGTTATAGGCCGAAAACTGTTTCACCAGACTGTTCCACAAAAATGCCCATAAATACCTTAAAAATCGATATTTTTAAATTGAAAACCCTATGAATCGATGGCAAATGATCTAATCTTTCATCTCCTGTTGGAATTTTCACGCTACGACAAATAGAACCGAAGATATCCTCAAAAAACTGAAAGTCTCCAAAAAAAATCCCTCTAAAATCCTTAAAAAAGTCGAAATCGACAAAAATTCAAAAAAATTAATTCCGACACTTGTTTCCCGCATAAAATTTCTTCAGCTTTCCAATGAAATCATCAAAAACAATGTACCGCCAATATTTCTATTAATTTCAATAATTTACCCCAATATTTGCCTAAAAATTTGGATGTGTCCATTTTACCCCTGATGTCCATTTTGCCCCACATTCCCCTATCAATGACTATGATATTTTTGTAAATGTGATATTTTGTTAAATGATTTTATGCTTAGTGATAAAAAAAACCGAGATATTTTTACGGTGATCACACAGAAAAAAATGTTTTCTTAATTTAAGAATGTGCAGTCACTTAATTTAAGAATGTGCAGGTCACTTAAATTAAGAAAGAAAAGTCACTTGATTTAAGTGAGAAAAGTCACTTAATTTAAGTGAGTTTTACTTTCTTAAATTAAGAAAGAAAAAGTCACTTGATTTAAGTGAGAAAAGTCACTTGATTTAAGTGAGAAAAGTCACTTAATTTAACTAAGTTTTACTTTCTTAAATTAAGAAAGAAAATGTCACTTGATTGAAGTGAGAAAAGTCACCTAATTTAAGTAAGTTTTACTTTCTTAAATTGAGAAAAAAAAGTCACTTGATTTAAGTGAGAAAAGTCACTTAATTTAAGTGAGTTTTACTTTCTTAAATTAAGAAAGAAAAAGTCACTTGATTTAAGTGAGAAAAGTCACTTAATTTAAGTAAGTTTTACTTTCTTAAATTAAGAAAGAAAAAGTCACTTGATTTACATGAGAAAAGTCACTTAATTTAAGTGACTTTTACTTGCTTAAATTAAGAAAGAAAAAGTTACTTGATTTAAGTGAGAAAAGTCACTTAATTTAAGTGAGTTTTACTTTCTTAAATTAAGAAAGAAAAAGTCACTTGATTTACGTGAGAAAAGTCACTTAATTTAAGTGACTTTTACTTGCTTAAATTAAGAAAGAAAAAGTTACTTGATTTAAGCGAGAAAATTCACTTGATTTCAGTGAGAAAGGTCACTTAATTTAACTAAGTTTTACTTTCTTAAATTAAGAAAGAAAAAGTCACTTGATTTTAAGTGAGAAAAGTCACTTAATTTAAGTGAGTTTTACTTTCTCAAATTAAGAAAGAAAAATTCATTTGTTTTAAGTGAGAAAAATCACTTGATTTAAGTGAGAAAACTCACTTAATTTAAGTGAGTTTTACTTTCTCAAATTAAGAAAGAAAAATTCATTTGTTTTAAGTGAGAAAAATCACTTGATTTAAGTGAGAAAAGTCACTTAATTTAAGTGAGTTTTACTTTTTTAAATTAAGAAAGAAAAAGTCACTTAAATCAAGTGACTGCACATTCTTAAACTAAGAAAACATTTTTCTCTGTGCAGAATGTCGAACACCCACAAAACTATTTTCGTGTTTTTCTCAATCTAATAGTGCAAAATATTTGCAGTAATCTATAAACTGCATTGAGATATGAAATCTGAAGTGTTCTCAAAGCCATTGACGGCACTAATACGTTTAGTTTGAACGGTTTATCATTGATCATAT
This sequence comes from Aleiodes alternator, assembly GCA_963921955.1. Classification (NCBI taxonomy): domain Eukaryota; kingdom Metazoa; phylum Arthropoda; class Insecta; order Hymenoptera; family Braconidae; genus Aleiodes; species Aleiodes alternator. The sequence goes on along the minus strand of OY998108.1, from coordinate 10,497,350 downwards.
ATCATTGATAAAAGTTTAGAAAAAAAACTACAATAGTTTTATGTACTTAGTTGTTCATATAAGTAAAGAAAAATAATATTACCATCCGGTTTTCCAGCAATTTCAGGTACATTTTTCGGTGCTGTTCTACTTTTACTTCTTGAATGTGCTTCTGATGTATTACCATATGTAAAAGTAGCAACTCTCCTCAGTAATGGACTCTTCTCTGGGTATTCTTTTATTTGCCCGCGATAACGTCTAATATCTGGTGAATCTGGTACAGCTGAAATGGAATTTAAAGTTAGTAGATAAAAAAAAATGATTATCATTTGCATTTGATCCGATTTTTTTTTTTATATTCTAGTAAGAACAATAGAGTTAACAATTAAATTTTTCTGGGAAAATCTGGAGAGAAAAGCGAAATTTTTGTGAGAAACTATGTGCAAGCTTCGTTTCTTTTCAACAAAAAATTTTACTACAACAAATTCTTCATTTCAATTATTTTCAAAGATATTTCCTAGAAATTCAGCACAGAACATAATTTAATTATCTCATTCTATAATTCCACTATCATGGTATCTTCTCTATAAAACAGTGACTGGCAATTCAGATTAGTCTCATTTCAATGCAAACATGTGTTTATGAAATGACAATTATCATTAACGTTCTGTCGAAGACGATTTTAATCGAGCAAGTGATTAGTTACATTGATGAATTGGTATTGAGTACTAATACAAATGAATAGATAAACGAAATGACAGAGGTCACTCGTCCAATCACTCCCGTACCGATAATTCGAAATTGCAAATAAAAATTTATCGAATTTTCAACTGTATACATAATGCGAAAAAAGCTTCAATTAATGAGTGGAAAGAAAAATTTTTAATAGATTTTTTAATACTAAAAATATTAAGAAGTGAAAGAAGTGACTTCTGATGTTTGCACAATTTTTTTAAAATTTGATAAGGAGAAATAGAATGGTTCTAAAAATAATATTTCTTCTTTTTATGAAAATCTTTCGAGAAATATGTGAATTACTTTCAAAATAACTCGAAGATAGTTTTATTTATGAAAAAAAAAAGCAGTTAATTTTTTTTTGCAGAATCTGATATTTTCGTTGAATTCCAAGATATTCACAAAAAAAATAACAAAATAAACCAAAAATTCGTTATAATTTATAGAATTCAGTAGTGAAGAGGTAAAACAAGATAAGTCTCTTTTTTTCTCATTAATTTTTTTGAAAATAACTGAGAAAGAGCAATTTTGCCCTAAAACTCGTTTTGTAACTCTTGAAATTCTCTACAAAAACAGATAAGTCATATCACCCTATCTCGCTTAGTTTCCTAGATATTTCCTTCGAAATGACCTCAAAGATAAGTCGATTCATCCTGTTTTACCTCTTCACTACTGAATTGACTAAATAATATTTTTGTCTTTAATAGCGATTAACTTACCGACTTTTTCATATTTTTTCAAGTCAAAGTTTTTTCTCTTTAAACTAGATGGTCTTCTTTTAATTGTAACAGGTGTAACAAAATCATGAGGCTTTGACGTTGGGTCATTGGCCTCAGCAACCATACCGGCCTCTTCAGGATCGGTGAATACACTGTCACTTGATGATTCCTGACTAATTGGCGTTTGTATATCAATAACTGATGTATTGGCATTAACACGACGCCAAGAGTCTGTAACGAGAAGCGGTGGCCCTGGCGTTTCAACTGGTAGTAGAGCAAGTGAGGATACTGCTGTGTCCGTGACGAGGGTGGGAGAAGTGGTGGTAGCGGTGGAGGCCAATGCCGTTGTTGTTGAATCTTCTGTGCATGGAGGTTCCACATCAGGTGGGAGTGAAGAGCCGGATGTTAATGCTGAAACTACTGTCTCCTTTTGTTTCACCTCTTCCGGCAATGGCCTTTCATCCTTTTCAACTAATTTTTGGTTCACTGATTGCGGTACTGTCGGTGATTTTTCCTGTAATAATTAAAAAATTAATTGGATTGTTATTTTCATGCTCCAAAGAATTTCAAGGGGTTTCGGAATTTTTTTCTTTCATATTATCAAAAAATTGAGATTTTTACCAGTATATTGTAAATATGATGATATAGGGAAAAGTGGGGCAAAATGGACATTCAAATGAAACGGTCGAAGTTACATTTTTTTTGATGATTCCATTGGAAAGCTGAGGAAATTTTAGGAGGAAAACATGTGTCGGGGTCAACTATTTCGAATTTTTTAAAATTTTCATTTTTTTGCGCCAAAATTGAAGAGTTTTTTCATTTGAGTTTTTTCGAAAAATGGTTTTTTGATGATATCTCCGGTTCTATTCGTCGTAGCGATTCGCGGGTGGTCTCAAATTGAAGGGGAGCTCATTCCTCATATTTTTGTTAAAGTTCCATTGATTTTTATCAAAAATTGACGAAATTACAGGGCAATTTGTGGAAATCAGTTATTGGACTGTAACTTCCGTAATTTTCGATAAAAATTAATGAGACTTTAACGAAAATGCGAGGAATGAGCTCCCCTTCAATTTGAGACTACCCGCGAATCGCTACGACGAAAAGAACCGGAGATATCATCAAAAAACCATTTTTTCGAAAAAATCAAAGGTTCACCCTTCAAGATTGAGTGAAAATTTTTTTTTTTCCAAAATGCGAAAAAAAAAATTTTCACCCATATTTTCCGCCTAAAATTTCCTCAGCTTTTCAATGAAATCATTGGAAAAAACTCTACCTCCATTATTTTTATCAATTTGGAGCATTTTTCAGGATAAAACCATAAAAATTCAGATGTGTCCATTTTACCCCTTATGTCCATTTTGCCCCACCTTCCCCTATAAAGGGAAAAAGATACGATTTTTTCAATCACTTGAAAAATTCAGTTTTAACTTGAATAATTCTCAATTACAATAATTAATTTCAAGTTTTGTTAAAATTGTACGAATCTACTGAAATATATTTAGTAGTTAATTTTAAATAAATATTTGAAGACCATGAGCCGGAAATGATCGTTAAAAAAATCCAGGAATTATGATCGATGAACTCAAAAATTAAGAGCCTGCTGATTATGTCATTGATAATGATGATAAGAGTATGGTATGTAATCTATGCTCGAGTAAGCGGCTATTGGAATTGGGATCGAGTATGTGAGGATTTTATCAAGTGATTTTACCTGCAACGTCAGTCTGATATTAATTAATCGAGCATCAGCATAATTATTTGTTGTAAAATTTATTGATGGCATTCGATAAACAAATCAAAATAATTAATTTTGAATTTTTCTATGTATTCAATGAGCTCGAATGATTGAATATGTTTTTCTATTCAAATTCGGAGGAATTCACAAGCATTAAATTTCCAAAATTTGAATTGACTCTTTTTTCTGGTTCTTCTGAACCTTCGAAAGGAGATAGCAGTGGCCAAAAAATGGGCTTGCAATAAAAATCTGAATTTCTGCAATAAAGAGATAAAATGCACTAAGTCTATTTCTTTTGCTATCGATTATTAACGAAACGCTCCGAAATTAAGCGGACTAGACAAATTTCTGTGAATACTCTTATTGCAGATTTGTTTTTTTTATAGGAAAAACAAAGGGGAAAATTTTGCTACCTCGCTTGGTTTCTAAGATATTTGATTAAAAATGATCACAAAGATAAGTCGAGTTCTCATACTTGACCTCTTCAGTACTGAATTATATTTGTGACGATCAAGGGTCGCAAAAAAATGAGAAACTCTACGGCACTTACGCCCTTTTCGCACTGTCATAGGGGAGAATGGGGCAAAATGGACCTCTGCAACAACATAATTCAGGATTTTTTTAGACGTTAAGGACCCGAAGGAAAAATCTATAAATAAAAGGTCTCTTCATAAATTGAACGTCTACTCGTTATCATTTTTCGAGAAGAAAAATGATAACGAATAGACTTCGAATTCGAAAAGAACTGAACAAGTTCTTCTCGAATATGACAAAAAATGAAAAATTTGAATTTGTCATAACAAAAAAAAAAAAAAAAAATTTCTTATAAAATAAAAAATAAAAAAATTTCCTTAGGTTCTCAATAGCATCATTCTGAAAGATCTGTCTGTTGTCTGATTCTGTTCTTTCGCCTAGGTTCATCCGAAAATATATTGGCAACGACTTGAGTTCAGTCGAACATTTCAAAAGGAATATGCTATAACGGAAAATTTCCTGCACAGAGCAAAAAGTTTTCTTAATTTAAGAATGTGTAGTCACTTAATTTAAGAATGTGCAGGTCACTTAAATTAAGAAAGAAAAGTCACTTGATTTAAGTGAGAACACTCACTTGATTTAAGTGAGAAAAGTCACTTAATTTAAGTGACTTTTACTTTCTTAAATTAAGAAAGAAAAAGTCACTTGATTTAAGTGAGAAAAATCACTTAATTTAAGTGACTTTTACTTTCTTAAATTAAGAAAGAAAAAGTCACTTGATTTGAGTGGGAACACTCACTTGATTCCAGTGACTTTTACTTTCTTAAATTAAGAAAGAAATAGTTACTTGATTTAAGTAAGAAAAGTCACTTAATTTAAGTGACTTTTACTTTCTTAAATTAAGAAAGAAGAAGTCACTTAATTTAAGTGAGGAAAGTGACTTAATTTGAGTGACTTCTTAAATTAAGAAAGAAATAGTTACTTGATTTAAGGAAGAAAAGTCACTTAATTTAAGTGACTTTTACTTTCTTAAATTAAGAAAGAAGAAGTCACTTAATTTAAGTGAGGAAAGTGACTTAATTTGAGTGACTTCTTAAATTAAGAAAGAAATAGTTACTTGATTTAAGTGAGAAAAGTGACTTAATTCAAGTGACTTTTACGTTCTTAAATTGAGAAAGAAATAGTTACTTGATTTAAGTAAGAAAAGGCACTTAATTTAAGTGACTTTCACTTTCTTAAATTAAGAAAGGAAAAGTCACTTGATTTAAGTGAGAAAAATCACTTGATTTGAGTGACTTTTACTTTCTTAAATTAAGAAAGAAGAAGTCACTTGATTTAAGTGAGAAAAGTGACTTAATTTAAGTGACTTTTACGTTCTTAAATTAAGAAAGAAATAGTTACTTAATTTAAGTAAGAAAAGTCACTGGATTTAAGTGACTTTTACTTTCTTAAATTAAGAAAGAAAGAGTCACTTGATTTAAGTGAGAAAAGTGACTTAATTTAAGTGACTTTTACGTTCTTAAATTAAGAAAGAAAAAGTCACTTGATTTAAGTGAGAAAAATCACTCAATTTAAGTGACTTTTACTTTCTTAAATTAAGAAAGAAATAGTCACTTGATTTAAGTGAGAAAATTCACTTAATTTAAATGACTTTTACTTTCTTAAATTAAGAAAGAAAAAGTCACTTGATTTAAGTGAGAAAAGTGACTTAATTTAAGTGATTTTTACGTTCTTAAATTAAGAAAGAAATAGTTACTTGATTTAAGTGAGAAAAGTCACTTAATTTAAGTGACTTTTACTTTCTTAAATTAAGAAAGAAATAGTTACTTGATTTAAGTGAGAAAAGTCACTTAATTTAAGAATGGCAGGTCACTTAAATTAAGTGACTGCACATTCTTAAATTAAGAAAACATTTTTCTCCGTGTAGACTGTTAAAAAAAAGTGGTATGACCAATTTTAAGGAATCTCACAGTTTCTGAAAATTTTTCCAAAATAATGTGAATATGTTTTCCACTGATCCTCGTTCATCACTTCAAGACCAAATTACTTTATTAAATGAAAAGAAAAAGAGAAAAAAAATGTAAACGAACCTTTGTAACGGCTGTTTGTTTTGGTGGTGCTGGAGCCTGTCTCTTAGCTGGGGTGTGGACCTTCTCAAATGTGATGCGTGGTGGCTGCAGTGGCTGTTCATCATTGCCCTTTTTCTCTTTCTTTTTTGAATTACTCGGTAAATTGCCCATTGCGGCAACTGATGATACACCGACAACAACATCTGTTGTACTATTTCTCCTTACTTCAAAGAGGCACTCTTCAGAATCACTGTCTGAACGTTTCAAAATTCTATCACCGTAAGATGCATGTCTCCTGCGTTTGAAGTAATTGCGGAGAGGTATTGAATTCAACAATGAGCGAGCAATGTCCCATACATTTCGGCGCACAGGTACAATTGTGCCAGCGTCTGCGCCCTGACCTACCTCTATACTCATTTCCACTTCTACAAATCGATATTCTTCATCCACATATCTTCACAGCCGTTAGCATTTAACAGCTAAATTTTTTAATTTCACTATAGCTTCATTCACAAAAACGAATAATGAAATCCTAAAATTTCTGGCTGATAAGCCGATCCAGCGTTGAGCCAGTTGCTTCAAGTGTGTGTGTGTGTTAACGTTATTTGAATTATCAGTGAATAAATAATTTTTTCATTGTAAACAACAACCTTTCACACGTTGTGCCAATTCCTCGTCTACTGTGGCAAATGTCAATTCAAATTGTTACAAATTTAATTATTAAGTCACTTCACGGTCAGCCTTTCTTTTTTTATTTTACAAATTCAGTAGTGAAGAGGTAAAACAGGATAAATCGACTTATCTTTGAGGTCATTTCGAAGGAAATATCTAGGAAACTAAGCGAGATAGGGTGATATAACTTATCTGTTTTTGTAGGGATTTTCAAGAGTTACAAAAGAGTTTTAGGACAAAGTTGCTCTTTCTCGGTTATTTTCTAAGGTATTTTCAAAAAACTTACTGAGAAAAAAAGAGACTTATCTTGTTTTACCTCTTCACTACTGAATTGAAATTGATTGTTAATTTTTCATCAATTCATCATAATTCTTCCTTGTTTTTTTTTAATATAGTTTATCGCATAATTTATTTTCATTTGATTGAGTCAAAGAATATGACTATTAATTTTCTTTTTTAAGATGCAATACAATATTTATCGAATTAAAAAATACTTGAGGTTCACTGTGATAATCGAAAATTGAGGATATAGAGAGATGCTTATTTCGTCAGATTTGAAACACTACTGAGACACGAAAATATTTTTGTTTTGTTTGGATGGATTGCGGAATTTGTGAGGAAACTTGGTGAACAGAGTTGAAAAGGGGAAAAAAATGTTTTCTTGATTTAAGAATGTGCAGTCACTTAATTTAAGAATGGCAGGTCACTTAAATTAAGTGACTTTTCTCACTTGAATCAAGTGACTTTTTCTTTCTTAATTTAAGAAAGTAAAAGTCACTTAAATTAAGTGACTTTTCTCACTTAAATCAAGTAACTTTTTCTTCCTTAATTTAAGAAAGTAAAAGTCACTTAAATTAAGTGACTTTTCTCACTTAAATCAAGTAACTTTTTCTTCCTTAATTTAAGAAAGTAAAAGTCACTTAAATTAAGTGGCTTTTCTCACTTAAATCAAGTAACTTTTTCTTTCTTAATTTGAGAAAGTAAAATTCACTTAAATTAAGTGACTTTTCTCACTTAAATCAAGTCACTATTTCTTTCTTAATTTAAGAAAGTAAAAGTCACTTAAATTAGGTGGCTTTTCTCACTTGAATCAAGTAACTTTTTCTTTCTTAATTTGAGAAAGTAAAAGTCACTTGAATGAAGTGACTTTTCTCACTTAAATCAAGTGACTATTTCTTTCTTAATTTAAGAAAGTAAAAATCACTTAAATTAAGTGAATTTTCTCACTTAAATCAAGTGACTTTTCTCACTTAAATCAAGTGACTATTTCTTTCTTAATTTAAGAAAGTAAAAGTCACTTAAATTAAGTGAATTTTCTCACTTAAATCAAGTGAGTTTTCTCACTTAAATCAAGTGACTTTTCTTTCTTAATTTAAGTGACATGCACATTCTTAAATCAAGTGACTTTTCTTTCTTAATTTAAGTGACCTGCACATTCTTAAATTAAGTGACTGCACATTCTTAAATTAAGAAAACATTTTTCTCTGTGTATACATGACACTCAACTTCCAAAAAAAATCGATCTAATACATTTATTTGTACTAACAATGAAATTGCCCAGATTGAATCTAAGTGCAATTAACGTGAAGGAATTGTTATTGATGAATAACTTGCTACTTAACTGATAGGTTATTCGATAGATTGTGGAGCAAGCATGTTTCTCAAGAAATTATTTCCTTGCGCATGAGCGGATAAATTGGCGCATGGACTTTGGTTTGGCGCCAAGCAAACACATGACTTTTCACAAAATTTTACACGAATTCCTAGATGAGAGAATCGTGAAAATGACATGTTCTTTCACTTTCTTCATTAAATTATGAGCGATGCAAAATCTTTGAAGAAAATACAAAAAATTTTGGATCAACAGTTTTTTTTTCATGTTTCTGTTAGTATAATCACAATCCAATAGAGAGATTTTTTTTCAAATCGTCGGTTACTACAGTTCTGATTTTTTTAAACGAATTTTCTAATATGGCATATAATATTATTTTTTAATCTATCATTATGTCATTTCCGAGTTATTTTTCTGGTTTGCAGTTAAAAAGAAAAACAGTTTCCAGAACTTCAATTCCGGATTTTGATGTCACAAAATGACATCAGAATCTGTCAACAACACCGCTAACCATCATGTAGCTACTCTTTTTGAAATTCAGAAGACTAAAGTAGATTATTGCTCTATTTGTTAATTTTTTTTAGATTTTATTTTCTGTCATTGTGAATGCTCTTGAAATGAACGTGATGGTAAAGGGGGAATTTTACTGAATTACCTCGCTGTCCATATTGTCCTATACAGAACTTCCAACTTTGATAATTATTTTCGTTTATTATTCGGTGGTGGAAAAATCCGAAAAAATTATGGTATATTCTGGATTACTTAGTGAAATTGTCCTCGAAGTTTCATAAAAACGTAAGCGTTTTTTGTTTTAGGTCGAAAGCTGATGTTCCTCCTTAAAAGGAATAAGAAGGAACACGCGCCAAACACAATTTGATCGCAAATGATCATTTTTGAGATGAAAGCTTGGAAATATGAGAATCAATCGTATTTGATTGAGTACTGTACCCACACTGTACATTTTAATGCACTATTCACTCAATATTCGACTCCATTCGATATGAAATTGGCTTCTGTACATCACTTTATGGGATACCGAAAGGTTCTCTATCAATTCAGAAACAACCTGTACATATGGACTATCATTTGATTTTGCATGTTTTTCGGAAAATAGGTCGGATGAACAGCCATTAGCTCTTCGTGGTGGTAATACAGAACAATATCTACCTTTTTGTAAAAGAGAGGTCTCCAAGATTGAGGTGGAATATCACCTTTGCCCTAATGCACATTTCTTCAATAATTAGATTTGACAATTAAATGCTCTTTTCATATAATTCTCGGAATTTTTCGATTTTGAGAAAAAAATATCAAAAATTCGTAATGATTATTGTCTATTTTTTCGGAAGATTCTAAAAGAAATATGCGATGCATATTTGAGCTCAATTAATATAGGAGAAGTCATATATTTCAGATTAGCAGCAGACAACGAGAGATCTCAAGATTCGGAAGATCATAGCTTCGTGCTGCCCTGCGAGTATATAAATCAGAAAGCACTAAGGTAAGAGCACTAATACCTACTCACTTTCGGTATTTTTCGTATTTATATAATTATATTGTGGAGAAAAGCAAATTGGAAGATTTTAACAATATTAGTGAATTATCCATGAATTTCAATTCATTACACGACCAGGTGCTATACTTTTCCATAAAAGAGCGTTAAATTATTTTCAAACGGCCTTCCTTCATTCCGGCAGTTTTCACCAGTTATCGTATCGAGCTGCGTCGATCAACGAGGGTGACACTCCGCGCGAATTTAATATTTGACCGTTACTTAGTGGTACTAATGTGTGCTTACATTGTTTTTACTATTTTTTAATAGTTAATTCTCCAGGTATTGGGGTAACGTAATGATCTACTACTAGTTACAATCACTTTTCGTGAGCAGGTACTGGGGTAAGCGCAAAATTATTTTCAAACTCCAATATTATCCATCAATTTCATTAAATAACTGAAAATTTTAATGATTCTAAATTTAGAAATATATGATAATAATTTTGAAAACGATATGCCTATTTTTAATCAATAGAAATATTTTTCCCGTCGACTTTTGGGGAACCGAATCGAATAGTGAGCAGGTACTAGTGCCCTTACCTTATATACTCAGGAAGCAATATACAACTTGGCCAGTATGCCAACAACAGACAACTTTCTCATTGATACAACAAGTGGCTACTATGATAAATTGCCACCCTCGCGGTTTCGGAAAAACTGTATAAATTCGGAATTAATACGGTCAGAGTTCATTGTATTCCGTATTTATACGGTTTATCCGTGCAGTTTTTATACGGTATTTATACTGTTGTAATACACTCTTTGTACTCGATATATGCAGGATTTTTTCTTATCGACCGTTGAAATATAGCTACGTAGTATTTATCCAGCATTTATCCAGTGTTTATACGAGATTTATCCAGCGTTTATACGGGATCAATTACTCAGAGTTGAGAATTCGAATAAGTTCAATAATCACGAAAATGTATGAAAAGTGGCATTAATTGGGCCGATGGCATTAATTGAGCCATTGCCGGTAAACAGCACATATTCGGAATATAGTCTTTATATATAAGAAATATTTACGATATACATATGCTATTTATTTAGCTTTTATCTGGCATTTAATTAGATTACAGTCGGTATATATACTGTATATCAACGGAGTAAATTGCGACTAAAAACTGCACGGATATCGTGCTGGACCCAGTTACCGAACGGGTCCCAGTTTCCGGATGCAGCAGCCAAATATATTAATAATTAATATTCAAGTGGAAAAATGTAGTTTTTCACTACTTGCAAAATGTTGAAATAACAATCAAGGGATTGTTTGATTCATTTAATTGAATTTTTTTATTATTTTAATAATTTAATTGTAATTTGTCCGCGAACCGGTACCATTGCCTTAACCGTCCGATAACTGGTGCTTTCATGGTAAACGGATTTTATCGGGAGTAAATGCGGCATTTATACGGCATTTATGCCTATACCGTCTTTATCGGTCTTCTCGAAACCGCGAAGGTTGAAGATAAATCCGGAGTCTAGCTTCAACAGAGCACTGCTAGATGCCCCTCATGTCGAATTCTTAAAGTAAATTATCCGTCCTTTTGAAAATTGATCATTCAAATTAATCTACATCAATAGTTACGGAGATATTTGATTGGGACACATTTAGAACCGATTGAAAATTAATTTTACAAATTTTACAAACGGTTTCCCGAAAATACCCATCGAATTCAATTCAAATCATTAGAAATGAGATTTTCTGTCTGTATCTTGAAATTTTTTTTATCTTGGCCAATTTTGAACAAGCGCACCTGATAGTCCGGAATGAATGCTATGGATATAAATCAGAAAGTTTTGAATTTTCCAACTTTTTTTGGCTATTTTTTCCATGGGCTATTTTTTCCTCGGCTATTTTTTCCTCGGCTATTTTTTCGGGTTACCTCAAGAAGGAGTACATTACGCACCTAGGGCGGAAAAATTACATAATCACATTAACAACTCTTTCGAGTCGAATTAATCGAACCGTTATCATACATTGCAATTTACCTACCCAGGAAAAAATGTTCAGATCTGATCAGATCAAATTAGATCTGATCAGATCTAATTAGATCTAATTAGATCCAATCAGATCTGACAAAATGAAAATTTTTAACATGAATAGATCTGATCAGATCTAATTAGATCTGATTAGATCTAATTAGATCTGATTAGATCTGGTTAGATACAATCAGATCTAAGTCTGATTAGATCTGTTCAGATCTAACTAGATCTGATTAGATCCAACTAGATCTGGTCAGATCTAACTAGATCTGATCAGATCCAACTAGATCTGATCAGATCTGATGACCCAATATGTATATTGGGTCATCAGATCTGATCAGATCTGGCTGGATCTGATCAGATCTAGTTAGATCTGATCAGATCTAACTAGATCTGCTCAGATATGGAAATCAAAATTAGGTGAATAGACAAACATGATCAGGCAGAATTGGATTTTCATATTATTAAAAAGGGCAGTCATAGAACTATAAATATGGTTTCTTTTAAAATCTTTTTCAAATAAAAATTTATCTGTTAAAAAAAATTGGCAATGTGTCAGATCTGTGCTCATTTCATTATTATAGAATGTCATATTTATTTTCATGCATGATTCTGCATTCCATTTAGACAGTCTCAACTTTTCTCCGAAGTTATTTCCTCAAATTTTTCTAATCTTCATTTATGACGATTCGAATTTTACTTGGTATCAAGAAATCGTGTGATAGCTGAGTGGCTAGAGTAGGAGACTGGTAATCCTATGGTCCCGGGTTCGATCCCGCCGAGGTCCATTTTTTTTTCGATTTTTTTTGCTTAAAAAATTTTAATTTTCATTCATTTGTTTAGTAAATAATTCAGATTTTCGTTTATTTTTCATTTTCTCTAAAAATTTGAAATTTTTAATTTTGGATTTTGTGCAGATCCGATTGGATCTGATCAGATCTAAGAAACTCAGATCTAATTGGATCAAATTAGATTTGGTCAGAGCGAGCCAATTTTCAGATCTGATCAGATCTAAGGAACTCAGATCTAATTTGATCTGATCAGATCTGAACATTTTTTCCTGGGTACTCACATGAATTCCAGCATCCACGAAACAACGAGGGATGGCGTCTGCTGTCTCACTTCAAGTGCTCCAAGTTAATCCACCCCCGGTCCCCTAATCGTCACGGACGCATGCGCATCTCTACCCTAAAGTTCACAGATGAAGGAGCATAGAGTTCATTTCCCATATCCAACTGTCGGTATTACCATTTGAAACTTCCGGGGGCTCATGCTACAAATTTTAAATGAACCCATAAATTTGTCTTGTGAGAAATTTGGCTCCACATATTTCCGGTCTCTTCTGATGCCTCCCAAGAAAGGATATGAATTGGAGTAGCTCATTCAGAGGGGCAAAAAAAAAGAGGAAGAAGAAAATAAACGTATAATCTAAATTTTTTTTTTTCCATTAATTTTCACAGGGAGTTCCCATGGTAGAAGAAGTCAGAGTAACTGAATTGAAAATACAGAGCTGTTTCTTGATGTCATGCACAATGTATGAGGCGAATAATTACTCTCTCACACTGTGGGAAAAATGAGTCAATGCCTAGCATCGTTAGGGAGACATTAGCCATTGTCTATTTTTCGCATCCGCTTGTTATTTTCTCTCTTTCTCTTCTTCTTCTGATATGTTCATAATTAGCTGATGTATTTTGTGAATTCGGTCACGAGATATTTCTAGTAGGTTTCTTATTCATTGTATTATCTATCCATTAATTAGCATCGTTGGCCCAATTTCATCTAAATGAATCGTACAGGGGAAGGTGGGGCAAAATGGACATCAGGGGTAAAATGGACACATCTAAATTTTCAGGCAAATATTATGAAAAACTTTTGAAATTAATAGAAATATTGGTTGTAGATTTTTTTTAATGATTCCATTGGAAAGCTGAGGAAATTTTGGGCGGGAAAAAAGTGCCGGAATTAATTTTTTTGAATTTTTGGAGATTTTTTTACTTTTTTGAGCATTTTAGAGGGGTGAAATCCTTCTTTTTTCAGAAAATTTTCAGTTTTTTGAGAATATCTTCGGTTCTAATTGTCATAGCGTAAAAATTCAAACGGTAGGTGAAAGGTGAGATCATTTGCCATCAATTCATAGAGTTACCAATTCAAAAATATTGATTTTCAAGGTATTTATATGCATTTTTGTGAAACAGTTTTGTGAAACGATTTTTGGCCTATAACTATCCCAAAAACTGATATTTTTTAATTTAAAACCCCATAAATCGATGGGAAATGAGCTTACCTTTCATTTGAGACCAACTGCGAATTGCTAAGACCAATAGAACCAGAGATATTTACAAAAAACTGAGGATTTTCGAGAAAGGAAAGGCTGACCCTTCAAAAATGCTGAAAAACATCGAAATTTAAAAAAAATCGAAAAAAATGCATCTGAGATTTGTTTTCCGGCTAAAATTTTCTCATCTTTTCAATAGAATCATCAAAAAAAATCCATCTCTAAGCGTTTCATAACAGTGTCCATTTTGCCCCACTCTCCCCTATATTATTAAATCAACGAGAGATTCTTAAAAAAATTGAAACTCATTAATTATTATGAAAACTGTCACTTTATTATTCATCTTTTTTTTTTTTTGTCGATTTTTTTGTCTTCTTTTTTTTTTTCCATCAGTATTGCAACATAAAATTTGTACAAATAATGAATTGATAATAATATAGTAACTAATAATAGGCAGTAATTAATATATAATTTCATGAGATTAGGATTTTTTTTTTTCGTTTTATAATATTTACAAGTTATACTTGACGATTGAGAAATTTTCTTCAATTGTTCAGATACTGAACACAAATCTATTGGACTGTCATTTTGGTTTAAAAGATAATGAAAAGCAAAAATCCGGTCAATTCAACCTGTCTTTGATTTTTTTAAAACTAATTTCATTGTTTTTGTTGAAAAAAAAACTCTTCTTTCATGTCGCTTCTATTTAATTAACATTTCTATTCGTCGTGGGATCGCTAATAACTCCTCACAATTTGTGTTTTTATCCTTTTTTTTTCAACTCATCATTTTTCATTATTTTCATTCTTATCTCATCGTCTCATTTTAATTACGTTGTAGATAAATACTAGTATGTTCTTAGGGCGTATAATGTTACTTCTTTCCTTTCGTTCGTATGTACATAATTCTTTGTATATATACTTTTTTTTCTTACACTATTTTTTTTTTAATTATTATTATATCATATACTTTTATACAAGGGAGAGGGGGGGGGGGGTAGACAGAGTGGACCAATGTGGGTGAGAAAAAAATGCTAGAGAATCCTGGCCAACGCTCGTTAAATTTAATCACCCGTTATGAAAAGTTATATATTTGCTTCATTTTTATCTCTCTTCTTTTTTAATTCTTTCTTCCCCTTCTAAGGTTCCATTATGCAAAAATATTTCAATTCTTTTTAACGTTTCATTCTCATTTTTTATCATTATTTTCTTTTCTTTTTTCTTTAAACTCCCTTTTTTTTTTAAATATCTCACTCGTTTCTCGCACATTTCATAATTTTTCATTCTTTAATCCAGTCATTCCTTCAAAAAAACTAATTGGTCGCAGGTGTGCGATCCAAGTCTTCAGTTTGCCTTCGATTACTATTATTCTACCTTTAACCCGGAAATAAGAACAAAGGTTTTTTTCATTCTTCTTGTCCTATTCTTTCGTCTGTTTGCATTTTTATTATCAACTTCCGGTTATTCTTTTTACCTTCCATTTCGTCTACGAGGCAAACGTCACACTTTGGTCGACACGTGTGGACAATCGCCAGGCAGAAAATTATAATGGTTCTTTTCCCTTCTATTTCACCTCTTTTATGATATTCTGTCGGCGTTTGCACCATTCCTAAATTTTTTTTTCCTTTTTTCCCTTCTCTTTAATATATATTTTATTTATCGTATGGCGTAAGACGAGCGCAGTCAGGATGCAGTATGCCCGTGTATGTGTAAAAGTGCGTTTGTAGTAGGGGTGTGCGAATATTCGAAGTTTCGAATTATTCAGTGTGAATTGAATTTGAATAATTCAATTCGAAAACGAATCAAATTCTCGAATATTTGAATTATTCGAGTTATTCAAATTATTCGAATTACTCGAACTTTTCGAATTATTCGAACTATTCGAATTTTTCGAATTATTCGAATTACTCGAATTTTTCGAATTATTCAGATTTTTCGAAGTTTTCGAATTATCCGAAAATTTCGAATTTTTCGAACTATTCGAATTATTCGAATTTTTCGAATTATTTGAATTTTTCGAATTACTCGAATTTTTCGAATTATTCAGATTTTTCGAATTATCCGAATATTTCGAATTATTTGAATTTTTCGAATTATTCAGATTTTTCGAATTTTTCGAATTATCCGAAAATTTCGAATTTTTCGAACTATTCGAATTATTCGAATTATTTGAATTTTTCGAATTATTTGAATTTTTCGAATTACTCGAATTTTTCGAATTATTCAGATTTTTCGAATTATCCGAATATTTCGAATTTTTCGAATTATTTGAATTTTTCGAATTATTCGAATTACTCGAATTTTTCGAATTATTCAGATTTTTCGAAGTTTTCGAATTATCCGAAAATTTCGAATTTTTCGAACTATTCGAATTATTCGAATTTTTCGAATTATTTGAATTTTTCGAATGATTCGAATTTTTCGAATTACTCGAATTTTTCGAATTATTCAGATTTTTCGAATTATCCGAATATTTCGAATTATTTGAATTTTTCGAATTATTCAGATTTTTCGAATTTTTCGAATTATCCGAAAATTTCGAATTTTTCGAACTATTCGAATTATTCGAATTTTTCGAATTATTTGAATTTTTCGAATTACTCGAATTTTTCGAATTATTCAGATTTTTCGAATTATCCGAATATTTCGAATTTTTCGAATTATTTGAATTTTTCGAATTATTCGAATTTTTCGAATTACTCGAACTTTTCGAATTATTCGAACTATTCGAATTTTTCGAATTATTCGAATTTTTCGAATTATTCGAATTTTTCGAATTATTCGAATTTTTCGAATTATTCGAATTTTTCGAATTATTCGAATTACTCGAATTTTTCGAATTATTCAGATTTTTCGAAGTTTTCGAATTATCCGAAAATTTAGAATTTTTCGAACTATTCGAATTATTCGAATTTTTCGAATTATTTGAATTTTTCGAATTATTCCAATTTTTCGAATTACTCGAATTTTTCGAATTATTCAGATGTTTCGAATTATCCGAATATTTCGAATTATTTGAATTTTTCGAATTATTCAGATTTTTCGAATTTTTCGAATTATCCGAAAATTTCGAATTTTTCGAATTATTCGAATTTTTCGAATTATTTGAATTTTTCGAATTATTTGAATTTTTCGAATTACTCGAATTTTTCGAATTATTCAGATTTTTCGAATTATCCGAATATTTCGAATTTTTCGAATTATTTGAATTTTTCGAATTACTTGAATTTTTCGAATTTTTCGAATTATCCGAATATTTCGAATTTTTCGAATTATTTGAATTTTTCGAATTATTCGAATTTTTCAAATTATTCGAATATTTCGAATGATTTGAATTCTACTAGTATTTCGAACTCTACGAATATTTTGAATGGATCGAATAATTCATCTTTCGAATATTCAAATCGAATTTCGAATTGAATGATATTATTCAATTCAATTCGATTCATTTACAATTTGCACACCCCTAGTTTGTAGTAGTTTACCGAAAATTAAATTACAGTTTCTTCTTTTTTTTTTTTAAATCTTTATATTAAATTCGTGATAAATTTATCTCAATGCGTTATGTGCGTGAGTGATGCTGCGGCTGCTGGATAAATCTCGTTTGAATTCAATTTTTGTCCTTTTATTTTTGAGATTCAATTAGCACTTTGCAGCGAATGAGATCGAGGGTGCAGATCAATTGTTTTATATTAATTTGAATTTACGAGAAAGACTGTAAATTGAATTTTCATGAATTATATGGAGATTTAGTGGAGATAGAAGAATTTTCCTACAGGAGTTTTTTTTTCCAATCACGAAAAAGTGCTGTTTTTCAAAGATATTACATGAGAATAGCTTCATCGAGGAAATAATATGATTCAATTTACAGTCTCTCTGTATTACTAAACGTGAAAGAAGAGAATATATAACGAGAAGCAAACGAAAATTGAGAAACAAAAGATTTTAAAAATATAAAAAATTTTCCAGATCTATTATCCTTATAATTACCAGACATGTACAAAGGGCACAATTGATATCATTAAACATAAAAGTCGCATTTTGTAAATGAGATTCGATATTTTTCATTTTAAAATTGGATTATCGTCCATTAAAAGTATCAACAAGAACACATTGAAACGTTTTTTTTTTTTTTTTCTTTCATTTTCTAATTTTTTAAGTACCTTAATATAAAAATTATGGCCTATATTTACAACTTAAAACGATTCTTATTAATTTTTTTCTTCGAGGAAAAAAAATAAAGGGGGTTCTCAAACTTTTTGGGACGACGAGAGTACGAGATTACAATTAATTCGCTCATTTTAAAACGGTTTCAGTGACTTTGACTGGATATTTATTTTTTTTCTCCTTTTTCTCTGCATTTTCCGCCGAAAATCACGCTTTTTTTTTCATTATAATAATATATATTTGAATTTAATATCATCTTTAATCTTCTTTTTTTTTATAATATAATAATGTAAATGCTATATTTTTTTTCTCTTACAATAAACAATCACGTCACATTGATAAATATAACTCTTAAATCACACTAAACATCGTTTTGTGGGTGGGGGGAGGGAGGAAGAAAAGAAAATCACAATCATCCATCGTCACAGCTTCGCGCCCACGATATAAAAGTATAAAATACATCGAAGTGAGATTTGTTATTTTCATTTCTCTTAATATTCTGACTGGTCAATTCGATTGTCGAATGAAATCTCCTCAAAAATAAAGAATTAACAAAAAAAGGAAAATAAAAAAAAAAAAAGAAAAGATGAACGATTCTATCCTCTATTCAGTCGTTATGAGCTCCAATAAAAATGGCAGTTAATTTTTTTATTCTCTCGAAGAGGCATAATTGAATAGCAATAAACTTCTGCCTTCTGCTCCTTTTTTTTTCCAAATCTTTTTATCTCCATTCCCCAAACTAAAGAGAAAATGTCGAACATTAACGTTCACTCTTAGCCCAACGATTTATCGCAGACAGAATGAGAGCTTGTGCAGCTGTCTACTCTGTCCGCGATGTATCGAATAAAGTTTCATCTTCTCCCTTTTTCCCCACTTATTTCTCTCCTTTTTTTTTATTTTTATTATGGACACATTTACGTCTCACGTTGAAATAGTTTTAGCCCAAGGATGCCTATATTCACTCAAGTATTCACGGCACGTTGCACGTGCTTCTCTAACCGTTCTCTTTTTACTCTTTTCCCTTACCCACTTTTCCTCCCAATTTCCATCCCTCAGGTTACTGCACACCGTGTTGCACATCCCAGGAAGTCTAGTAACAAGAATTTTCATGGATAGTTACATTGTCGGTTTTTGGTGGGTAAAACTGTAAGCCACACAGACAAAATATCATCTTAAATACTGAAAGGATCAGAATGGTAGCAGCAAGGAATTTTCATTGTTGCTGACATTCTGACCGTATTAAATTCGAATTTTCTGAAATTATACAAAATATATGCTTGATTAATTATTCAAGAGTATTCCGAACTCTTGAAACTTATCTCTTTTATTTTTTACTTATTATAATGAAGAAAAAAGTTTTGATTTCATTCGACAATCTCTTGTCCTCTGTCCCAAACGTATACAATCTAGTTTTTCTTTTTTATATATTTTTTTTTAGTCGTTAATAAAATTTTCATTTCAGTGTTCTTCCAATTTTTTTTTTCTTTTGAAAAATACATTAAGTATCTCAACTCTGCCGCGACAGTCTTGTTTCGCGTGGTACATTATTAATATAATAATTATCTACCTTAATTCATTCTTACCATAACACATTGTTTCATTATTCTTCAGAGTACTTAATCTCATTTATTACTTATTCTTCTTTCATCATTAAATATGGCCTCTTGCGGCGTCGTCAGCCTTTTCTTCCTTCTATTTTCTCTCTTCTTTTTTTAATTTTTTTTTGCCAAGTCTTCCCTTCTCACATCAATGTCGCACGTGTCTTTCCTGTATTCATTATTACAACTGTACAATAAAACTCATCTCAACGTCCCTGTACAATGATTTTTTTTCCTTTTTTTAATTCATTTATACCTTCGAAAAAAAATACCACTCACTAAGTATCAATAATTTGCACATTTTTGTTTTGCAAACAAAAAGAAAAAAAAAATAATATTAAAACCAACGAAACAAAACATTTTAAATTAATATATATTGCTTTAACACGAGAGTCCTCGGGATAGTAAGAGAAAAAATGTAGATTTTCCACTCTCGAAGTCCATTTTTCTTTTCCTTTTCTAGTAAAAAAATGGATACACGTCATGTTCTCACAATTGTTCAGAAAGTATAATGACTCTCAACGTTTGTATGTTGTCATTATGTAAAATTTTATTGGGTGCTTTAAAGGAAACTCTGGTTTCCTCAAGGCTCTCAATGGCAGTGTGCTCACAGCCCTCGGCTTCAGCTCTTTCCCCTTCTGGTGTTACTTTGCCTCCATCATCACATTTTTTTGATCCATGTGCCTCAATTACATCAGGTATACATGGAACTGTCATTGGTGATTGTCTATCATTCTTCAATCTAGGACTGAGCCTTGATAGACAATCAGATGTTTGTTTGTTATCGCCATTGTTATTGGATCCATCGATTGTCGTATTAGCACGGGCAATCAGAAGTGGTGAATTATTTCGTGTCTTAGTGTACGTAGCACCAGTCAAATCAACGTATGACTGACGATTGTTGTTACGTTGTGTATCAATTGGGAGAAAATTTTTATCAACATCACTGATAATATCATTATTATCAACTGGATTTGGGCTTACCTGACGACGAAAATACGGACTAGACACTTTTGGTGAATTTGATACTATTTTATTATCATTTTGTCTTGTACTGTCCGATGATTGTGTTATTCTTGGGCTCAAAACAATGTGTTTTTGGTCTCTGGAATCATTTTCAGCTCCAGTTAAGTGTCTCTCAGTGATTGTTGGACTACATTGTGGGCTACGTTGGACCTGCAGTTGATCAGGTACTTCAGGTACTGCCTCAAGTAGGCCAGTACGATCAATACGACGTGTTAATGTACCACTCAGACTTTCAGAACCAGTCAAGTGTCTTGTTCTACGTGGTAAATCAATTTCTGAAATTTCAAGTAAACCAGATTTATCAACACGACGTACTGATGAAACAGTTGGATCAAAGTCTGATTGTTTTTTAATATGCGGTTGTGTTCTTCTTGGTGGTAATGTACTGTAGTATGGACGATGGCCACTTGAACTCTGATAATTACCATAGCCCGCATTAATATTTGATTTTATCATATTCTGTGACTCTGTTGGATTCTCAATAACTATCTCCATGTGATGATGGTGGTGGGGGGCCCGCTGCTAGATCCAAGTGGCTCGTGAGCCATTATCCTGATCTCAGACAATTATCTCCCTTATGATTCTGGGTCGTCGGCTGTTTGGAGTCGAGTAGCCTGATTCAAGGCTCTCATCGTATGAGAGGGAAACTTGTGGTGGCTTTGCGTCCCCATCGTATGCCTCTTGATACGGCAATCCAGAGACATCGTATTGTGAATCTGTAATATTGAATTGTCAATGTTATAGACAATAGAATTATTGGCGAGTAAGTGTTTAGTGACAATTCAATAAGGACAATAGAGAACGAGGTGAATAGAATTTTTTTACGAGTTGTTTTTTTGATTTCTGATAAATATTTCAAAGTTGAAGCATTACATTTCCATTAGATTTCAAGATATTTTTAATAGAACTCTTTCCAAAACAAAATTATTTAATTCCGTTTCATGACTTTTCTACTTCTTTCATCTTTAATTCATATAGGGGAGAGTGGGGCAAAATGGACACTGTTATGAAAGGTGAGAAAATTTTAGCCGAGAAACCAGTCTCAGATTTTTTTTTCCGATTTTTTTGAAAATTCGATATTTTTCGGCATTTTTGAAGGGTAAAAAGCCTTTCATTTTCGAAAATCTTCAGTTTTTTGCAAATATCTCTGGTTCTATTGGTCGTAGCAATTTGCGGCTGGTCTCAAATGAAAGGTGAGCTCATTTCCTATCGATTTATGGGGTTTTGAACTCAAAAATATCAATTTTTGAGATAGTTATAGGTCAAGAACTGTTTCACAAAAACGCCTATAAATACCTTAAAAATCGATATTTTTCAATTGAAAACCCTATAAATCGATGGCAAATGATCTCACCTTTCACCTCCCATTAGAATTTTCACGCTACAACAAATAGAACCGAAGATATTCTAAAAAACCTGAAAATTTTCAAAAAAGCAAGGCTTTTACCCCTCTAAAAAGCTCAAAAAAGTCAAAATCACCAAAAACTCCAAAAAATTAATTTCAGCACTTGTTTCCCATCTAAAATTTCCTCAGCTTTCCAATGAAATCATCAAAAACAATCTACCGCCAATATTTCCCTTAATTTCAAGAGTTTTCCATAATATTTGCCAAAAAAAATTTTCAAAAAACGAAGGCATTTTACCTCTCTGAAATTCTCAAAATTGCCAAAAATTCAAAAAAAGTAATTCCGGCACTTGTTTCCCGCCTCAAATTTCCTCAGCTTCCCAATGAAGTCATTAAAAATAATCCACCGCCAATATTTCTATTAATTGCAAGAGTTTTCCATAATATTTGCCTAAAAATTTAGATGTGTCCATTTTACCCCCGATGTCCATTTTGCCCCACCTTCCCCTAACAGTGTTAAAAAAAGGGCTTTGAAAGAGAATTTTCCAATAAAGCTCGTGAATGACAGAGGAAAATCCTATCGACACGTATTTCAAAATACTAACCAACATGTTTCTGTGATTTAACAACAGTGGCAAAGGGCTCAGTACAGAATTGCTGTCGGCTGAGGTTGTGACTCTCACGGTAATCCTCTCTCTGTGGTAAATAGTGCTGGTGGGCCGGATAATCGGACTCAGTTGGAGCATATCCACCAAGATCATACTGGGGATTTACCCCATTGGCTGCTGCCGATTTCATCTGCCAGATTGAATCCTGTGAGTTGACGGATCCACCATTATTTGAATTCGAATAGCTATTATCCAAGTAGCCCATATTGACGCCTGATAAACATGATAAATATGAATTTCATCATTATTAATTTGAAAATCCAAGTATTATATTTACTAGGGGTGTGCGGATATTCGAAGTTTTGAATTATTCAGTGTGAATTGAATTTGAATAATTCAATTCGAAAATGAATCAAATTCTCGAATATTTGAATTATTCGAATAATTTAAATATTGAAATTATTTGAATTATTTGAATTTTTTGAATTATTTGAATTTTTCGAATTATTCGAATTTTTAGAATTATTTGAATTTTTTGAATTATTTGAATTTTTCGAATTTTTGGAATTATTTGAATTTTTCGAATTATTTGAATTATTTGAATTTTTCGAAGTTTTGGAATTATTTGAATTTTTCGAATTTTTCGAATTATTTGGATTTTTCGAATTATTTGAATTTTTCGAATTATTTGAATTTTTCGAATTTTTGGAATTATTTGAATTTTTCGAATTATTTGAATTATTTGAATTTTTCGAAGTTTTGGAATTATTTGAATTTTTCGAATTTTTTGAATTATTTGGATTTTTCGAATTATTTGAATTTTTCGAATTTTTCGAATTATTCAAATTATTTGAATTTTTCGAATTTTTGGAATTTTTCGAATTTTTGGAATAATTTGAATTTTTGGAATTATTTGAATTTTTGGAATTATTTGAATTTTTGGAATTATTTGAATTTTTCGAATTTTTCGAATTTTTCGAATTATTTGAATTTTTTGAATTATTTGAATTTTTCGAAGTTTTGGAATTATTTGAATTTTTCGAATTTTTTGAATTATTTGGATTTTTCGAATTATTTGAATTTTTCGAATTTTTCGAATTATTCAAATTATTTGAATTTTTCGAATTTTTCGAATTTTTGGAATAATTTGAATTTTTGGAATTATTTGAATTTTTGGAATTATTTGAATTTTTGGAATTATTTGAATTTTTCGAATTATTTGAATATTTCGAATTATTCGAGTTTTTCGAATTATTTGGATTTTTCGAATTATTCAAATTATTTGAATTTTTCGAATTATTTGAATTTTTCGAATTATTTAAATTATTCGAATTTTTCAAATTATTCGAATATTTCGAATGATTTGAATTCTACTAGTATTTCAAATTCTACGAATATTCCGAATTGATCGAATAATTCATCTTTCGAATATTCAAATCGAATTTCAAATTGAATGATATTATTCAATTCAATTCGATTCATTTACAATTTGCACACCCCTAATATTTACATTTTCTAATTACCACAATCAGATATTCATTACCGTAATTAATCCATTGCGATAAATATATTCAAAAAGGGGAAAAAAATAATAATAATTTTAGTAATTCAATGATAATTTACCATTCTCACCATTGATGTGATTTGGCGCATGATATCCATATCCAGGCTGTGCATATGGTGGTGTTTTTGAGTCCTCCATTGCTAATGCATGATCCAAACTGTGTTCAAGTGCTTTATTCTCAGCGAAATAAGGTGGTGGTGCTTGATTCTGTTGTCCATTACCAGTTACCAAACTTGGCCGTACACTGTATTGTATAAAATAAAATTTTATTATTATTTATTTTCTACTGTTCTATTATTAAAGGCAACTACTTTACTATTATCCTTTGATTAAACTAAAGCTACGAGAGAATATTAATAAGTATGACCGGAATGCATAACGAGTTTTCCACGGATTGTGGAAAATAATGACTAGATATACAAGGTTTGTATCGTGAAAGGCATCTGCAGAGTTTGTGAATTATTATACATATAAAATTGAGTCTAGAGGTGGAAAGAATATAGTGAATTGAAGCGTATGGATGCTTTTTCCTAGTTGAATTATTTATTATTTTCAATGAATAACTATCCTATGGCTTTCAAAGTCTCTAACGAGATTTTCGAGAGGTCTTAACAAATGAATTCGAAATAAATGAAAGAATAAGAGGGAAAAAAACGAGCATTACATCAGACAGTGATCGGCATCATCGATTTTTTTCGTCAATGATTTCCATTATATTACTGATTTTGCAGAAAAATTAGTAATTAGCCCAGAAAAAATATTGATTTTCATAAAAAATTAATAATTAGTCGGTAAAAAATATTAATTTTCCTAAAGAATTGGTAATTAGCGAGGAAATATTATTAATTAATCTTAAAAATGAGTAATTAGTGAGAAAAATTACTTGTTTTCAAAAATTTCTCAAAATTAGTAATTTAATAGATTAACAGACACAAATATTGAAAGTAGCAATTAATAAATGAAATAATAAATGATATTTGGAATAATAATATTTGGAATATATTTGGAAAGGAATTTGTAATTTTTGGCGGTTAATTATTAATTATTTCGAAAAATTAGTAATGAGCCGATAAGCATCATTCATTTTTCTGAAAAATCAGTAGTTTTCGGAGAAGCATTACTGATTTTCCGAAAAAATTAAGGACTTTTTCCGGCTAATTACTAATTTTTCAGAAAAATTGGGAATTTTTCTCGACTCATTACTAATTTTTCCAAAAAAATTAGAAATTTTTCCCGGTTAATTACTAATTTTTCAGAAAAATTAGGTAATGAAAATAGATTTTATTTTTGCCGATCACTGACATCAGACAACTATATATCCATGTGAATGTTCTTTGTCTGTTTTCTTTTTATCTTCATTTCTCTCGTTTTCTTATTTCACAGCTATCGTGAAAACTTCGTGGTAGATACAAATTCTCATAAAACTGACGGTTGTTTTCAAAGAAGTCGTAAATCGGTGGATTGATCCAACGTAAAATTGGATGGACAATGGATTTTATCCCACCAATGGTGCACACTTGCAGAACCATTGATTTCTATCTTCCAAAGACTTTCATCGAAAGATTTTCATAAAAAAAAAACAAATTAAATGAAAATGATATAGGGGAAGGTGGGGCAAAATAGACATCAGGGGTAAAATGGACACATCTGAATTTTTTGGCAAATATTATGGAAAACTCTTGAAATTAAGGGAAATATTGGCGGTAGATTTTTTTTGATGATTTCATTGGAAAGCTGAGGAAATTTTAGATGGGAAACAAGTGCTGAAATTAATTTTTTGGAGTTTTTGGTGATTTTGACTGTTTTGAGCTTTTTAGAGGGGTAAAAGCCTTGTTTTTTTGCAAATTTTCAGTTTTTTGAGAATATCTTTGGTTCTATGTGTCGTAGCGCAAAAATTCCAACGGGAGATGAAAGGTGAGATCATTTGCCATCGATTTATAGGGTTTTAAATTCCAAAATATCGATTTTTAAGGTATTTATGGACATTTCTGTGAAACAATTTTGTGAAACAGTTTTTGGCCTATAACTATTCCAAAAATTGACATTTTCGAATTCAAAACCCCATGATTCGATGGGAAATGAGCTCACCTTTCATTTGAGACCAACCCCGAATCGCTACGACCAATAGAACCAAAGATATTTGGAAAAAACTGAACATTTGAAAAAAATGAAAGGCTACCCCTCAAAAATGCCAAAAAATATAGATTTTCAAAAAAATCGAAAAAAAATACAAATGACACTGGTTTTTCGGCTAGAATTTCCTCAGCTTTTCAATAAAATGATCAAAAAAAATCAATCTCTAACCATTTCATTATAGTGTCCATTTTGCCCCACTCTCCCCTATAAAGTAGGTGAAATAAAAATATTCAACATGTAATCACTCGGGTTTACACCTTTCTGGTGCAAGCAAATGACGTTATTCACGTACTTAATTTATTTATAGAAGAACCATGTATGGCTTCGTTGTCACGCGTGATCGAGTATACATTATCGATATTAAAGTCTCAGATGCTGAACAACTTACTCCTTCAACTTCATGTTTTTCTTGCATTTTAACGTGAAAATTGAGAGAAAACGAGGAGAAATATAATTTACAAAATATTTTTAACTGTCAGGATAATACTTTTTTTTTTTTTTTGTAACTGTAAAAATTTTTTCTCTCTGTTTCCGATGTGCAGCTTCTTGCTACATTTTTTCCTCTCCTCCATCGGTTACGAGACTTCCATTTCACGGTTTATGGTCGGGGGCTTGCGGGATAGCTCAGAGAAAATAGGGTAGGGAGATGAACGTACTGTGTTGAAGAAAATAAATAAAAAAGTAGAAGGGAGCGGGAAAAAATAGAAAAGTTGGTGGTAGAAGAGAGAAAAGAGGGTAAAAAAGAAGTGCATCCACGGTACTTTGAATATAAAGAAGAAAAGGGCTTTGGAAAATAAGGAGTAGAGCTTTTCCGAAAGGATAAATGTAGAAGATTCTGGATGACTTACGCATTTGAGTCCATTTCATAGTCCTTGGCTTTTGCTGCGTGCTTTCTACGGCAACGACAGAATAGAAGTAACAGAGCTGTGAATAGAAGGAATACAGCACCGCTTACTACTAGAGCGATTAATGTTGGTGTCGCTAAAGCTCCAGCTTGCGCTATATATGATGGTCCTACTTTAAGAAAAACAGAAAAAATAAAGCGAATGAATGATTATTGTTCTTTATATTAATTTGAAAGGGTAAGAGAAGTTTTTGAATATTCATTACACTAATTGAAATCCACATTTTGAAATTAGAAAGCAAGGATCTAAAGAGGTAAAAGCTTAAAACAATTCTTTCTTGCTCATTGGACAGCGTGGGAAATTTCCGGTGGAAAGAACACCCCTGACGGCCCATTTTTCTTTACCTATTCTTGGTAAACTGAACAAAAACACTTATTTTTTTTTTTACCGGAAAAACTTATTTCTGCTATACGTCGAGTTTACTTTAACAAAATACTTTTGTGATATTCATTAATAACAAAAACTCGTTTCACTTCATAAGGAATTAAATTTAGAGCTTTTGCTTATTGAGTATGAAGATATCAATGAAAAAATTTGTAATTAAATTGAAGTGAATTTCATTTAGGGGAGAGTGGGGCAAAATGGACACTGTTATGAAACGCTTAGAGATGGATTTTTTTTGATGATTCTATTGAAAAGCTGAGAAAATTTTAGCCGGAAAACAAGTTTCAGATGCATTTTTTCAGATTTTTTTTGAAATTTCGATGTTTTTCAGCATTTTTGAAGGGTCAGCCTTTCCTTTTTCGAAAATCCTCAGTTTTTTGGAAATATCTCTGGTTCTATTGATCGTAGCAATTCGGAGTTGGTCTCAAATGAAAGGTGAGCTCATTTCCCATGGATTTATGGGGTTTTGAATTAAAAAATATCAGTTTTTGGGATAGTTATAGGCCAAAAATAGTTTCACAAAACTGTTTCACGAAAATGCCCATAAATACCTTAAAAATCGATATTTCTTAATTAAAAACCCTATGAATCGATAGCAAATGATCTCACCTTTCACCTCTCGTTGGAATTTTTATGATACGACAAATAGAACCGAAGATATTCTCAAAAAACTGAAAATTTTCAAAAAAAGGAAGGTTTCACCCCTCTAAAATGCTCAAAGAAATAAAAATCTGCAAAAATTCAAAAAAATTAATTCCAGCGCTTGTTTCCCGCCCAAAATTTCCTCAACTTTCCAATGGAATCATTGAAAACAATCTACAGCCAATATTTCTATAAATTTCAAAAGTTTTTCATAATATTTGCCTGAAAATTTGGATGTGTCCATTTTGCCCCACCTTCCCCTACTTCAATTCAATTAGCATGATGAAGTTACGTGAATTAAATGAGTCGAATTTACTTTAAGAAAATGCATTGGTGATACCAAGACAAACTCGACTGATTTTAGAAAGAAATAAAATTCCAAGCTTTTACCTGATAGAAATGAAGATTTCAATGGAACAATGATAATTAAATTTAACGAACTTACTTTCAGCTTCAGTCCAGTCACCACATTTGTTATCATCGGATTTGAGACAAAGCTTGACCCTTATACGTGGCTCAGTATTTGACGTTTCGGGGTCATCAAGTATCCCTTCTCTCTGGGTTGGAGAACCACCTAGTACCTCGAGGGGCCAACGAGCAGCAAATCTCCATGGATCGGTTACTCCACCATCCGTTCTTTCTATCAGTGCAAAAAGTGCTAGACAGGTAGGTCCAACATGTATAGCTAATGTGCCACTTTCTGGATCGTAACTGACACGTTGAGGCGAGGGAATTTTGGAAACTGTTGTAGTAAATGTTCTCTCCTCTGAGTAATCAGATTGATTCTTAGTATTATAAGCCTTGACTTTAAATGTATATGTTTGATGCTGTTCAAGATTTGTTATGTTGCATGGATTTGATCTACGGCAATCAGTCTCTTGCCATTGTAGAGCAGGACCACGTGGTGGTGCACAATCAAGTGGTACAGCTTCATCTTCAACTGGTACTCTTCGGAAAGACACGAAATATTTTGTAATTGCTAAGCCACCATCAAAACCAATGTCCCATTGTAAAGCAACATATGTTGGTCCTATTTCTACTGCACTGAGATCAGTTGGCTTCTCAGGTGCTCCCTTGGGTTGCAGCGTAATGACAGACGTAACATAGCCTTGTGCATTAGCAGCTCGACAACTGTAATCTCCATAATTTGATTCTTTTATGTTTGACATTCTCAAGACAGACGTGTAGATATCATCGTTCTCATTATTCGTCCATATATCATAATGTCCATCACTTGATGAACCCTGAAGCGATACAGCATTAGATCCAAAACTCCACTGAAATTCTGGTTTTGGCCATGCTTGAACTTTGCACGTTATTTCAGCTGTCTCTTTCAAATTATAAGCGACCTTACTGTGCTTATGTAATACGATAGGTTCATGCTCAACTTTGAGCATCATTTGTGACTCAACTTTTTTAACTTCATTTGTAAATACACAAGTGTATTTACCCCTATCACTAGCAATAATTTCGTTACGATTGGGTCGTGATTGCCCGATGAAGCTCAAAGTTGAATTAACTGTAATAACATTTCCATGGCCTTTGGACGTGAGAGTGACTACTTTATATAGACTATCATCGGCAGTTAGTTCCTCATTATCCTTTAACCAACGTACTGATGGCATTGGTTTACCCTGTGCTATGCATGATACCATAAATGATGATTCACCGACTGTTTTAGTAACATGTGGATGGAGTTTTGTAACAATTTTCGGCTGTTGTTGTACAGTGAGTCGTACATGTGCAGCCTCACCAGTTCCAATTTCATTCATAGCTAGACACTTGTAAGTACCATCACTCGCAAGTGTAACTGAATCAATAATGAATTGTGAGCCAGCTGCTTCAATAGGTGCAGGTAATGCACCTTCTTCTCCCTCTTTCCACCATTTATATTGTGGCTCAGGATAACCAGCTGGAGTTGCCATGCAATTAAGTATAACTCTTGAATTTTCAGCAGCAACTGGTGAATCAGGCGTTACTCTAGCTTTACCTGGTTTGTGACGAATACGTATGTTAACACGTGCACTTGCCGAGTGATTTTTTCTCTCGCCTCCACTTGGATGAATTGTATTAACAGCACGGCATGTATAATTACCAGCGTGATCTGCATTAACACGGGTCAAACGAAGTATTGAACCAGATTGACGGAATTCTGGTTTACCTTCCCTAGACCATTCTACTACTGATGGCTGAGGATTAGCTGAAACATTGCAGTGTACTGTAACAGTGTCTTCTACTTCAGCGACACGAATCGTATCACCTTCAATAGCAACAGTAGGTCGATAAAGTACATCAAGATATAGTGATGCTTCTCCAGCTTTTCCCAAACCATTGTCTGCCTGACATGTGTAATGTCCAGCATCTTGGATCATTACTCTTGGAATAGTGTGATTGGCTGCTGTTGCAAAGAAACTACCATCTCGCATCCATTTTACCATACTAACTGCTGGCTTTGAATCAACATTACATCGTAAAACTGCTTTGTCAAATGCCTCAACTTTCAATGGATTTACAGGGCCAACTGTGACACGTGGAAAATAATTAACATCAAGCCTCACTGATGCATTCAAAGTGTGTCCCTCTTGCATTGCACGATTACGAATAACACAACGGAAAATAGCGCCATCATCGTCCTTTGTTGGTTCAATTTCTAATTCACGGCCATTGTGAAGTTCCTTGTGACTATTGCCACGATACCATTTGACTTCAGGCTCTGGACTACCGCCATTCGTATTACATTGAAGCTTCAATCGTTTACCCTCGGTAGCTGGAGTTGATGTTGGCGATATTGATGGTGGTCCTGGTGCTCTCAGTACCGTTAATGTCACGTTTTTGTGATAAAGATTAACACCGCTACCGCTTACCTTAATACGACACTCGTATTTACCGTTATTACGCTCATACGATACGTTACGTATTTCTAGATCATAACGGCCATCGCTCAGGTCCATGTCAACACGATAATTTGGTGACAGAGGTTTGTCGTCTATCGCTGCATTATCGTGAATATTGTTCGTGTGAGTTAACCAGAATGATGTTGCATTCTCTCTTACTGGTGGAAAACGACATCTGAGAAGAACTGTTGAGCCCTCGTGAGTATCAACTTGGGACTCCTCTGCTGCCTGTACTTGTGATAATGCTGCAACAATAAGAAAAAAAATACGTTTTATTAATTATATCTTGATAAATGAAGTGAATAATTGATTTGTTGGGAAATTGTGTCAATCGATGGAGATGAAATAACTTTATGTTTAATTATTTAGAACCATTATCACAGGGAATATTTTATCATGAAAAGTAATAATCTACATATTTCTTATTTTCATCCTTTTTTATTTTCACCAATTAAAGTGTAACCTTGATTATCGTTATTCGTAACAGTGAGGTTTGTTATATAGAGGTTTGATTAAACTCGATTCGCTATAACAAGGTAAGAAAATTTCCATTAAAACAACTCATGTGAATAACAACTCATTTGAATCAAAACACAAAATTATTTATTTGAAAACATTCAAATAGAATATAAACGTAGAATGTAAGAGAGAAAATTAACAACATGATAAAGGTTGATGCTTAATAAAGGTTAAAATTTCTGCAACACTCAAACAACACCTTTTCCGTTTGTCAGCCATTACAACTTCAGAATTACTAACAATCACAAACAGCAATGTTTACAGTGATCAAACAGTAATGTCTATCTTATGAAGATTTAAACGTATCAGCACTCATTGAGACATTAGTCATTGTGCATCCTTTTGGCCAAGCTGCAGGTCACGCAAAATAAATTCCTTAGAGTAATAAATAATGCCTATCGCAGCACTCCGATTTCCTTGCTTCATGAAATGTCAAATATTGAATACCTAAACACGCACTTGATGAGACTCACAAATAAATTCGCTGAAAACCTCAAACTTCATCCAAATCCTCTCATCAAAGATATCATTATCCAGGTGGTCCACCAACCACCACTGAACACTCTACACACTCCTCCATAAATAGGATTTTTCACCTGCTTTTCCCTATCTAAAATTTCATTCTAACCAAATACTCCTCAAGAAATCTGTATTAAACCGTCATTTATATATGTAAAAGCCCACGGGATGGGACTATATCCCGCAAACTTTCTGTACTCATTACTCAATTGTTATAAGTATTATTGTTGTTGTAATGTAAATACTAGTCATGTTAATAAAATCTTGTTAAAGTTAAAGTTAAATTAGTTATTGTGGAATTGAGTGGGGATAATTTGTAGGATACGTTATGTAGAGGTTGTAGGCTGGAAAATTCGTTATATGAAGGTCAATAATAGTTTCTATAGAGGAAAGTGGGGCAAAATGGACATCAGGGGTAAAATGGACACATCTAAATTTTTTGGCAAATATTATGGAAAACTCTTGAAATTAAGGGAAATATTGGCGGTAGATCGTTTTTGATGACTTCATTGGAAAGCTGAGGAAATTTTAGATGGGAAACAAGTGTCGAAATTAATTTTTTGGAGTTTTTGGTGATTTTGACTTTTTTGAGCTTTTTAGAGGGGTAAAAGCCGTGTTTTTTTGAAAATTTTCAGTTTTTTGAGAATATCTTTGGTTCTATTTGTCGTAGCGCAAAAATTTCGAAGGGAGGTGAAAGGTGAGATCATTTGCCATCAATTTATAGGGTTTTAAATTCAAAAATATCGATTTTTAAGGTATTTATAGACATTTCTGTGAAACAATTTTGTGAAACAGTTTTTGGCCTATAACTATTCCAAAAATTGACATTTCTGAATTCAAAACCCCATAATTCGATGGGAAATGAGCTCACCTTTCATTTGAGACCAACCCCGAATCGCTACGATCAATAGAACCACAGATATTTGAAAAAAACTGAACATTTGAAAAAAATGAAAGGCTTCTACCCCTCAAAAATGCCAAAAAATATAGATTTTCAAAAAAATCTAAAAAAATACAAATGACACTGGTTTTCCGGTTAAAATTTCCTCAGCTTTTCAATAGAATGATCAAAAAAAATCAATCTCTAACCATTTCATTATAGTGTCCATTTTGCCCCACTCTCCCTTATATATTCTGCAATGATTGATTTTTCGTTATAGCGAGGTTCTTTGAAAAATATATTCGTAATGTAAAGGTATATTTTACATAGACTCTTATGGGCAGTTCTGGGGGATTTTGAAAAATTCGTTAAATCGAGGAATTCGTTATATTGAGGTTCGTTATATTAAGGTTACACTGTAGATGATACTTTACGACATAGCGTGATGGAATACGTATAATTTTCATATAATCGACACTCAATTTGAAAGTGGCAGGTGAATTAATAACGATTCATTCTGAAATTAAACCTCCACATGGTTCAACTATTAAAACACTTATTATTATTGCTCATTGTTATGAAAATTGTGTGCACTCATTTTGATATAAATGATGAGTCAAATTGACTGTTTATAGTTATATAGGACAGTATAAGGGGAGTATGAGTGGATTTACGAGTTGGGTCTTTGGCATCATGCAAGAGGGTAAGAGTCTCTGGGCTTTATCGCAGCACTGCGAGTAACTGGATAAATGCAAATGATTAACAGTTCAAACCATAATCCTTACCCCCTCGTAATTTTACATTCAACCCTCACAAGAAAATTGAATTATAATCAGAATCGAGGGATTGAACAGAGTAGAGCGGAGAAGTTCGAGAGTTTTACAACAGATGTCGCTACTGGTTTCATTGCAAGCTCATTCTCTGCATTCGATCATTTTTTAGATTAAAATTGTGAAATTTACTTTGAAAGACATGATTTCTTTTTCTCTCTCAAAAAACTGAATTAATGAATAGGCATGGAGGATGATCTTAAAGCTGCCATTTTCCATCAGTAAAAGAGAATGACCTGTGGTCTGAAAAGGTGAAGCATGCTCTGATGAAAAGATTCACGCTCTAAAAAAAAAAGGCACGTCTTTTACGACAGTACTTCGACGTTATTACAGGGCTTTACTGCACGTCAAACACGGCATTTAACCTTCCTTCAAGAATAAAAGTAAATAACAACAGTAAACCTAATTCTTAAATGCAGAGAAAAAAAAATATTTTTAATTTAATGAAATAGATTTATCAGCAGCGATTATTGTTATCATTTTCATTATTCATAAATTCAATCTTCAAAGTTATTTTTATAGTGAATTTAATGCTGACCCAATTTTTTTTTCCACGTGTCACCTGACGTGAGTAACAGGCGCCATATTATGCACCAGAAATCTCACGGGGCAGTCTTATGTGATACGTGTTATACTGTCACATGTAAGACGACGTGCTTCGTCAAGTCTACAACCTGAGACTAGCGACGACACGATTATCGCGACGTCAAATTCTCGTGGGGCTTTTGCAGCGAAGATTCAGCAATGCAATTTGACAGAGATAAAAAAAAGAGGAAAAAAGAAGAGATTTTTTTCAAAATTAAAGTATTTTCGATGAAAAAAAAAAAATCTCGTTTGTACCGTAAACGACCTCTTGGGCTGCGTGTACGTGAATCTTTCCACTAGATTAGCGGCATTTTAAATGTTGGTGAATGCTTCTTGCAAGTGACCAAGAATTGCACAAGGCGCGTGCTGTGTTCTGCAAATGTGGGTCGCCATTGGGTCGTGTAACGGTCAAACGAGCGTCGTACCGAGTCAACTAACTCGATTTGTTATGTAGTGGGGGGGGGGGGGGGGGATTGGAAAAAAGGAGGGGATATAAGGGTAATACAGAAGTCCGTTATACATTCGTTTCTACTTCATTATTTCCTCCCACCACTTATCGATAACTATGTGCACATTCATCGTATTCATATCTCTGTCTCTGTCTCTGTTCAGTTTATTGTCGTAACAAAAGTGGCTTTCAATTGAAAAGCTATGAAATCCGTTCCACACAATCTAACTGGGGCTACCAGTGCGCAAGCTCTCATACACAGATAAAAATGTTTTCTCAATTTAAGAATGTGCTGGTCAGTTAAATTAAGAAAGAAAAGTCACTTGATTTAAGTGAGAAAAGTCACTTGATTTAAGTGAGTTTTATTTTCTTAAATTAAGAAAGAAAAAGTCACTTGATTTAAGTGAAAAAAATCACTTAATTTAAGTCAGTTTTACTTTCTTATATTAAGAAAGAAAAAGTCACTTGATTTAAGTGAGAAAAGTCACTTGACTTAAGTGAGAAAAGTCACTTGATTTAAGTGAGTTTTATTTTCTTAAATTAAGAAAAAAAAATCACTTGATTTAAGCAAGAAAATTCACTTAATTTAAGTGATTTTTACTTTCTTAAATTAAGAAAGAAAAAGTCACTTGATTTAAGTGAGTTTTATTTTCTTAAATTGAGAAAAAAAAAATCACTTGATTTAAGGGAGAAAACTCACTTAATTTAAGTGATTTTTACTTTCTTAAATTAAGAAAGAAAAAGTCACTTGATTTAAGTGAGTTTTATTTTCTTAAATTAAGAAAAAGAAAATCACTTGATTTAAGCGAGAAAACTCACTTAATTTAAGTGATTTTTACTTTCTTATATTAAGAAAGAAAAAGTCACTTGATTTAAGTGAGAAGAGTCACTTAATTTAAGTCAGTTTTACTTTCTTATATTAAGAAAGAAAAAGTCACTTGATTTAAGTGAGAAAAATCACTTAATTTAAGACAGTTTTACTTTCTTATATTAAGAAAGAAAAAGTCACTTGATTTAAGTGAGAAAACTCACTTAATTTAAGTGATTTTTACTTTCTTAAATTAAGAAAGAAAAAGTCACTTGATTTAAGTGAAAAAAGTCACTTGACTTAAGTGACAAAAGTCACTTAATTTAAGTGATTTTTACTTTCTTAAGTTAAGAAAGAAAAAGTCACTTGATTTAAGTGAGAGAAGTCACTTAATTTAAGTGACCTGCCGTTCTTAAATTAAGTGACTGCACATTCTTGAATTAAAAAAACATTTTTCTCTGTGTAATACTCGTATATTATATGATTTTCTGTTCATCGAATAACACAGCTATTCGAAAGAATTCTCTCGAGAAATGTTTTAAGGCGTTACATTTTGTTTCTTTCTTCAAAAAATAATTTTAGGTCTCAAATAAATTTCCAAGATTAACCAATTCCAAATAGAAAAAATCTTGAAAAATAGTTTCTCATATATCTGTAAAATCATGAGACTCAAATTTCAGGTCAAATCCGGAGTAAACGAAGCTGCCATTCCAGTGAACAGTTGTGGCCCAGGGCAGAGTTGGGTTGAAACGTCATGTTTCTTTCCACGAACTCGTATTGGGGTCCAGTATACAAGGCTGACCGTGAATATACCCGTAGGCGACCATGTAAAGGTACGAAAAAGAAATTGACTTGCCCAGAGGGAGAATCATCTCTCTTTCTCTCTCTCATCTGACATGCTTCTATGCTACAAACAACTCTTCAGGAAATCCCGTAAGTGACTAAAAAAGAAACTTTATATCCCAAGTAATACCGTTGAAAATAAAAGAAACTCAAGACGATAATAATCTCGTTGAAAATATCAGATTCCTATGAAATAAGGAAAAAAAAAAATATAAAGGTATTACAGGAGAACAATTTATTGTGACATTTTAATGCTATATTTCTTCACAAAAAATTAAAATGAAAACTAGTTTCAAAGAATAGAGAAAAAAAAAATAATATGAAACTAGTTAGAGTAAATGAAAAAAAAAACGAAAAGACGAGTGAATATCGTGTCTATAAGTCGTCCACGTCAGTGAAACTGAGGAAAGGGGTGTATTCTTACGATGAGACGCTAGAGTATGCCATTTGCGTACGGGCGTTCTATCCACATTGGTATTTATGACCTCGTCGGTGGTGAAGGAAGGGGTGCAGCAGCAACGACGAGTTTTATATACAGTGAGAATAGTGTACTGGTTTTGAAAGAGAGATAGAGGAGAGGACGTTCGGTCGTTGAATCGTCGGTGGCGTGCCAAGCACCAGGTCGAGCACACTCGTGTACTCCAGAGCTCGACGAACGCGTACCCAATGTCTCAGGCCTTCCTTTTCCTCAACTCGTCGTCATTCTCTTCACCCCGTTCAATTTTCTCTCTCTTTCTTTTTCTCCCCACCCTTTCGCTTTCTTATTCTCTTATCGACTTTTTCCACAGTAATGGACCTAAATAGGCTTATATCGATTAAACTATAACCATTGTATATATGTTGTGTTTTTCTTTTTTACATTCACAGAGAAAAATGTTTTTTTAATTTAAGAATGTGCAGTCACTTAATTTAAGTGACCTGCCATTCTTAAATTAAGTGACTTTTCTCACTTAAATCAAGTGACTTTCTCTTTCTTAATTTAAGAAAGTAAAACTTGCTTAAATTAAGCGACTTTTCTCACTTGAATCAAGAGACTTTTCTCACTTAAATCAAGTGACTTTTTCTTTCTTAATTTAAGAAAGTAAAACTTACTTAAATTAAGTGACTTTTCTCATTGGAATCAAGTGACCTGCCATTCTTAAATTAAGTGACTTTCCTCACTCAAATCAAGTGACTTTTTCTTTCTTAATTTAAGAAAGTAAAACGTACTTAAATTAAGTGACTTTTCTCACTCAAATCAAGCAACTATTTCTTTCTTAATTTAAGAACGTGAAAGTCACTTAAATTAAGTGACTTTTCTCACGTAAATCAAGTGACCTGCCATTCTTAAATTAAGTGACTTTTCTCACTCAAATCAAGTGACTTTTTCTTTCTTAATTTAAGAAAGTAAAACGTACTTAAATTAAGTGACGATATGGCACTTGCCCCTCCATGGGGATATAGCCAAAAGGAATAAGAAGAAATTAAGTGACTTTTCTCACTTACATCAAGTGACTTTTCTTACTTAAATCAAGTGACTTTTTTTTTCTTAATTTAAGAAAGTAAAACTCACTTAAATTGAGTGACTTTTCTCATTTAAATCAAGTGACCTGCCATTCTTAAATTAAGTGACTTTCCTCACTCAAATCAAGTGACTTTTTCTTTCTTAATTTAAGAAAGTAAAACGTACTTAAATTAAGTGACTTTTCTCACTCAAATCAAGCAACTATTTCTTTCTTAATTTAAGAACGTAAAAGTCACTTAAATTAAGTGACTTTTCTCACTTAAATCAAGTGATTTTTCTCACTTAAATCAATAAATTATTTCTTTCTTAATTTAAGAAAATAAAAGTCACTTAAATTAAGTGACTTTCCTCACTTAAATCAAGTGACTTTTCTTTCTTAATTTAAGTGACCTGAACATTCTTAAATTAAGTGACTGCACATTTTTAAATCAAGAAAACTTTTTTCTCTGTGTTTAATGCTTTTATCTTCTTTCAATACTTTATTCTGTACAGACAATTTTTCGTAAGAAGAGAACAGGATTATTATCGATGATGTGACATTACAGAGCACCATTTCTTGTAGGTTTGTCTGTGCTCAAAAACCAAGTCTACGAGAAGGTTTATAGGATCTGTACGTGACCGGTCGCTCTATGACAGATTTACGCTGTAGAAATGAATTTATTGTGGACATGGGCCACTGTTTTGTTAAAAGACAATTTAAGAGATGGCCCTGTTAGTTTTTTCATTCTCTCTCTCTCTCTCTCTTGCTTCTGCAAATGTTCTCTTAACAGAATTTTAAGGAAATTTATGATCGAGTTATTATTTAACGTGAAAAGTAGGTTATATTTCACTTGTGAATTAATTTTTTTCTTCAAGTAATTTTGAGGATTCTTTGAATTGAAAAATATTCAAGAATTCTCATGAAATGATGGGAAGAGAATAAGAGAAAAAGAAGAAAAAAGAAAATCTTTTCACTATTTTCATTCTGACACACCCAGATTTTTCCATCAAATTTATTAACTTTCTTCTTGAGTTTTTTATTCCAAATGAAATGTGTAGGGGATTCCTCAGGGGTGTAAGAAATTGCCACGTGTTTTCTTGCAGAAGCACTAGTTTTCATTTGTTCTTTTTTTTTCCCTCAGTTGTATATATAGAAAAATGTCGTACGTTTTTATCACGAGAAAGAGAGAGAGAGAGAAAGTGGTGTGGCGCAAAAGTGTGAGAGTGTGTTGAAGAAGAAGTTCCGGTGGAGCAACTCCAAACCACTCCCAGTGGGATCTTTTAGCTGGCCCCCAGGAAAAAGCCCAGCTTTTCAGGGTGGACAAGGGCAACATACCAAGTATGTGATAAAAGACATATTTTTCCTTCGATACGAGAATG
The DNA here is from genome assembly GCA_963921955.1 of Aleiodes alternator. Classification (NCBI taxonomy): domain Eukaryota; kingdom Metazoa; phylum Arthropoda; class Insecta; order Hymenoptera; family Braconidae; genus Aleiodes; species Aleiodes alternator. The sequence goes on along the minus strand of OY998108.1, from coordinate 10,457,980 downwards.
TACTTTCACACGTGAAAGGGATGAAAACGTTTCACACCTTTTCCACCAAAAATAACTTGACCACAAGAAACAAAATAATAATTAAACGACTCAACTAGGGGTGTGCGGATATTCGAAGTTTTGAATTATTCAGTGTGAATTGAATTTGAATAATTCAATTGGAAAATGAATCAAATTCTCGAATATTTGAATTATTCGAATAATTTAAATATTGAAATTTTTTGAATTTTTCGAATTTTTTGAATTATTTGAATTTTTCGAATTATTTGAATTTTTGGAATTATTTGAATTTTTCGAATTTTTGGAATTATTTGAATTTTTCGAATTATTTGAATTATTTGAATTTTTTGAATTATTTGAATTTTTCGAATTATTTGAATTATTTGAATTTTTTGAATTTTTCGAATTTTTCGAATTATTTGGATTTTTCGAATTATTTGGATTTTTCGAATTATTCAAATTATTTGAATTTTTCGAATTATTTGAATTTTTTGAATTATTTGAATTTTTCGAATTTTTGGAATTATTTGAATTTTTCGAATTATTTGAATTATTTGAATTTTTTGAATTTTTCGAATTATTTGGATTTTTCGAATTATTCAAATTATTTGAATTTTTCGAATTATTTGAATTATTTGAATTTTTTGAATTTTTCGAATTATTTGGATTTTTCGAATTATTCAAATTATTTGAATTTTTCGAATTATTTGAATTTTTTGAATTATTTGAATTTTTCGAATTATTTGGATTTTTCGAATTATTCAAATTATTTGAATTTTTCGAATTATTTGAATTTTTTGAATTATTTGAATTTTTCGAATTTTTGGAATTATTTGAATTTTTCGAATTATTTGAATTATTTGAATTTTTTGAATTTTTCGAATTATTTGGATTTTTCGAATTATTCAAATTATTTGAATTTTTCGAATTATTTGAATTTTTTGAATTATTTGAATTTTTCGAATTATTTGAATTTTTCGAATTATTTGAATATTTCGAATTATTCGAGTTTTTCGAATTATTTGGATTTTTCGAATTATTCAAATTATTTGAATTTTTCGAATTATTTGAATTTTTGGAATTATTTAAATTATTCGAATTTTTCAAATTATTCGAATATTTCGAATGATTTGAATTCTACTAGTATTTCAAATTCTACGAATATTCCGAATTGATCGAATAATTCATCTTTCGAATATTTAAACTGAATGATATTATTCAATTCAATTCGACTCATTTACAATTTGCACACCCCTAGACTCAACATATTTTCGAGTGATTAAATAAATTTGTGGTAAAACGTAAAAAAAAGGGAAATATTATTTTTTATAATGAAACATAATTCATAATAATTATTCACACGAGACCATTTCCTGCTGTCAGCAAAAAAAAAAAAAAATAAGGAAAGAAATGACGAAAGTGTTGGTTAATTATGGTAAAAAAAACTTCACTTTTGATGTGTGAATATTCTTTGTATTTCAGTCGTGTAATACGTGCATGAAGAGCAGCAGAACGTGACGTCCAGAGATGGCCACAATTCCATTATAAAAATAAAACACATGGAAAAAATTGTGTACTAAACGAAAAAGTGAGAAGAAGGGGAAGAATATTAAAATTTCACACTCATCAGAAAGAACAGGTCAGTTGATTGCAACAATTTTACTGTTACGCATAAATACGATGGAGTCAGGGACAAAAAAAAACATATTACATAATAATTTCGGAGTATGAGTGAATAAATATAACTCCGAAGCAAAAATACGAAATTCCTCTATTTCTCTCTCATTTTCTCATTCTCTCTTATTTTCTGCATCTCGTTGTCACACGTTCCACTCCGATTCCTCGCGCATTCACCTCTATTTATTCCATCTACATTCAAATTTCACACTGGCAACATGAAACATAGTCTCTTCATATTATCAAGTGAAAAAAAAAAAAGGATAAAATAAAATAATGAAAATTAATTTATTGTACTCGTTTTACTGGGTTGAAAAATACGATTCATTGAGCAATTAATCAATATTTTAATAGTCAACGTTAAAGTGAAAATTAACGCTTCAAAACGTGATGGCTTTTTATCCATCGATTAATTGAAAAAAAAAAAAAAAAAAAAAAAAAAAAAAGGAACTAAATGAAACTAATAAAATGGAAAATTCAATGATGAATGAAATAAATGACTTTTTCGTGTAATAAAGAGAACTAATAATTTTGTAGTCATTCCAAGTGGAATGCAGAGAGAGGTTTGGAATTGTCGCAATAGCTACTGCTGCATACCTGAACGTTTTATGGATGTACAACGGTCCATATACTCCACTGGGAATTTCCAAAAGTGGGGAAAAGTGAGAGAGACAGATAGAGAGAGAGAGAAAGATACAGTGTCATTTACGTGGGTTACTGACTGCACATGAGTACTATGTTTTCAAGTGGCTGTTATGATACATATAAAGCCAACCATGCTCCACTTGTAATTTTGTAATTTGTTGATAATAGTTAATATGACAAAAGGGCATACAACACTGTGGGAATTATTAAATGAATCAAGGGAACATTATGTCCAATCATTAACTGACAATGAAAAAAAAAATTTATTAATCCCTCTTTTCTCGTGGAAAAATCTATCCCGTATGATTTCATTGGAATACTCATTTCATTGGCATGAATCATGAATTCTTTGAAAGCATTTATTTTTCATCCGGATATTATTCATCCGGTGAAAGTCAAAATTACATTGATGAAAAAGTGATTTAGAGGATTTTTTTTCATTCGCTGGATTAATGTAAAAATGAATGTTTTTTCTTTTTAACTGACTTTTCCATTCAATTTAATTAAAAAAATGGCAATTAAAAGTTAACAGAGAAAAATACAGTAATTGAAAAAAAAAAACTGGGAGAATTTTGTTTTTTTTTTTTTTTTTTTTTTTTTCGTTTGAAAATAAAAATAACTAGGAAGCAACAAAACTGAAAGATTTAACTGGAAATTCATTGTTTCTTGATGCGTTAAGCAGCACTGGAAATCAAACAAAAACTTCGAAAATTGTTGGCTTTTGTTCTTTCTATTATCAACGCTGTTATTGTTATTATTATTATTTTTTTTTCTATCAACTGAAATTTCCACTGTTATTCAGCAAATACGCAGGTAGAGTATAAAGTGAGTACGTTGGTGACGTTATATGAGACAACATACAGTGATGGGTTTATATAACGCCCAATGCCTCCTAGGTCCAGTGGGTTTGGTTCGTGTGTGTGTGTGTGTGACTGGGGGGCTTTGTAGTTTGCCACTGGACTGACATAATTTCGGTGGCACAGTCTAATAATGGGCCCTTTGTAGACAGTATACGTACTCAGTACAGGTGCTGAACTAATGGGTTCTGTCTATTACACTGAAGATTTTGGCTCTCCTTCAGCTGTTACTTTTGTTAAATTATGATATTCTCGTTTGTCTTGAGGTATAAATTAAATTCAAGGTTTTTCTTTTGTGATTTACAAAAGTGAAATTTTGAATATTAATTATCATGAAGAAATTGGATTGGACAAAAAGGCGCAAGTCCTATGCATTCATGCTACTTTATTACTGAAGTACTCAATAATGTGATGAAAAGATAATAATAATGATAATTTGAGGGTTTTTACCATTTTTTTTGTAATAAAAGGCAAAAAAAATCGTTGCATTTTGGAGGCAAAAAGGAGCAAGTCTCTGGACTTAAGCCCCTTCATTTCTGAGGTCCTAACATAGACTTTTTAGAGACAAAAATATATTATATAGGGGAAAGTGGGGCAAAATAGACCCACATAGCAACATAATTAAGGAATTTTTTTTGAAATGAAGGACTGGACGAAAAAATCTGAAAAAATTTGAGAAAATCCTCCAACATATCTATATTGTTTGTAAATTTTTTCAGATTTTTTTAAGCGACCGCTGCTTTTTAAAAAAATCTCGAGTAAACTCATCTTCTAGGTCCTTTTTCCCCCACTCTCCCCTACTATCATGTATAATATATTATATTACTATATAATATATAATAATATAATATATTATACTATTATATAATATATAATAACATAATATATTATATTATATATATACTATATATATATAGATATATACTATGTAGTATATAATATATATTCGGATAAGTGATGACAGAAAATGTCCCATACTTTTTTATATTATGGAAATTGGATTTTCTATTTTCGTTTAAGTGAAATTTTTTCATGCAATCAATTGATCATTAAGAATTTTTTATTGTTTGGCTTTTTTATGAACTTTTTCCTTTTTTATAGCTGAGTAACTATTGCGAAAACTCATTTATCCATCATAAATCATGAGATAATTTCATATTGTGAAAGAGAAATCTAATCATCTGTAAATTTTATAAAAATGGAAAGTTTTGATGAATTTAACGAGATAATTTACATTGTAATTAAATTGTATTGAGTGTCAGAAATTAGTCTCTCCCTATTGAAAAACCACTCGGGGAATATTACACGTCAGTTGTAATTTGTACTGAGGCTACACAGAGAAAAATGCTTTCTTAATTTACGAATGTGCAGGTCACTTAAATTAAGAAAGAGAAGTCACTTGATTTAAGTGAGAAAATTCACTTAATTTAAGTGATTTTTACTTTCTTAAATTAAGAAAGAAATAGCCACTTGATTTAAGTGAGAAAAGTCACTTAATTTAAGTGACTTTTACTTTCTTAAATTAAGAAAGAAATAGTCACTTGATTTAAGTGAGAAAAGTCACTTAATTTAAGTGACTTTTACTTTCTTAAATTAAGAAAGATAAAGTCACTTGATTTAAGTGACAAAGGTCACTTAATTTGAGTGAGAAAAGTCACTTAATTTAAGTGAGTTATACTTTCTTAAATTAAGAGAGAGAAAATCACTTGATTTAAGCGATAAAATTCACTTAATTTAAGTGACTTTTACTTTCTTAAATTATGAAAGAAAGAGTCACTTGATTTAAGTGAGAAAAGTCACTTAATTTAAGTGAGTTTTACTTTCTTAAATTAAGAAAGAGAAAGTCACTTGATTTAAGTGACAAAAGTGACTTAATTTAAGTGAGTTTTACTTTCTTAAATTAAGAAAGATAAAGTCACTTGATTTAAGTGACAAAGGTCACTTAATTTGAGTGAGAAAAGTCACTTAATTTAAGTGAGTTATACTTTCTTAAATTAAGAGAGAGAAAATCACTTGATTTAAGCGATAAAATTCACTTAATTTAAGTGACTTTTACTTTCTTAAATTAAGAAAGAAAGAGTCACTTGATTTAAGTGAGAAAAGTCACTTAATTTAAGTGAGTTTTACTTTCTTAAATTAAGAAAGATAAAGTCACTTGATTTAAGTGACAAAGGTCACTTAATTTGAGTGAGAAAAGTCACTTAATTTAAGTGAGTTATACTTTCTTAAATTAAGAAAGAGAAAGTCACTTGATTTAAGTGACAAAAGTGACTTAATTTAAGTGACCTGCCATTCTTAAATTAAGTAACTGCACATTCTTAAATTAAGAAAACATTTTTCTCTGTGTATTTGATAATGTTTCTGCAGTCTCACTTTTCCCGTTTTTGGTTCACCAGCAATTCACGGATTTCTCTCGTTACACGTCCAGCTGGAGCAGTTTAATAGAATTTTCTCCCCCAATTCAAATTGTTCGTGAGTAGGTGAATAGCAACACATACGTATGTAAAACTCTAGTTGCACGTAGTTGCAAGAACAATAACCCTCTTGCTTGTCTATAAATATGTATATATATACATATATATTAAATCGTATGTCTCTAAAATTCACTGTCTCACTTCACCACGAATTTCTGCTAACTTTCACGACCTTGATTTAATGCAGGATCGATTTTGCGTCTCTGCATACACTGTTTAAACTGATATATGATCGTGTTTGCGTTCGTGTGTGTGTGTATATCTATAGGTGTGTATAATCAGAGGAATCGAATAAATGGTATGCAGCATTCTCGAAAGTTTACAAACTATCACTTATATCTACAGCTTTGATTACCTTGTTGAGAATCATAAGTTTGTGTAGAAAATCAGACGAGTAGGGACTATCTATCACTGGCGAATGTCATCTATTATTAAATTAAATATTCGACCTTAATATATATCAATGTATGAAGTGTGTGGCCTTTTTGGTCGCTTAATTAATTAGAAAAAAATATATAAAAAAAGAAACATTGAATTTTAACATTGAAAACTTAATTTTCGTAAATATGATATATGATCGATTGTAGTTCTATTGTCTTAGTCCTAATTCATTCACTGTTAGAAAAAAATTTAAATTTCATAGGAAATTCGATGAAAATTTTAATAAACGTGATACTGAATGTTTTTTAATGGGAAAATGCTTTTGAAATTTGTGAGTTTCCGAAGAAATTCAGAGAAATCTATGAGTTTTAAGTAGAATTGAGACGAAAATTCTGCAATTCACTTAAATTTTTAATTTTTTCTTGAAATTTTCCTATTTTTTCTCAATTTCCAAGAAACAATTGAACTGAAATCTACAAATTTCATTGATATTCAGGCATGAAATTATTTGAAAATCGATGATTTGTTCATTTTTCAATGACGTAATTATCTGGAATTTCAGTAGAGATATAACCTGTTTAAAATTTCTGTGATTTTGCACGGAAAATTCAGACAGAAATTTTTAACAGTGTTCATATGACATCAAGCTGACAACTTAATTGTTTTTCATATAAAAATGCATTTGTAACAGTATTGTCAATTTATAATAATAATTATTTATCATATTCAGTTTAGGCAACTCATTGCAACCAATAATAATGAAAATTTCAACATTTATTATTAAAAAAAAATTTCTTTTTTAAATCATGTTAATTTCAAATGTGTGATTAAGCACAGAACTTCTTCAATCCTATTTAAAGGTATTTATAAGAAAATCATTAACAATAGTAAATCGATAAACTTGTAATTTTATAATTATTTTGTATTAAAATTATTCCAGTTTTCTGATTTTATATTAAATAAGCACCCTGAAGAGGACTTCACAAAGAAGTTGAAACGTTGGTACAAAGTAAAATCAATGTTTTTTTTTTTTTTTTCTATTTAATTCACTTGAGAGCAGCGACCAAAAAGGCCACACACTTCATACATTGTCATCTATTATTAATTAAAAATTTGACTGACATATGAGCATTTAAAGTTGGAGAGATTTGAGCACAAACAGCGTTTTTCCAAAAATGAAAATGGTCGTAAAATTTTCAAAAAAATTTTTTTTGTTTTTTTTTGTGGGAAATGACTTGTCTTGAGCATTTCCACAACATATCAAAAAATGAAAAAAATCCAAAAAACGAGTGAAATAGCGTGGAATGCCTCATAAACTTAAATTTTGGAAATTTATTATAATTTTCTAGAGTAAGCATGACATTCCATTGTACGTTAATTGCGCAATTATACGCTGTTTGGTGAGAATGTATTTGCATAGTGTGGTGTTAGACTGATAACATTTACTTTTTAGTAGGTAGACATCGTTGGGCCCTCGTATCATAAACGTAGTGGCATTTTATTGGGGCCACAAATTTTGAGATTTTTTTTTTCACTCCGAAATTTTATCTTCAAGGGTTAGACTTGTTTCGGAGATTTTTACTGAGAATTTTATATTCAATCAACTCAGTCTTTAAAATTTTATCATCAAGTTGATTGTAGGGGAGAGTGGGGCAAAATGGACCTAAAAGACGAGATGACTCGAGATTTTTTTTTAAAAAGCAGCGGTTGCTTCAAAAAATCTGAAAAAATTTACAAACAATATACATATGTTGGATGATTTTCTCAATTTTTTTCAGATTTTTTTGTCGAGTCCTTCATTCCAAAAAAAAATCCTCTATCATGTTACTATGAGGGTCCATTTTGCCCCACTCTCCCCTAATAAAAAAAAAAAAAAAAAAAAAAGTTGATTGTAAAACACTGGAAATTTGTTGTACATTAACATTCTCCAATGATTTTTATGTTAATGATTCGAAGAGACAAGTGGTTGGAAATTTCTTCTTCTTCGGATTTTTTTTCCCTTCATATTTTACTCATGAATTTACTTTGTGTTTTGCCTTTACTCACCGTAACACAAGAGCAATGCCAAATTAATCCTTAGGAATTTCATGATCCTAGATTGCTCTTTCGTATCCATTTTGCTGGTATTCACGATGTCTCTTCATCCACGTTCGAAATAATAAAAAATTCCACAAGCACAAAAAAAAGAGAAAAAAAAGAAATGTAAAGAACAAAAACTTTTTTTTTTTTTTAAAGAACAAAAAACTTGGTAAATGTGTTTTTCACTGGGTAATACGTCAAGTTTTCAAAATTTACTGAAATTTCCTTCAGTAAACACCACAAAATTTAAAAACAAATCCTCACTATATAATCGAACATTTTTATTTTTTTTTTCCTTTTCGTGAAATATATATTTTCATATAAATATTTCACTTTTCACCACTTTAATTTTTTTTCGTAAACAATAATAATAGAAAACACACTAAAATATCCTTGTCAGCCAATCATTGGGTAATAAAAATTATTTCAACACAAGTTGAATACATTTATGATAAATAATAATGAAAATTTCACTCAAAGAATCCATTTCTCCTCAAATCACTCGAAAAAGCACACACAAATTTGAAAAATTCCATCTGTTGCATTCGGAGTAATTTCCTTTTATTTTCCAAATTTCAAACAAAAAAATAAATTACACATACACACATAGAAACACACAGACACACAGAACACACGTACACACACTTAAATAAAAAAATTTCCAAAGTATCCACTGATTGTTTTCCAATGAAATTAAATTTTTTTTTTTTCACAATTTTTTGGTTCACACGAATTTTCTTTCGTGCAGAAAAAAATCTCTCCTTGGCGCGAAAAAAAAGTGAGAGACTCAAAGTTGCCGTTGGATTTTAGTGCGAAATACAGAGATGAAATTGGGTAAAGTAAGAGCGCCTCTCAACGGTCGCACGGCAACTGAGCGTCCTGACGCGTACCACCAATGAAACCCCCCCCACTAGACTCGCCACACTGTTCTTTCTTTCCCTCTCTTCTACCCCCTCCCCCCTCTCTCTTGCTCGCTCGCACTCATTTATATACTTGGTTTTTTTTTGTTCTTCTCTCTATTTCTCTCGTCCCGTGCACTCATGGAGGGGGAATGCGTGCCGTAGAAAGAAGAGAGGGGGCAGAAGGAAGAGAATGTACACACACAAGGGAAGCCGTTTTCTCGACAGAAATTGGAGGGGATGAGCGAGACTGCGCGCTTGTCGGAGAAAATTGTGGAGAAATAAAGCGTGGGAGAGAGAGAGAGAGAAGAAGAGTGGCATAGGGACGATTTTCGGCCCTCCGATCCCTTGTGGCAGGTGGTTCTCTTCCTTTGGGCCAACACAGCCGGTAAAAACCGACCGTTTCCTTTTTTTTTTTTCATTTTCAAAATTTATTTCAACCTTTGGTGAAGTAAAAAAATGATTTCAATTATTATTCAGAAGTGCAATCGGGGAAAAAACAAAATTTTTGGATAAAATTGTTAATAATAATTTGGACAAGATGGAATTTTTTAATTTGATCCTGTGAATCTGGAAAGGATGATAAAGAGGGATAAATAAGCTCTAGAAACCAAAAATTAATTGAAAAATTTTCATTAATTTTTACATTTCTCCCAATTTTTCGAGATTCAAAGGGATGTTGGAGATAATGAAAATTTTTCAATTCTCAATTAATTTTCTTGTTTCTAAACTGAAGGTTTGAGAATTTGAGAATTTCATCTTATATAAATTGTTATTAACGATTTCATAGTAAAAATTTAACTTTTTACCGATTGTACCTCTCAATTCACGAGTGTAGTGGAATAACAGGTTAAGTCGGAAAAAGTGAATTTTTCAGGAGAGCCGAAAAACCGTAAAATGATGATGCGAGCACCATTTTGCGCTACATTTATGATGAAAGTCATTAATCCGCAGTCAATTAAGATATTCAAAAGCTATTGTTATCGGCAGTCTTTTTTTTCTATAATTTTGACTTAACTTGAAATTTATGGAAAGAAATTTAAGTTATGTCGACTTAACTCCCTTAAAAATTATAAGAGATTCGAGTTATGTCTACTTAACTCCCCCAGAAATTATAAGAAATTTAAGTTATGTTGACTTAACTTTTATATGTATAATTCAGAAGTGTAGTGAAATAACAGGTTAAGTCATATAGGTTTACCATATATACTTAACCTGTTATTCCACTACACTCGTGAATTATTTTTCCAGGTAAAGTCGACATAACTTGAATTGTTTTTGAAAAATTGCCAAAAGTGAACTTAACCTGTTATGCATGTTCAAAAATGAGGCCTTAAATGGTCATACTCAGCCAAATCCTTTTTGTGAGACATGTGTCCATACATTTTAAGGCAAATTCCGATAAAATCTCATTTTCGACAAAAATTGACTTAACCTGTTATTCCACTACACTCGTGAATTATCCTTAAGCATCTCGCTTAAACTGTTTTTTTTTTAATTTTTATTTTTAAACTGTTGAAATCTCTTTTGAGAAGCCGGCAATTATTTACCTACAGGTATTTGTGCAAGTGACATTCGTTAATTTCACTCGAATTCCTCTCATTTACATTTATCGAATGTTTACGAGCAATTTCCTATGTAATTCCAAACATTAAGGATTCGTCTCATCTATTAATTGGAGGCAATAGTTTTCATGTCAAACACTGGGATTTTGGGATATTTAACGAAGTGAATTTTCGGGAAAAGAGGAGAAAGGCCTGAGGTTTCTTGGACCGGATATCTTCGTGAACGGAGAGGGCGTTTCGGCAATGGCAGGTGCAAACGCCAAAGACTTGAAAGGAAAGAGAGAGAGAGAGAAAGAAATAGTTGATGGAGAAATTAAAGTCACTTCGAGTGGCAAACTCATGCAGCAAGATGGAGTATGGAAACTGCTGGGTAATGAGCGGTTTCTCTGTGATACGAATTTCTTGATGATGAGATTTTTGCGATTTAAAACATTTTTTTTTCTTCTCTTTTAACTCAAAAGATATTTGAATTTTTGTTATACTAGACTTTGACGAGCGCACCTTTTTTGGATGGTGCTCTTCAAAATTTATATATATTTTTACACATATTCCTGAATTGACCGTCTTTGAAATGAAGAAAAATTAATGTAAAGCGCGTTTTCACGCACAAAAAGCAGCAATTTGCCCGTTTGAGGAAGAAATACGTTTTTTTTCAAATTAATGCATTTTGGAGGCAAAAAAGGCGCAAGTCCTTTGCATTCATGCCACTTTATTACTGAAGTCCTCAATAATATGATGAAAAGATAATAATAATGATAATTTGAGGGTTTTTTTACTATTTTTTTTGCAATAAAAGGCAAAAAAAAATCGTTGCATTTTAGAGTTAAAAAGGAGCAAGTCTCTGGACTTAAGCCCCTCCATTTCTGAGGTCCTAACATAGACTTTTTAGAGACAAAAATATATTATATACTATATAGTATAGTATAGGGGAAGGTGGGGCAAAATGGATACATGAAAATTTTTAGGCAAATATTATGGAAAACTCTTGAAATTGATAGAAATATTGATGCTAGATTGTTTTTGATGATTTCATTGGAAAGCTGAGGAAATTTTGTGCTGGAAACGAGTGTCGGAATTAATTTTTTTGAATTTTTGTCGATTTTGACTTTTTTGAGCATTTTAGAGGGGTGAAACTCTTTCTTTTTTTGGAAATATTCAATTTTTTAAAATTATCTTCGGTTTTATTTGTCGTAGAATAAAAATTCCGATGGGAGGTGAAAGGTGAGATCATTTGCCATCGATTCATGGGGTTTTCAATGCAAAAATATCGATTTTTAAGGTATTTATGGGCATTTTTGTGAAACAGTTTTGTGAAACAGTTTTTGGCTCATAACTATCCCAAAAATTGATATTTTTGGATTCAAAGCCCCATAAATCGATGGAAAATGAGCTCACCTTTCATTTGAGACCAACCAAGAATTGCTACGACCAATAGAACCAGAGATATTTGCAAAAAACTGAAAATTTTCAAAAAAGGAAAGGATTTTTTGGGATTTTTACCCCTCAAAAATGCCAAAAACTATCGAATTTTCGAAAAAAAAACGAAAAAAATACATCTGACACTCGTTTTCCAGCTGAAATTTCCTCAGCTTCTCAATAGAATCATCGAAAAAAATCCATCTCTCACCGCTTCATTACAGTGTCCATTTTGCCCCACTCTCCCCTATCTATCATACATATTCGGATAAGTGATGACAGAAAATGTCCCATACTTTTTTATATTATGGAATGTTAAAAACAAAAAAATTCTACACATTAATTGCTGTCCATAATTCTCATTAAACGTTAAAAATTAATAGATGATGGATTTAAACGAGAATGGATGGAAATATTCTACTATAAAAATGATGAAAATGCATTTAACCATTGTTGCACAATTTTTAACATCAAAAATTTTCCATTTTTCAATTTTATTCCAATTAAAAATATCGGTAGAATGAATATCCAGAAGCATTTGTGACAATAAATTATTTTTCATCACTAGATGAAAATCAAAATAATTCACAGGCGTTGAATATTATCGTTAGATATTCATGATTTGACTTGAATTTTTTTCCTTGTCAAATGCATAAATCACAGAATGGTCGTGCAGATTATTTTCAGTGGCTTCTAGTTCGGGAGATTAAAATCATAAAAAAATCACTATTTCAAGTGAAAAATGCAGAAAATAACGAAGAGAAAGAGAGAGAGAATGAAAAAAATCGGTAAAAACGTTGAAGAGTAAAGGGCAAAGGGTGGGAGAAGAGTTATACACACAGAGAACGTGGCAATATAACTCACAAACTGGGCGAGAGCACCTGCCGCCCCTCTTGAATAGTCCGAGAGCTTTGGATCGCGCATGTAAATAATGCATTAGCATACACAGTACAGGCTTTTCAAAAAAATGAAAAAAAAAAAAATTATTTACCGGTACATGAGTCATTTGAAAATTATTCTTTTAAATTATCGACTCATTCATATGTTCATATATATTCATCATTTATTAAAGATATTAAAATGACAAAAACTTTCTTTGTACTAGTGTAAATATAAGTGCCTTTACTTATTCATTTCTCGTGAAAAACAGACGAAACCTTTCTTTCTTATCGTCGTGAAGCATTTTCAAGTACTTTTTACGTTTTCAAGAGAAGAAAGAAGTACATTCTTCTCGTTGCATTTTTATAACTAACTGTGCACGTGTTATGAAATAATGCATTGGAGAATCTAGAAAAAAAAAGGGTTCTTTATTGATTTCAAGAGTAAAGGAAAAGATGTGAGGAAAAATTCTGACATTGAAAACATTGAACTCTGATTTACGATTTGATGAAAAAAAAAAAAAAACACGAAATTCTTCGTGAAAACAAAATGTAAATGACATACACAGAGAAAAATGTTTTCTTAATTTAAGAATGTGCAGTCATTTAATTTAAGTGACTTTTACTTTCTTAAATTAAGAAAGAAAAAGTCACTTGATTCAAGTGAGAAAAGTCACTTAATTTAAGTGAGAAAAGTCACTTAATTTAAGTGAGTTTTACTTTCTTAAATTAATAAAGAAATAGTTACTTGATTTAAGTGAAAAAAGTCACTTAATTTAAGTGAGTTTCACTTTCTTAAATTAAGAAAGAAAAAGTCACTTGATTCAAGTGAGAAAAGTCACTTAATTTAAGTGACTTTTACTTTCTTAAATTAAGAAAGAAGAAGTTCTCGATTCAAGTGAGAAAAATCACTTGATTTAAGTGAGAAAAGTCACTTGATTCAAGTGAGTTTTACTTTCTTAAATTAAGAAAGAAAAAGTTACTTGATTTAAGTGAAAAAAGTCACTTAATTTAAGTGAGTTTCACTTTCTTAAATTAAGAAAGAAAAAGTCACTTGATTCAAGTGAGAAAAGTCACTTAATTTAAGTGAGTTTTACTTTCTTAAATTAAGAAAGAAAAAGTCACTTGATTCAAGTGAGAAAAGTCATTTAATTTAAGTGACTTTACTTCCTTAAATTAAGAAAGAAGAAGTTACTTGATTTAAGTGAGAAAAGTTACTTAATTTAAGTGAGTTTCACTTGCTTAAATTAAGAAAGAAAAAGTCACTTGATTCAAGTGAGAAAAGTCATTTAATTTAAGTGACTTTACTTCCTTAAATTAAGAAAGAAGAAGTTACTTGATTTAAGTGAGAAAAGTTACTTAATTTAAGTGAGTTTCACTTGCTTAAATTAAGAAAGAAAAAGTCACTTGATTCAAGTGAGAAAAGTCACTTAATTTAAGTGACTTTTACTTTCTTAAATTAGGAAAGAAAAAGTCATTTGATTCAAGTGAGAAAAGTCACTGAATTCAAGAATGGCAGGTCACTTAAATTAAGTGACTGCACATTCTTAAATTAAGAAAACATTTTTCTCTGTGCAACATCTTTTTTTGCACACGACATATGGTGAATGCGGGGGCACACTGGATAGGGGAGAAAGTCGTTAACAGTTGGAAGAAAAGAAGTGAGGGAAGAAAAGGAAGTAGCCTAGAAAATAAGAACGGTCGCTCGATGATGTCTCCGTACGAGGCAATTTTCTTTTTCGCCGATTGTACCTAAGAGTTGGAAGAGAGCGTTAGGACATGAGGGGCAGGGAGGAGGCTCTTCTCTCACTCGTCCAAAGGGCCAATGGAAATAGGAGAGTGGGTCTCGTGCTCGTTTAAAGAACGTTTTCAACTTGAACGCGCCGAGGCGAATACACTGGAGAAGATGAAAAAGAAGTGGTATAGTATAAGAGCAGGTGTCCAGCGTTTCTCCTTCACTCTCATGCCCTATTCCCTTATATACAACATTACTTGGATCTTCTTTTTCTTTGCTTCCGATCTGTTCCACGTATACCTGCTATATGTACCTGAGTCTTCGTCCAATATAACCTCGACTTAAAAACCATCTGCCGGGAGGTTTTTTTCGGAGATATCCACCAACGCCCTTCTTTCTTCCACCAATTCTCGAATTTCATATGCATATATATATCTATATATTTATCTCTGTTTTATTTTTTTGTTCAGTGTGCTTAGAAAATTTTAAAAATTCACCTCATGGAAACGTGAGTTTGCAGCTGCCTCTGCAGCACTCGGTTGTTTTCATCTGTTGCAAATCCCTTCTGGATATTACTAAATTTATTCAACATCACTGATTTCTCATATTGATAGAAAAGTAATTGAAGTATTTTAAACATTTTCTCAAGGGGCTACACAGAGAAAACTGTTTTCTTAATTTAAGAATGGGCAGTTCACTTGAATTAAGGAAGAAAAGTCACTTGATTCAAGTGAAAAAAGTCACTTGATTTAAGTCAGAAAAGTCACTTAATTTAAGTGAGAAAAGTCACTTGATTTAAGTGAGGAAAGTCACTTAATTTAAGTGAGAAAAGTCACTTAATTTAAGTGACTTTTACTTTCTTAAATTAAGAAAAAAATAGTTACTTGATTTAAGTGAGAAAAGTCACGTGATTTAAGTTAGAAAAGTCACTTAAATTAAGAATGGCATGTCACTTAAATTAAGTGACTGCACATTCTTGAATTAAGATAAAATTTTTCTCTGTCTATTCACTTATTATGAAGTTCCTTGAAATCATTATTTTCCATTCTATTTGATTTCAAGTGGCACTCAATGATTTTCAAGGAATAAATTCAGAGAGATTTGACGATTTATTTGAATTTTTTTTTGCCACTAAATTATCATTCAATGAAATTGCATATTTCAATAGATCAAATCAGGTCGAAGTAAATTTGGAGGATTTCAAGAACACTTGAATTATTTTTCATCGACTTCATTATTTTATCTGGTTCACCACTTTTACGTGATTTTGGGCGATTTTGCGTGATTGTCGAGAAGTCAGTGAAATCATGCATTCTATCGGTGATTTCAATGATTTTCCTGTATTTGCTGGTTTACAGTGATTTATGAAATTATTTTTCACTGAAGTGACAATGAGATTTCACTACTGAAATAGGGTGAATCGTTCAATGATCTGACAAATGGGATTTGATGATAACTCACATTAGAGGGTTTTATAAGCTTTCATTGAATTTATGGTTATTATATCGTTCTCGTGAAAGTGATAACGTGATATCTCACATTACAGTCCTTCAGATTTTATCACATGGAAAATCTACAGTAGAAAGAAATTTTATTCTGCCTATTAATATTATCTTGAAGAATTGTTGAAATTTTTTTTCTTCCAGTCATATCAAAACCAATAATTCACGAGTGTAGTGGAATAACAGGTTAAGTTGGAAAAAGCGAATTTTTCAGGAGAGCCGAAAAACCGTAAAATGATGATGCGAGCACCATTTTGCGCTACATTTATGATGAAAGTCATTGATCCGCAGTCAATTAAGATATTCAAAAGCTATTGTTATCGGCAGTCTTTTTTTTCTATAATTTTGACTTAACTTGAAATTTATGGATAGAAATTTAAGTTATGTCGACTTAGCTCCCTTAAAAATTATAAGAGATTCGAGTTATGTCTACTTAACTCCCCCAGAAATTATAAGAAATTTAAGTTATGTTGACTTAACTCTTATATGTATAATTCAGGAGTGTAGTGAAATAACAGGTTAAGTCATATAGGTTTACCATATATACTTAACCTGTTATTCCACTACACTCGTGAATTATTTTTCCAGGTTAAGTCGACATAACTTGAATTGTTTTTTGAAAAATTGCCAAAGTGAACTTAACCTGTTATGCATATTCAAAAATGAGGCCTTAAATGGTCATACTCAGCCAAATCCTTTTTGTGAGACATGTGTCCATACATTTTACGGCAAATTCTGATAAAATCTCATTTTCGACAAAAATTGACTTAACCTGTTATTCCACTACACTCGTGAATTAGTCTCAAATATATTCGAATAAAACTGATTTTTGAAATATATATAGGCAAAAAAAGGTTGCCGGAGTTCAATTTGAGAAATTATCAGAAAAAATTTCAGGAAAATTTTATAAAAAGTTTTATAAAAATTTCAGAAAAATTCCGCAAAATTCTGAAAAATCTCAAATATATTAGAATAAAACTGTTTTTTTTGTTTTGTTTTCTAAAACTTTTTTATTTTTAAAGGAATAATTTCATTTGTTGAATTTTTTTTTTAGAATCTAGTCAATTCCTTTTAATTGCATGTGGTTAATAATTAATGGGGGATTTTTAATGAAGAGAATTGAATTATAACGTTGCGGAAACTATGATTATCACTGTAATTATCAAAGCTAGCTAGCATCATCGAATTTCACCTTTTAATAATTTAAAAATTGAGAGAATCCTTTATGAACAACGCGACAGCCATTATAAGCCAGGAAACAGACGTGTCAGACGTCTCGTGGAAAACCGATGGCTTACTATGACATTATATATCAACGATTAGAGAACTAATTAAATTTGATACGACGGTAGAGCGTCATTTTGTTGGATGATGAACGAAAAAAAAATCTAACGCTTCATTTTTCGTAATTTTATGATAGAAATAGTTTGCTGAATAGAGTGATATATTAAAAAATTCTCCACCAATAGAGATAATATGAAAGAAAGATGTTTTCTAGATAAAAACATAGATTTGATCAAATAAAAATGCAGAGAAAATGATAGTACGTAATTAGAATATATATTCTTTACGGATTTTTGAAAACAAGCAAATATTTTTTTTGTTAATATAATTCTTGCGATTTTAATATATTCCGAATTTATTTTGTATGGGTATGATTTTTTTTGAGTCCCTGATTTCTTCTTTATTGGAACCCACTTGGCACGATGCAAAATAACAGTTATACAAAATTATGACGAATGATATATATTAGGCGAAAAAGGAAAAAATATATATGAGAAAAAAAAAATTAAAATTAAAGCAGGGGAGAGTGGGGCAAAATAGATTTCCCGAGCAACATGATTCAGGATTTTTTTTACACAATGAAGGACTTCATAAACAAATCTGAGGAAATCGAGAAGATGCTTCGATATGTCGACATTATGGGTAATTTTCTTAAAATTTTTTTGGAGAGGCCTCCACTCTCTAAAAAATATTCCGAATGATTTCAACCAACAGGTCCATTTTACCCTCACCTCCCCTATTAAAATACGCCGAGAATACACAGAGAAAAATGTTTTCTTAATTTAAGAATGTGCAGTCACTTAATTTAAGTGACCTGCCATTCTTAAATTAAGTGATTTTTTTCACTTAAATCAAGTGACTTTTTCTTTTTTAATTTAAGAAAGTAAAACTCACTTAAATTAAGTGACTTTTCTCACTTAAATCAAGTGACTTTTCTCACTTAAATCAAGTAATTATTTCTTTCTTAATTTAAGAAAGTAAAAGTCACCTAAATTAAGTGTCTTTCCTCGCTTGAATCAAGTGACTTTTTCTTTTTTAATTTAAGAAAGTAAAACTCACTTAAATTAAGTGGCTTTTCTCACTTAAATCAAGTGACTTTTCTCACTTAAATTAAGTGACTTTTCTCACTTGAATCAAGGTACTTTTCTCACTTAAATCAAGTAATTAATTCTTTCTTAATTTAAGAAAGTAAAAGTCACTTAAATTAAGTGACTTTCCTCACTTAAATCAAGTGACTTTTTCTTTCTTAATTTAAGAAAATAAAACTCACTTAAATCAAATGACTTTTCTTTCTTAATTTGAGTGACCTGCAGATTCTTAAATTAAGTGACTGCACATTCTTAAATTACGAAAACTTTTTTCTCTGTATATATACCGAATATATTATTTCTTTATTATTTTTCTATGCATGCAAAACATTTTTCGTTTATATTAAATATATAACATGAGTTCCGTCGAGTTTGAACAGTATTTTTAAAGAGTCCCGGAATATTTTCCATTTTCCTAAGAAAATTCGGCTTTTCAAAAGTTTTAACCGAAATAAACTAACTTCAAAGCTGTCAGAGAAAAGCGAAAAAACAGGCTTTCATCCCAATTTTAAGACAAAAACTTTAATTAACTTCCATACTAAAATATCTTGAAAATAATCTCAATAACGAGAAAATTCAGTTTGAATAGCTGAAATGGAAATAAATTTTATCCAAATGTTTCCAACATGAACTGCCCTATTAACAGCTTGCTCTATAAATGTACACGTTAAAATATTTTCTCCCCCTGCTCTAGCCCCATCGAGATTAATAAACGGACGAAATACGAGGGTGATTAATGATCGACCGATTCGTTCGACGTTAGGGACTACCTCCCGTCCATCTGCGCCTCCATCAAACATTAGATGAACCGAAGAGAACACAGCCCTCTGTTCCATATACGAAGAGGCCAAAGATAATTTGAAAATAACTCGCCATACCCTCCCCCCCCCCTCACTCTCGTTGCCCCTCTTTTCAGAATCTCTTTTATTACACGGGTCCATCGAGACAAAGTACAGCCAAAGAAAAAGTGGGGAGAAATTGTTTTATCTTTTTCCCCTATGCTTTGAACATAATACATCATGATGACGTTATGCAATAAAATACGTTTGAAAAAGTTGGTTTTACGGAGAAAAAACAGAGAGAAATTGTCTTTTTTAGTAATTTTTCATTACATGTTCTCATTCTGCTTCATTGATTATTGATTTCAGTAGCGAAGAGGTGAAACAGATTGAGTCAATTTTTTCGCCGATCTTTTTTTAGGAATATACACAGAGAAAAATGTTTTCTTAATTTAAGAATGTGCAGTCACTTAATTTAAGAATGGCAGGTCACTTTAATTAAGTGACTTTTCTCACTTAGCTCAAGTGACTTTTCTCACTTAGATCAAGTGACTTTTGTCACTCAAATCAAGTGACTTTTTCTTTCTTAATTTAAGAAAGTAGAACTCACTTGAATCAAGTGACTTTACTTTCTTAATTTAAGTGACCTGCACATTCTTAAATTAAGTGACTGCACATTCTTAAATTAAGAAAACATTTTTCTCTGTGTAGAGCATTTTTTACTTTTATCCATGAAGGTAGAAAAGGCATATCTCGCTTTGTTTCCAAGATATTCTATTGAAAATGATTGTGAACTAAAATGTTAATTAAATTTTCTTTCGATATTTCTACTCAAAATAGAAATATTGAAGATATTTCGTCCATAAAAACACTTTTCTAAAGATTATCTCGAAATTGAACTTGAATTGCAAATCTCAGTTAAAAATGAAACTTTCGGTCAAGATTGAAAAACGTTTGACATTAAAAACTTGGGATCTTGAGTATCTAGAACAAGGGTAATTGTTACGTGAAATCGTTTCAGGACGAAAAGTTGGATATGGATTTCACGATTTTTATTAAAAAATTCGATATCGCCCACGAGAATGTGTGAAATACTTGATAAAAGAATCCACGGATTCTGACGTTTCGTTGAAGGGAGAACGAAATTCGGTTATCAAATTACCAATTCTCAGATTTTTAATTTTAGAATCTTTTCGTTGAAATATTAGGGCAATTAATCATGTAACGTTCCATGATGGATTTCCGAGGTATCATGAACTTCTTTCTATTTGAAAATGGCCAAGTCGATAAATAATTCGTCACGAGAATTACAATTTCTTTTGTTCTCGAACTTTTTTTCTTCGGTTCTCAGTGAATATGTTTTGCCTTCAATAACTCTACTAATTTCTGGAGTAATACACAGAGAAAAATGTTTTCTTAATTTAATAATGTGCAATCACTTAATTTAAGTGACTTTCCATTCTTAAATTAAGTGACTTTTCCCACTTAAATCAAGTGACTTTTTCATTCTTAATTTAAGAAAGTAAAGCTCACTTAAATCAAGTGAGTTTTCTCACTTAAATCAAGTGACTTTTCTTTCTTAATTTAAGTGACCTGCACATTCTTAAATTAAGAAAACATTTTTCTCTGTGTACAACAGCTGCTGCTGCTGCCTTCAATGAATATTGAAGATGGAAAAATACTTATTACACAGAGGAAAATGTTTTCTTAATTTAAGAATGTGCAGTCACTTAATTTAAGTGACCTGCCATTCTTAAATTAAGTGACTTTTCTGACTTAAATCAAGTGACTTTTTGTTTCTTAATTTAAGAAAGTAAAACTCACTTAAGTTAAGTGAGTTTTCGCACTTAAATCAAGTAACTATTACTTTCTTAATTTAAGAAAGTAAAAGTCACTTAAATTAAGTGACTCCTCTCACTTAAATCAAGTGACTTTTTCTTTCTTTATTTAAGAAAGTAAAACTCACTTAAGTCAAGTCAGTTTTCTCACTTAAATCAAGTGACTTTTCTTTCTTAATTTAAGTGACCTGCACATTATTAAATTAAGTGACTGCACATTCTTAAATTAAGAAAACATTTTTCTCTGTGTATCATCATGGGTTGTCTTTTGAATCCAAAACTGTTGTTGTGGGGGTTGATTTTTTCCATCCTCGATGTGTACAATATTTTTTGTAACCAGAAAGTGAAAAAAAAAACATTTTTAATCCAACAAAGTGAGGTTAGAATTGTCGCTTTCCGCTCCCTAAATACAAAAAGGCACTTTTCGACACGCGGTGAACGTAGCAACAATGTCGAAATAATATAATACCTGATAAATGGCGAGTTTTGCAATCATACAAGTCGGGAAAATCAGTGTTTCATTGCAGATGCTGTGCGTGTGTTTACTGGTGACTTTCCACGCTTCATACAATGAAAGGATAAGCACAAAATTAGCACTACATGTAAGTTTTGAAAGGTAAACTAGGATAAGTCGAGTTTTTCACGAAAATGAGTTATTAACGGGAATTGATAGCAATACTCAACGTATTGAGCTTGCATTTCGCAGTTTCACCAATGCCACCTCGCAGGTTCATCATTTTTCAATTGTAAATATTTCATTTACACTCGCTTTTGGAGCACAGCACTAAATAGTCTCTTTGTGATTGGTGTAAGGAATGGACGGAATTGACGTCAAGTCAATATGTAAAATATGGAGGAAGTAACGATGAAATTTGAAGCCATCAGGTCTCGTGTTGAATTATAAAGACTAGAGCACACAGTGATTACAAATGACAAATTGAATACTGCAAAGGATGTCATTCGTAGAAACATGAAATTTGAATGAATAGCGGACGTAGATTTGAAGAGTCACAATAACGAAAATCCGTGAATTTTCCTGAGTTAGCTGAAAATTCTGAATATTTATTTATTTTTTATTATTTAAATTACGTGCCCAGGTGAGTTTGCATCAATAGAGACACTCACGGTGCACGGGGGGGTAATAAAAGTACAAACATATTTAAGTAGAGCCATTTGGTACAGAGTTCGATCAGCCAGCTCAAATCGACAATGTTTAAACAGAACAAAAAGTAAAATAATAAAATAAAACTCCTATAAAGAATAAACTCAGCTGTTCAACAGCTAGTTGTACCACTCACGTATTGCTAATGCCTCCTTCCAGAAGTAGGCTAGTTTTTTCAATTGTTTAGGGTTTTTGACAAAAACCAAGTTTGCGAGGAGGTCCTCCTCCAGAGAAGCTCTCAATACATCGTTAAAATGCGTTACTCTGAGGTTCTGATAATAAAGACAGCGGATCAGGATGTGCTCAATGCTTTCCCACTCGAAGTGGCAGAGTCTACAGTAGTCGTTCAAAGCCAATTTATAAATATTACCCTCGACAATGAACCTTCTGGAGAACCTGTTGGCCAGACGAATTTGTGCAACAATACGAGTAAGCCCTGTAGGCCAACGCAGTTTGAGGTACCTTGCTGCGGGATCCGATATGTATCTTGGGATCTTGACTGAAAATTCTGAATATACGCTTGGATATTAATCTGGAAATTAATTATTAAAAAAACAATCTATAATGTGATTTCACCATTTCAGAACAATTCAAGAGTTATTCTCAGGTTATCCTCAAATTCAATCAGATTCACTCCAACGAACAAATGAATATTTATCAGCACTTAATCAGTCTATTTATGATAGAAATCCGAAAATACTTAATATTTGAATCGAAAGGCGGACATCGATATCAATTTCTTCTTCTGTATGTCATTCGCTATTTGTTATTTTTCATTCGCAATCAATTGTACCTGTGTTCTGACTTTTAATTTTTTTTTTTTACTCGAAAATCAATCACAGCTGCATTATGAAAAATTCATTGACAATGGGGCGGATGGCATGCGAGTGGAATAACCTCATAAATATTTTCTTCGACAGCACAGTGCATGCTGTCTATTTTAATGTTTCAATTATCAATTACTTTTGGACTGAGTAATACAATGGGTTATAAATAAATTCGGTGAATAATTTTTTCATTGACCATTTAATCGTCATTGTTTTCAAGCTATTCTCAAAATTATCTACTTTTAAATAAACCACGATTTTCTTCAGGGTGGAGCTCTTCAAAAAAAATTCCACAATAATGCTGACAAACTACGACATCTTCCCAATTTTTTTTACATATTTTTCCGAAAAGTTCTTCAACCCGAAAAAAATTCCAATTCATTTTACATCATAGGTCCGATTTTCCCCTAATTTTCAGGATCATTCTCCTCCACCACTCAACTCCTGAAATTTGTGTGGGTCGCCCACTAGCAACGAGCACAAAAGTGGAAGCCACACAAAATTTAATAATTAATTACTCAGTATAAGCCATGTTCTGAAAAATTTATCAGCTAAAGTTGGAATTTATTCGACATCAAGTTAACAAACTCCAGATGAAAACTGGTAAAACCATTATCACCCACCGTTTCAATGAAGAAGTTAAATTTTAATCAATGCGCCAAAGAGTAATTTTGACATATTTCAACTATCGACTGGAAAATCCATTGACAAACACGTCACGTGGCTATGACGCCAGGGCAAATTAGTGAGAGAGCAAGTGGGCTCTGAATTTAGCAAACTAAAACCACATTACCAGTAGTTCAACGTGTGTAAATGCGGTAACTGATCTACCTGGTTGCTTTACGTGCACGCGCGCACTTATTATTCTGACCAAACGCCATTCCCATACACGGGGAATTGAAGAGCAAGAGGTATATATAGCAAAAGCTGGTGTGGATAGATTGCATACATAACATTTGGAGATATTGAGTTGGATTGAGAAGGGAGACTTTCATATACTGGCTTTGGGACAACTGTACGTGGTTAGCCTGGACATGCCAGAATGCCAAGAGGGTCACTGGAACTCTGGAATTTTGCGGATCGATCGTCCTTGCAATTAATTTCACTTGCTTGATATAGATATCGTGAACATTGATTTCTTTTCCAATTCTCTCTTTTTTTTCCTCGTTTTCTCGACTTTTTCTCCTTCATCGTGAAATTTTATTGTAGCAATACAATTCACGAGTGTAGTGGAATAACAGGTTAAGTCAATTTTTGTCGAAAATGAGATTTTATAGGAATTTGCCTTAAAATGTATGGATACATGTCTCACAAAAAGGATTTGGCTGAGTATGACTATTTAAGGCCTCATTTTTGAACATGCATAACAGGTTAAGTTCACTTTTGGCAATTTTTCAAAAACAATTCAAGTTATGTCGACTTAACCTGGAAAAATAATTCACGAGTGTAGTGGAATAACAGGTCAAGTATATATGGTAAACCTATATGACTTAACCTGTTATTTCACTACACTCCTGAATTATACATATAAAAGTTAAGTCAACATAACTTAAATTTCTTATAATTTCTGGGGGAGTTAAGTAGACATAACTCGAATCTCTTATAATTTTTAAGGGAATTAAGTCGACATAACTTAAATTTCTTTCCATAAATTTCAAGTTAAGTCAAAATTATAGAAAAAAAAGACTGCCGATAACAATAGCTTTTGAATATCTTAATTGACTGCGGATCAATGACTTTCATCATAAATGTAGCGCAAAATGGTGCTCGCATCATCATTTTACGGTTTTTCGGCTTTCCTGAAAAATTCACTTTTTCCGACTTAACCTGTTATTCCACTACACTCGTGAATTGTCGGGGTATTTTTTAAAATAGTGAAATGCGAGGGAAATGGAATAAAAGTTACACGACTGAGAATAATTGAAGCTTTTTCGCTGTACACGACAAATATGATTATCTCATTATTTTTTCATTATTTGAAATTGGTAAAATGCTGAGAGTTATTAATTCAGTAGCAGAGAGAAATAAAACTGGATAAATGAATTGTTTTCTGTAATTCTTCTAAAAATACTCGGAAATTAATGGAGATATGCCCTTCTCGTCTCCATTTTTTTTCGTAGCTCTTGCGATTCTCAATAAAAAAGGACGAATATAAAATTGTGAAAAATATCTCGTTAAATAAACGATAAAAAGCGATTTTGCCTTTGACCTTTTTTGTAGCTCTTGAAATTTCTCTCAAAGGAGGTTATCAAAAAAAAATCGACTCAACCTCTTTTATTTTTTTTGCTACTGAACTCTTTTCAACTCAAAAAGTCAAATACTTTAAGAATAAATGATTTTCTGAAGGATAAAATTGAATTTCAAACTTTCTGCAAATATTTTCGATAAATATAAACCGAATATTCAATTGAATTTTTCCATCAAGGAAATGACACTCTGAATTTCGAATTACCAATAAAATATTAAAATAATAATAACAATAACAATAATAGATAAATAGGTGAATTTGATACTGGTGGTTGTAGATTGAACGTGAACGGAATGAGCGGTTGTGTTTGATGCTAATTAGCGGTTAACCCAATCCAAGTTTGCAACACTTAATCTCACGTATGCTGTGACACACGATTTTAGGAGGGGGATGATCCTCTGGCCTTTCGTACGCGAAACAACTCTGAATCATTGATGGCGGGCCTCCACGGTTGAAGCATACATTTACTGCGTTTTCAAATACCCGCAAACATTTCACATACACGTGATATTAAGCCCATACACAGTTTCCATTGAGACACTCTTGCATTGTAATTACGCGCCTCGTTACCCGATTTCAGAGGCCCATCGTCTACATAACATTTCTACTCCTGTCTCCATCCCCCGTAAATTTCCCGTAACATCTCTAGGTAGTATAATATCAGCCAAAAAGGGAGAGGGAAATATAGGCCTGATACATATATGTATGGATGAAGGTGGCGTAAAAAGGGTAGAGGGGGTGAAATGGACACATTTTACATTTTGATGTGCTATATTGTTGTCCTAGAGCAAAAAAGGCGCAAATGGTCTACGCTTTCTATTTAGTCATGCCCTTTTTCTACCCCCGACAGCAACGCAGAGGGGTATATGCGTTTGGCATGGAATGCATTGGTATTACAACGCGTTTGTAACGCCTTATCTTATTAAAACGAATTGAAAATATGCACTTCTCGCCTCAAAATGTAAGAATTTGTCCGGACACAGAGAAAAATGTTTTCTTGATTTAAGAATGTGCAGTCATTTAATTTAAGTGACTTGCCATTCTTAAATTAAGTGACTTTTCTCACTTAAATCAAGTAACTATTTCTTTTTTAATTTAAGAAAGTAAAAGTCACTTAAATTAAGTTACTTTTCTCACTTAAATCACGTGACTTTTCTCACTTAAATCAAGTAACTATTTCTTTCTTAATTTAAGAAAGTAAAAGTCACTTAAATTAAGTGACTTTTCCCACTTAAATCAAGTGACTTTTCTTTCTTAATTTAAGTGACCTGCACATTCTTAAACTAAGTGACTGCACATTCTTAAATTGAGAAAACATTTTTCTCTGTGGAGATGGCTTCAGGCATATATTAATCAAGACTGCGACTCGAATTTTTCTGGAAATTGCGGAAAAAGAAATGATTTTGCAAAAAATAGTAACTTAGATTAAAATTCCCCACGCAAATAAAAAAAATAATGGGTTGGTACCCTTGCGGTTTCGTGCTGACATTGGGGATACGTCTTTTAAGGGGAAAAATTTTTGTGTACAAATGATCAAAAAAGAGAAAAGGCATTATTTAGAAAATCTTAAAATAAAAAAGAAAGAAAAAATAAAAATTGACATTTAATAACCCCCGACAAAAAGATTAAAATAAAAAATTAAATGAAAATCTTAAATAATTGATAAAAGTAATATTTGAGGAAAAAGGGAAGTCCACTTATTTTTTTTTTGGTTCATATGTTTCACCTCTTTGGTACTGGTGGATTATGTAGGTCATTAATTGCGATTGTCACGTATTGTGCATTTCGAATAGGAGATCATGATTGACAGAAAGACTAAAATATCTTTCAATTATGGCTCAATCAATGTCAATCATTAGCCACAATGCACGTTTGTTTCGTTGAGTTTGCGCTACAATTATTTCTCTTTGAATTTATCGATTTCATTGAAATAATCGGAGCACATATAGTTGGAAATACTGTGTAACAATGAATATTCAGGATGAAAAGAGATCCCCAATCTTATATCATGTGCATCGGCAATCGAAAAACAAAACGATTCAATTTCCAAATAACACAGAGCGTATCACCGAAAAACAATTATGGAGATATAACAATTACATTTATAATTCAAAAGAATACGAAGAATACAGAAAAAATACGAAAAAATACCAATGGCTCACAAGCGCAGAGCAAGAATAACAAAAATAAGATGGGAATTAAATTAAAAAAAAATATATATATATATACCACAACAATGAGAATAATAATAATAAGATACAAGAAATACACACAAAAATAATCAATCGAGAGAAGGCATAATGGCCTAGGAAAAATTTAAATATGTAAATATGTATATATACATATATATAGATATGAATATTAAAAAAAAAAAATTATATAAATCTATATTAATACCGAAACTGTCTTAACAAAGCATGTCGTATACCGACTTTTTTGTAAATCTGCAATTTTCATATTCTATCCTTTGTTGATTGACGAGATGAAATTCTCTACACTGTACTCATGGCCTCACAAATAAATAAAAATTAAAAAAAAAAAACTGTGGAACAATGCATGTTGGTTCAATAGTTCTTGAAATCTCGAAGAAACAATTGGAGACTGTTGGGATGATGCACCTGGGTTACGATAGAAGCATCGGAGATTTATTGAGGATGTTAAAGTCTTGGAAAACTTTCGAACGACTTTTTTCTCTTCTGAGTACTACTTTTTTGATCGTTAATTCACTCAAGGAAAATCAATAATCATGTTTTATCATTGATTTAGAGAATGGAGACTAATTTTTTTGAGATAAAGCAGATGATGAAAAAAATTTGTGGAAATGAATTACAAAAAACTGGAGCATTTTAACCAATTTTCCAGAATATTTCATGAAAACCTTTATTCAGAAGGAAAATGCAGGAAAGAATTTCCGTGCAATTTTTTGAAAATGCCATGAATTAAAAAAATCCATTGAATTTATCATCATCTAAAGAGAAATTTTACTCAGTTTTATAATTTTATTATTGGGAAAAAGATTTTATTATCGCCCCTATCATTTTATGGAGATGAATATCAACGGTTATAATTCATTTGGATAAAGCTTTTTCATTAATTAAGAGAAATTATCTGATAATGTTTGTGATGGATATACATGGTAGAATGGAATTATTGGTTGTGCAATGTTTTTTTTTAATTTCGCAATTCACGGGAGAAAAATAAATGGAATGAATAATGAAATGAATTTACTGTCCGCCGAATGATTTTTTTTTTTCATTGAAATAGGGCTTAATCCACTTGATACTTCTGCCAATGCATGGAAAAATGATTTAATTAACGAAATAACTTCCATCATGGTTTTCAATGTATTTCAATTATTGAATTTTTGAGATAATAAAACCCACCGAATTTTCATTATTATGCAATTTATTTTCTGTTTATATCCTGATGGAAGAAATGAACTTCTGGTCTGATTGTTAAATATTGGATTTTCAGTTTACTCTCAAATAGTTTCAATTCAATGAAAAAAAATCAGTTTAACAAAATAATTTGACTACGTGATAATTCACATTCAATTCTATTGAATTCTGATGAATTCTGTAGAAATTTCGTAAATTTTTGGAGACTAGACTTTGCATGGTGCTCTTGAAAATTTATATATATATTTTTACACATATTTCTGAATTGACCGTCATTGAAATGAAGAAAAATGAATGCAAAGCGCGTTTTCACGTACGAAAAGCAGCAATTTGCCCGTTTGAAGAAAAAATAAGTTTTTTTTTAAATTAATGCATTTTAGGGGCAAAAAGGCGCAAGTCCTTTGCATTCATGCCACTTTATTACTGAAGTCCTTAATAATATGATGAAAAGATAATAATAATGATAATTTCACGAGTGTAGTGGAATAACAGGTTAAGTCGTAAAAAGTGAATTTTTCAGGAGAGCCGAAAAACCGTAAAATGATGATACGAGCACCATTTTGCGCTACATTTATGATGAAAATCATTAATCAGCAGTCAATTAAGATATTCAAAAGCTATTGTTATCGGCAGTCTTTTTTTTCTATAATTTTGACTTAACTTGAAATTTATGGAAAGAAATTTAAGTTATGTCGACTTAACTCCCTTAAAAATTATAAGAGATTCGAGTTATGTCTACTTAACTCCCCCAGAAATTATAAGAAATTTAAGTTATGTTGACTTAACTTTTATATGTATAATTCAGGAGTGTAGTGAAATAACAGGTTAAGTCATATAGGTTTACCATATATACTTAACCTGTTATTCCACTGCACTCGTGAATTATTTTTCCAGGTTAAGTCGACATAACTTGAATTGTTTTTGAAAAATTGCCAAAAGTGAACTTAACGTGTTATGCATGTTCAAAAATGAGGCCTTAAATGGTCATACTCAGCCAAATCCTTTTTGTGAGACATGTGTCCATACATTTTAAGGCAAATTCCGATAAAATCTCATTTTCGACAAAAATTGACTTAACCTGTTATTCCACTACACTAGTGATTTGAGGGTTTTTTACCATTTTTTTTTTCAATAAAAGGCAAAAAAAAATCGTTGCATTTTAGAGTCAAAAAGGAGCAAGTCTCTGGACTTAAGCCCCTTCATTTCTGAGGTCCTAACATAGACTTTTTAGAGACAAAAATATATTATATACTATACTATATATATAGTATATATATAATACAATATAATATATTATATTATTATATAATATATAATAATATAATATATATAATATATATAATATATTATATTATATTATATTATATATATATATACTATATATATATTATAGTATCTAGATATATACTATATAATATCGTATATCTATAATATATATTAGGATAAATAATGACAGAAAAAGTCCCATGCTTTTTTATATTATGGAAAAAGATCTATCAATTCTACACTAGTCACTTTAATGACATTCATTAATATTTTTGTGATAAAAGAATATCGACCAGTGAGGGAACTAATCAAAAAATCGATGCTTTTCTTATTTTATAAAACAAAAAACATAAATATCACTGAACAATGAGCTTGTAAATTTAAACTATTTTTTCCGGAGTGAAGGACTCTGCAGGAAAATCTGAAAAGATTTGAAGATGATCCAACATGTTAACATTGTTGACTATTTTTTTTCCAAATTTTTTCACAATAGCCTTCATTTTTAAAAAATTGAAAAAAAACTTTTTATTAAAATTTCACAAATGAAAGAAAAAAAAATTTTCATAGCCGTTTTTTCTCCTCCCCCCCCCCCCCCCCCCCACAGAAAAAACAAATGAAGAAATAAAGAACGATAATAACACGCTGACTCCACTGATTTTTTTCCCTCAATTCACAAAGAATAAAATCATAAATTCCTTTAAGCAAAGTAATTTGTTCCCTGAATTTTTTTCTTCATCCACTTTGCCCAGTAAAAAATGTGAAAAAAAATCCCTCGAATTTTCAATTATCCCCCACTTTCTTAAACTCCCATTCTAAACTCCATTCCACGGGCCATTCGCCGACGTCGAAAAATGTGAAGAAAATTCCCCCTGAAACGTGTGTACGAGGAGAAAAAGAAATGAGAATAAAAAAACAGAGAAAAAGAGAAAGAGAGAGAGAGAATAATGTTAAAAGAGAAAAAATGAAAAATCTAGTAGCCAGTGCGCCAACATTTCCGCGCATCTGTATAATCCACTCTTCTGCTATGGAAAATTTCCATATTTATACGTAACCCCAGCAGTGATGGTGTAGGTGGTAGGTTGGATTAACCCGGTTGGTGCACCCGAGAGTTCGGTATACGAGAATTGAAAACGAGCGCAAACGACGCCATGTAGATAGCCCCCTCCCTTTGCTCCTGCTTTGGAGCCCAGAGTCCTCGGCAATTCGCTCAAATTGAGCGGACCAATTTGCACGGATTGTGATGCTAAACGGCGTGTGCCTCATACCCACATTCACCCGAAACGCGTGTCGGATACTTTTACCATGTTCCTTTTCTTTCTTCACTATTAACCATTACTTTTTACTAGCCAAATGCAAAACGATGCTGCGTAATTTTCCTGATTTTTTTTTCACTATTATTTTTCCAATTTTTTTTTTTCCATTCTTTCGGATTATTTTGCATTTTTTTTTCAAATGTGATTAGAGAAATAATTATGATGAAAGAAACATGATAATTGTCCATGGGTACTTGAACAATTTTCCAGGATAATTATGGAGAAATTAAGAGGATTTTAAAACTGTAAAATTCGCTGACTCTAGGTTTGTTCAAATTAAATGGTTATTTTAATGAGAAATTAAAGGATTACGACGGGCCAACTGTTTGGTTTAAATCCAATTATGATTTTTAAAATAGTCTCTGTTGGTGGAAAAATTGAGTTATTCTTTCGAAAATTAGGGAGTTTTTTTTTTCTCATAATTTATTTTATTAATGGACGTGGGAGAATTGTTGAAATTATAATAGTAGCATTGAAAGGCTAGAGAATTTTTTGCTGGGATCCGTTTTTACATGATTTGCTTCTTTTTTCAAGTTGAATTTTAAATATGTTCATGAAAAATTATTTCATGTGGAAAATTCCCTTTCTTTCTTAAATATGAAGGTAGCCATGTAGGCTTTTTTTTTTGTTAATTTTCTGGATATTATTGCAGCGAAATTCATTCGAGAAATTCAGGAAAAAATGATCGGCAAAAAAATCGACTTATATTGTTTCACTTTTTTGTTATAGAATCGCTCAGAATTTGAAGATATGATCATTACTTTCCTATCAATTTTTCTCCCAAGATAATTCTACACAGAGAAAAATGTTTTCTTAATTTAAGAATATGCAGTTACTTAATTTAAGTGACCTGCCATTCTTAAATTACGTGATTTTTCTCACTTAAATCAGGTGACCTGCCATTCTTAAATTAAGTGATTTTTCTCATTCAAATCAAGTGACTTTTTCTTTTTTAATTTAAGAAAATAAAACTCACTTAAATTAAGTGACTTTTCTCACTTAAATCAAGTGGCCTACCATTCTTAAATTAAGTGATTTTTCTCACTCAAATCAAGTGACTTTTTCTTTCTTAATTTAAGAAAGTAAAACTCACTTAAATTAAGTGACTTTTCTCACTTAAATCAAGTGACCTGCCATTCTTAAATTAAGTGACTTTTCTCACTTAAATCAAGTGACTTTTTCTTTCTTAATTTAAGAAAGTAAAACTCACTTAAATTAAGTGACTTTTCTCACTTAAATCAAGTGGCCTACCATTCTTAAATTAAGTGATTTTTCTCACTTAAATCAAGTGGCCTGCTATTCTTAAATTAAGTGATTTTTCTCACTTAAATCAAGTGACTTTTTCTTTCTTAATTTAAGAAAGTAAAATTCACTTAAATTAAGTGACTTTTCTCACTTGAATCAAGGGACTTTTCTCACTTAAATCAAGTGACTTTTCTCACTTAAATCAAGTGACTTTTCTCACTTAAATCAAGTAATTATTTCTTTCTTAATTTAAGAAAGTAAGAGTCACTTAAATTAAGTGACTTTCCTCGCTTAAATCAAGTGACTTTCTCTTTCTTAATTTAAGAAAGTAAAACTCACTTAAATTAAGTGACGTTTCTTTCTCAATTTAAGTGACCTGCACATTCTTAAATTAAGTGACTGCACATTCTTGAATTAAGAAAACTTTTTTCTCTGTGTAACTCGTCAATGAATAAATTTCCCTGATGTCCAATATTCTTCATCGAATAATAATATCACTCGAAAAACTTTGATAATCAATCACCGCCAGTGCAAGGGCACTTCATCAATATTGATTAAATTTAATCATAAGCCCAAGTGGAAATGAATCAAGCAAGTTTAACGATAATTGTTAATGGATACTTGAGCAATTGCTACGTAATAATAATGGAGAAACACAAAAGGCATTATAGCCATAAAGTGTCCTTAATATTCCACCTCATGCGTGCCCGGATATCGTAAACCGTAGATTCGTGCTACAACGATATTAGAACGTGCGACGCCCACGAGAGAGCTCAGTATACATCTACAACGAGATTCAAGCTAAACTCGGAAATCTCTACTCGGGCATAATTTTCCAGGGGGCCATTAATGGGCCAAAACCAGTATATTCGCGGATATTCTGAAATACGTGTAAGCTTTTGGTATTTCGTTGCCACTACGAGAGAAACATTACAACTATTCTGAGGGTGGAAAACTAAGAGAGAAAGAGGGCGAGGCTTTAATCGGTGTCCAGTGGGTCCTCGATTAATTAAAACTGTGCGAACCAGCAGAGAATAAATCATACGTTTATTATGCCAAATTACCGAAGAATTTATCACGTGAAAATTTTTGCTGAAAATCGAAAAAAAAAAAATGAAGCACTTTTTTTTTACCGATCTTTTTTTTCGAGGATATCTCGGAAACTAATGGAGATACGCCCTTTTTCTTCTGAAATTATTCGCAAAAAAAGGATGAGACAAAAATCGATCTACACACAGAAGAAGCTGAGCAAAGAATATGATTTTTCTGTTCATATTATATGCACTATGCAGTGCATAAAATATGAACTATTGTTTCTTGCATAAACCATGCGCTATTAGTACAGAAAATATGCACTAATTGAGCATATTTTATGCTAAATTTTTAGTGCATAAAATATGTTCAAGGTAAACATAAAATATGATGAAAAATGAATCATATTATATGCTCAATGATTTAATTGTTCTGTTAGCTTTTTATTAACAAATTTACAAGTTAAACAGTGTTCCCATAAATCTCATAATTAATATTAAAAATGATGCCAAAGAGCTGCATGCGATTGACCATGCCCGGCCACATGGATATGAGCTGGCACTAGTGAAATAAGTTTTTCATGAGACAGAAAAAACAATTCTGCGGTTTCAATCAATTCATGAGCATAATAATGATTTGAGAAAATGAAATGAAATTTTCCCCCTGAGACAAAAATTTTCTCGCGAATAATGACAATAGATAGAATATTCCCAAATATCACATCATCTTGTATTCCTAGAAGAAAGAGATGCCGAGAATGTATTCCTAGAAATATCACCGTAATATGCATTGTTCCAAAAGTCTCCTATACCATGATTGATTCAGTGGTGGAAATGCAAAATATTTTAAATTCAAAATTCATCTGTAATTTTCTTTAGAAGCGAAATAGAAAAAATAGAATACCTCTTTCAAAATGGTTTTTGAAAGGAATTGATGCGGACGCGTGTAGCGCGCTTTTAATTGCTTATTCTCGATGAAAAATCAGCAAAAAAAGAATGAACTCATGTTCTACCTCTTCACCACTCAATTGTTTTGATCTAATCAGCTTTCATTGGGATTTCCTGGATGATTTGATATCGAATCTGCCATTAACTCTGAGGCCTTCTCTATGGACTAACTCAAACGTATATGATCCCCGTGAGAATTGAGAGGAAAAAAAAAAGAGGAATACTTTTAATGGGTTTTATGGTCGTTATCTTTCATCGTTAAGTAGAGGTTTTTTTCTGCTTTTGCTGCTTCATTAATAAATTTTCTTTTCTTTTAATTCTCAATAATTAGAACAAACGATGAATTATATTTTCAGGGATTTGGGGAAAAGAAATCTGATGGTGAATAGTATTTTTAACCAAGTTGAGCTGTTCAAAAAGGGCATCGACTGAATATTAATGAGTTATTTTTGGAAATTAGATTATGGAAACACTCGAAGTGGATAATAACTCGATTGAGGAGAATCTGGAGTTAATTAAAATTTAAAATTTTACAAATTTAAAGATAGACGAAGAAATGTCAATTTTAATTTTCAGTTGACATTTTCTTCGTAACTCAATTTCCGATGTTTCAAATGGAAATAATCCTTCTTCAAGTGATATACGTAAGTTGAATGATGAAAATTGGGGAAGATTAGGGGGCAATGGACCTCTGTGGCAAAATGATTCAGGGATTTTTTTCGGTAGCAAAGAATTGCCGAAAAAATCGTTAAAAAAATTGACAAGATGCTCCAACATGTCTACATTATTCAAAATTTTTTTCTTTATATCTCGGTCGAAGATACGTATTTTCGACCTCAATTTTAAATCTGAAAGTCTAAGATTCATGCATCGATGAAACCACACGCGCGTCATTTGTTACAGCGGGAGGAAAAATTTTATTATAAATTTTCATTAACCTTCGTCGTTGTTACTATGACAGCTAGATTTAATCTCAAAGTTTTTCACTAGAAATTAATCTGAATTAACATATTTGTAAATATCTATTAAAAAATCGTGTTGATGGATAATTATACGAGAGAAGCCATGAATGAATCTCAAGTGATGAATCAATGGACGAAGAAGAGGTGTTAAGAGATTTCGATGCAGAGGCAAAATTGATCATACAAACGAGCATCAAAATGATTCTCAACTAGTGAATGTCTTGATAAAAGCCCCAATATTTTTTATGAAAACTGCGTATTCCACGGGAATATTATAAACAATTATTATTGTTCATGTGATCAGAAGAAAAATGAGACAAAGAAAAATTCGCAATGAAATTAATGCTAAGAATTTAATAAGTTCAGCTTGTCATTGTGTATTTATTATGTATTTGTAACTCAAAAATTAATATATTACTGTTAAAATTCGTATTATTTTTTTTACCGTCATTAGAATTTTTTTTTGTTCATTTTATACTTGGCCCCGACCAGCAGCACTCGCTTCGCTCGTGCCGCAAATGTCGGGCACGCGTTGAAATACGTTTAAGCATATTTATTTTGCGTACTTTCGACCGGATATAAAGAAAAATAGTATACACCACACGGGCAGATAGTTGAGAACTCCTGCACTGCGTTTATGATGCCCTCGGCTTCGCCTCGGGCATCATATCACGCAGTGCAGGAATCTTCAACTTTCTGCCCTTGTAGTGTAATATACTATTCCTCTTTTTCCATAAAGACTTTAGCTTTTAAAAAAAATCAAGATTAATTTTGCCCTGTTATTCTGTTCTTCATGTTTTTTTTTCCAAATTTTTAATTCATCTAGCATTGAATTCCAATTGTATTATTTTGAGATGGAACTGAATTTATGAGCATCAATCGTTTCCTTTTAATTTCCCATGAGATGAAAAATATCATTGTACCAAAAGAAAATTAATGAAAACCGATAATACCAACATGCACGTCAATTTTCCTTTTTTTTCTGTAATAATTCTTCATTTGCCTTTTTTCTCTTTATTTTCAATAATATATGTTGGGTCAAACCACCGTATTCCTCTTGTTATTATTACACTGTCGGAAATGAAATTAAAGGAAAAAAAAAAGGAAAAATCTACAGAGGGTAGAAACGGAAGTTCAACGGTGGGTCAATGAATTAACTTGGTCGCACTTGGTTAATTAGAAACGCCGGACGGCGGATGGAGTTTTACCCAAGAATGTTAATAAAATGCACAGGCCTCTCCTGAGAGTAACACAGTAGTAATACACCCCCTCCATTTATATATGTATGCGTATATTTCGCCGGAATTATATATATGTGGCGAGAGTGTTTCATTCCTCGAACTACTTGGGCAAAGCTACAACCCACCATGGGGTGCGTTCTTTTTCTTCCTTTCTCTCTCTTTTTCTCTGTCTCGCTTCATCTCATGGTGGTCTGTTGAGTATCAAACTAACCCCCCTTAGTGCGGTCAAGTATTCCACGAAAGCCGTTGGAAAAGGCGAACTCAAGGATATATATGAAGAAAAAAATCTGCAGATGTGTGTGTACACCATTTCAGCCTCTCTTTTTCTCTCTCTTGAGGACTTCTTTTTCTCAGATTGTTGAAGATGAAAATAGTTAGTTCCTAGGTAACGGGGCATCTTGGTGAAAATTTTCTCTTTCTCACAGTGAAGCTGAGTGGATTTTTTTTTATTAAGACTTGTTGTTCTCACAATAATTTTGAAAAAAAAATTCCAATTTTCTCTTTTATAAAATAGATTTCTCATATATAATAATAATATAGAAAAAGTTCAGAAAGACTAAAAATATGAAAAATGACACCAGTAATATATGAAAATAGTATGAAGTTTCCATGCTAATAACAATAATAATGGTAAATTTCCAACTTTTATCATATGACTTAATTGTTAATATTAATTTGCAGTGTATTTTAATCCCCCTGATGAGGATCTCAGAATGAGATCGAAATGTTGAGATTTGTATATTTTTTCATTTTAAATAAATGACAAATTCTACACAGAGAAAAATGTTTTCTTAATTTAAGAGTGTGCAGGTCACTTAAATTAAGAAAGAAAAGTCACTTGATTTAAGTGAGTTTTACTTTCTTAAATTAAGAAAGAAAAAGTCACTTAATTTGAGTGAGTTTTACTTTCTTAAATTAAGAAAGAAAAAGTCACTTGATTTAAGTAAGAAAAGTCACTTGATTTAAGTGAGAAAACTCACTTGATTTAAGTGAGTTTTACTTTCTTAAATTAAGAAAAAAAAAGTCACTTAATTTGAGTGAGATTTACTTTCTTAAATTAAAAATGAAAAAGTCACTTGATTTAAGTGAGAAAAGTCACTTGATTTAAGTGAGTTTTACTTTCTTAAATTAAGAAAGAAAAAATCACTTGATTTAAGTGAGAAAACTCACTTCATTTAAGTGAGTTTTACTTTCTTAAATTAAGAAAGAAAAAGTCACTTAATTTAAGTGACTTTTACTTTCTTAAATTAAGAAAGAAAAAGTCACTTGATTCAAGTGAGAAAAGTCACTTAATTTAAGAATGGCAGGCCACTTAAATTAAGTGACTGCACATTCTTAAATTAAGAAAACATTTTTCTCTGTGTAAGCAAGACCGATGAAGCCATTTTTACATAAAAAAAAAAAGGAGAATTCATCTCTATCATTGAAAGAGACAAGACTAAAATAAACCAGAATTTTTTCTTGAAGTGAAGCCCTTTAGAAGATAATTTTCAATAATTAGCCAATAATGGAGATATGCTGAAGCATTTTTGTGAATTTTTTCCGATTTTTTTTTGAAAAATACGCTAAACCGAAAATGAAATCTGGGTCATTTTGGCTTGGTTTCTCTCATTGTATTTTCGCGAGTCTTTTGGGATTTAAATTGAAAACTTAATGAGTGAATTTTCGTTGATTCGGAAAATTAACATTTATGAGAAATGAAATTTCATGTCATTTAATTGAGGAAAAAATAAAATAAGAATCAGGTTATATAGAACAAAACTCTCTGTTTGTTGCAATGATTTTACAATTTCATGGTAACAAATTCCGAATGGAGTTCCAATTGTTTCACTCGCAAATATAATACAGGATTCATCATCAAACAATCATCCTTCAAATTTAAAATTCCAATTTCGTGCGAATAAACCATTTATCAAATATTTATTGAGATAAAAATTTGTTATTATACAGTGAGAAAAAAAAGCAGAAAAATTGCTGTTCTGTCCGAAATGACTGATTGCCCATTTGTTGAGTTTTTCGTGACAGTGCAATTTCTATTCGTGAAATTAATGACATACTTAATTCATAGAAATTCTTTTCGAGACAATGTATGTATCGTTTATTGCTTATAAGGGGTTCCCTCTTAGCAAGGGGAGATTGCATAATTTTACAGTGACTTTTGTTTCTTTGACATTAATATAAATTTCCAAAGTTTCAATTTTCAATTTTTCCGATATTAATTCAGCATTACTTGGATGATTCACGACTGTAGTGGAATAACAGGTTAAGTCGGAAAAAGTCAATTTTTCAGGAGAGCCGAAAAACCGTAAAATGATGATGCGAGCACCATTTTGCACTACATTTATGATGAAAGTCATTAATCCGCAGTCAATTAAGATATTCAAAAGCTATTGTTATCGGCAGTCTTTTTTTTCTATAATTTTGACTTAACTTGAAATTTATGGAAAGAAATTTAAGTTATGTCGACTTAACTCCCTTAAAAATTATAAGAGATTCGAGTTATGTCTACTTAACTCCCCCAGAAATTATAAGAAATTTAAGTTATGTTGACTTAACTTTTATATGTATAATTCAGGAGTGTAGTGAAATAACAGGTTAAGTCATATAGGTTTACCATATATACTTAACCTGTTATTCCACTACACTCGTGAATTATTTTTCCAGGTTAAGTCGACATAACTTGAATTGTTTTTGAAAAATTGCCAAAAGCGAACTTAACCTGTTATGCATATTCCAAAATGAGGCCTTAAATGGTCATACTCAGCCAAATCCTTTTTGTGAGACATGTGCCCATACATTTTAAGGCAAATTCCGATAAAATCTCATTTTCGACAAAAATTGACTTAACCTGTTATTCCACTACACTCGTGAATTTCTTTTGCAGCTTTTTACATTTAAACCTTATCCTCATTGTTAATTACTATGTTTTTGCCAGTTGGCAAATCAGCTTAAGTGGAATGATAATTTACATAATTTACAAAGTTTACAAAAGAAGGTGAACAAAATGAAGGTGAAATGGACTTCGAGTGGATGATCATTTGATTCAACATAAGTTTATGATTTCTTCTCACGTGTTAAAAGCTTCCTCAATGAAAAAAAATAGCGCTTCAGTTGACTGCCCTGAACTGAAAATTTGAATAGAATACTTTTACGATAATACATCAAATTATTGTTAAAAAAAAGCTTTTTCTTCGATAATTTTCCTTCAGAATTATTTTTTTTTAATTGATCATTTGAAAGAATAATTTTCTTGTAATTCATTCACATGAAAAATATTAAATATTCAATATTTCATTGAATCTATATTTATTCCAAAATCAATTAAATTGATTCTGATGAATAATAACTTCAACTCCAGTGATGATCAAAATTATAATCATTCATAAATCACGAGATGATTCAATGTTCCATTTATTGATCCAAACTCATTCTACTGTTTTTCCATCTCTTGAGATATTGTTCTTTAATTTGTGCGTTTCATTACTGCATACGTTAAATTACTCTTTCATATGATTCAATATTGACTCAAATAAAATTTCCCTGCCTCCTGAAGAAATATCGATTTCAACTTCAAACAATTGCCATACTCGTGTATATCATTCCCACGAGTTTTCCATTTTTGTTTATCCTCTTGTACTTTTTCCCAGAGAGACGGAAATAAAAAAAGTAAATAAGAGTTAGCGGTCAGTCAGTCCAAACCAGGTGGTTGCAAAAAAAAAAAAAATTTTCTCTTTCTCTCACTCTCTTTATCCCTTTTTGCTCTCAACGAAAAAGCACAAAGAAAACCCCAGGAGTCATATGCTACGCGGATACATATATTATATATGTACAGTTTTTGGTCTGTTGGCAGGGAGTGCGGAAAACCGCAACAGAGAAAACCTTGCCGCTGGAGTTTTCAAAAGCAGATAAAAATAATCTGCCACTCAAAATACGAAATTCGTTTTCTTTCTTTCGTTGTACATTCATCGTTTTTTATTTAACTTTTTTTTTTCATTTGGATGCGGAAATGAAAATTGAGGAAAAAAGTGGAAAAAATTCAGTGAAAAATAAAGTGAAAAAATAATTTCAATACTATCACGAGCAAATTAAAAGTTGGAAGGCTTTGATGTGATGGAAATACAGTCAATATTACCACTGGACAGGCCTTCGATATTTGAGTTTCAGTTGGCGTTACGCTGGGCCAATATTGGCCCGACTACATTTCTATAGTGGCACAATTTCACATGTCAATTTTGGCGCATCGTGGACATTTCAGGAAAAATAATACCGTGATGGCACGGGTTTCCGGACGATTAAGCGTCATCAACAGCCCAAAACTGTATAATAAAATATTTTTTACAACGATATTATTATTGAACGTTGAATAATAATTGTCAAGGTTCATTCCTTATAAAAAAATCATAATTTTTATTTTGATGCACAAGAATTTGGAAAAAAAATAGGAGGTCTGAGAATTTAGTTTTTGAACGCCCAAAAGGAAATTCTCCACATTCTGGACACAAAGGACCCAGTATCCGGACACAGTCGATAGGATGGGATAACTATTAGCATAATTCATGAATTTTATCAGGAAAGATAATTTCATAATTTATTGATTGGAAAACCAAAAATTTTATACACTCTATACTAATTTTAAAACGGAAAATTAACAATGGATAATTTTTAATTAAGAAATTTAAAGTAGTCCAGAACAGTGCTGAACAGAAAAATTCAATCGATTGCCCAATTTTTATTTTTTTAAGTTTCATTTATATTCAGAAAAAAAATTCTATATCCTTAAAATCTTTTTCACACATGAAAACAATTAAAAAGCTATCTAATGAAAATATATTTTCTTGACATTAATTTCAATTACACTCGCCTTAGAGTCAGAATGATGTAGAACAAGAGCATTTTTTTGAGTAGCATAAGACTTACGCTATTTTGTTTCGAAAGCGCCAATTATATAGGTAGACATCCGAGACATATTTCGATAAATGTTGATATTCCCTCGAAAATAAAAATAAATTCTTGAAAAAAAGCTAGATAAACTTACACAGAGAAAAATGTTTTCTTAATTTAAGAATGTGCAGTTCCTTAATTTAAGAAAGTAAAAGTCACTTAAATTAAGTGACTTTTCTCACTCAAATTAAGTGACTTTTGTCACTTAAATCAAGTGACTTTCTCTTTCTTAATGTAAGAAAGTAAAACTCACTTAAATTAAGTGACTTTTCTCCCTTAAGTCAAGTGACTTTTCTCACTTAAATCAAGTGACTTTTTCTTTCTTAATTTAAGAGAGTAAAAGTCACTTAAATTAAGTGACTTTTCTTACTTAAATCAAGTGACTATTTCTTTCTTAATTTAAGAAAGTAAAAGTCACTTAAATTAAGTGACTTTTCTCACTCAAATCAAGTAGCTTTTTCTTTCTTAATTTAAGAAAGTAAAAGTCACTTAAATTAAGTGAATTTTCTCACTTAAATCAAGTGAGTTTTCTCACTTAAATCAAGTGATTATTTCTTTCTTAATTTAAGAAAGTAAAAGTTACTTAAATTAAGTGACTTTTCTCACTTAAGTCAAGTAACTTTTTCTTTCTTAATTTAAGAGAGTAAAAGTCACTTAAATTAAGTGACTTTTCTCACTTAAATCAAGTAACTTTTTCTTTCTTAATTTAAGAAAGTAAAAGTCACTTAAATTAAGGCACTTTTCTCACTTAAATCAAGTGACTATTTCTTTCTTAATTTAAGAAAGTAAAAGTCACTCAAATTAAGTGACTTTTCTAACTTAAATGCAGTGACTATTTCTTTCTTAATTTAAAAAAGTAAAAGTCACTTAAGTGAATTTTCTCACTTAAATCAAGTGAATTTTCTTTCTTAATTTAAGTCACCTGCACATACTTAAATTAAGTGGCTGCACATTCTTAAATTAAGAAAGCATTTTTCTCTGTGTAAATTCCCCTAGTGGAAAGAAAAAAATGAGTTGATATCCGTACCTAATATTTTCCTCGAGCCAAATGTGATTCGTTTCTCCTCGGGGCAGTCACATAATTCCCGAATTTCCCCGGAAATTCATTTTTCTTAAATGTAATTTTTCTTGTACAATTTTCGAATTAGTTCATGTTCTTCATATTTCCGTTGTTACCGTTGGAAAAAGACGAGTTGTTAACAGTAAAAAAAAGGAGAGGGAGGGGGGGGGGATGAGACTAACGGACAAATCCATTACTGTGCGTAGTGGTCCCAATGGAAGCGGATTCACTAGTAATGACCTGACAGGTACACAACATTACCATTACACGTCGTGCGTTTTAGTTAAAACGTGCGCGCGCATATTCGCTGATGATCATACAGGCGAATGATATAGAGGCCTCGAGAATTGCAGCAACCCAAAAGGGTCAATCGTGATTGTTCGATACCCACTGATCATTTGTCCCCCAATGTATGCCTGCGAGGTATCATTTTTTTTTATCAACCTCTGCATGCTCTCTAGCGCCAGCGTTTCACCGCTACATGCCCGAAAACTATTAACATTCATGGAGTGCCGGTCAAGTGAATTGACCGTTAAACGATCAGTTGAAAGTCAAATGTGATATTCACTTTGGAATGTTTTTTTTAATGAGTTCATTTGTAAATTAATGAACTTGGAAGAAAAGCTTTTATATTTTTGAAAGTGAAAAATTTTCTCAATTTTTCAAAATGAGAGAACAAGTAATTCATTTTCTGGGTTAAAAAAAAAAATTCCATCAATATTCAAATAATAGAGTCATTAATTTATTCTTTTCAGTTGACAATCAATTCTCCGATATCCATTTTTTTTTTTTCGCAATACAAGAGTGTGTTGATTTTCCGTGAAAAAGAATAATTTTATTTTCCAATCATACCTTTTTTTTTTCACCGATATTTAACGAAAAAAAAAAGATAATTGAATTTTCTCGGGATTATAACGGTGAGAAATGATGGAATGTGTCAGACAATCGCAGAAACGTAACTAGCAATTCGTGTTTGAAATGATCATCGTCCATGTCGACGTTGAAATGCAGGGGTTAGAATGGCATCAGGCATAAATGCAATATGCATAGGATAACCGATACATAACCCATGGGCAAGAGAATGGCAGTGCCTTGTGGACATCTATGTTGTAGTGAGGTACGGAGGATGGATATGGCAAGAGTCTATCGTTGATACCAAGTTAGCGTAATTCGATTGTCCATCGGCCACTTACATTACGTTCCACACACCCTACACATAAAGCTGAAGGGGCTCCTTCGATTGTCCTTGTACTGGCCCGACACGCCAACGCTGTACAGAGATAGCAACGATGTCGTTGTTTCACACTCGATACAATACAATTCTGTATGTATTCAACTGTGTATCGATACTTGAGGTGCTATGCTAACAATAGAGTTCATATGCTTGCAATATGATTGGCTCAATGGTTTTCTTCGTTTATTGATAATTGATTCAATCTCTATGGGTTAATTATTGAAAATATCAAGGAAAAATTAGGCATGACAGAAAATTATCCAGCAATTGTAGGGGGGACCAGGGCGAAATGGGGTTTTTTAAAGCATCCCGTTTTGCCCCGGTCTCCTCTCGTACTGCAACAAAAATGCCGCATCAAAATATTACCGCTTTGGAATATCCCATTTCAGAATATTGCGAAATGAAATCACGAGTGTAGTGGAATAACAGGTTAAGTCGGAAAAAGTGAATTTTTCAGGAGAGCCGAAAAACCGTAAAATGATGATGCGAGCACCATTTTGCGCTACATTTATGATGAAAGTCATTAATCCGCAGTCAATTAAGATATTCAAAAGCTATTGTTATCGGCAGTCTTTTTTTTCTATAATTTTGACTTAACTTGAAATTTATGGGAAGAAATTTAAGTTATGTCGACTTAACTCCCTTAAAAATTATAAGAGATTCGAGTTATGTCTACTTAACTCCCCCAGAAATTATAAGAAATTTAAGTTATGTTGACTTAACTTTTATATGTATAATTCAGGAGTGTAGT
Organism: Aleiodes alternator; assembly: GCA_963921955.1. Taxonomy (NCBI): domain Eukaryota; kingdom Metazoa; phylum Arthropoda; class Insecta; order Hymenoptera; family Braconidae; genus Aleiodes; species Aleiodes alternator. The sequence continues at coordinate 10,413,256 of OY998108.1, read as the reverse complement.
GAAATAACAGGTTAAGTCATATGGGTTTACCATATATACTTAACCTGTTATTCCACTACACTCGTGAATTATTTTTCCAGGTTAAGTCGACATAACTTGAATTGTTTTTGAAAAATTGCCAAAAGTGAACTTAACCTGTTATGCATGTTCAAAAATGAGGCCTTAAATGGTCATACTCAGCCAAATCCTTTTTGTGAGACATGTGTCCATACATTTTAAGGCAAATTCCAATAAAATCTCATTTTCGACAAAAATTGACTTAACCTGTTATTCCACTACACTCGTGAAATATCATACACGGATAGAAAAATATCAGAATTTTTCTAAATGATTTTTTAAAAAATTATCATGCAACTCCATAAACGGGATGCGATTTGCTTCTGAGTCGGAAAATTGTCATTCAAAGGAGGACTTTTCATGAAACACGATCGAAAAATTTCCATGCTGCACATCATAATTTTTATTTTTAAAAAAAATAGCCTGTTTACACTTGGCTTCAGATTGAAATATCTCGAAAGCTACTCAAAAGTTATCGAGACATGCTGTGAACGAAATTTAGAGGGAAGATTAACGAATAAAATAAGCAAAACTTCGTTTCTCTACGACTCGTAGTTATTGAGATATTAATTTTTTAATGAAAAATTCCGAGAGGACGCCCGAGTGCCCATTTATTTGCTATCGGGCCTCGTCCATTGTTTCTGAACTACTCATTAAAAAATTGATATCTCGGAAACTACTGATCGGAGAAAGACGGCGTTTTGCTTATTTTCTTCGTTAATCTTCCCTCTAAATTTTATTCGCAGCATGTCTCGATAAATTTTCCATAGTTTTCGAGATATTTCAATCCAAACCTAAGTGTGAAATGACCAATGGCTCATGCACCGAAAACAGTCGAAGGTACCCGACATGCCTCTTCGTCTACCACATTATGAGGCTGGCATGGGAAAAATTCTAAAAAAATTTCATATAAATTCTTAGTAGCGTATGAAAATTTCTAAGGGCCCAATGATTCATCATTTGTCGGATAGATAATTTTTCCTTAGCTCTGAGAGAAAAAACTATAAGCTTATATTTTTGTAATGCTACGTAACAGTTATTGTGATATTTCCTTTTGAAAATTTTATTGGCTAAGTTTCTTTTTTATTTTGGAAAATATTTATAACAAAGTCAACAATATAATGAAAAGTGGTAATTTTTATGACATGAATATCATGATAGACTATCAGAAAATGCTCTTTTGCAGTTAATTTATCCGGTATTTTTGCATTAATATATTGATAATAATTCTTCCACGTTTCTTTAGAGAATTTTACAGTCAACGGAAAAGTTTTCTTGATAAATTGCCATGGATTCAAATGGTGGAGACTTTCTTTCTTTTGTACTATTCGCCATAATCAAAAAAGAGACTGAAGAAACTCGAAAAGACAGTAGATCCGGAACGCGATTCTCAAGGGGACCGCAAAAGTTTTTCACAAACGAACCTCGCATCGTGAAGATCTTCGGTGACAGAAACTTTCTATGGGACGAGTGCAGTCCGTAAGTGGAATAAGTTGAGTGCAGAAATAATAGAAGCATTCCATTTATTAACTTATCATGATATTTGATTCAACCTTAGCAGTGAACTACTGTTACTTCAATCTATTCACTGAAATGTTCAGAATTGGACAATGTCAATAATTAAAAACTGGGATTTTTCGGAATTCATGTCTGATAATTCAGTAGTCCAAGGGTAAAATACACAGAGAAAAATGTTTTCTTAATTTAAGAATGTGCAGTCACTTAATTTAAGAATGTGCAGGTCACTTAAATTAAGAAAGAAAAGTCACTTGATTTAAGTGAGAAAAGTCACTTAATTTGACTGAGTTTTACTTTCGTAAATTAAGAAAGACAAATTCACTTGATTTAAGTGTGAAAGTCACTTAATTTAAGTGAGTTTTACTTTCTTAAATTAAGAAAGAAAAATTCACTTGATTTAAGTGAGAAAAGTCACTTAATTTAAGTGAGTTTTACTTTCTTAAATTAAGAAAGAAAAAGACACTTGATTTAAGTGAGAAAAATCACTTGATTTAAGTGAGAAAAGTCACTTAATTTAAGTGAGTTTTACTTTCTTAAATTAAGAAAGAAAAAGTCACTTGATTTAAGTGAGAAAAATCACTTGATTTAAGTGAGAAAAGTCACTTAATTTGAGTGAGTTGTACTTTCTCAAATTAAGAAGGAAAAATTCACTTGATTTAAGTGAGAAAAGTCACTTAATTTATGTGAGTTTTACTTTCTTAAATTAAGAAAGAAAAGTCACTTGATTTAAGTGAGAAAAATCACTTGATTTAAGTGAGAAAAGTCACTTAATTTGAGTTTTACTTTCTTAAATTAAGAAAAAAAAATTCACTTGATTTAAGTGAGAAAAGTCACTTAATTTAAGAATGGCAGGTCACTTAAATTAAGTGACTGCACATTCTTCAATTAAGAAAACATTTTTCTCTCTGTAGGTTAATTCTTTTTTTTTTTACATCATTTTTTGTAGCTCCTGAAAATCTTGACAAAACAAAATTAAGACAGACTCGATTTATCTCGCTTAGTTTCCGATACGATCGAAAAAACATGAATGACAAAAATTTATGCATTCCAAACTTTGTGTTTTTATTAGAATTATCGACGAGATTATAATATAATATATTATAATATAATATATATAACATATTATATTATATATTATATTATATGTATAGTATATATATAGTATAGTATAGATATATACTATATAGTATAGCATATCTTTTTCATTTATTTGTATATCTATAATATATATTAGAAAAAAAAATATATATATATATAATATATATTAGGATAAGTGATGACAGAAAATGTCCCATGCTTTTTTATATTATGGCTGAGTAATATAGTGGAGAGGAGAGGGGGAAGGGGGGGATTATTATGGAACAATTGTGATATTCACGTATTTTCATTCCTCACATGTGAGTTGAATGTTCGGAACATTAATTACAATTTTTTGAAATTCAAACAAAGCTGCTTGCTGTGAATAATTCTCTCGCAGTTAAAATTGAATGAAACGTTTCACATCTTCAAAACTGTTTCGTGTCAACAGATGCTGCCAAAATTCATGTGCTTCGAACGTGAAACTTTTCGAATAGATTTCCCATAAATGAATAGAAAATTTCCAATAACTTTTTTTTTTCGTTCCTCGTGAGCATGAACATCAAAATTCATCGAATAGTTTCAAATTCAGTGGTTATTTGCACAGGAAAATAATGAGAATCATTGTATATAATATTACCAACACTTTATTCCTCTGACTTTATGGGCAGCACCACAATTATCCCTTCCCCATCACAAAGACGAATGAACGATCCTCAATTCATGATGTTTTTCACAATGATAAATTCATTTCATTATGAAAAAAAAAAAAAACTAGGCCTATACTAACATAATATATCACTCACGTTTAATCTCCATTCCTACATTTTCTCTTTCCTCAATAAAAAAAAAAAAAAAAAAAAAAAAAAAAAAAAAAAGAAGCGTAATTTAAATTCCCCCGTTTTTCTTGAAAACTGTAGACTTATAATTTTTCTCATCTCACAAACATATTATAAACCGGAAGAAAATACTCATTAATTCTCTCGGTTATCTGTCTCCTGTCATTCTATCAGCATTAATAAAGAAGCGACAGTTCAAGAGAGATCATTGAAATTTAAAAACTTTCAAAGCAGCAAAGTAATTTATTGAATAAAAAATATATTTTTTTTTTCCACCATGAATTGCTCTCTTTATCCTCTGCATCAGATTAATAATTCTGTAACAAATAAAAAAATGTGAATGAACTCGCTAGTTGTTTTCAGTGTTTTATGATGTTTATAAGAACTTTAATATGCTTCATTTCTTGGGGATATCGTAGAGGGCTGCATAGAAGACGATAAAACGTCTGTGATAACGCAATGAGCGATGCCTCTACTATAACTGCCTTAGTATAAATATATTCTCGGGCGTCGAGTCATTATCGCCTGTAGTTCATTACCCTGAACTTAAAATTGGCTCCAAATTATTTTACACATTTTTCAAATTAATTAAACTTCATTTTCTCTTCATTTTCTTTCAATCTTTTGAGTCATTAAAAAAATTACGAAAATTACGTACTCTCGATGGTTTAAAATTTTTCCCATTAATTTCTCCACTTTTTTTCTTTTTCATGCAGAAATTCACGACTTTTTTTCTTTTACCTCTTTGATAAAATATAAAGCTTTTTGGAGAATTGACGCTCGAAGTTAATAATACTTTTCCACGGAACAATATTACTTTGTCACGTGTTTTGTACTTCAGAAAACCATTTGTCTCGTGTTACCAAATCCCGAGTGAGTTTGTAAGTTCTATGGGTCTCTCTTGAACAAAAGACATGTGTAGTAGTGTGTGTATATAGACTCGTGTTCCTACAGTCCGTTGCCTCAACGCATGAGGCCAATAATCACCAGGGACATTGCGTGATTGTGAAGCATTTTTTTTCCCTTTGCTCTGACGTTCCACTTTATTTGAAAAATTGAAAAATAAATAATAATCGTAAATTGTATACAAAGTAAATTTTTTTTTTCGATGTAAATAAGAATTTTATCGTTAGAATTACATAGAGAAAAATGTTTTCTTAATTTAAGAATGTGCAGTCACTTAATTTAAGAATGTGCAGGTTACTTAAATTAAAAAAGAAAAGTCACTTGATTTAAGTGAGAAAAGTCACTTAATTTAAGTGAGTTTTACTTTCTCAAATTAAGGAAGAAAAAGTCACTTGATTCAAGTGAGAAAAGTCACTTAATTTAAGTTACTTTTACTTTCTTAAATTAAGAAAGAAAGTCACTTGATTCAAGTGAGAAAAGTCACTTAATTCAAGTGACTTTTACTTTCTTAAATTAAGAAAGAAAAAGTCACTTGATTCAAGAGAGAAAAGTCACTTAATTTAAGTGACTTTTACTTTCTTAAATGAAGAAAGAAAAAGTCACTTGATTCAAGAGAGAAAAGTCACTTAATTTAAGTGACTTTTACTTTCTTAAATGAAGAAAGAAAAAGTCACTTAATTTAAGTGACTTTTACTTTCTTAAATTAAGAAAGAAATAGTCACTTGATTCAAGTGAGAAAAGTCACTTGATTTAAGTGAAAAAAGTCACTTAATTTAAGTGACTTTTACTTTCTTAAATTAAGAAAGAAAAAGTCACTTGATTCAAGTGAGAGAAGTCACTTAATTTAAGTGACTTTTACTTTCTTAAATTAAGAAAGAAAAAGTCACTTAATTTAAGTGACTTTTACTTTCTTAAATTAAGAAAGAAATAGTTACTTGATTTAAGTGAGAAAAGTCACTTGATTTAAGTGAGAAAATTCACTTAATTTGAGTGAGTTTTACTTTCTTAAATTAAGAAACAAAAAGTCACTTGATTTAAGTGAGAAAAGTCACTGAATTTAAGAATGGCAGGTCATTTAAATTAAGTGACTGCACATTCTTAAATTAAGAAAACATTTTTCTCTGTGTGCTGCTAAAAGAACAATGTGATTTTTTGGACAGTCATGAAGAATTTTAATTATCACAGTCTACAATGTTAATGATTTTGTTATGAGGGATAATGAAGTTGAGGAATTCTCTTGAGTTACAAGTAGTACAGAAGTGACATTGGAAAGTGAGGGAAATTTTCTCTTGAAAATATTAAAAAGTAGAAAATTACTAAAATTTTACAGTTATTGGTTTTCATATCGCCTTAGGAGTAAAACGGCATTAGTGCCCAAACCGCTTGATACTGCAGTGAAAGAGGCGTATCCCTCAAAAGTACTTGAAAATATTCTTTATGAGGTCCTTAATGTTATTTGGATAACTGAAAATTAGAATAATAAAGTGATGGTAATTCCTAATGTTAAAGTGAAAAGAACGTATCTCCACTCTTTTGTCGCTTTTTTTTTCATTTTTGACGCTATAGCGTATATGTATATGTTTTGAACTTACGCCTTCCTATTTTTGAGATTCTTCATCTCAAGGAATCTTAATTGGGGATTTATGCCTTTTTAGTTTTTATAATTTCTTCATATGACATGCGAATATTTGGAATGAGGTCTTTTCGTTTTTTCGAATTCTTTATCCGAAGTTGCCATATTTTGGCAGTTACGGCTTATTGTTTTTATAGTTTTTCTATTATTATTTATTTTAAAAATATCGTGAGAAAAAAAATATCAAACTATTATTTTCTTATTTTTGTTAAAAATTAAAAATGAAACCAAAGTTGAAAGAAAGTTTAATAATAGATAAATCGTCCAAAAATAATTTTATTTTTCCTTTTTCTCGCTAACGCCTTAGTCAAAGCATCGAGACCTAAAGAACAGCGCTGGAGGAGAAGTCCGATGGTGGGGGATTTAACTCATCGCGAATATAAACATTGCGCCTTATTCGAAAACGCCTTATTCGGGACGTGCACTGTATTATACAGTTGTAGTTTTTTTTCTAATCCTATCGTAAAAATGAACCGTAAAAAACCGATTGGAACGAAAAAAAAACACCAATTTGTCTTTTCGGAGAAAAAATGAAAAACGGCACTTACGCCATTTTGTTTCTCAGACGACGATTTAATTGAGGTAATAAAAAAAACGACTCCAATTGCTCTCAAATATTCCAACAATGTTTGCGCCAAATTCCACAATTTTACAGGATTTTTCAACATTTTTTTCCCTGGCTTTCTAATGGCTCCATTGTATTTCCCATACTCTACATTTTTTATCTCATACAACCAATCACATCTTGTAGTGCATAGAATAATCCACTTGTTCAATCAATTTAATGAAAATTTCTTCAGTAACGAGTTAATTGAAGAAATCCTCAATAATTCACTTGGAATCAGTGAGTGTCAAAGAGTCTGTTTAATGTTTCAGAATAGCTCCTTTTCTCTTTTCAACTTTTTTTTTGTTTCTACTGTCTTCTCGGATAAAGAAACACAAAGTTGGACAGCGTGGTGACCCTTAACACTTCGCCTAACCCCACACTCTTGTCCCTCTTAAAGGAGAAAACGGAAACGAGGACAAAACTTAACCGTTGCAACAACTCACACTATCAGAACCATTCCTACAATTCTATCCCTTGATCCACTGGTAAGTCCCTTACTTTTTTTTTTATTCTTTCTCTTTTTGTGACTTGTATTTTTCCTCGATTACCAGTTACCTCTGGCTAATTGGAAAGACTCGTCTGCGACAGATTCGCTCTCTTCCAATTCTCTTCTTCTCTCGACTCTTCCATCTTCCTATTTTCTTCTCACTCTCTCATTCTACTTCTTTTCTTTGCTTCAAGAGGGATTGGAAAAAGTTGCACGGATACTTTTCGAAGCCGCAGACTCGGGGCTTTGCGGTCCACTGATTATTTTCGTAAGAGTAAAACCCCACCTCCAATTTCTTCTTCTTCAGTCCTCTTCCCCCTCATCTGAACTTTGTACCGCGCAAATGCAGCTATCCTCTTTTTTTTTTTTTTTCATATATACCTTCGTTCAAAACTTCTTGCAGAGGTTGCACTCCGGTATTTTTAAGTATCGAGAAAAGGGTATCGGCTATCGACTGACTGTCTCCTTTAGTTGGCCTCTTCTTACCGCTTCTCTGAACACAATGCTTTCTTTTTTTCACTTGTTTTCTTCATTCTTCAAGTTCTATCCTTGTACTCTCGTTTCAGTTTTCGGCGAGTTTATAAAGCAATGTTCTTCATATAGCTTTCAGTTATTTTGTTTATTTACTGAGAGTGGTGATGAAGATTTTATTCGACATTTTAATATTGTGGGAGGTATTAATTCATGATTAGCAAAAAATATATTTTTTTTCCCGTAAAATAATTTGCCGAAGGATGGTCGGTGTGGGATTTTATATGATTTTCATCATATAAATATATATATATACTATATATAATAAAGAAAAAATATTTTTTTTCTTTTGGAACTAATGGTTTTATTCTAATATATATAAAAGACCATTCATGGTCCAAAAGAATAAAACAAATATTTTTTCTTTGTTATTGTATGAAAATTTCAGAAAAATTCCGAAAAATTCTGAAAAATCTCAAATATATTAGAATAAAACTATTTTTTTTTCGACCATGATATTAATTCGAATGATGGAAATACTATCCGAATACTCTTTGAATTATTTAAAGGAAGAAATGCAAGGAATGATTGATTTAAAAAAAAATTCTTTGAGAAAAAGCAATTATTCATCTATGAAGCTTCTTCAACGGAGAATCAACAGCATCTTGAAATCATTCTTTCCTGAAGGAAATTCAGGTCTGAAGAAGTGAAACAGGAGAAAAGTTAATTGTTTTAGTCACTACACAGAGAAAAATGTTTTCTTAATTTAAGAATGTGCAATCACTTAATTTAAGAAAGAGAAGTCACTTGACTTAAGTGAGAAAACTCACTTGATTTAAGTGACTTTTACTTTCTTAAATTAAGAAAGAGAAAGTTACTTGATTCAAGTGAGAAAAGTCACTTGATTTAAGTGACAAAACTCACTTAATTTGAGTGAGTTTTACTTTCTTACATTAATAAAGAAAAATTCACTTGATTTAAGTGAGAAAAGTCACTTAATTTAAGTGACTTTTCTTTTCTTAAATTAAGAAAGAGACAGTTACTTGATTTAAGTGACAAAAGTCACTTAATTTAAGTGAGTTTTACTTTCTCAAATTAAGAAAAAAAAAGTCACTGAATTTAAGTGAATTTTCCTTTCCTAAATTAAGAAAGAGAAAGTTACTTGATTTAAGTGAAAAAAGTCACTTCATTTAAGTGAGTTTTACTTTCTTACATTAATAAAGAAAAAGTCACTTGATTTAAGTGAAAAAGTCACTTAATTTAAGTGAGTTTTACTTTCTTAAATTAAGAAAAAAAAAGTCACTTGATTTAAGTGAGAAAAGTCACTTAATTCAAGTGGCTTTTCCTTTCTTAAATTAAGAAAAAAAAGTCACTTAATTTAAGCGAATTTTCCTTTCTTAAATTAAGAAAGAGAAAGTTACTTGATTTAAGTGAGAAAAGTCACTTGATTTAAGTGAAAAAAGTCACTTAATTTGAGTGAGTTTTACTTTCTTAAATTAAGAAAGAAAAAGTCACTTGATTTATGTGACAAAAGTCACTTAATTTAAGTGACAAAAGTCACTTAATTTAAGTGACCTGCCATTCTTGAATTAAGTGACTGCACATTCTTAAATCAAGAAAACATTTTTCTCTGTGTAGTTTTTTGAGAATATCTAGGGAACTAAATGAGATAGCGCAATTTTCACTTGGATTTTTTATGTAGAAACTTGAAAAAAATAGAAGAAGTGTCTCGAAACTTCATATTCTTGAATAATTTTTCTGCATTAATTATTCGAATTATTAATGCTTCCTTGTAAATTGAATCATGAAAATAAAGCAGTGTATCTATAAAGCCATTTCTCCCCTGCAAAATAATATGGAAATGTCATTAAAGCTCAGTGCAGTGGGTATCAATGCGAATCCAATGGATTTATCATTGTCTATGGAAAATGCACATAATGCACAATTCGTGGAAGAGATAGATAATACATTAAATGAACCTAATTAATCCTTCAAAGTTCTACCATTGGAATATTATAGAATTATCCCCTAGGATAGATTAAATGATAATAGCATCCGGGCTTGTGTATTCGTCATCTTTTCAATGTGCTTCAATGACAAAACAAACAGAAACTTCAATGCCTCAATTATTTAATATTCCACCTTGTGAATTCACACAATGCTGTGAAATTGAATATTCTGAATAGAGAGTTATACTTCACGAAGCAGAATCAATAAGTTAGAAAACAAAAAAAAATCATTTTTCCATTGAGTTTTATTATTTCTACCGAAAATATTGAAAAACCCTTATACATTCGTTCATTCATCACAGAATACAAAGGAAAATTGTGATGTTACAAAAGTCAAATGTAAAACCAATTTGAAATTTTTCTAGCCTGAAAATATTTGCCGAGAAAAAAATGTAGAGAAAAAAGTTGCAAGCAAACAATTTTTGACAAAAACATTCTGCTATTGCAGCTATTCTGCATATTTACCGATATTTCTCTTTATAATTGAGGTTTTTATTTCCTAAATATTTTTCTTTGTTTAGAAATATTTTATTTTATTATGATTTTCATAATGTGACAGAACGTGACATGAAAGGGGGACGGGGGTCTAGAAACGCGGAATTTGAAATTTGTTTTTATTTTTATTTTTAATTTTTTCATTTAATGTTTATTTATTTATGCGGCCATGAGTACAGTGTAGAGAATTCCATCTCGTCAATAAACAAAGGATAGAATATGAAAATTGCAGATTTACAAAAAATTCGGTATGCGACATGCTTTGTTAAGACAGTTTCGGTATTAATGTACACAGAGAAAAATGTTTTCTTAATCCAAGAATGTGCAGTCACTTAATTTAAGTGACCTGCCATTCTTAAATTAAGTGACTTTTCTCACTTAAATCAAGTCACTTTTTCTTTCTTAATTTAAGAGAGTAAAACTCACTTAAATTAAATGACTTTTCTCACTCAAATCAAGTGACTTTTTCTTTCTTAATTTAAGAAAGTAAAAGTCGCTTAAATTAAGTGACTTTTCTCACTTAAATTAAGTGACGTTTCTCACTTAAGTTAAATGACTTCTCTCACTTGAATCAAGCAACTTTTTCTCTCTTAATTTAAGAAAGTAAAAGTCGCTTAAATTGAGTGACTTTTCTCACTTAAATCAAGTGATTTTCTTTCTTAATTTAAGAAAGTAAAACTCACTTAAGTTAAGTGACTTTTCTTACTTAAATTAAGTGACTTTTCTCACTTACATCAAGTGACTTTTCTTACTTAAATCAAGTAACTATTTCTTTCTTATTTTAAGGAAGTACAAGTCACTTAAATTAAGTGACTTTTCTGACTTAAATCAAGTGACTTCTTTTTTCTTAATTTAAGAAAGTAAAACTCACTTAAATTAAGTGACTTTTCTCACTTAAATCAAGTGACTTTTCTTACTTAAATCAAGTAACTATTTCTTTGTTATTTTAAGAATGTGAAAGTCACTTAAATTAAGTGACTTTTCTCACTTAAATCAAGTGAATTTTTCTTTCTTAATTTAAGAAAGTAAAACTCACTTAAATCAAGTGAATTTTCTCACTTAAATCAAGGGACTTTTCTTTCTTAATTTAAGTGACCTGCACATTCTTAAATTAAGTGACTGCACATTCTTAAATTAAGAAAACATTTTTCTCTGTGTATTTATTATTATTATCTATTGCTGGCTTTTTGGCGTTTATTAGAATAATTGCGTGCTACATATTTTTTTTATACATTTCGAAATGGAAAGGTTTCTTAAAACCATTTCTAGAGTTTCTTTGCTCTTGCGCTCTAATTTAAAATTTGTGTGACGTAATTTATGGACGGTCCCTGAAGAGCTGAATAATTTTTTCCATCCAGCCATTTTTTTAATTATTAAGAATATCCATTTCAATTGGATTCGAAACTCGATACACACAAATTGTAATAAAACGAAGCACAAAAGCCTCTATCCAACAGACATGAAATCGATGCCTCTGATATAACAACAGCAGTAGCAAATTGTGCAGGGGAGAAGTTGTATTGCATCAAAGTTTTCTCCCTCCGCGGTTTTTATTTGATTTTCTGCTTCAAAATACTTTTTTAAACAGAGCAAAAAACTACAAAACTATTTCAATAATACTGCAGAATAACGAATCAATTAATTGTTACCCATCAATTAAAATTTTTTTTTTTCGTGTTTTCATTCCACTGAATTGAATTGAATATTGATATTTAGTGAATCGATATTTCACTGTAGAATTATTAAAAAATAATGTGACGAGTTTTCTAAGAGAAATGTGAATAATTGATTTTTATGTTCAATAGCAGGTGATTTAAATTAGAATCGTCCATTTTCGAAAATTTCAATGCATTTGAAACAGTCAAAATGTCTGTTTCTACTTTTTTATTTATTTTTTAATTCAGTTTTTTTTTTATATAAAAATAAAGTGACAGGCATAATTGGTAGATTCGATCGGATGAGCATCGGAGAATTTGAACACACGAAAAGCACTTTATTTTCAGCGTCAGCGATAATTTAATACAACTCTCTTTTCCCCTCGAAACCTTCCAACACAGTTTTCACGATTGTTCAACTTGTTTTCCTATCCTCGTTGCACTTATTTGAAAAGCCATTGATTACGTAAAATTTTCAGCATTCTATTGACCTCATGTCACAATTGTATTTCAAATGAAACAATTGTTTTTTAAAATTAATATCATGAAAATGAATATTACAACGAATGACACTCTTAATTTATGTTGGAATTTGTTTTAATTTAATCAAATTAAATTTTATTTGATTATTCTCAATTTATATGTGAAAAATCAAAGTTAATTATTTCAATTATTTTGACGGTTTTCCATTTGAAATGATTTCTATTTATTTCTCCAATTATAAATTGAGAAATTATGAATAAATGATGAATATCAGAGTTGAAAAATAAAAACGAGAAAAGTACTTGTCTGACGAAAAAATTGAGGTAAAAATGAAAAAAAAAAAACAGAGAAACAGGAGAAGGCTATTATTATTATTTTCAAGGTGCTGTTTCGTCCAGAGACCATCACTGTCCACTAAATTACAGCCTTCCTCGAGAAGCATTAATTTTATTTTTATTTCCTCTTTCTCTCACCAAAGTGTCTGATTCCATCTTAAAGAACCCGTTTTCCGATTTCAACTCGTGGAGATACCTCAAATCCTTCTAAAAATTATCATCAGACTGAAATAATCAAAAGAAAAAAAATTCAAAAATTAAAAATAAGATAAATGAGCAAAATATGAAATACAGTGTAACCTTAATATAACGAACCTCAATATAACGAATTCCTCGATTTAACGAATTTTTCAAAATCCCCCAGAACTGCCCATAAGAATCTATGTAAAATATACCTTTACATTACGAATATATTTTTTAAACAACCTCGCTATAACGAAAAATCAATCATTGCAGAATATATAAGGGAGAGTGGGGCAAAATGGACACTATAATGAAATGGTTAGAGATTGATTTTTTTTTGATTATTCTATTAAAAAGCTGAGGAAATTTTAGCCGGAAAACCAGTGTCATTTGTATTTTTTTAGATTTTTTTGAAAATCTATATTTTTTGGCATTTTTGAGGGGTAGCCTTTCATTTTTTTCAAATGTTCAGTTTTTTCCAAATATCTGTGGTTCTATTGGTCGTAGCGATTCGGGGTTGATCTCAAATGAAAGGTGAGCTCATTTCCCATCGAATTATGGGGTTTTGAGTTCAGAAATGTCAATTTTTGGAATAGTTATAGGCCAAAAACTGTTTCACAAAATTGTTTCACAGAAATGTCCATAAATACCTTAAAAATCGATATTTTTGAATTTAAAACCCTATAAATCGATGGCAAATGATCTCACCTTTCACCTCCCATCGGAATTTTTGCGCTACGACGAATAGAACCAAAGATATTCTCAAAAAACTGAAAATTTTCAAAAAAACACGGCTTTTACCCCTCTAAAAAGCTCAAAAAAGTCAAAATCACCAAAAACTCCAAAAAATTAATTTCGGCACTTGTTTGCCATCTAAAATTTCCTCAGCTTTCCAATGAAGTCATCAAAAACGATCTACCGCCAATATTTCCCTTAATTTCAAGAGTTTTCCATAATATTTGCCAAAAAATTTAGATGTGTCCATTTTACCCCTGATGTCCATTTTGCCCCACTTTCCTCTATAGAAACTATTATTGACCTTCATATAACGAATTTTCCAGCCTACAACCTCTACATAACGTATCCTACAAATTATCCCCACTCAATTCCACAATAACTAATGTCTCAATGAGTGCTGATACGTTTAAATCTTCATAAGATAGTCATTACTGTTTGATCACTGTAAATATTGCTGTTTGTGATTGTTAGTAATTTTGAAGTTGTAATGGCTAAAAAACGGAAAAGGTGTTGTTTGAGTGTTGCAGAAATTTTAACCTTTATTAAGCATTAACCTTTATCATGTTGTTAATTTTCTCTCTTACATTCTATGTTTATATTCTATTTGAATGTTTTCAAATAAATAATTCTGTGTTTTGATTCAAATGATTTGTTATTCACATGAGTTGTTTTAATGGAAATTTTCTTACCTTGTTATAACGAATCGAGTTTAATCTAACCTCTATATAACAAACCTCACTGTTACGAATAACTCGATATAACGAATAATTCCTATTTCCCTTCAGTTTCGTTATATCAAGGTTACACTGTAATTGGTATTGAATCCCCGGAAATATTTGAAATATCAGCTATGATGAAATAAAAAAATTTCCATATTCAATAAGGCATCAGCCGCAATATCATCTACTAATGGTGAAAACATACCACAAACATTCATTTCAAATTTATAAGAAAATGTGTGGGGTCTTTCAGTAGAGAATGAAAGAAAAAAAAAATTTTGTTGAGGCAAAACATCAGCTTAGGAAGTTGGCCATAGCCATTCGTCACTTCCGGTAGATAACCCCGTTATTTCTTTGGGCACCGCGTGATCATGGTGCAAAAGAAAAATGCTTTGTCTACCCCATAAGCATTATCCTCGGTCACCCCTTCTATTTCCACTTCCTCGAGACACTTTTCCCTAACAATTTTTTTTTCTTTTCATCTCTTCAACTTCTTCCTCTACTTCAACGACATCTAGCTCGAGCAATTCGTCTCAGCAGAAGTCTTCAATGCGCAATCCCATTCTGCCCCCCCCCTTTCTCCTTATCTCTTTTTTAGGATAATTTCCGCAAGAAAAAAAAAAAAAAAAAAAACAAGAGACAACTTCTGCCATTTCTGCTTGGAAGCCATATCCTCATCTCTCTCTCTCTCTCTCTCTCCTCAGCACCTCGTTTCCACCTTGATGATGCCTTCTCTCTTTGTTCGCAAATTCTGTGGTACTGAGGAAACTCCCAACCATCTCAGCAAGCCATACATATATACATGCACAAACACAGCGGTTGTATATGTGGCTAGGAAACTATGCCATACTCAGTGCCACGTCAAGACCTCCCTGGAGAAATTAATTCACTCAGGATTCTACGCCTTGTACATTTACTCGACAAAGGACACCAGGGAAGAATGGCCAGTCACAGACTGGTCTATATGTCATTAAATCTTGCTGCGAATAAACAAAAAGAGAAAAAAAAACCTTGTAAAAAAGAAAAATACAGATATGATAAGCAGTGAAGAATGACAAGAAAAGAAAAAGTTTTTTTTAGAAATCGTATTCTTGCTATGAAATAACATTTCTCAGTTTGTGTAGAGAAAAAATAACTTGTCGTGAAAGAGGTAAGAAAATTCTGTGGCAATTTTGAGCGAAGATGCCTTTGTATTTTTTCAGCAGTAAAAAGAAGAAGTTGGAACTGCAGTTCTCCTCGGCCCATTGCAGACAGAGTCTCTGATGTTCTTTCCTCAGCAACACGAAAGACCTCAATTTCATTCTCGTGATATTAAAAGCCAAAGAAAAACACAAGAAATCCAAGTGTATTTGCAAAAATTTTCTACACCCTTTTATTTAGTTACTCAGCTACCAACTGCGGACCAAAAAGTGAGCATGCATGCCGCTGCTGCCGAGTCACGCGAGGCCATCAAAGATTCAAAAGCCCCCGAGGGCAAGCAGATGGTCCCTATTTTCTACAACACACAAGAAATAATGGCAACGCTGTGGAGCCCCCGTGTACCTCTCTCTCGTGTGCTCTCCGGCCCCTTCTTCTCTCGTCATCATCATCCGTACTTGCAAGAATACGTTATTGTGGAGGGCTACCTGAGCTGTGGATAAAGATAGAAGTTGTTCTACCAGTTTATGTGGCAACGCTGTTATGGACCCATGGGCCCGTGAGTCGTGGCTTGATCGCTTGGCAGCCTCGCAGTACACAGGAGAGCCAGCGTGTCAAGAACCCGGCCCCTCACGCCATTGTCTGCGTGACTAGTATAGAAGGAAAGAGCAAGAAAGAGAAAGAAGGAGAGAAGCAACCAGTTCTTTCTCCCACTTGAGGTAAAACTCCGAGTGTTTACCGTCTTCGGCTCTGACGAGTTCGTGACCCCTTTTGTCCTCTTGTACTCTTGGAGTACAGAGAGAAGACAAGGTGGAGGGGGGAGAGGGGTAAATGATTCCACAGGTCACGATTCTACTCTTTTTTTTTGTTCTCTCAAGTGCAATGATCCGCGGTTTATTTTGTCTCAGTCAGAGTCAAGGTTATGGGTTCAAGAGGCTCTTTATTATGGTTTCTTCACGGTTTAATCGACTTGTTGCTATTATTTTGCTTGACGTTATACGAGGGTCAAGATTCAATTTTTTACAGTTTATCGAAAGAGTTGCCTTTTAAAAATTAAATACAAGTTTTCACTTTTGTTCTACTTTCTTTTGAATTTATGTAATTTATATACCAATTATCAATTTCTCCGGCAAGGTCGAGGATAAGAAGCTCGAGTAAATTATTTTACACTTTTTTTTTTTCTCAAATAACTAGAATAATTGAGTATTAAAGAGGTGAAACAGGACTAATTCACGAGTGTAGTGGAATAACAGGTTAAGTCAATTTTTGTCGAAAATGAGATATTATCGGAATTTGCCTTAAAATGTATGGACACATGTCTCACAAAAAGGATTTGGCTGAGTATGACCATTTAAGGCCTCATTTTTGAACATGCATAACACGTTAAGTTCACTTTTGGCAATTTTTCAAAAACAATTCAAGTTATGTCGACTTAACCTGGAAAAATAATTCACGAGTGTAGTGGAATAACAGGTTAAGTATATATGGTAAACCTATATGACTTAACCTGTTATTTCACTACACTCCTGAATTATACATATAAAAGTTAAGTCAACATAACTTAAATTTCTTATAATTTCTGGGGGAGTTAAGTAGACATAACTCGAATCTCTTATAATTTTTAAGGGAGTTAAGTCGACATAACTTAAATTTCTTTCCATTAATTTCAAGTTAAGTCAAAATTATAGAAAAAAAAAGACTGCCGATAACAATAGCTTTTGAATATCTTAATTGACTGCGGATTAATGACTTTCATCATAAATGTAGCGCAAAATGGTGCTCGCATCATCATTTTACGGTTTTTCGCCTCTCCTGAAAAATTCACTTTTTCCGACTTAACCTGTTATTCCACTACACTCGTGAATTGACTTATTTGTGAGATCATTCTTGATGAAATATCTCGGAAACTAAAGGAGATACGCCCTTTTTACCTCAATCCTATTTTGTTGAGGGTTTCAAGAGCTACTGAATTCATGATGATTTTATGTATTTTCCTTCCGACCTTTGAAAAGATAGAATACGGAGTTTTGTTTCTACGAAGAATTTATTGCTCCTTGAGAATAAAAATGTAATACAGTTTAAGGAGAATCGTCATGATTCGTGGCTAGTATTTCGCTTGATTGGAGTTTTCCATCTTGTGTACTAGCATATAAGCTCATTGGGGCGTGAAATAAAACGTAAAAGAATATATATGAGAGAAAAGAGAGGAAAAAGTCATGAATATAAGAGGAAATAAGTGAGAGAAGAAACACGAATACCTCGGACTCGAACCAGTTCTTCGTCCCCGTGTTTACTGTAATACCGCCTTCGTGATCTCGTTTTATTTCTCGCAGAGAGAGGTGGTACACTGTTCTCTGACGCTCTGCTACCCATTAAATTCACTCGAGTAGAATCAATTCTTCGATTTTACCAAGAGAATGTATTCCATTTAAGGTTGTATTTCAGCGAATTTAAGCATAGTCGATTCTTCATTTTTTTTTGAATTTTTTCATCCCTTTTGCCCGTGTAGTTCATGAGATATGAATAATTAAAATTACTGAAAACAGCATTGATGAATTAAAATTACTGAAAACAGCAACAAAGAATACTTAGAGGCTCATCGTCGCTCTGGTCCATTGTTTGAGCAAGAACCATAGTGTTAAATAGCAGTTAATAATTAAAAAATTTTTTCTTTATCTGAAAAGTAATTCCTTCAGATCTATTTTGATTATTGAAAATCATTTGCCTTTTTTCTTTCACTCATTTTTCTTTTATTATTATTTTCATTATTATTATTAAAAAATTTTTATTCAAAAAAATGTTCAAATGTACAGGTGTGACAAACTTACCGCAAATGTAACTTTAATGATGTGATGGACTCTTTAGTCCAAGATCAAATAAACATTATCTATCTACCTTTATCCAATGCATGTGATAGGAAATTAGTAATGTAGAAACAAAAAAAAATGGTATATTAACCACCTAGGAAGGAAAGAAGTTAGCTTCCCAGTTACACAGAAAAAAATGTTTTCTTAATTTAAGAATGGCAGGTCACTTAAATTGAGTGACTTTCCTCACTTAAGTCAAGTGACCTTTCTCACTTAAATCAAGTGACTTTTCTCACTTAAATCAAGTGACTTTTCTCACTTAAATCAAGTGACTTTTTCTTTCTTAATTTAAGAAAGTAAAACTCACTTAATTTAAGTGAGAGAAGTCACTTAAATTAAATGACTTTTCTCACTTAACTCAAGTCACTTTTTCTTTCTTAATTTGAAAAAGTAAAAGTCACTTAGATATAGTGACTTTGCTCACTTAAATCAAGTGACTTTTCTCTCTTAAATCAAGTGACTTTTCTCACTTAAATCAAGTGATTTTTTCTTTCTTAATTTAAGAAAGTAAAACTCACTTAATTTAAGTGAGAGAAGTCACTTAAATTAAGTGACTTTTCTCACTTAACTCAAGTCACTTTTTCTTTCTTAATTTGAAAAAGTAAAAGTCACTTAGATATAGTGACTTTTCTCACTTAGATTAAGTGACTCTTCTCACTTAAATTAAGTGCCTTTTTCTTTCTTAATTTAAGAAAGTAAAATTCACTTAAATGAAGTAAGTTTTACTTTCTTAAATCAAGTGACTTGTCTTTCTTAATTTAAGTGATCTGCACATTCTTAAATTAAGTGACTGCACATTCTTAAATTAAGAAATTATTTTTCTCTGTGTAGCTCCTCAGGTGTAAAAATACAGCTTTTCGGTCCAAATTTGAAGCGCGTTTTCTCGAATTATCACCAATTAATTGGAAACTAACCTACAAAATCTCATTTTTTCTGATTGATCGACCCCACTGTACGATACTACCTGAACGTTTTGTAGCTGAATAATCTCGAATTTTCATCCTGGACACCTTCCCCCTCTTCCTTCATTATTTTTCTTTCAGTCGGAAGGAAATTATTTTTTTGTTAATTAAAAAGGAAGAAAGAAGAGAAGTTAGAGATAGTAAGTTTTCATGAATAATTTCTCAGCATCCCTTGTCATACGTCTTCATTAGTGCAAAGTTATGTCTCCAGTTGAGTCACAAGAGCGAAATGAGTCGTTTGCTGCATTACCTTACGACCTCGTCTTCATAAATCAAATTTTGAAATCGTTACGCTTTGGTTTTGTATTGTACACAAGAGTTGCATTTGGAAAATTACGAGAAACTTAATTTTCTTACGTTACAAAATTTGCTTCTTGTATATTCAAAATTATTCAGTTCTCGCAGAATTTTTAATTCTACTCTGATAAATAAAGAAGATGAAAAATTTACAGAGATTCTCAGTATTAAAGTGTACAGATAAAAGAAAAAGGGAGAGGCTTTGGACTATGAAAAATTGTCACGTATTATCGTCGAGAGTAGAGTGAAGAGAATAATACAAGTGAAAATAAAATTCAAAGTAAGATCCACTTGGGTATTTACTATAGCCACAGGAGAATAATTTGCCTGGGGTAGAAACTGGTGTTATATTTTTGTCCTTTTTTTTCTTTATTCTCGCGATTTTCTTCGAGGAGAGAAGCGAGAAAATCGGCTGAAAAATATAGAGAGCACGGGTTTAAGCAGAAACTAGAGATGGAAAGAATGCAAACAAACATAAAAACGAGTTAATAAAGGAGCGAAAAATAAGAAGAAAAGAGAGGAAGAGAATAGAAATGGCAGGATTGGTGAAGAATTGTGTTTGCCTCTCTTTCTCTCTTCGTTTCCTTGTGCTTATCTCAGCTAAAAGTTGCCTCGACAATTCTGGTTAGGAACTATCGTTGTATGAGATAAGGCTAACGAGTAAGTTTCGAGGTGTGTGCAACTCCTAAACGTCCCTAACCAACATTGGCCAACCACTAATTGGAAACGATCTTTAACCTAGTAACAATAGCCACCAATGCAGAGTTTATACAGAGAAAAATGTTTTATTAATTTAAGAATGGCAGGTAACTTAAATTAAGTGACTTTTCTCACTTAAATCAAGTGACTTTTTCTTTCTTAATTTAAGAATGTAAAACTTACTTAAATTAAGTGACTTATGTCACTTAAATCAAGTGAATTTTCTCGCTTAAATCAAGTAACTTTTTCTTTCTTAATTTAAGAATGCAAAACTTACTTAAATTAAGTGACTTTTTTCACTTAAATCAAGTGAATTTTCTCGCTTAAATCAACTAACTTTTTCTTTCTTAATTTAAGAAAGTAAAACTTACTTAAATTAGGTGACTTTTCTCACTTAAATCAAGTGACTTTTTCTTTCTTAATTTAAGAAAGTAAAACTTACTTAAATTAAGTGACTTTTCTTACTTAAATCAAGTGAATTTTCTCGCTTAAATCAACTAACTTTTTCTTTCTTAATTTAAGAAAGTAAAAGTCACTTAAATTAAGTGACTTTTCTCACTTAAATTAAGTGACTTTTCTCACTTAAATCGAGTGACTTTTTCTTTCTTAATTTGAGAAAGTAAAACTCACTTAAATCAAGTGAGTTTTCTCACTTAAATCAAGTGACTTATCTTTCTTAATTTAAGTGACCTGCACATTCTTAAATTAAGTGACTGCACATTCTTAAATTAAGAAAACATTTTTTTCTGTGTAGAATATGATTCGTTGTAGATGAGGCTTTTGGTGAACCATAATGCAGTTTATTGTGCAGCAAATAAACTTTCGAACAATATCGTAATTTCATCACATACATATGTATCGTGGTAAAAGAGTGCGTGGAGGGGGGGGGGGACTTGAAGTTATATTGCATTTGGTTATTTAAATAGAGTCATTTATTCAACTGGGGTAAAATTTTCATCAAATGTCATGCAGATATTCATAGAAAGTTCACGAAACGTTAACGACCCTCGATTATTCGTGCTAATTGCACCGTGATAATTTCTCCTGGGGTAAGAACCGTCACTGGCACACATCATGACTTTAGTAGTTTCAAACCCTCTCTTTATGTTTCAGAATAAATTTTCAAATAAAAAGTGCAATAAAGTGTTTCAGAGAAAAGTTTCATTTCATTGGAGTAAAAGAATTGATTTTTCCAATTTTCTTTCGATTTTTAATGGATTAATAAGTTGAAAGTTTGTTTCGCGATTTTCTTTGAGAGTGAAAACTTCTATGGAAAAATTTGCAAAAATTATTCAACAATGTGGACATGCTGGACAATCTTTCAGATTTTATTTCCGATTTTTTTATGGAGTTCTGCACTCTGGAAATAATTTTTGAATCAGTTTGCCTGAAGCCACCCTGATAATTTTGCCTCATCAAAAAAAATGCAATGTTGATGTAATATGAACTCAATTAATATTGATGAATGATCGAGTATTATGATTCTACGTCCCTCATTTTTTTCCTGTAATACGTAGATACCGCGAATTTACTAATTAGTGGCTTGAGTAATTGATACTGATATATCATCTGCATGCGTGATTTTTATTTTAATAATGGTATGATTTCTCGACGCTCTACTGATATTTATCACTCAACTATTTTTTTCATGTCCATTATCATATTGAATTACGAATAATTCACGATAAATGTTTGAAAATGATTGTAAACGCAGATTCAAAGGAAAAAAGTTTATATTCAAGACGAGAAGAATGTAGCTACTACACAGAGAAAAATCTTTTCTTAATTTAAGAATGTGCAGTCACTTAATTTAAGAATGTGCAGGTCACTTAAATTAAGAAAGTAAAGTCACTTGATTCAAGTGAGAAAAGTTACTTAATTTGAGTGAAAAAGTCACTTAATTTGAGTGAGAAAAGTCACTTGATCTAAGTGAGAAAAGTTACTTAATTTAAGTGAAAAAGTCACTTAATTTGAGTGAGAAAAGTCACTTGATCTAAGTGAGAAAAGTTACTTAATTTAAGTGAAAAAGTCACTTAATTTGAGTGAGAAAAGTCACTTGATCTAAGTGAGAAAAGTTACTTAATTTAAGTGAAAAAGTCACTTAATTCAAGTGAGTTTTACTTTTTCAAATTAAGAAAGAAAAGTCACTTAATTTAAGTGGGAAAAGTCACTTAATTCAAGTGAAAAGAGTCACTTAATTTAAGTCAAAGAAGTCACTTCATTTAAGTCAAAACGATCACTTAATTTAAGTGAGTTCTACTGTCTTAAATTAAGAAAGAAAAGTCACTTGATTTAAGTGAGAAAAGTCACTTGATTTAAGTGACCTGCCGTTCTTAAATTAAGTGACTGCACATT
Source organism: Aleiodes alternator (assembly GCA_963921955.1). Lineage (NCBI taxonomy): Eukaryota > Metazoa > Arthropoda > Insecta > Hymenoptera > Braconidae > Aleiodes > Aleiodes alternator. The sequence goes on along the minus strand of OY998108.1, from coordinate 10,390,727 downwards.
CTTAAATCAAGAAAACATTTTTCTCTGTGTAATTTTCACATGATGTTATTTCTAAAAATGCATCTAAGAGGGAAAAAATCTCCAAGATGAATACAAGCTACTGCATCAACTTTTGCTAGAGAACAAAAGCGCCCTGACCTCTGTTTTTTTTTCAATATTTAACCAGTTAAAAAATTTCCAGATAATGAGACTCATTAATTTTTCCATAAACATGAACTCTCCTGAAATCAACAGAATCATGAAAAAATAGAACTAAATTTATTATCTACCACAAATCAAATATTAAAATTGAAGTAAAAAACGCCATTAAACACAATGATTTCTTCATAAATTTTTGTCAATATTTTCGAGATATTCACCGAGGGATTTTTACGTAATTCTTAGACTTATCTTGCTAATTCTATGACATCATCGCTGAAATAATTCTTGGAATGTGAAAGAAGCAATTGGGTCAATAGATCATCTGATCATAGTTTCGACCGGAAGTTTTCTCAAGATTCCATAGAAACTGATGTAATTCAGAGAAACTATGAATTTTTATCATCATGATGAATTTATTGCTGAAGTCAACCAGAGAGGGAAATATGAGAAATCCAGCTTTAGAATTATCAAAAAATCCCACATTAACTTGAATACATTGTGAAGTCTGCTGATGGAATCAACATGCTGCATCTCTGATTTATGCAACGTGAAGAAGGTAGGAGAAACAGTGAGTACTCTAGAATTGGGAAACAGTGAAATTGGAATTCGCCACTTCATGGTTTTAAAGTAGTTTGATAGCTGTGCATCACCTGGCTAATTCCCACATTTTTAAATTTAATTAAAAGCCTATTTTCGTGAATTTTAGGAGAACTAAACTTTGGGTGTGCGCACAGCGCGCACTTTTTTTGCATGGTGCTCCTGAAAATTTATATATATTTTTACACATATTTCTGAATTGATCGTAATTGAAATGAAGAAAAATGAATGTAAAGCGCGTTTTCACGTACGAAAAGCAGCAAATTGCCCGTTTGAGGGAGAAATCCGTTTTTTTTAAATTAATGCATTTTAGAGGCAAAAAGGCGCAAGTCCTTTGCATTCATGCCACTTTATTACTGAAGTCCTTAATAATATGATGAAAAGATAATAATAATGATAATTCGAGGGTTTTTTAACCATTTTTTTTTGCAATAAAAGGCAATAAAAAATCATTGCATTTTAGAGTCAAAAAGGAGCAAGTCTCTGGACTTAAGCCCCTTCATTTCTGAGGTCCTAACATAGACTTTTTAGAGACAAAAATATATTATATACTATCATATATAATATATTATATGCTATACTATATATATAGTATATATATAATATAATATATTATAGTATAATATATGTAATATATTATATTATATTATATTATATTATATATTAGATTATATATATAGTATAGTATATAGATATATACTATACAGTATAGCATATCTATAATATATATTAGGATAAGTGATGACAGAAAATGTCCCATGTTTTTTTATATTATGGATTGTCAATCATTCATTTTAATGGATATTAGCTCCTGAATACGTCGTGAATCAAAGAAAAATTGAGGAATTTTCAATAAACTATCAATTAAAAGTATTGATATTATAGATCTATGTATCACCGAAATTGCCGTGAGAAGTGATGTCACGAAATAATAAAAATATTATAAAAGTCCTTTGGGAAAAGAGAACTCTATTAATTATTTCAATTTAAATGAAGATGATTTTACTGAGTTTTATGAATGTCTCATTCTCTCATATCGCATTATAATATTAATTCGGGTTAATGCAGAGCATTATTTGATTTCTTGAATGTATTATTGTATTAATAGATGAAGCTTGAGACGAGAATCGTCATTCTGACGAATCTGTCGATGGACCAAATTTGTCAGTTACTCAGACATGAATGTTCAAATATGGAAGATCTTGAATGCATAATGCAGTTTTTGATTTAATAAAATAAAAAGGTTGAAAGTACATAAATTAATTGAATTTGTGGATTCATGAGCTGGATATTTTCATCAGATTCATTATTTAAGAAGGTAATGAAGAAAATCAACGACTGACTTGAGATAAGTCATATTGTGCTATTTCGATTAGTAAGGTGCTTCTGGAAGGAGTTATTATAGATTCAGGTGATTGTTTTGCACACTAAATAATCCGACCTGAGGACTTGAAGAATTGTGGATTATTGGAGGATTTCCTAAAAAATGCAAGATACGACAAAATGCATTAATATTGAAGGAAAAAGTAATGAGACAAACCGAAAATATCATATTATATGTTACATTATTATTAAATATGAATTGCATATTATTAAACATATATGTATTGTTATTAATAATATATATTTCAAAATATATAGTTTGGATTTCGAAAAAACAAACAATATAGGAATATAAATATTGCATATATCTCTATCTGTTGAGAATATACATGAATAATCGAAAAGAGTATCGAAAGAAATGTATGAATTTTGTTTTTACATGAAAGATATATATTCACAATGTGGCATAACTGCTTTACTCATACATAGTACTTATGCCACTTTACACAGAGAAAAATGTTTTCTTAATTTAAGAATGTTCAGTCACTTAATTTAAGAACGGCAGGTCACTTTAATTAAGTGACTTTTCTCATTTAAATCAAGTGACTTTTTCTTTATCAATTTAAGAAAGTAAAAGTCACTTAAATTAAGTGTTTTTTTGCTTAAATTAAGTGACTTTTCTCACTTAGATCAAGTGACTTTTTCTCTCTTAATTTAAGAAAGTAAAAGTCACTCAAATTAAGTGACTTTTTCTTTCTTAATTCAAGAAAAGAAAACTCACTTAAATTAAGTGACTTTTTTGACTTAAATTAAGTGACTTTTTTGACTTAAATTAAGTGACTTTTTTCGCTTGAATTAAGTGACTTTTCTCACTTAAATCAAGTGAATTTTTCTTTCTTAAGTTAAAAAAGAAAAAGTCACTCAAATTAAGTGACCTTTTCACTTAAATTAAGTGACTTTTCTCACTTAGATCAAGTTACTTTTTCTTTCTTAATTTAAGAAAGTAAAACTCACTCAAATTAAATGACTTTTTTCACTTAAATTAAGTGACTTTTCTCACTTAAATTAAGTGACTTTTCTCACTTAAATCAAGTGAATTTTTCTTTCTTAAGTTAAGAAAGTAAAACTCACTCAAATTAAGTGACCTTTTCACTTAAATTAAGTGATTTTTCTCACTTAGATCAAGTTACTTTTTCTTTCTTAATTTAAGAAAGTAAAAGTCACTCAAATTAAGTGACTTTTCTCACTTAAATCAAGTGACTTTTTCTTTCTTAATTTAAGAAAGTAAAACTCACTCAAATTAAATGACTTTTTTCACTTAAATTAAGTGACTTTTCTCACTTAAATTAAGTGACTTTTCTCACTTAGATCAAGTGACTTTTTTTTTCTTAATTTAAGAAAGTAAAACTCACTTAAATCAAATGAGTTTTCTGACTTAAATCAAGTGACTACTTTCTTAATTTAAGTGACCTGCACATTCTTAAATTAAGTGACTGCACATTCTTAAATTAAGAAAACATTTCTTTCTGTGTACTTCTAACGTAGCGACACATTATTTCTATTGGTTATTTTGTAAGGATCATTGATGCAAACCTTTGTAAAAAGTTTTATAAAAATTTCATGAAAATTCCAGGGAAATTCTGAAAAATCTCAAATATATTAGAACAAAACTAATTTTTATTTTTTTTTAGTGATAACTAAATAGTTATCACTGTAGTTTTAATACAAATATTTTTGCTAAAAATAATCCCTCAAAATTCTCAGCAATTTCATTAAATAAATTAAAAGTTGAAAAGCACGTTATTCGTATAGAATGAAGATAAAAAAAGGGTATTATAGAAAAAAAAATCGTAATCTTCCAAAATCATAAAAGTCACGGTAATAAATGACAAATCCAAAGAGTTGGATATTCTACCCAAAATATATATACATATATCGTTAGTTGAGTTAAATCCAAGGCTCATCATAACGAAGTTACGTTAATGCGAATACGTTAATTGTCATTTGGATGTGCGTAAACTAGTGGATGGTACTATGGAATGGCATTAACGTGGATACGAAAACCTGCCGACGGGGTCGTTAGGATCGTTAGGCGATGACGAGGCATCACCAGGGGAAACCAGCACCAGAGAGCTAACTCTCTCCTCCTCTCTTCTATCCCACCACATTCACCAAAGTGAGAAGCTAATTGCTCTCAATCTCTCGCTGTTATCAATAGCGCATAGGCTGTTATCAAAAAGATTATTTCAGACTAATTTGCGAAAAAATTATTCCAAACTAATTTGAAGAAAAAAAAAGTAAATGCATTTTTTTTTGTAACATTCTACGAGAATGTGGATTTTTTTTTCTTCAAATCTCATTCGTACGGAACGATTTTATCAGGGTGATTCTGGGTCGCAGATAGACGTAAAAATTTCCACGCTAACTCCAATATCGTAACGCGGCAATTCTCCCAGCAATATCTATCCTATCACATGTTAACGAGAGAAATTTTATGCGAGCGAACATATTCAAGTAGGAAAGATAAATACAATAAAAATGAATTTGTCATATATCCTTCTGAATGGAGAATTCATAATTACACAGAGAAAAATGTTTTCTTAATTCAAGAATGTGCAGTCACTTAATTTAGGAATGTGCAGGTCACTTAAATTAAGAAAGTAAAGTCACTTGATTTAAGTGAGAATACTCACTTGATTCAAGTCAGTTTTACTTTCTTAAATTAAGAAAGAAAAAGTCACTTGCTTTAAGTGAGAAAAGTCACTTAATTTAAGTGAGAAAAGTCACTTGATTCAAGTGAGAAAAGTCACTTAATTTAAGTGACTTTTACTTTCTTAAATTAAGGAAGAAAAGTTACTTGATTTAAGTGAGAAAAGTCACTTAATTCAAGTGACCTGCCATTCTTAAATTAAGAAAACATTTTTCTCTGTGTAATTGATATGATTTCGAGTGTGCAGTTTAAATCAAAGAATTCAGTAGCGAAGAGGTAAAATAGGATAAGTCTATTTTTTGCGAATATCGAGGAAACTAAGCGAGATGAGCCAATTCTACTCGAATCCAGTTTTTTAGCTCTTGAAACTCCAAAAAAAGAATCCGAAGAACTCACTCACTATCTTATTTAGTTCTCCAGACTGTACTAAAAAAATGTTTTGGTTAAGAATATTTTTTTTTCTGAGCGAAGGCCTTTAAAAAAAAATCTGAGTAAATAGCGTAACATGCTTCGACATGTCTCCATTATTTTTCAATTTTTTTCATATTTGCCTCCAATCTGAAAAAAAAATAGTTTGAAAATGAATAAAATGTCAAATATTTAAGGAGCCTTTAATTCCTAAATCTGAGGAACAGAGTTATCACATACTCTGCAAATAGTGCATACACAGAGAAAAATGTTTTCTTAATTTAAGAATGTGCAGTCACTTAATTTGAGTGACTTGCCATTCTTAAATTAAGTGACTTTTCTCACTTAAATCAAGTAACTATTTCTTTCTTAATTTAAGAACGTAAAAGTCACTTAAATTAAGTGACTTTTTTCACTTAAATCAAGTGACTTTTCTCACTTAAATCAAGTGAGTGTTCTCACTCAAATCAAGTGACTTTTCATTCTTAATTTAAGTGACTGCACATTCTTAAATTAAGAAAACTTTTTTCTCTGTGTATTTGCAGCAAAAAAGACAGAGAAAGCGAGTGAAGGGGAATTGAGTCTGTGTTCTTCCCTTCGAATCGTTGCACGGTCCCCTGACTAACCATAAAGATTCTGTAGAAGTAACAAAAGTAGAGGAATGAAAAAGAGCTGAAGCAAAGTAACAAAATGAATTGGAATGAAAATAGGTAGGGGGGAAAAAATGAGTTTGTAAAGAAGAAAAAAGTAAGGGCAAGAGTATCTATCTGAGTGCTTTGGAACTATGAAACTTTAATATCAGAGTCGATAGAGATGGCTGAAATAGCTCGTACGATCTAAAACGGAGAGTGTATGCCACAATTTTGTAGCCATTTGCAAGAAAGTTTATATGTCTTCGGTGCATGTATATGGGATATCCTCGTGCCTTCGTTTATAAATGGAGAAGAAAAAAAAACCGAGAGAATTATATACGTCAACGTATTTTTTTTTTGGATATTTATCAATAAATTATTAATTTTTGATCTTAGTCATTGAAATTTTGTCGTTTTTCAAAATGCTACACAGATAAAAATGTTTTCTTAATTTAAGAATGTGCAGTCACTAAATGTAAGTGACCTGCCATTCTTAAATTAAGTGACTTTTCTCACTTAAATCAAGTAACTATTTCTTTCTTAATTTAAGAAAGTAAGAGGCACTTGAATTAAGTGACTTTTCTCACTTAAATCAAGTGACTTTTGCTTTCTTAATTTAAGAAAGTAAAAGTCACTTAAATTAAGTGACTTTTCTCACTTAAATCAAGTGACTTTGGCTTTCTTAATTTAAGAAAGTAAAATTCACTTGAATTGAGTGACTTTTCTTACTTAAATCAAGTAACTGTTTCTTTCTTGATTTAAGAAAGTAAAAGTCACTTGAATTAGGTGACTTTTCTCACTTAAATCAAGTGACTATTTCTTTCTTAATTTAAGAAAGTAAAAGTCACTTAAATTAAGTGACTTTTCTCACTTAAATCAAGTAACTATTTCTTTCTTAATTTAAGAAAGTAAGAGGCACTTAAGTTAAGTGACTTTTCTCACTTAAATCAAGTGACTTTTTCTTTCTTAATTTAAGAAAGTAAAACTCACTTAAAACAAGTGAGTTTTCTCACTTAAATCAAGTGACTTTTCTTTCTTAATTTAAGTGACCTGCACATTCTTAAATTAAGTGACTGCACACTCTTAAATTAAGGTAACATTTTTCTCTGTGTATGATTGAAATGAGATAGTGCCTCAGCGAAATCGAATACAGTTAGCCTTCTTTGTTTGATACCGTATCGAAAATGATATTATTTTAAACGTTTCTGATTCTTTCATAATTTTCTTCAGTGCAGTTTATAAGAGATAAATTATCGGAGTTTCTGAAAAAAACGGTGGTGGGCATGAAACACTCTGGATCAGACAGGAATAACAAAATCACTGAAAAACCACACAGTTCACCCATTATTTAAAAACTACTGGCAAACAGAACAGTATTTCATCTGAATGATAGAGGGAGAAAATATTCAGCTCTGCGAACAGTTGTCGAGAAATTTTAATTAGAAGGTAGTCGTCACTCTTTGCCTCTTTTTCTATCTCATCCATGTGATAGGAGACTGGTAGTGGAAAAAAAAGTGATATCCACAAACTGCAGATATGAACTCGAATAGTTTAATCACTTTTTCAGGTAAATTAAAGCTCGTTCCCAAATTATCGGCAATTAATTGGAAACTGACCAACAAATCCTCATTTTTTTTGTGTTATCGATCGTACACAGAGAAAAATGTTTTCTCAATTTAAGAATGTGCAGTCACTTAATTTAAGAATGTCCAGGTCACTTAAATTAAGAAAGAAAAGTCACTTGATTTAAGTGACTTTTACTTTCTTAAATTAAGAAAGAAAAATTTACTTGATTTAAGTGAGAAAAGTTACTTGATTTAATTGAAAAAAGTCACTTAATTTAAGTGAGTTTTACTTTCTTAAGTTAAGAAAGAAAAAGTTACTTGATTTAAGTGAAGAAAGTCACTTAATTTAAGTGAAAAAAGTCACTTAATTTAAGTGATAAAAGTCACTTAATTTAAGTGAGTTTTACTTTCTTAAGTTAAAAAAGAAAAAGTCACTTGAGTTAAGTGAGAAAAGTCACTTAATTTAAGTGATTTTTACTTTCTTAAATTGAGAAAGAAAAAGTCACTTGATTTAAGTGAAAAAAGTCACTTAATTTAAGAATGGCAGGTCACTTGAATTAAGTGACTGCCCATTCTTAAATTAAGAAAACATTTTTCTCTGTGTACTTTGGGATATTACCTTCATTACTCATTAGTTTTTTCCATTGTACTTGAACAGGGTGCTTTCGCGTAAGCTGAAACTATCTCAAAATGGAAAGGCTTCTGGAAAATTTCTTCATTATCTTTTGCTCAGAAGCGTTTATTCTGAAACATATATGTCAACGTTTGTGGCTTGTCGTGTACAGTGAGTTGAATGTACATGAAGAGGCTCTGCATTTCTCTCTTCTGGCTGTTAGGACCTGGGACACTGGCCAAAGGTGATGCGCTTTCCGCACTACCAGCTTCAACGTTTCTCATTCCCTCCTTTATTTATGTATATGTGTGTACACTTGAACGAGAGAGGGAAAGCTTGTGGATAGCTAAATTTAGAGTGACGCCTCTGTGGCCACTACACGTTTTCATGAACCGAGATCCCTTTCAATTTTAACTCTGCATTAATTTATAACATATTAGTGTCACATTTTAATTGACAGATATTTTAATTAATTGTAGAAAATGAAGTGCTGTAGAAATGTGAAATTCATTCATATTATTCATTTTTATAGTTCAAGAGTGAAGAGGTAAAATGGGATAAATCGACTATTTTTATTCTTTCTCATCTATTGTATTGCCTTTCGGCATTTCACAATTTTTTCAATCCCCTCTCTTGTAACCGTGTCTACTGTACATGAAAATCTTGGATGCCTGTACGGAAAAACGATATATTGAAAAAATATATCTGAGCATATATGAAAATATGTGGCCATATATAATGCCGAAATTATGTATAAGGATAAATATATTTTCAACATATAATATAATTGTATGTTTTGATAATATATTGAGTCATACATTGAGTATCATATATTCTTTTACATTTATCGTTATATATGAATGATTATATATCTGCTATACATATCAGCTTAGCAACTGAAGTACGTAATTTAATTGAAGGCACGTTCTCTTCAGAGTTTTGAAAAATAAATGAACATCTAAACGTCATTGCGTTAGTGTTAGCTGAATTACAAAACTATTTAACTGATTCTGTGGATTAAGGAGATGTGTAAAGAGAGAAAGAAATTCGCTTTAGTTAAATGGATTAGTGGAGGGAATAACAATCAATGTACGCCCGGTATTCCTGTTGAATGGATACGAGATTTTGATTATGAGAATTTTAATATCGATCGTGAAGATAATGACATTTCTTACGTTGTTGACTGGCGTGGAAGCAAAAAAGGGAAGCAGCCACAGTCGGGATGGAAGTGCTACGATGCTCAAGTGATCATGGTATCATGTGGAATTACAATGTGGTCATACTCGTAAATCTTGAAGAAATGAATTTTAAACAGAAAAACATGTACTGCCAATTTTTAGTAAAAATAAAAACTAATTTGCTTGTTTCATGAAATATATATTTGAAGTTGTCGTATTTAAAAAATATTAAATCCATATACTGCCATTATAATCGCAGTATATAAATTACATATATTTATTGGTCCTATTCAAAGTTATATATAACTCATATATTTTTGGATTTACTAATTATCAATAAAATGCCATATATCGCTATTTAAATATGAAAATATATTACTCCTTGGACGAATATTTGTATATAAATTCATATATTCATCAATGTATGATTTAATATATGATAATACAATTATTACATATTTCTGAATATATTTTCTCCATATATCGTTTTTTCGTACGGGTGTCCGCAACGCAATTTTTTTTGGAGACCACGACTAATGTGATGCAAGCCATGGCCACTTGAGAATAGTCATTACCCAAGGGAAAGTTTTTCGGTGTTGCTATTTGCATTTCCACTCACGGAAAAATCACACAAACACAGTCTACCAAAGAATGAAATAAATTTTGAATTTTTAGGAATGCATTTTCCTTAAGAAATCCATTTCTCAGAAATATCCTCCACATTTTCGTAAGGAATTCAGAGAGCTACAAAAGAGGTTTCATGTCAAAAAAACACAAACAAAAATAACACACAATTAAAAAACACATGCAAAAATAATACACCCATGAAAAACACATACATTGAAAAAAAAAAAGTTTTGTTGTAAGATAGTTTACTTACTTGAAGAAAATCTACTTCACTCAAGAAAATTTCAATATATATAGATAGAGAAATTGTGAAGGAAAATTTTGAATTTTCTTGCTACAAATTTTTTTTCTCAGCGTACACAATGAAAAATAAGAGCAATAGTCACAAATTAAGAAATCGAATCGCTATTTCAAAATGTAAACAATCTGGGATTACTCAGAAATCAATAATAAGAGGAAAGAGGGGAAGAGCTATAACGTAGATGGGAATGAATTTACCTAACACTGAACAATAAATATCCAATAAGATTACACAGAGAAAAATGTTTTCTTAATTTAAGAATGTGCAGTCACTTAATTTAAGAATGGGCAGTTCACTTAAATTAAGTCAGAAAAGTCACTTAATTTAAGTGAGAAAAGTCACTTAATTCAAGTGAGTTTCACTTTCTTAAATTAATAAAGAAAAAGTCACTTGATTTAAGTGAGAAAAGTCACTTAATTTAAGTGACTTTTACTTTCTTAAATTAAGAAAAAAATAGTTACTTGATTTAAGTGAGAAAAGTCACTTGATTTAAGTTAGAAAAGTCACTTAAATTAAGAATGGCATGTCACTTAAATTAAGTGACTGCACATTCTTGAATTAAGATAAAATTTTTCTCTGTGTAATTAATAATATTTTCGTTGTGTGTTATTTTTGCATGTAATATTACTGTTACGTGTTATTATGACGTGTTACCACAAAAGAGACCTCCCAGGTGGAAATATGCTTCACATATTTTGACAAAAAATGTCATAATGTAACAAAAAATGGCAAAATATGACAAATAATCAGGGTGATGATGAATTTTGACATAATATTTCCTTTTTTGACATACTATGACAAAAAATGTCATTTTTTTTCTGACCAATAATGACCAAATATGTTAGATTTGGTCATCGATCGAATATGACATAAATTGTTAGAAATTGACATTTTCTGTTAAACATATGTCAAAAAATGTCATTTGTTTGAAAAAATTTGGGACTGTCTTTTGATATTTTATGACATATTTTTCGAGCCAGACGTCGGAGTTTCGAGCCAGACGTCGTGAGGTGTAGACGTGTTTTCGTTCGCTCTCGTAAACACGATCGAGCTCGGGTGAATTTCTAATTGTATTTCACATTTTATATTTAGAAAACTCGAAATAAAAAAAAAAAAAAGAAAAAAAAAAAAAGTGACTTGTGAAACGTGATAAACTTTACTCATTACTTGCTGCGCAGTGCAACTCTTTCGTGGGAAAAAAAAAAAAAAAAAAAAAAAAAAAAGACAAAAGAAAAAAAAAAAAAAAAAAAAAAACGAAAGAGATGGCTACCTTGGAGCAAATTGCTGAAGCTATCAAGCAAATCAGCCAAGATATCGGCGAGTTGAAAACTGGTCAAAAAAAACAGCTAAAACACTTTGAAAATCTTGAAAAACAGCAGAAAAATTTGGAAACTCAACAACACCTAACACATACTCAAACTGAAAAATTATCAATGTATCTCGAGACAATTCAAGCAGAGAAAAGAGCCAATAATTTAATATTATTCAAAGTGCCAGAGGAGAATACCGCACACAATAACACACTAGAAACTGTCAGAGAGTTGATGAAGAGAACCGATGTAAACATTCCCGACGTAGCTATTGTTAAAGCCTACAGACTAGGAAAAAAGATTAGCGGTAAAATCCGACCAATTCTGGTTAATTTCATAGCATCGCGCTGGAAACAGAATTTCTTTTTGAAAAGTGCCAAACTCCGAGACCTTGGTGTCTCTATGGCTAACGATTTATCACAAAAAGAGAGAGAAGTAAACAAAACACTACTCAAAGTGAGATATGAATTGAAGCAGAAAAATATTGACGCCAAAATCCGACACTCTCAAATACTCATTGACAACAAACCAGCCAAAAAGCATCAGCTGATCGAGGCACTCGGGCAATGTCATGATGAAACAATTGCCAACTTTCTCCACCAAGTGAAAGATGTTAGAAAAATGCGCAGTGAGGACACACCAATCTCTCCACACCAATCCACTCCTGGCAACAACACAGAGTTCTTCTCAAGTGCAAATAACAATACGATAATTGCATCGAAACAACTGCAAAAGAGAGGACCTGGCCGTCCTCGCAAGGACTCAGTAGACTCACTCTCTGGTAATTCAAGTGGAAACTTATCCGACACACAGGCAGCATTGACAGACTTCTTCCAAGTAACCCCAAGATCTTCGAGGAAAACAACATTTCGTAAATGACATTCTCCTCCTGAGAGGAGCCCACGGCCGGAGAGAAGAAGCGCACAATTCATCAACACAAGCTCCACTGTCTGTCTCCCTTCCCCAGAAGGCTCTACATCTCACAGACACACAATTCGCATTCTCTCCTGGAATATACATGGTTTCTCAAATAATAACTGGGAAATCCTAGAATACATCAAACGCTCAGACATTCTCTGTTTCACCGAGACCTGGTTGAAACCGTCATTCACACGATTCCCCAAATGGACCAGTAACTATCACTTAATTAACTCATATGCAAAAGACACTTTTAAAAAAGGCCACCCATCAGGAGGCCTTCTTATTGCTATTAACAAAGGCCTTTATAACTTTAAAATACTCACTTGCACTCATGATGTATTAGCAATAGAAGTGACCTGTGCTGAAGCTACACTTAATGTTATTCTATGTTACTTCTCACGTGAATTTTCCATTGAAAACTCACTAGCTAATTTACAGAATTGCTTGGAAATCTGTGACTCTCCTTCGACGAAAAACCCATCCTTCCTGGTGGGCGACTTCAACTCACACATCTCACCGACCAGCCCCCTGGAAGATGAACTAATAACAGACGAGGACAGCCTCTTCTCTTCAAGATCTCTCCTCCATATTGAATCCGATACGAGAGGAAGAAAATTAGAGGAATTTTTCTCTGAACATGGCTTTCTCATTCTAAATGGACGTCTACCCGGGGACAGACCCGGTCAATACACATTCATGCGGAGTAACAGTAAGCCAAGCATAATCGATTTTGCCGCATGTCACTGGTTTTATACTCAATTAATCAACAACTTCCAAGTCCTCCAAATGCCAACAAAATCCGACCACTTCCCGATCATTGTACACTTGAATCTTCCCTCAACTCAAGAACCCTCATTTTCTTCCAAATTGAACCAATATAAGAAAGTAGTGTGGAAGCCCCATATGCTCGATGAATTTAAAAGGAATTTAGTACTACCTTCCCCCGAACTTACACCAAACCGCGATATTGATACTCTGAACGACCTTCTTATAACGTCCATAACAGACGCCTCAACTAAATCGGGAATGGTAAACTCCGGATCTAAACAGATTAGTACGTCTTTTAAGCCCTGGTTTGATCTTGAGTGCAAAAAAAGTAAATGCCTGGTAAGAAAAACTTTGAGAAAATGTAAGGCGACAAAATTTGAAGATACGGAAAGCCTGAATAAGTATCATCTTGTCAGAAAGCAATACCACGAGTTACTCGATAATAAAAAACAGGATTATAACAGCCACATCACGAGATCCATTAGTTCATGCCAGGACTCCAAGAATTTCTGGAAAATAATAAACAAATTTAGACCAAAAGCATTCAAGACTAACTCTATCAAACCAGAGGCCTGGGAAAAACACCTACGAGAAATCTTGCCTCCACGTTCAAGTGCTCTGTCTCTTCACCATCTTCCACAGACGCCTCGTTCTTCTCTTGACCGAATTATAACACCCAATGAAGTTATTATAAGCCTGAATAAGTGTAAGAACGGTAAATCACCGGGACCGGACGGGATAAGTAACGAATTCTATAAGAACACTACAGAAGAAGGGATAACGTATCTACTCCATTTTTTTAACAAAATTCTGCACGAGGAAAACGTTCCAGCTGGCTGGTCCGAACTACACGCTACAATGATCCACAAAAAAGGCAATGTACATGACCCCAACAATTATAGATGTATCTCTCTCGTAAACTGCATCGCCAAAATCTTCACGCAGATTCTCCATGATCGGTTATATACGTGGGCTGAAATAAAGCGACTCCTCCCGGAGTTCCAATCAGGCTTCCGGAAAAAAAGAGGATGCCTAGATAATATTTTCGTGTTGTCCTCAGTAGTCCAAATTCACCTCTGTCGCCCCAAAGGGAAAGTCTTTGCGTTCTTCATTGACCTCGTCAGAGCCTTCGACTCCGTTAACCACAATCTCTTATGGACAAAACTCAGAAATCAAGGTATAAGTGAAAAATTTATAAACGTATGCCGAAGTTTATACGATCGGGCAAGACTTGGAGTCCGAACAAACTGGGGCCTGTCAGATCCAGTAGAAATCACTGCCGGAGTTCTTCAGGGAGAAATACTCAGCCCCTTGCTCTTCTCTCTATTCTTGGCCGACTTTGATACTTACTTGAGAGAGCGAGGTGTGAATGGAATCAGTATAAACTCCAAGAATAACATATTATCCATAGCCTATGCTGACGACCTAGTCCTCTTAGCAGACACCCCGCTGGATCTCAAAAAGAAAATCAGTATCGTAGAAGCTTATTTCGATGAGAATAAATTACAGATAAATAAAAATAAATCAAAGATTATGATCTTCCAGAAGAAAAAACCAAAAAAAAAACACGTATTCACCTGTTATAACGAGCAAATTGAAGAAGTAGACGAATTCACATACCTGGGCTGTAAATTTTATAGAACAGGCTCTTTTGAGCCCCAGCTCAAGAAGGCGCAGATCTCAGGGGAGGCGGCGAGTCAATCAGTATTAAATATATTACATGATACCCGGTCCAACACATGGGAAACCAAGGATCACTTATTCAGAGCCCTGGCCGGCAGCACTCTACTTTATGGTAGCGAAGTCTGGGGGCTTAGGTATGGTAACCAAATCGACAAAACTCAAACTAAATTTTATAAAAAAATACTTGGTGTCCCCATGCACACTGCAAATTATGCCGTAAGAGCGGAAGTGGGGATAGTATCACTTGAGCACAGCATTCTGAAGAGAGCACTAAACTGGTTAATAAAAATAATGAACATGGATAACGACAGATTGCCCAAAATATGCCTCTTTAAACTACTTGACCTCACAAAAAGCCCATCAGGGAATTCTAAACATAACTGGTGTCTTCAATTGGATTCAATCATTCAGGAACACTTCTCTGGTGGCATACATAATCTACTAACACAAGGTATCCTCAAAAACAATATCCTCGATATACTGAACAAACATAAAGAACATCTCGTACAATTGGACTTAACGAACATACGAAAATCTAGCTTGCCAATTTATCCCCATATCGCCATCACCCCTCACATTAGACAAGAATATCTAAACCTGAGAGTTCCACTCGAGTATCTACGAACCACGGCTCAGTGCAGGCTGCTTTCTTCATATTTCCCTGGAATAAGATGTAATAAGCAACGGATTCAGTTCACTAACGACAATTACTGCCCCCACTGTCATCAACCCACAGAAAATAGTCTATTCCACTTTTTGTTTAACTGTAGCAAATTCAGCGACTCTAGAAGATCCTTTTTCACTAAAATACATACTCATGCCTCAGTACAACCAACTATTCTATTAAATCCCAAAACCGAATCAGACGTGAGAGCTCTCCACCACTTCTTCGTAGGGGCACTGCACATCTCAGATTAAATAAATAAATAAATAAAGGAATAATAAAAAAAAAAAAAAAAAAAAAAAAAAAAAAAAAAAAAAAAAAAAAAACAAAAAGTATTGAATGAATGAACAATCAAAGAAAAATATAATTAGTATATACATGTATGTATGTGTAGCCGTATGGAAATGAATATGTATGCATATTTATAATTATAGTGAAATAAGGGGAAAAAAAAAAAAAAAAAAAAAAAAAAAAATACAAACAAGATATTGTACTTAAATCTTTATACTGGCTCGTAAACTCTCTTTGTAAAAGGCTGTATTACCTAAGCAAAGTAAATAAATTGAGAAATGATTTTATGACATATTTTGATTTGTCATAAATTGACAAATTCTGATAATCAATGACATTTTTTTATGAAATATGTTATAAATTTTCAGACATTATTTGTCATATTTTCAAGGGACATGAAGTGTAAGAATATGACAAAATATGTCATATTAAGACATATTATAACAAATTTAAATATTTCATAATTAGCCATATTATGATCAATTCGGACAAATATTTTAGAGAAAATGTGGATGTCATAATTTGACAAAACATGTCATAATGTGACAAAAATCATAAAATATGACAATTGCAGAGAATAATGCCAAGTGTTGTCATTATATTTCATTTTTTGACATATCACAATAGGAAATTTCATTTCTTTTCTGACCAATAATAACCGATATGTCAGATTTTCTCATCGACCAAGAATTAAATTAATTTTGAAAATTTAACATTTTTCGTCGAACATATGTCAAACAATGACATTTGTTCGAAAAAATTTATAACTGCTCCTTGACATTTCTTGACATATTCTGATTTGTCATCAAATGTGAAAAATATCTTCGTGAAAAATATCATACCCTTTCGAACATAATCTGTCATAATTTTCGTAGTCATAAAATGGGGAAATATGACAAAATATGTCACAATTTTTCAGAAAATGAGTGAAGCTGGTAGTTCCGAAGGCGCCGCTAGAGTGCGCATTGTAGAAAACTAGTCCCTAAGCCCGCTATCGTTTGAGGAGTCATAAATTCAAACGGGCGAGGCAGTTTTCTTCGTGAATCTGGTCGGGCAAAGATAATGCTCAACAAGATTACCGCATTTTTGATATTATCCGTATGGGTCGTTCCCATACGGCATAAAAGAATAGTACCCGTTTGTGTTGACTTTCCTACTTGTGTCATGCAATGCCATGTCCAATCCCTTATTCTTCATCAAGGTGTACGACATATTATGACATGACATCTTATAGTATATTTGGATAATTCAAGGAATGACACAAATGCCGAAGGAACATGTCGAAATTTGTCCGATAATGACAGTTTATGAGCTATTATGTCAAATTCTGACATAAGTTCTCTCTAAGATTCAGTTAAAATTTGTCATATAATAATTTTGACAGAATTTGACATTTTTCGTTAAAAAATGAGAATTTATGATTAATTATGTTAAATTCTGGCGTAATTTTTCTGTTAAGCTTAGTCAAAATATGTCATATGATAATTCGGACAGAATTTGACATTTTTTGACTGAAAATGACAAATTCAATAGACACTTTTAGAAATATTATGTCATTACATGTTAAAAAGTCACATATCATGACACAATTTGCCATTTTCTGTCTTATTTTCACATTTTTTGGACGTTTTTGTCAGAATATGTCAAATGGCTCAGAGTTGTCTGCCACACAATACAATCAAAATATGACATATTCTGTCATAATTTGTCAAATTATGACAGAAATTTTTCTGAGAAAATTTGACAAAATATGACATACTGTTCCAATTGATACTCAAAAATCATCATATTTTAACAAAAACCGTCAAATTATGACATTTTATGGTAGATTCTGTGAAAATAGGTCAAATTATGACGGATTTTTTCTCAAAATTTGTCAAATTTGATCAGAATTTGACATTATTTGTCAAAATATGTCAAGCATATTTCCACCTGGGCTAGAGTAAAAAAAGGAGAATCTCCATCAGTTTCCAAGATATTCTGCGGAAAGTCGGGAAAAAATCAACTCATTCTATTTTGTCACCATTATACTTTTATTCTTCCAGTGGATTTATGATGTAATTGGTTGAAAATGTTTTTATCACGTAGAAAAAAGAATGAATTGAAATGAAATTTCTCAAAGAGTTATTGTCAGATAATTTAAGATCAATGGATAATGGAATTACAATTGAACTCAAATCAAAGCTGAAAGAATACAAAAGAAAATGGAATGAAAAGAAATAAAAGAGGTACAAAAGAAGTGACATCAGGGGAAAAGAAGAAAGAGGAGAGGAGGGAGGGGGGGGGGCAGTGGACCGCGGTAGTTGCAGTCTTTCCGGTCTGAATCATTCGGTGGTTTAATTCAGAAAAGAAAAAGGGATTGGTTCGATAGCCAATTGGTGTACGGGCATGACGCACGACTTGACCGGACACATTCTCAATAACAATAATGAAATCATATGTATCAGTATGTCTATCTACAATGTTACACAGTACGAAATGGATTCGAATGTCCAATGGTGATTTTATCACTGAAATCGTTCGTTTGAATCAATGAACTCATGTCTTTTCTTCTATAAAAAAATGAGATAATAGCCATTATTTTTAATTGAATTGAGGTAATTCCTTCTTCAATTAAATTGACAACTAATTGATAATCTTTCTACTTGAAATTTCTTTTTTTTTCGGAAACATTCATCAAAACTTTTATTCATTATTTCTCTTCTATGGGGATTAAAGAAATAAAAGGAGGAAAAAAAATGCATGAAACGATTATTATTATCTGACGAGAAATTGTATGAGATATGAGAGGGAAAAAAAATATAATGAAAAAAAAAGGAAAAATTTAAACGTGATTACTAAGCGATTGCAGTATTAATCCATCGATATTTTCTTCGTGCTCAAGCATCGAGTTTTTCTCATAATCATCGGTGCACGATAAAAGCAGTGGAGACCGATGAAATTCGTCGTGAGGATTCTCCAATAATTGGATTTCGACAGGAGCATAGAAGAGGGAAAGGGGAGGGGGGGAGGAGGAGTGCTGATACCATTGGAATTGTATAAAAGCTGATAGGAGGTGGAGAGGATAGAAAATGGGCAAAATCACCGTGCAATTCGCAAAAGTGGAGAAAAGAGAGACGGGCCTCTTCATAGAAGAGAGCGAGAAGGAGATGAAAGTGAAGGGGGTACTCTGTATTCTCGAAATCAAAGAGTCCTGGCTGTGAACGATAAGACGACGAAAAGGGATTCGATAATGCCTTTTCATTCTTTATGCGCGTATGGCATTTTTATGGTATTTTATTTCCTTCACAATTTTTATGCCTCAATTTCGAGGAATAAAATCTACATAAATTTAAACGAGTACCATCATCCTTGCATGCAAGATGCATCGTGGAAAAATCGTTTTTTTTTTTTAGGGTGGAAAATTTTTAAGCGCCGTTATATTTTTGTTTGCGAAATGTTTCATACGATAGTTCCATCCTAGACTAGCTTGGAACCGTCCATAAAGAACTTATACTAATGTTAAGAGGGAGGGGGGATCTCAAATTTGGGACAAAATGTGAAAGAGGGTTCCTGGGGAATCTTGAAAATCGTGATATCATGAAAGTCAAGTGTATGAATTAAAAAAAATTTCAAATATATTATTTTTCGAATGTTTCATTATGATTTTTCCCGAGGGGTTTATCACTCGTGAAGTCATGGCGCCACATCGCGATTGAGTCATTTGAAAACCAAATGAAATCATTCGAATCAGTCCAGTCACTTGAAGTCGATTAAATCAATTGAAGTCAGTCAAATTACGTGTTGCAGGTTTTGGAAGGAAATGAATATCCCACATGTTTACACAGAGAATAATGTTTTCTTAATTTAAGAATGTGCAGTCACTTAATTTAAGTGACCTGCCATTATTAAATTAAGTGACATTTCTCACTTAAATCAAGTGACTTTTTCTTTCTTAATTTAAGAAAGTAAAATGCAATTGAATTAAGTGACTTTTCTCACTTAAATCAAGTGACTTTTTCTTTCTTAATTTAAGAAAGTAAAATTCACTTAAATTAAGTGACTTTTCTCACTTAAATCAAGTGACTTTTCTCACTTGAATCAATTAACTATTTCTTTCTTAATTTAAGAAAGTAAAACTCACTTAAATTAAGTGACTTTTTCTTTCTTAATTTAAGTGACCTGTACATTCTTAAATTAAGTGACTTTTCTCACTTAAATCAAGTGACTTTTTCTTTCTTAATTTGAGAACGTAAAACTCACTTAAATTAAGTGACTTTTCTCACTTAAATCAAGTGACTTTTCTCACTTGAATCAATTAACTATTTCTTTCTTAATTTAAGAAAGTAAAACTCACTTAAATTGAGTGACTTTTTCTTTCTTAATTTAAGTGACCTGTACATTCTTAAATTAAGTGACTTTTCTCACTTAAATCAAGTGACTTTTTCTTTCTTAATTTGAGAACGTAAAACTCACTTAAATTAAGTGACTTTTCTCACTTAAATCAAGTGACTTTTCTCACTTGAATCAATTAACTATTTCTTTCTTAATTTAAGAAAGTAAAACTCACTTAAATTAAGTGACTTTTTCTTTCTTAATTTAAGTGACCTGTACATTCTTAAATTAAGTGACTTTCCTCACTTAAATCAAGTGACTTTTTCTTTCTTAATTTGAGAACGTAAAACTCACTTAAATTAAGTGACTTTTCTCACTTAAATCAAGTGACTTTTCTTCCTTAATTTAAGTGACCTGCACATTCTTAAATTAAGAAAATATTTTTCTCTGTGTATTAGGGCTTATATTGAATTTCGCATATATGCAGAAGGAAGAACTCTGCATAGCAGAGACTTTTCAGATGAATATGCTCGCATTCATGGTAATAGAAAATGGAGCCAATGAGTGTACATAGGTACATCCATATGGAACAGTATCGAAAAACTATTTCACCTCCTGTGATAACTGAGAGTGGGGATTTAAAACTATCTGATAATATTTTTGGAAGCTGTTAAAAAAAATTTCCAATACAAAACATCTCAATATTTTAATGCATCATTTATATGGCAAGTTTTTGTTTTAATATGAATTGAATTTTTTTAATTGCCTCAAAAGCGATTGTGATGTCAGTACGCTGAGATGCAGGGGTCTACCAATACCGATGGCAGCGTTGCGGTCACAGTTAAGGGGAAAGGCCCCGCATGGGTTAGACCAGGAATTATTCTACTACTGGCTCTTCCACTCAATGCGGTAGTTACGTCGTGTACACTATTCATCATCAAATGAATTAATGATTGAAACGAGAAAATTCGTGAATTTCCGCTTCAAACAAATCACTTAGAAAATCAAAAATACGGAAATTAGCCATTTTTCATTTCTTGAGTTTCAAAAAGTTATGAAAATATCCGTAATTTTACTGCTCTCCCTTCAATTATTTACGTGGAAATAATATGAAGATTGCTTTTTTTTTTCATCAGGATGTGATTTATATTTATAAATCTTGTATTATTAAGAAATATTGAATAAGATTTCTTTTTAAGGGCATTTGTTTGACACTACAGCACAATCAGAAAGAATTCACAATGTAATGCACGCACGGTTTGCCATTGTCCCACGCTCTCCCTCATTGTTCTCTCGTATTCTCATTTTTTTTTTTGTATTTTTTATATTCTGTTCTTTAAAAGAGAAAAAAAGAAGTACAGCATTTCCTCTCTGGTTCGCACGGCAAGAAACGTCGAAGCTACGACCTGCGAGTGGAAACAGTGAAGAAAGGGGAATCGCACGGAAGCTAAGAGCGATGAGGTGTCCTTTAGTGAAAATTGCAAGTCGCCCAGAGGGGTCACAAGAAAACACCCATCAAGACTGAGAAGGACATTCTACGATGTGAATCAACTTTATGCATTTAAATTGAACAAAATTGCATTTGTAAAGAATAAAATGGGATTGTGATGGAAATGAATTAGTTTAAAAATTGTTTGAATCAGTAGCAAAGAAGTAATATATGATGAGAAAATTATTTCTGCACTGAGAAAAAAATTTAATTCTGTCAAATAAATATATTCGGTAAAAGTGAATTTTTTCAATTTTTACTGAATAAGAATACTGATATTACTCCTATTGCACAGAGGAAAATGTTTTGTTAATTTAAGAATGTGCAGGTCACTTAAATTAAGAAAGTAAATTCACTTGATTTAAGTGAGGAAACTCACTTGATTTAAGTGAGTTTCACTTTCTTAAATTAAGAAAGAAAAAGTCACTTGATTCAAGTGAGAAAAGTCACTTAATTTCAGTGAGTTTTACTTTCTTAAATTAAGAAATAAAAAGTCACTTGATTTAAGTGAGAAAAGTCACTTGATCTAAGTGAGGAAAGTCGCTTAATTTAAGTGAGTTTCACTTTCTTAAATTAAGAAAGGAAAAGTCACTTGATCTAAGTGAGAAAGTCACTCAATTTAAGTGAGAAAAGTCACTTTATCTAAGTGAGGAAAGTCACTTGATTTAAGTGAGAAAAGTCACTTAATTTAAGAGAGTTTCACTTTCTTAAATTAAGAAAGGAAAAGTCACTTGATCTAAGTGAGAAAGTCACTCAATTTAAGTGAGAAAAGTCACTTGATCTAAGTGAGGAAAGTCACTTAATTTAAGTGAGTTTCACTTTCTTAAATTAAGAAAGGAAAAGTCACTTGATCTAAGTGAGAAAAGTCACTTAATTTCAGTGAGTTTTACTTTCTTAAATTAAAAAATAAAAAGTCACTTGATTTAAGTGAGAAAAGTCACTTAATTTAAGTGAGAAAAGTCACTTGATCTAAGTGAGAAAAGTAACTTAATTTAAGTGAGTTTTACTTTCTTAAATTAAGAAAGAAAAAGTCACTTGATTCAACTGAGAAAAGTCACTTAATTTAAGTGACCTGCCATTCTTAAATTAAGTGATTGCACATTCTTAAATTAAGAAAACATTTTTCTCTGTGTATTTGATACCTATAAACATCATTTCGAACAAAAAATTCTTTCTCACTACACCAATTTTTTTTTCTTCTAGAAAACTAAGTGGGACCGAGCAAATTTCGCTCATATCTTTTTCGCAGCTCTCAATATTCTCTACGAAAAAAGATTGAAACGAAAAAGGCTGATTTCCCTTCAGTTTTTGTAGATATTTTTCAGAAAAGATAGATAAAAAAAATCAACTCATCTCATTTCACTTGTTCAGTATTAAAATATATCTAAACCACTTAAAAATCCTAAATTAAAAAAGTTTTTGAAAAATGTAAATGCTATTGAAAAGTATATGACATGTAATGTAATGCAATGGTCTTTTACGAAGTACTTTTAATGGATTTTCTTGAAATAATTGTCGACTCTCTATTTTCAAATGAATTTGAATGATTAAATCCGTTGAAAATATTTGATTATAACCAAAAGAAATTAAATTACAGCTCATGGATATTAATTCGATTAAATTAACAATTTTATACAGACAAATTCCCATTATTTCAATTACCAAAAGTTATTTTTGAATACTCTGTTTAATTAAATGAATATTCATCGAATAATGCGATGAATACCTTTGGAATTCACTAAAATATTTATCGAGGTAAAAAGATAAAATTCTCTTATCTGATACAATTGTATAGCAATTGTAGTGAATAATTGACTGATTTATTAAATTTCGATTATAATTTCTTTAATGAGGTAATTTATCTGATTTATCTACTGAATTGTTAACAATTATTGATAAATAATTATCACTGGATTTCATAATTATTCCATAATTACGTGAATAAATAATGAATAATTGGGATTAATTTTATTATTTCAAATGAATTGTCAATGACAAAAGAAACAAATATTTGATAGAGAAAATAATCACTTGTAATTTTATTTCTTTGACGATTCGAAGAAGACCCGAAAATACTTATCTCTGGTTTGTTCTAAATTCCAAAAGCCGCAATCTTCGATTGTATGGAAGTTTTCTCCCTCAGGGGAAGGATAATCCCCTTCCTCATGGCTTCTCCCAAGTCTAGACTTCTACTCCAAAGGGTATGTTAACTGTGAGAGAAAAAAAGATAGAGGAGAAGAGAGTAGAGAAATGGAGGGGTAGTATATAGTTGGATCGAAGGAAAACCCAAGTGCATTCGACGACTATTCTCATTCCGTTCTCGATCGGCGTTTCAAACTCTCAAGGCGCGTCCGTGAAAATCCTTTTAAAATTCGAATGAGAGTCTTTCACGGTAAACGAGCACCGAGAGTTTTCCTATTTATACTCACTAAGCCCCTCAATGAACTACCGGGACTCAAGATACCCTACGTAATTTCACGTATAAGGATGATAAAAAGAAAAAAAAGAAGGGGAAATAATGAAGGAATGAAAATTTGGATTTTACACAGAGAAAAATGTTTTCTTAATTTAAGAATGTGCAGTCACTTAATTTAAGAATGTGCAGGTCACTTAAATTAAGAAAGAAAAGTCACTTGATTTAAGTGAGAAAACTCACTTGATTTAAGTGAGAAAAGTCACTTGATTTAAGTGAGTTTTACTTTCTTAAATTAAGAAAGAAAAAGTCACTTAATTTAAGTGAGTTTTACTTTCTTAAATTAAGAAAGAAGAAGTTACTTGATTTAAGTGAGAAAAATCACTTGATTTAAATGAGAAAAGTCATTCAAATTTAGTGAATTTTACTTTCTTAAATTAAGTAAGAAAAAGTCACTTGATTTAAGTGAGAAAACTCACTTGATTTAAGTGAGAAAACTCACTTGATTTAAGTGAGAAAACTCACTTGATTTAAGTGAGAAAAGTCACTTGATTTAAGTGAGTTTTACTTTCTTAAATTAAGAAAGGAAAAGTCACTTGATTTAAGTGAGAAAAATCACTTAATTTAAGTGATTTTTACTTTCTTAAATTAAGAAAGAAAAAGTCACTTGATTTAAGTGAGTTGTACTTTCTTAAATTAAGAAAGAAAAAGTCACTTGATTTAAGTGAGAAAAATCACTTAATTTAAGTGATTTTTACTTTCTTGAATTAAGAAAGAAAAAGTCACTTGATTTAAGTGAGAAAAATCACTTAATTTAAGTGATTTTTACTTTCTTGAATTAAGAAAGAAAAAGTCACTTGATTTAAGTGAGTTTTACTTTCTTAAATTAAGAAAGGAAAAGTCACTTGATTTAAGTGAGAAAAATCACTTAATTTAAGTGATTTTTACTTTCTTAAATTAAGAAAGAAAAAGTCACTTGATTTAAGTGAGAAAAATCACTTAATTTAAGTGATTTTTACTTTCTTGAATTAAGAAAGAAAAAGTCACTTGATTTAAGTGAGTTTTACTTTCTTAAATTAAGAAAGGAAAAGTCACTTGATTTAAGTGAGAAAAATCACTTAATTTAAGTGATTTTTACTTTCTTAAATTAAGAAAGAAAAAGTCACTTGATTTAAGTGAGTTGTACTTTCTTAAATTAAGAAAGAAAAAGTCACTTGATTTAAGTGAGAAAAATCACTTAATTTAAGTGATTTTTACTTTCTTGAATTAAGAAAGAAAAAGTCACTTGATTTAAGTGAGAAAAGTCACTTGATTTAAGTGACTTTGACTTTCTTAAATTAAGAAAGAAAAAGTCACTTGATTTAAGTGAGAAAAGTCATTCAAATTTAGTGAATTTTACTTTCTTAAATCAAGTAAAAAAAAGTCACTTGATTTAAGTGAGAAAAGTCACTTCATTCAAGTGAGTTTTACTTTCTTGAATTGAGAAAGAAAAAGTCACTTGATTTGAGTGAGAAAAGTCACTTGATTTAAGTGAGAAAAGTCACTTAATTTAAGTGACTTAAGTGACTGCCAAAAATCCAAAAATCAAACCCAAAAAACGAGTGAAATAGCGTGGAATGCCTCATATTTGAGATTTTTTTTCAGATTTTTCACACGAAATGCCTCTAGTCCAAAGCAAAATCTTTATTAATTTTGCCTCGCAGGACCGGTTCGACACGATCTCCCTTACAAAATGTCGCGATGATCCATTGTACTTGAATCTTGAACAATCTTTCATAGTCCTTTTGTTTCAGCATGATAATGCTAAGAGTTTAAACTAGTATAATCCAACGCTCTGATCTCTCTCCTTTGTCAGGCCTTGTGGAAGATGATAAAGAACGAAATGGTAAGGAGAATTTTTTTTTATTCCACTTTAGGAAGAGTAACGTCATTCCCAGGGTTATGTTTGTAAATCATACGCTCGGGCCAAATTTCATTTAAACTTCTCCACGAAAATTGAGAAAGACACTTTCGTAAAATTTTCCTCAATTTCACAGGGATAATTCTCATTTTTTCTTCAGTTCAAAAATGTTTTTTACATAGTTTGAAATATACATTTTTCTTTTCTTCCAGTTAACTACATATGTTGAAAATGCAAATTGTGGGGAAAAAGGAGAGATTTGAATTTTTAACTATGTGAATGAAGTTTGTAAAAATGCAAATGCATTTTAATTCGTGAATTTTTCTTTTTTTAACTTCTCAGAAAATTTACATTTTGACTGGACAAAAAGTTGGGAATTTTCTAGGACATATAATTTACGTAAATCAACACAGCTTTTCAACTTTTTTCGTAATATCGTTATTCTAGAATGAGAAGATAACGATATAAATCATATTTTCGGCATTCAGAACCGTTTTCGGTCTTTTTAAAAAAAACTGAAAACTGTAGAGCTTCCAGAGGAATACAGGAATATCATTCAATAAAAAAAATAAGAATTTTCCCTATTAGAAATGAAACATCCTTTCAAAATGTTCGGCATTTTTGATACATATAGGGAAAATCGGAGCAAAATAGATCGGATTTTTTTTGTCCGAGTGAAAAGCTTCATAAAAAAATCTTCAAAAAAATTCAGAAGATGCTTCAACATATTCACATTGTTGTGTAATTTTTCCAAATTTTTTCGCAGAGGCCTTTCACTTTCAAAAAAAAACCTCCTCCAGTATTCTAATAAATCCTAAAGCGGACAAATTTTTACAAAATCTTTCTCTCCCCTTTTCACTCAGCAAATCGCCACATACACAGAAAAAAATGTTTTCTTAATTTAAGAATGGCAGGTCACTTAAATTGAGTAACTTTCCTCACTTAAGTCAAGTGACTTTTCTCACTTAAATCAAGTGACTTTTTCTTTCTTAATTTAAGAAAGTAAAACTCACTTAAATTAAGTGACTTTTCCTTTCTTAATTTAAGAAAGTAAAACTCACTTAAATTAAGTGACTTCTCTCACTTAAATTAAGTGACTTCTCTCACTTAAATTAAGTAACTTTTTCTTTCTTAATTTAAGAAAGCAAAAGTCACTTGAATTAAGTGACTTCTCTCACTTAAATTAAGTGACTTCTCTCACTTAAATTAAGTGACTTCTTCTTTCTTAATTTAAGAAAGCAAAACTCACTTAAATTAAGTGACTTCTCTCACTTAAATTAAGTGACTTCTCTCACTTCAATTAAGTGACTTTTCTCACTTAAATCAAGTAACTTTTTCTTTCTTAATTTAAGGAAGTAAAACTCACTTAAATTAAGTGACTTCTCTCACTTAAATTGAGTAAATTTTCTCACTTAAATCAAGTAACTTTTTCTTTCTTAATTTCAGAAAGCAAAAGTCACTTAAATTAAGTGACTTTTCTCACTTAAATTAAGTGACTTTTTCTTTCTTAATTTAAGTGACCTGCACATTCTTAAATTAAGTGACTGCACATTCTTAAATTAAGAAAACATTTTTCTCTGTGTAATCTTTTCAATTTTCTTGACATCAGGAAAATAAAATCCTGTCACTTTCCCATTCCATTGAAAAAATATAACTCCAGTAATTAAAATCAGAGCACGAAGATTTCCGTTCGAAGAGAGAGTTGGCTTGCCGTGTGAGCGCGTTAATTGCATCAAAAGATCTCTCAATTAGAGAAATTCACAGTGATTCCTTTTTTTTTTTATCTCTCCCACCGAGACTCAGTCTTGTAGCATTGGTAGTAAAACAGGGGTTTTTAAATGAGTGAAATGAAATAGAGGTAGGTAACTGGTGGAGAATGTTGGACGTAGAAGGAAATAAAAGAGTTTAGTAGAGTGAGGAAGAAAGGGAAAAGGCGACTTTACCCACCTTTTCAGGCAAAGCTTGAGCAGGTTTCGTTCCTCTCTTTTCCCCCCCTCTTGAAAACCACGAACCAAACTGTACCAAACCCCCGTCGGCGCCACCTGTTGCACGGATTTCCGGACGCCACTTCCCTCTAACTCTGTCTCTCCCTCCTCCCCCCCCCCCTCCCTTGTCCTACTCTTCATCCATCCATTCTCGTCTCTTTGCTCCACTTCTGCCTTTCACCCCTCGGCCGTTGTGCAAACTAGAGACAGATATACACCCACACACTGTATATATCTATGTTCACATATATCTATATATATGTATACACTCTATGTGTCAGCACACACGTTCTCCGCATTTTCCACGTTGCACTCTGTGCCGACTTGGGGCATAGTTATTCATCATCCTATTTCACAAATACATTCGTGAAATTTATTCGCTTTATGTATTTTTTTTCACCCTTTTCAAATCTTTCTACTTTTTTTTTTCTTTTTTTTTTTCGTTCCGATTTGAATGAATATTTTTAGTTAATCTCTTTATCAAATTCAACTGAAAACATTTTTATTTTGGTATTCTATTGATTCATTGGATTAGAGATGTGAGGTTTTTTGTGAAAAAAATGTGTTCACATTTCTTTGTTTTTTTTTTTAAATTTTTTATTAACGAGTTTTATTTACGGGGATTTCATTGATTTTTGGATTATTTTTCGAGTATAAAAGAGGAATATTCTCTTTGCTTTTTTACTTGGTGCATTGAATATAAAATTTTTTGATATTTTTATTCGAAATTTTTTCACGTTTGGTCTTTATATTACTTTTATTCGTACAGAGTTTGTAATGGGATGGAAAACTCATATACGGTTTTATCACTCGTGAATGATTCTATAGATGGAAAGAGTAAAAGTGCCTTCAATGGTCGATTTTACATGGAAAATGTTTTAATTAATAAAGGATATACTATTCATCAAAATATTTGAAAGAAAAATATCATCAATAAATTCAAAGGAACATTGAAAAAACGTATTTCCAGCCTTCAAATACAATTTTTAAATGAATTACAACAGGATAATATGATCCAGGAATTTTTTTTCTCAATTTTTTCGTCAGAATCCTTCGCTTTGAAATAAAAAATATCTCAGATCAATTTTTAAATGAATCGAGGAACGCGATTGAATCAAAAAAGTCTCAATCAATAAAAAAAAATGAAAAAAGAACCCTAAAATATACAGAGAAAAATGTTTTCTTAATTTAAGAATGTGCAGTGACTTAATTTAAGTGATCTGCCATTCTTGAATTAAGTGACTTTTCTCACTTAAATCAAGTGACTTTTCTTTCTTAATTTAAGTGACCTGCACATTCTTAAATTAAGTAAAACTCACTTAAATCAGGTGACTTTTTCTTTGTTAATTTAAGAAAGTAAAACTCACTTAAATTAAGTGACTTTTTTCACTTAAATCAAGTGACTCTTTCTTTCTTAATTTAAGAACGTAAAACTCACTTAAATCAAGTGACTTTTTCTTTCTTAATTTAAGAAAGTAAAACTCACTTAAATCAAGTGACTTTTTCTTTCTTAATTTAAGAAAGTAAAACTCACTTAAATTAAGTGACTTTTCTCGATTAAATCAAGTGATTTTTTCTTTCTTAATTTAAGAAAGTAAAACTCACTTAAAGTAAGTGACTTTTCTCACTTAAATCAAGTGACTTTTTCTTTCCTAATTTAAGAAAGTAAAACTCACTCAAATTAAGTGACATGTCTCACTTAAATTAAGTGACATTTCTCACTTAAATCAAGTGATTTTTCTCACTTAAATCAAGTGACTTTTTCTTTCTTAATTTAAGAAAGTAAAACTCACTTAAAGTAAGTGACTTTTCTCACTTAAATCAAGTGACTTTTTCTTTCTTAATTTAAGAAAGTAAAACTCACTTAAAGTAAGTGACTTTTCTCACTTAAATCAAGTGACTTTTTCTTTCTTAATTTAAGAAAGTAAAACTCACTTAAATTAAGTGACTTTTCTGACTTAAATCAAGTGACTTTTCTTTCTTAATTTAAGAAAGTAAAACTCACTTAAATCAAGTGAGTTTTCTCACTTAAATCAAGTGAGTTTTCTCACTTAAATCAAGTGACTTTTTCTTTCTTAATTTAAGAAAGTAAAACTCACTTAAAGTAAGTGACTTTTCTCACTTAAATCAAGTGACTTTTTCTTTCCTAATTTAAGAAAGTAAAACTCACTCAAATTAAGTGACATGTCTCACTCAAATTAAGTGACATTTCTCACTTAAATCAAGTGATTTTTCTCACTTAAATCAAGTGACTGTTTCTTTCTTAATTTAAGAAAGTAAAAATCACTCAAATCAAGTGACTTTTCTCACTTAAATAAAGTGATCTTTCTTTCTTAATTTAAGTGACCTGCACATTCTTAAATTAAGTGACTACACATTCTTAAATTAAGAAAACATTTTTTTCTGTCAAAGTCACAAATCCATAACATGAATTGGCTGTTATTCAGAAATCCCATAATTATTAATCAATTCAAAAAAAAAAGCAGAATAAGAAAATGGCGAAAAAAAAATGATTTTGCAACTAGTCCGTAACATTGAGAAATTCTAAATCTCTCTTTCTTTCTTCTCCATTGGTTATTCGGATTTACGATAATTCCAACGGGTCAAATGGCTACGTTCCAAAGAATAACGTAAAAAGACTGCAGTAAAAGAAGTTGAAAGGACTCTGGGGTAACTGTAACGACTGAAACTGTCCAAGAGTGGTTCCATAGTTGTGGGAAGAGTAGAGGAAGGGGGAGGGGGGGGACTGCAGGATATCGTAGAAAGGTAGTATGAGGGTTAACGATCGCTAATTTGATGGTGCCCCCCTCCTCAAGTTGCATGCTGGTACCCAAGTGAGCAAGAGTTCAAGATTCCAACCGCGAGTGTCAGCTGAGCGAAAGAGAGAGAAAGAGAGTAGGTGCCCGAGACTGCGGGATTAGCCGGAAATTAGTTCCTCGTAATACCAATGATTGGGAGGAACGGGGAGTAAAGGACACTGTCGGTAATTCTCGTCTTGGGGCGTTCAAACAGAGCTCTACTCTCATACCACTTTTTCCTTTTTTTTTTCATCGTACTTACCAAACGATTCTTATCTCTTTCGAGTGAGGCAGAAGGATTCAATGATTAAAAAAATAAAAAGAAAGGAGAAAGAGAGAGGGAGAGAGAAAAAAAAGTGAACACTTAAACGTTTCCAGTGAGAATTACCAATTTCGTTCAGCAAATTAGCTGAGTCGATTTTCTTTAATTTTTTTCTCTTTTATCTTTCTACGAGAGGAACACTATGTTACCATTGAAATGACAAAGTCAATTTTACTCTCATGTCACAATTCTTTTATTTTCTATTCTCATTTCTTTTTATTTCTCTTTATTTTTTAATGTAGATATTCGACCATTGAAATTTCATATGTCAAGTGTGTGGCCTTATTGGTCGCTGCTCAATTATTAAGAAGAAGACAAAAAAAAATTTAAACGAAGAAATTTTTTTTTATCACTTTTATGTGTACCAATGTTTCAACCTCTATGTATACAGAGAAAAATGTTTTCTTAATTTAAGAATGTGCAGTCACTTAATTTAAGTGACCTGCCATTCTTAAATTAAGTGACTTTTCTCACTTAAATCAAGTGATTTTTCTCACTTAAATCAAGTGATTTTTCTTTCTTAATTTAAGAAAGTAAAACTCACTTAAATCAAGTGATTTTTCTCACTTAAATCAAGTAACTATTTCTTTCTTAACTAAAAAAGTAAAAATCACTTAAATTAAGTGACATTTCTCACTTAAATCAAGTGATTTTTCTCACTTAAATCAAGTGATTTTTCTCACTTAAATCAAGTGATTTTTCTTTCTTAATTTAAGAAAGTAAAATGCACTTAAATTAAGTGACTTTTCTCACCTAAATCAAGTGATTTTTTCTTTCTTAATTTAAGAAAGTAAAACTCACTTAAATCAAGTGATTTTTCTCACTTAAATCAAGTAACTATTTCTTTCTTAACTAAAAAAGTAAAAATCACTTAAATTAAGTGACTTTTTCTTTCTTAATTTAAGAAAGTAAAACTCACTTAAATCAAGTGATTTTTCTCACTTAAATCAAGTGACTTTTCTTTCTTAATTTAAGAAAGTAAAACTCACTCAAATTAAGTGACATTTCTCACTTAAATCAAGTGATTTTTCTCACTTAAATCAAGTGATTTTTCTCACTTAAATCAAGTGATTTTTCTTTCTTAATTTAAGAAAGTAAAATGCACTTAAATTAAGTGACTTTTCTCACCTAAATCAAGTGACTTTTTCTTTCTCAATTTAAGAAAGTAAAACTCACTTAAATCAAGTGATTTTTCTCACTTAAATCAAGTAACTATTTCTTTCTTAACTAAAAAAGTAAAAATCACTTAAATTAAGTGACTTTTTCTTTCTTAATTTAAGAAAGTAAAACTCACTTAAATCAAGTGATTTTTCTCACTTAAATCAAGTGACTTTTCTTTCTTAATTTAAGAAAGTAAAACTCACTCAAATTAAGTGACATTTCTCACTTAAATCAAGTGATTTTTCTCACTTAAATCAAGTGATTTTTCTCACTTAAATCAAGTGATTTTTCTTTCTTAATTTAAGAAAGTAAAATGCACTTAAATTAAGTGACTTTTCTCACCTAAATCAAGTGACTTTTTCTTTCTCAATTTAAGAAAGTAAAACTCACTTAAATCAAGTGATTTTTCTCACTTAAATCAAGTAACTATTTCTTTCTTAACTAAAAAAGTAAAAATCACTTAAATTAAGTGACTTTTTCTTTCTTAATTTAAGAAAGTAAAACTCACTTAAATCAAGTGATTTTTCTCACTTAAATCAAGTGACTTTTCTTTCTTAATTTAAGAAAGTAAAACTCACTCAAATTAAGTGACATTTCTCACTTAAATCAAGTGATTTTTCTCACTTAATTTAAGTGACTTTTCTCACCTAAATCAAGTGACTTTTTCTTTCTTAATTCAAGAAAGTAAAACTCACTTAAATCAAGTGATTTTTCTCACTTAAATCAAGTGACTTTTCTTTCTTAATTTAAGTGACCTGGACATTCTTAAATTAAGTGACTGCACATTCTTAAATTGAGAAAACATTTTTCTCTGTGTAAGGTCCTCATCAGGGTACTTTTTTATTGAAAAACTGGAAAAATATACATATAAAATCATTATACAATTAATTACAAAAAGAAAAATTATTGTTTAAATTGTTGTTAAATACCTTTATATATATTAGATGAAATTCATTTTTTGTTTGTTATTGTGGGCTGCATTGAAACAATGTTTAACCTCACAATTGGAGATTTTATGCAATTCAAGAGTCATTAATTTGCGGATTCCCATTTTTGACAATTAAATTTGAATCATTCAGCTGTACATAATAAACAGAAAGTATTGCACAATTAAGAATACTCTTCTTTCTCTTTACTTCTTTTTTTTTTCCTTCATCTACTCTGACGTTTATTTTCATTCCATTTTTTTCCTCATTTTTCGTCTCTTTCCTCTCGTTTTTATTGCGAAATGTACTCAAAAGAGATTACACTTGACTGGACCGCGCACGAGCCAGAGGGTGTTCCCCATCGGGTGAGCTTTGTTCGTTTTAATGAGCGCCACGGGGCAACTGACTACTTTTCGTACTAGAGGACTTAGTCATTAGTCGTGAAAAACTTTTGGTGAAAATCTTTTAACGGGACAGCTGTGGCTCACTAGTTTGACAATGGATCTAAAGATGATGATTTCTTTTTTCTCGTGTGTCTTCTAAATTCAACTTTCATTATTTGAAGAAGCTGAATTATTCAGTTGCTGTTTGTGAAACTTCTGAGTTAAAAAAAAAAAGAAATGAAGTGTAAAGAGAAAGAAAATCACAAACTTATTTTTAAATAACAAAAATATTTTTTCTTCTCACAAATTTCTCTTTTTGCTCTCTCCACAAGACAAACAGTGGTATGAGTACTCCCTACCCTCTGTACATACTCCAACGATCGGCAATAAACCACAAATTCAAACACATGAACCAAATATAAATATTCTAAACGTCAAGTGTGTTTACCCTGCTCAAGGCATTATGAAGATATTACGTTGAAATATATCAAGAGACTGTGGGCTTTTTTTTTTTTTCGTCGAGTGTGTAGAAAAACTATTCTTGTGTAAGAAAAATCCTGTTGGGTAATATGGAAGCATTAAATCTCGTGCATCCGCTCGATCATCCAACAAACCCGTCATCATACCACCACAATAACTGCTACGTATCTCGTATGAAGCTAGAAGGATTTCCACGCAAGGCAAAAGACGTGTTTCAGGTTTCTTCTCTTTTCTTAACCTCCTTTTTTTTTCGTCTTCCTCATTTTATTTTGTTTTTATTCTCGTCTTTTCGAGCGTATATAGTCAAGACGAGCAAACACATCTCCCTTGCCAGTTAAGTCTTGTAATCTTGGTAGTTTAATCTTCAAAGAGTCAAGCGTTTCGTCCCCAAGGTCTTCAGGATACAAGGAACTAAGAGAGAGAGTAAAGGAAAGGACACGTGTATAAGCACGATTATAGAGGCGTTGCTGATAATCGTCTCTTCAATGAAGGATAACGCAATCATTGTACTCTATTTATAGCTCAATAATTCTCTCGAAGAAACAGCTTCACTGGAATTCTGCAAGGAATGAATAATCTGCCTCATTTTTTGATTTATTCAATAAAATGAAAGTAGTCAATACTTTTTGAAGTGAAACTTCTTTTGGCAGGGGACCAACTTTTTTCGAGCGTGTACCGAAACCGTCAAGTTTTGAGGGGAACGCGATAGTCGAGAAGTGGGGGTAAAGGAGAAGTCTTGCGTTGTTGGCGGGGGAAGCTAGAGTGGGAGCGAGACTGCAGGCTCTATAGGCACGGTAGTCGGGTAGTGGGAGAAGCGAGGTGACGCTGCAGTGTATTGTCGTACTAACGAAAGAATCGACACACGAGGCGTGCCGAAGCCACAATTTATTTGGTGGGGCATGGAAGCCGAAGAAACCCGATGTTGATTCATTCGCTACTCCTTCTATCGCTTGCTACATGCTAGTGTAATCGTGAGAAAAGCCGTCAGTTCTTTGAAAATATCTCGGAATCCAAGGGAGATAGAGCGATTTCGTCTTCATCCATTCATGCAGCTCTTAGAGTTCTCTGCAAAAAAAGAATCAGGCGAATCCGCTGTATCTCGGTTAGTTTACGGGATATTCATTGAAAAACAATTTAATAGCGAAGAAATAAACCAAAATGTTAATTTTCTATCATTAACAATTCTAAAATTTCTTGGAAAATAAGCCAAATAGAATTATTTCGCTCTCTTTCTTTCTTTGTAGCTCTTTGAATTCCGTATAAAAAATCTCCGGTGTAAAGTTGCCCTATCTCGTTTAGTTTCCAAAATTCTCAAAAACTCATTGAAATACAAAGTCATTTTTTTCAGAAGTAAAACTATTTCTCTGTTATTTCTATTTGATAAATGTTTTCAAAAGGATCTCCCAAGATATTCGTGAAAAATTATTGGAAAAGAAACTCCAGCTATAAGTCTATTTTTGCTTTCGTCAATTTTTTATGAACATTCCAGAAACTAAGAGAGACAGCGTTAATTCACTCGAATCTTTTCCTAAGTATATCTCTATTAAATTATGATAGATTCTTCAAAAGAAAAAAACATCGCAACGGAGACGTATATATCTATACGGTGTCATAAGGTTTTGATGAATATCTCAGAAACTGAGCAAAATAAGGCAATTGATGTGGAAACCATTTTCGCACATTTTCAGATTGTTTACAAAAAAGCTCTCCAGAAAAAGTCTGTTATTTCGCTCAATTTTATAAATATCCTTGAAAAACTGGAATTAAAAAAATATATATCTAACAAAGTTTTCAGACGGATTAATTTCATCTTATCAGCAATTCTCTTTAAATACTTCGAAATTTCAGGAGGATAAGGCAATTTTGCCCTCGTCCTTTCCTGTAGAGAATTTCAAGAGCTACACGAGAGAAAGATTGTGACAAAATCGTTCTATCTCGGTCAATTCCAGAAATATTCACAAACACAATGAGTTTAAAAAATCTATTGGTTGTGAAAAAAATTATATTTCGTTAACGAACGAGAAATTTTATCCCTTGTGCATTAAAAAAATACTCATAATTTATCTTGATCTATACCTCATAGGCAAGAAGTTTCACTTCTACCGCGCGGGGATCCCACGCACCCTCTTTTTATTTTTTCATTATCGCTCAGTTGAGCGCGATATTCGGAAAAAATTTGGGTAAAGAGGGAGTAGAGCTCTGCCAACAAAAAGTATTCAATTTTGACATTAAAAATCTGAATTTTTTGACCAATTTTTAATCATGTCTAGTTTCAACTGTCGCATTGACAATAATAACATAGAAATTCAATTTTGTAAATTTTAAAATATCATTTTTGAATATTTCCCTTCGAGCCAAATAACTTGAAGTCATTTCATTGTTTTCAACAAATCAATGAATTAATTTCGATAATTTTTCATATTTTAACTCTTGAAATTGTAGAATAATAATAACTTGCTCCATATACGGTATATTTTCATGTTTTGATTGAATTGAAAGAGATAGGGAACCTGATGAGAGGGGAAGAGGTAATGAAATAATCGATTTCTTCCTGACAAAGACAGTTGGTGTGAAAACACAATGATAAACAGAGACCAATGGTCTTAAGAAAACGGTAAATTTGGTAATTCAACCAAATGAGCCTTTTCTAGAACAGTACAAATTTCGTCTCTGCGGTGAAACATCAAAACTGTGTGTTTTGTCTTAAAAGCTACTTGCCACCACTTCGTTTTGGTTTTTTTTTTTGGAAAATCCAGATTTCAGATGAGTATTTTGAAGTTTTCATTTAATCCGTATTAAATTTATTGAGGTTTTTTTTTCGTCTATTTTCTTTTCTCATTTCTAGTTTTCATTGATATTTCAAATTGAAATTGTTCCACGTGAAGTGTACAAATTATTGACAAACAAAGGAAAAGGTACATTTGAAAAAAGCACAATGTGCATGAAGTACTTGTTTCCGTGTAATATAAAAATTAAATTTTTTATGCCCAATGAAGGTGGGTGAAGGTGGTTGTCAATATATTCTTCATCTAAAATCCCGAGTGTCGTTTATAGGATGGGTCGTGATAGGTTCCTTTTCGAGGCCTATGCACCACTACGTCCTCGTCGTGGCCTTGGGTTACGCCAAACGTCGTGACAATCTCAATTTTTCATTTAATTGTGTTTTTTTTGGTTCTATTGGTTAGTGACTTCCAGCAAAAGTTCGTTGTTTTTGTGAAAAATTTAATTAGGATTTTGTCTCTTTGCCCTTGAATCTTGTGACCGATCTCTAATCAATTAAAATACATCATATCATAGCATAAAAACTCAAAAAATTTTCAAGGAATTCAATTTTGGTTGAGTGAAACTACCCCTTTACCAAAATTTGATTATATTCGTGAAAGTGTTTAATAAACTATGATATTTTTTTAAATGACATATTCTGCTAAATTGGTGAAGAAGGAGAATAAATCGTAGTAGTTAACGAAATTTTTCACATGCTAAATGAAGTTATCTGATGAGCGCTGTTGCCGAAAATGCGGTCAACGCGCCAGGGCAACGAAGAGTAGATTTGGCAACGTCGCAGATAAAATAACACTTTGGGGAGTCTCTCATAACCTAACCAAACTCGTTAAGTCACTTGTGGCGACTAGTCTGGGGTTAGAGAAGCTTTTGATGTAAGTCTGGTCAAAATAATTAGAATGAAAATATTTTTACGTTCTTGATTAGACCAAGTGGGTGGAGAAAGAAGAAAAAACTCGTTTTTTTTTCTCTCTCCTCGAAGAAAAAACCATTAACATTCCCCAATTTCCTTTGCCTCACACGTGTATCCGTTTAAATCTCTCTACGTTGTCCCTCAAAAAGAAAGAGAATGCTTTTTAGGTGTTTCGAGGGGGGGGGGGGGGCTTGACCTCAACTCCCCCACTTCCCTATAAATCCCTCGAGCGTCTCGTTTTTCAATTCCACTGGATGGTGAGTGGGAGAGAAGAGAGAATAGGTTGAAAATGTATATATATATATTCTTTTTCCTTCTCCATGCATCTACGAAAATCCCCTTCGAATATTTCGTTGTCGAGTATATCTTACCGTCTGTCTCTATTCGTCTTCCTCCAGCCTCCTGCTCCAGTCCTCACTGCATACGCCCATACGTATAAAACAAATCTTTTTTTTTTTTTTTTTCGTTTCTTTTTTTATTCAAGCCTGACACATATAACTAAAGAAAAGAAAGGCACGTGAAAACGAGTTTCACGTCACAGTCAACAGTGGTGCACGAGGTGTGTTTCAAACTTTTCCAAAAGTGTCATTCCGAGATGGAGTGACGAAGAAAAAAGGCTGTTAGACTACGTTGCAACTATGTTTTTTCCATTTTCTCCAATTCAACCATCCAAAATCTCTCTCTTCTTTTTCATTCCTGTAAACGTCGATTTTCACCAAGAAAACATAATCTTTCCTTTTATCATTTTATCAGTAGTTTTTTTTTCTTTGTTCTACTTTTGCCATTCTATAAGTTGCACCGTCGTTGAGGGGATAAAAAGTTAGAAGACGAAGAATAGACACCTGGGAGAGCTTACCAAACGAATAAACTGGCGCTGTCCCTGATGTTGATCGACCGGGACGACGACACGTTTCAAGTTCATAACGAGACGTCTCCAACTGAATTCTACTTCGACGGATTTCTTCTTCTTTTTCTTTGTGATTTCTTCACAACGTTTGTTCACTAGAGTCACTTGATTTTTCGAAAACTTTGTTTTCCAAAATTCAAACTTTAATAATTTGCAATTCTCCAATTGCAAATGACAATATTATACATTGTGACGTAATTCCTGGGCCTAATGGTAAGCTGAGCAATTAAGCACGCTTGAAAAGCACCCAATAGCCAAAACAAAATTCAAAACAAAACCAAAATCAAAATGGGCGCCAGGATGTATCTCAACATCCGATCAATCTTAAATTGATCTAAACAACAACAACAAAATCAAAAATTCAAATAACTTAACCACAAACTCAAATACTCCCTTATTCAGCATGAACTAGTTCAGTCTTCCCCTCAGGGTCGCTGTTGTGGGTTTAAATAAGGAGCATAAATAATTTCAAACAAAATAATTCAAGGGATAAAATAAAAAAATTTTATATAAAAAAAAAATTAATTATAAATTATTAAACCCCCTGCGTCACATCGGCGAGTGCGCAGCACAATAAAAAAAACATGTTATAAATTTCTTTTAAACAAATAAAACGATTCAGAATAAATAAACAATTAATTACAAACAAAATATTTATGAAATATCACGTTACAACATATATGTTTTTGTTATGTAGAACTGTTGCCATTTCTGATTGTTCCATTTTTTTTCTGTCATTCAACTCAATGAAACTTGATTTTCTTTGTTCAATCTTCCAAATTTTATCCTGTAATTTCCTCTGATTTTTCACGCGAGAGGAACTTTAATAAGATGGAATTTTTAGCTTCTGAGGAATCAGCTAGGGTTTCAACCACATGTTGTTTCTCCGTTCGAGGCTACGAAGGGACCACATCTGCGGACCCGTCACACCGGTCCCCAGTTGGCTCATTGGCGTAGCCCCAGTAAAAACCCCCTTCTCTTTCTTCTTGCTTCACGTACTTACCTCCAAGTACTTTAAACAATTTTTAAAAAGTCAACATTAATATTTTTAGATCAACATTAACCTTGTCGAAATTTCCTCGAGACACTTAAAACTTTGTACTTTCAGTGGAGCGCCATTCGTTTTATTTCATTTCCCTCTCTCTCTCTCTCTGACTCTTGTTTCCAGTTGACACAGCACATTCAGGACATTTAACCGCCTCTTGCACGTACCTAAAGATACATAACAATTTATTGGCCAAATGGACTATTCCATTTCTATGGCCCCAATGACGTTAAGTCCTTTTTTTTTCATGGTTCCAAGGAACACTTGCGCGACCATTTCATGATCAGCAAATGCCACGAATTCAGGTATTATCATTTCCTCTTTCCGCACTTGGATCGCTATCATTTCCACAAAATTTCGCATCGCCGGGGCTTTTCGGCATGTCGTTAGAAGAAGAATGTTGAAATCCAAACACACAATGAATTTTCTGATAGATTTACTTCTCATTTCTGTTGTGTAACCTACCACATTATCTTATTTTTCCTAATATGTAGTCCATTACCTATGTTTATATTGAGATGTACAGCGCATACCTTTGGCGCCATTTACGATTATTAATCCCTTGTCCATTTGTCCGTCCGCCCAAGGTCTTAATCCATCCCGAAATTTCCCTATCATAAAATTCATTCCCGAACATTCTAAATAAATAATATTAAGGGAAAAACCCAAGAAACTTCTAGAACAAGCGTTCCTCCCACTAGACAGAGAAAAATGCTTTCTTAATTTAAGAATGTGCAGGTCACTTAAATTAAGAAAGAAAAGTCACTTGATTTAAGTGAGATAACTCACTTGATTTAAGTGAGTTTTACTTTCTTAAATTAAGAAAGAAAGTCACTTGATTTAAGTGAGAAAAGTCACTTAATTTAAGTGACTTTTATTTTCTTAAATTAAGAAAGAAAAAGTTACTTGATTTAAGTGAGAAAAGTCACTTGACTTAAGTGAGAAAAGTCACTTGATTTACGTGATTTTTACTTTCTTAAATTAGGAAAGAAAAAATCACTTGATTTAAGTGAGAAGTCACTTAATTTGAGTGACTTTTACTTTCTTAAATTAAGAAAGAAAAAGTTACTTGATTTAAATGAGAAAAATCACTTGACTTAAGTGAGAAAGTCACTTGATTTAAGTGAGAAAAGTCACTTAATTTAAGTGACGTTTAATTTCTTAAATTAAGAAAGAAAAAGTTACTTGATTTAAGTGAGAAAAGTCATTTGATTTAAGTGATTTTTACTTTCTTAAATTAGGAAAGAAGAAATCACTTGATTTAAGTGAGAAAAGTCACTTAATTTAAGTGACTTTTACTTTCTTAAATTAAGAAAGAAAAAGTTACTTGATTTAACTGAGAAAAGTCACTTGACTTAAGTGAGAAAAGTCACTTGATTTAAGTGATTTTTACTTTCTTAAATT
Organism: Aleiodes alternator; assembly: GCA_963921955.1. Classification (NCBI taxonomy): domain Eukaryota; kingdom Metazoa; phylum Arthropoda; class Insecta; order Hymenoptera; family Braconidae; genus Aleiodes; species Aleiodes alternator. Next base: position 10,349,774 of record OY998108.1, on the reverse strand, counting down.
AGGAAAGAAAAAATCGCTTGATTTAAGTGAGAAGTCACTTAATTTAAGTGACTTTTACTTTCTTAAATTAAGAAAGAAAAAGTTACTTGATTTAGATGAGAAAAATCACTTGACTTAAGTGAGAAAAGTCACTTGATTTAAGTGAGAAAAGTCACTCAATTTAAGTGACCTGCCATTCATAAATTAAGTGACTGCACATTCTTAAATTAAGAAAAAAATTTTCTCTGTGTACCTTCCAACCCTAACATAAATACCCCTCAACCACCAGAAATCCAGTTAGTTAGTAACGAATCTCTGAAACATCACGATACTACAACGTTATTGTAATTTGAGGAAATCACAGTTCACGTGTAATTTCAATTGTTTAAGTTGTATTAATAAATAATTTAGTACTACAAAGTGAGTTCTTCATTTTGGTATACATTTCATTCATTTTCTTTCTCTTCTGTTCTTGACGCTTTATTTGAGGTCAACGTGTTATTCTACGCTGCTGGTAAAAGTCAAGACAGAGAGTGGGTCCCGTGTGCTCCACGCCATTGACTACCAGTCGGTCCGGTTGGCGCTCCTACAGCACACAGTCTTGCTCCGTTACCTTATACCTCACCTCTCCCCCTACTTGCCCGTCTCCCAAAGCCCACGAGAACGTCAAGACAACATCTCACTCTTTCCTTTTTCATTTGACTCACTGGCGGAATAATTCTACCTTCCTCTTACACGAGTACACACACAAAGCCTTTGACGATTTAGTTTGATTTCTTGAAACGAATTTCTTTCATGAATATTTGAAGGAAAAGAAATAAAATTTTTTTATTTACATTTCCAAAGTTTTCCATGCAATTTGTGAAATATTTGAACAAGTTTTTCGCGTTAAAATTCCACGATTGTGTCTTTATAACTAAGCATGTAGGTAAAGATATTTCATGTTTTTCGAGCTTCGAAAGATAATCTGAATTATTATTAAATAAATTATCAACCATTATGGCCATTACCATTTTTCTATAGATTGGGCAAATTGTTTTGAGACCTTTTTGTCATCAAGAATTATATTGAATTTGAAAAATATATATATATATATATAGGGGAGAGTGGGGCAAAATGGACCCTCATAATAGTATGATTAAGGATTTTTTTTCAGGATGAAAGACTCGTCGAAAAAATCTGAAAAAATTTGAGAGAATCCTCCAATATATCTTTATTGTTTGTAAATTTTTTCAGATTTTTTGGAGCAACCGCTGCTTTTTTAAAAAATCTCGAGTCATCTCATCTTTTAGGTCCATTTCACCCCACTCTCCCTTATATATTTTTTTTTTAATAATTTCAATGTATTTCGTGTATTATGGTCGTACTTTGACCCTATTATTGGCTTCGGCTGTTGGGTCTTGATAAAACAATAAATAAATAAATCTATAAAAAAATTTGGGAGTGACCATAATGGCTGATAACTTATTTAATAATAATTTGAGGAATGATCGAAAAAAAAAACTTGAATAATCTGAATTATTGTTGTTTTTAAACGTTTTAACGAACCAATTAATTTTAGCCTTCATTCCAAATACTCTTGCAAAAGATCATCGCACAGCATCTGCTTATGTTACTTCAGCATCAATGCACAATAGTTTCATCTTTCTCTTTCATACGTATAGAATCTATTCAAAGTTGCAATTTAAAGTCTTAAGCTCCTTTCACAAATCCCTCCCTCCTAAGACAATCTTTCCCTCGCTTCTCCCACTTTACGAACGTGATAGATTTCTCCACGTGTTTGAGCATAGTCTGAAGATTTTCAACACTAAAGCTTGTTAATCCGACTGACGGTAAGTCGTGTATATGAAGGGAATAGGTTGTAAACAAAGCAGCCCGTCAAACTCGACGATGAAACAATGTATTACCCAAAGCGGCCTGTGTTTCTTGGGTAGTATAAAATTTTGTATATACAGACGAAGTTTATTAATTAGTTTTAGTGAAGCACCTTAACTAACTTGCTTTTAATGAAAATACAATATTTTTGGTAGGTTAAGACGCAAATTAAGTAGTCAGTATATATCAGCTGTTTAGTGAGGATATTCTGAGTACTGAGACTAAAGTGTAAATGGAAATGCACATGGTGCCAGACGCTCCCGTGTCTTGTGATAAGTATCGTGGCAAGAGTTTCAGGATGATATTTGGAAAAATTGAAACGCCGATTACAGTTTCAGAGCAATTCACAAGCGAAGAGGCTGAAACAGGATAAGTTTATTGTTTTTTCCGAGAATTTCATGAAAGTATCTGGGAAGCTAAGTGCGATAGGGCGATTGTACCTTAATCGTTTATTCTAGACAATTTCTAGAGCTGAGGAAAAGGTTCAGGAAGAAATTCTTCAATGTCGCTTACACAGTGAAAAAAGTTTTCTTAATTTAAGAATGTGCAGGTCACTTAAATTAAGAAAGTAAAGTCACTTAAATTAAGAAAGTAAAGTCACTTGATTTAAGTGAGAAAACTCACTTGATTTAAGTGACTTTTACTTTCTTAAATTAAAAAAGAGAAAATCACTTGATTTAAGTGAGAAAAGTCACTTAATTTGAGTGATTTTTACTTTCTTAAATTAAGCAAGAAAAAGTTACTTGATTCAAGTGAGAAAATCACTCAATTTAAGTGAGTTTCACTTTCTTAAATTAAGGAAGAAAAAGTTACTTGATTTAAGTGAGAAAATTCACTTGATTTAAGTGAGAAAAGTCACTTAATTTAAGTGAGAAAAGTCACTTAATTTAAGTGAGAAAAGGCACTTAATTTAAGTGAGAAAAGTCACTTAATTTAAGTGAGTTTCACTTTTTTAAATTAAGGAAGAAAAAGTTACTTGATTTAAGTGAGAAAAGTCACTTGATTTAAGTGAGAAAAGTCACTTGATTTGAGTGAGAAAAGTCACTTAATTTAAGTGAAAAAAGTCACTTGATTTAAGTGGAAAAAGTCACTTAATTCAAGTGAGTTTCATTTTCTTAAATTAAGGAAGAAAGTCACTTGATTTAAGTGAGAAGTCACTTAATTTAAGAATGGCAGGTCACTTAAATTAAGTGACTGCACATTCTTAAATTAAGAAAACATTTTTCTCTGTGTAATGACGTTCATAATAAATGTAGCGCATAATTTCGGCAATCAAGAAAAATTGGATTTCTCAACTTAACCAGTTATTCCGCTGTACTACTAAATTATTATCAACAATTTTTAATTATCCTTTAAAAAAATTCTCCATATTTTCAACATGTTAGTTATTAGAATGAAATGTTTTTACACGCTCATTCTGTAATTTTTTCCAAACTTTTTAGTTCATTTCCTCTGAGCTGCAGAAATTATTGATGATGCAACAAAAAGTGAGCACAAAATAAACTTTGCGCGCCTCGTAGCACATTCTTGTGAATGGTGAGTCTAAAAACTGAAAGATTTGGTTAACGGTAAATATTTCTGTAAATAATTGAAATACAAAAAAGGATTCTAAAGAACGAATCCGTTCGTTTCTTGCAAAGTAGAATTTTTCGTTCAAACCTATCTCTCGTACTTTTTCTAGTTATCCAGCAAATAGAAAAATTGGACTGTTGATATAAAATCACTAAAAAAACTGAAATTAAGAATTTCCATTACTTTCTATGAATTATTTTCCACATTAAAAATAAAAAAAAAATTATTTTCCACATTATTAATTTCATTAGTAAAAGAAAGTAGACGCACTTAATTAAAAAAATTGTTCTTAATTAAAATTAAATTTTTTCCTAGTTCTCTCTTAAACAGACTGAAAGTCGTGTGTGCAGTTAATTTTTTTCATTCTCTCGACAATGTACATTGGCCTTCTCTGCATCTTACATTTACTGCATTCAACATTTGAAAATTGCAACAGTGTTAGTACATTTTTTATTTGACTCTCGGCAATCATTCGCATATGTGTTTGTTCCTGTATATGAAAATGTTACATACAAAGGTTAGGTTATGTAGAGGTGTAACCTCGGAGTTTAAAATGTACAAGCACGGCATGTATATTTGTACAATAAACTGAGAAAAACCATTATGGCTTGTAGGCGTTAGACCTCCCACCTATGCTAAACGGAATGAATGATATTTTTATTTGTCGCTTTTTTTTCCTTCATTTTTCTCTTTTTTTTTTTTATTCGGAGGTTCTCTTTTTGTTTTTCTGAATTATTCGTATTTATTCGAGCGTGAGGTGAGTTTTACCACTGAATGAATACGAAGATGTTCCCGGAAAAGGTCGACGCTGTATTTCTTCATCTCTACGTATCATCTGAGTGAGTTTGAGAATGCGGATGACTGTGTGATGACGACTCATCGATAATTCAAGCGCCATGGACGATTCGAGTGGGTACAGAGAGAAGGAGTTTTCAAACAATGAGAAACCTTTCATTGTTCAATTTCAAATGAAAATATCTTCACATTTGACTTTCTATTTCTACTCTCTTCTTATTTGATGAAAGAGGAAAGGAAAATTAATCAAATATCAGAATTCATTGGATGAAGAATAGGAGCACAATGATCTGGGTTTTTTTTTGAGAATGAAAGCCTCTATGAAAAACAGATCCAACAATGTAAACTTATTGGAGCATTGTTGCTACACACAGCAAAAGCTGAGCAGAGAATATGATTTTTCTGTTCATATTATATGCACTGTGCAGTGCATAAAATAGGAACTATTGTTTCTTGCATAAACCATGCGCTATTAGTACAGAAAATATGCACTAATTGAGCATATTTTATGTTAAATTTTTAGTGCATAAAATATGTTCAAGGTAAACATAAAATATGATGAAAAATGAATTATATTATACGCTCAATGATTTAATTGTTCTGTTAGCTTTTTATTAACAAATTTACAAGTTAAACAGTGTTTCCATAAATCTCATAATTAATATTAAAAATGATGCCAAAGAGCTGCATACAATTGACCATGCCCGGCCACATGGATATGAGCTGGCACTAGTGAAATAAGTTTTTCATGAGACAGAAAAAACAATTCTGCGGTTTCAATCAATTCATGAGCATAATAATGATTTGAGAAAATGAAATGAAATTTTTCCCCTAAGAAAAAAATTTTCTCGCGAATAATGACAATAGATAGAATATTCCCAAATATTACATCATCTTGTATTCCTAGAAGAAAGAGATGCCGAGAATGTATTCCTAGAAATATCACCGTAGTATGCATTCTTCCAAAAGTCTCCTATAGCATGATTGATTCCGTGGTGGAAATGCAAAATATTTTAAATTCAAAATTCATCTGTAATTTTCTTTAGAAACGAAATAGAAAAATATGCATGGGGCACGGAATATGCTCCAATTATGCACACTTTAGGCACACGACTTTCACATAAAATATGCGCTATCTGCACATATTTCATGTACATTAGTACATATTTTATGTACATTAGTACATATTTTATGCTAAGAGTCGTGCGCATAAAACATGGATAATTAGAGCATATTCTATGCAAAAAGCCAAATCAAATTTTATGAAATGCTCAGTTCATATTCTCTGCTCAGCTTTTTCTGTGTGTACATTCTGAAGAAAATCCTGAATGATTGAGCCTCCATGTCCTTCATAAATTGCGGAAAAATTTAATTTTTTTTTTAATTATATTCTTCATTTTTTGCAGTTGAATTATTTCTCCATGATTGTCTCTCCGTATTTAGGATAATTTCTGAACAGAAGCATGAGGATCGATCGTGCAGAAAGGAATTCAAGAAAGAAAACAAACTCTGTGGTTTCTTCAAGGCAATATGATAGCAAAAGTAATTGTAAGATTTTTTTTTTTTTTCAATATTTCAATTTCTTTTTGGTCTCAACTGTATTTTTCTTGTCGAGTATTTTTTTTTCGCCCCGTCAACTTACTCATCGTGGCTTCGAGCTGGCTGGTACCATTAGCGGGAGTTTTCTTTGGGGAATTACAGAAAAGAGACTGATAGATGTAATGGTTCCTGGAATGGTCATTCGTGCAGGTTTTATTGCTCAGCGAGTTCAATTTATCGAGTGTCTAGAGGAGTGACAACGGTCCTTGTGTACAAAACCATTACTTTTTTTTTATTCTCATATTTCTTTTCACTACGATAATAAAACTTTGGCTCTTCCATTTATTTTAAAAATTCTTCAATTTTCTATGAAATTTTGAAATAACTGAAGGATTTTATTCTTTGTTTTTAGATGAGATTTACCAAAGCAATTCCATCTGAAAACTGCAAAATTTTACAGATTCTTGAAGATTTACTAAAATTTTTGCAATGGAAAAACCACTTTTTACAAAAAAATGATCGATTATTATGACTTTTCCATTGGTTTCGGTTGGAAATTATTGAAGTAAAATTGATTTTCAATAAAATTACAGAAACTCAGAACACCATGTAATTTCATTATTATTCGAATTGATTCAATTGTAGTAGAATGGAAGATTTCATTATTGCTACTTTAAAAAATGTGATTAATATTTCAATTCTTTCATCATATTTAATATTAATATAAACCTTTCTTCGTCTGTCCCATCTCAGATAATGTGTGATTTTTTTATAATTCCATGAAATTTTGATAAAGTTGAACGAATTCCATCCTTCTTCCTACGAATATTCAGTGTTCTGAGCTATTTTCAAACTGTTCCATATTTTATCAATGACAAAGTGAACAATGAGAGTGAATATATTCCCTATAGAGTCAACAGTTGGTATCCTATCAGTAATGGGGACTCTTCCTTTCTGCTCAAGGTAGTATCACAGCGAACTCTTTTCAACTGTTTCCTAATTTTTTTACAATTTTTGATTCATCATTCAACAAATATGAGCAAAAGGAACGGTATTTCAACTGAATGATACACAGAGAAAAATGTTTTCTTAATTTAAGAATGTGCAGTCACTTGATTTAAGAATGGCAGGTCACTTAAATTAAGTGACTTTTCTCACTTAAACCAAGTGACTTTTTCTTTCTTAATTTAAGAAAGTAAAACTCACTTAAATTAAGTGACTTTTCTCACTTAAATCAAGTGACTTTTCTCACTTAAATCAAGTAACTTTTTCTTTCTTAATTTAAGACAGTAAAACTCACTTAAATTAAGTGACTTTTCTCACTTAAATTAAGTGACTTTTCCCACTTAAACCAAGTGACTTTTCTCACTTAAATCAAGTACCTTTTTCTTTCTTAATTTAAGGAAGTAAAACTCGCTTAAATTAAGTGACTTTTCTCACTTAAATCAAGTGACTTTTTCTTTCTTAGTTTAAGAAAGTAAAACTCACTTAAATTAAGCGATTTTTCTCACTTAAATCAAGTGACTTTTCTCACTTAAATCAAGTAACTTTTTCTTTCTTAATTTAAGAAAGTAAAACTCGCCTAAATTAAGTGACTTTTCTCACTTAAATCAAGTGACTTTTTCTTTCTTAATTTAAGAAAGTAAAACTCACTTAAATTAAGCGATTTTTCTCACTTAAATCAAGTGACTTTTCTCCCTTAAATCAAGTGAGTTTTTTCACTTAAATCAAGTGACTTTTCTTTCTTAATTTAAGTGACCTGTACATTCTTAAATTAAGTGACTGCACATTCTTAAATTAAGAAAACATTTGTCTCTGTGTAGAAGGAAAAAATTCGCAATTCTCTGTATAGTTATTGAGAAATTTTAAGTAGAAGGTAGTCATAACGATTTACATCTCTCTCTATCTCATGCATGTGATGGAGACTTAGTGATATGGAAAAAAAATCGGAAAAACCAAAAAACTTTAAATACACAAACTGAAGATAGGAAGTAAGTTTGCTCACTTTTTCGGCTAAATTAATGATTGTTGTCCTGAATTATCAGCAATTAATTGGAAACTACACAGAAAAAAATGTTTTCTTAATTTAAGGATGTGCAGGTCACTTAAATTAAGAAAGAAAAGTCACTTGATTTAAGTGAGTTTTACTTTCTTAAATTAAGAATGAAAAAGCCACTCGATTTAAGTGGGAAAAGTCACTTAATTTAAGTGAATTTTACTTTCTTAAATTAAGAAAGAAATAGTTACTTGATTTAAGTGAGAAAAGTCACTTAATTTAAGAATGGCAAGTGACTTAAAGTAAGTGACTGCACATTCATAAATTAAGAAAACACTTTTCTCTGTGTAACCCACAAATGCCGATTTTTTTTCTGATTTATCGACCCTACTCTGGGACACTACCTTAAAAATGTTTTTTTACGACTTCCAAAAAATACAGAATCGTCAAGAGTGAACATTTTTCACCATCAGTTTGAATGTTTTCAGACAACTCTGAAACTCGTAGAGAATACTCGTGAGCTATTAATTCTGAGGTGAAAGAGAGAAAATCCATCGAACGAATGTTAAGTAGTGTCGTTGGTCCGTGAAGCTATTTTTCCTTTTTATTTAACGTAACTGAAATGCTACGATAGCATTAGAGGCTGAGACCAGTGGCAGGTTGAAGCATCAATCTTTTCAATTTTCGATAAAATTTTTCTCTCCTCTTTTTCATTCCACCAAGAATTTCAAGGATTTCGATGTTTTCAACTTTCAGAAGTTGAGAGAAAAGAAAAAGGCGTCTTTGAAGTTTTCCGTTCTCGTTATAAATAAAATAGAAGAAAATTGCCTGCCTCTGTAGGAAAAATTGTACCTGGAGATTTCCTTTCAGAGTTTTCTAGTGAATGATTCTTGGGAAGTGCATTCGGAGATTCTTTGGGGCATCAATCCCACGCCCATTTTACAAATCCCTAAAAAATCATTCCCATGAATTCTTTACAAGCAATTTTTCACTTTTCCCATGATTCTGTGGGTTTCAAATGAAATTTACCATGTACGTGATACCGAATAATACATGAATATGAATTTCTTTTTTTTTTTTGCTTTTATATAAAGATGTGGTAACAGAAAATATTTGACGGGGAAAATGAAGGTCATTAATGCGCATTCAGGTGCTCATGGAAAAGTAATTTAGTTAATAATTACGAGAACACGTTAACGTAATGTCTATTTAACAGTCTGACTCATCTGTAAATTTATCCTTGTAACCATTGATAGTTTTAATGATACTATTATTCATTTGGTAATATTGTTCGAGAGGAATTTCAACGGTAGGTAAACTATTTAATGACAGAATTAACGGTGTTTGGGTAATCATTGGAGGTGCAAACATTCCAGTGAAGTGTATCAATGAATTCACTAGAAAATTTTCACATTAAAATTCAACAGTTCCGGTGATTTATGCAAAAAAATTTAAAATTAGGGGCATGAAAAGAATTTTAATTGAATTTAATAATAAAAATGAATGAGAATTTTTTTTGGGGGGGGGGGGGGGGAATTGTTCGGGAAGAAATAGGAATTTTTTTGGAAGATGCTTTGCTATGTCTATATTGTCGACTAATTCATCCAATTTTTTTTTGCAGACCTTCTCTCCAATAAAAAATTCATTAATTTTTGAAGAATTTCGCTAGAAAATACACAGAGAAAAATTTTTTCTTAATTTAAGAATGTGCAGTCATTTAATTTAAGAATGGCAGGTCACTTAAATTAAGTAACTTTTCTCATTTAAATTAAGTGACTTTTCTCACTTAACTCAAATGACTTTTCTCACTTAAATCAAGTGACTTTTACTTTCTTAAATTAAGAAAGTAAAATTCACTTAAATTAAGTGACTTTTCTCACTTAAATCAAGTAATTTTTTCTTTCTTAATTTAAGAAAGTAAAAGTCACTTAAATTAAGTGACTTTTCTCATTTAAATCGAGTGACCTTTTTCTTTCTTAATTTAAGAAAGTAAAAGTCACTTAAATTAAGTGACTTTTCTCACTTAAATCAAGTGACCTTTTTCTTTCTTAATTTAAGAAAGTAAAAGTCACTTAAATTAAGTGACTTTTCTCACTTAAATCAAGTAATTATTTCTTTCTTAATTTAAAAAAGTAAAAGTCACTTAAATTAAGTGACTTTTCTCACTTAAATCAAGTGACCTTTTTCTTTCTTAATTTAAGAAAGTAAAAGTCACTTAAATTAAGTGACTTTTCTCACTTAAATCAAGTGACCTTTTTCTTTCTTAATTTAAGAAAGTAAAAGTCACTTAAATTAAGTGACTTTTCTCACTTAAATCAAGTGACCTTTTTCTTTCTTAATTTAAGAAAGTAAAAGTCACTTAAATTAAGTGACTTTTCTCACTTAAATCAAGTGACCTTTTTCTTTCTTAATTTAAGAAAGTAAAAGTCACTTAAATTAAGTGGCTTTTCTTACTTAAATCAAGTGACTTTCTTTCTTAATTTACGAAAGTAAAACTCACTTAAATCAAGTGACTTTTCTTTCTTAATTCAAGTGACCTGCTCATTCTTAAATTAAGTGACTGCACATTCTTAAATTAAGAAAGCATTTTTCTTTGTGTAAGTCTTGAGAAACAACAATTGTAAAACAAATTATCTCTGTTCTTCCGCAACAAAGAAACTATTATTCTTGCATTAATTGGCTTCTCAATGAGTAATAAGAATGGAATAAAGGAAGACCGGGGCAAAATGGACCTGCACAGTTAAATGATTCGGAACTTTCCTTAAGACTGAAGATTTCACCAAAAATAATTGAAAAAATTGCTCAACAATGCTGATATGTTGTAGCATGTTCTTAATTTTTTTAAGATTTTTTCATAAACTCCCGTACTTTAAAAAAAATCTCTGAATCATTTTGCCTCGGAGGTCCATTTTTCCCCACTCTCGCCTTATTTTCATATCTGGAACAAGGGAAATTTCATGAATGAGTTGCTATGATTTAAATGTTCACTTGGCTTTCTGGGTGAAGGTATTTATGTTAATACCCGTAGTATTGCCGTACACATAAATTTTATATGACGATAAATTGATAGGTGCGAGTTTGTGCTGTGATTATTGACAAGCTGTACAGCCCCACCTATAAACTGCATGCCTAGTATGACATTCTGAGCAAATCTCCAGTCACGTACAAACTACGTTCCACTTTCCATCAATGAACATCCAAGCGATTCTCTATCTTTTTCCTCCATTTCCCATTACGCACACAGGTGCAATATTAGTACAGTCAAATTACCCGTTAGTAGCCTCTTCTCCTTAAGGAGGTACATACACCTGAGATTTTCAGAGAATCGATTTTTTTTTTGCGAATTCTTTTTCTCCATACTTCTGAGAATGAAGAAAAAATCGTGCAGCAATTCCACTCCGGTAAAAAGTTATGGCAATAACTCTTTTGAAGTCAAATTTGCAACGTTTTTCAACGTTTATCCATTCATGACCGTGAATAATAATTGTGGAACAAAAGAATTCCTGTTTACTTATAGTTGAAAGATCAATAAACAGTATGAATTTAGAAATTCATCTTTTCCTTCACTCTATAGCCTAAATGAAGAGTTTTCAAATTTACACCATTTTCAGAACTCTCAGGGATGTGTACCCGTTTGAAGGCGTTTTTTCTCGAAACTGGGTTTTTCGGCATGGTTGACATGATAATTCGGTCAATTTTTAAATTAAATTAGATATCCGACCTTGATATATATCAATGTATGGAGTGTGTGGCCTTTTTGGTCGCTGCTCTCAAGTGATTTAAAAAGAAAGAAAAACAAACAAGTGGAAACTTGCATCATTATCCACATCATTATAGCTTTATCTGCTAATTCATTAGCAAGTCGCTTCCGAATGCATTTATTTTTCTCCTCTTTACAATCGTTTCACATACATTTCCATTTTTGTTTATTTCAAAGGAGAAAAGTATTGAGTAATAAGCTAATCTGAATTATTGGATGATTTTATTTTAATTGCTATTCCATTGCACATTCCATTATTATGTTATGTGGATATCGATTCATTCCGTTTTTTACGTTTCCTTGGTGACCAATTTTCAATAAACTTTATTATATCTGATATAACGTCTCATGTCTGAAGGTTATTTTCATTCTTCAATTATCGAATTATTGTTATAATTTTTTTTTTCTACTAATAATTTACAAGGAAAAAGAACTAATTCGTGCGATATGTCTGACATCAAAAGTGAAAGTGGAACGAGTGTAAATCGGAAATTTTGAATATAACTAATTCTACAATTTTATGAAGATGAAGAACTCATGTAAAGATTATAATCAAGATTGTAATTAGTTCCTATTCTTTTCCATTTTTCCGTCTGGGTTTTTGAAAAGAATATGGGTTGAGAGCCCATGATAATCAAGATGAATATTAGTTTCTATAGAAATTAATACTTATCTTTATTGCTCTTGACAGTTACACTAAACATACTGATTCATAACGACTTTGCATAAAAGACAATATTTTCGATTGAGAGCTGAATATCAGTAAAATTCGAAGCTCATATCTTGACTACTTCATTTCTAATAGGGTTTTTTTATCGTACAAACAAAATTTTTCATGTAATATTAATGAAATCAAAATAACTCAAAAACTAATGACGAGAAAAATCTGAAAAAATTCACACAGTTATATAATATAGTGTCTAATATTATTCCTCAGTCTGGATGAAATCACTCGGAAACTTATTGCAAATTTTGAAAAAATGAAAAAATTGAAATTTTGAAAAATCTCTCATATCTAAAAAAATATTCCTCCAATGCTGTCCAATAACGATCCCAAGCTGCAGGTTCAGAAGACCAATATGTGAGCCAAATTTGGAATTCCTATCTCAATTGTTCCGATTGTTATTGAAACAACAAAATTTTGCAAGAAAAATGATAAAAATCGACATAACTTAAAAACGAAGCATTAGAAAAATCTGAAAAAATTCACGCAGTGACAGAATATGATGTCAAATAATATGCATCAATCTGGATGAAATCGGTTGAGAACTTTTTGAAAAATCAATTTTTTTCAAAAAATCGAAAATTTGTCATATCTCAAAAAATATTGAATGAATTCCAAGTAACGAGCTCTCGAAAAGAAACATTTATCACAACCAATATACAGTAGAAATATGAGATTGTTCGGTTGAAATTTTACCGTTTATAAGTGAAAAAAAAATCCACACAGACACACATACATACATACACACACACACACACACAGACTTTTTCTCTAAATATCATTTTCGGACTCTCCACATCATTTTAAGTGATTTGCAACAAAAAAATCGAAATCGAAAATCCTTACGATTGTTAAGCTTCCATTCGGAAGCAAAAACATTGAATTTACTCTGTACCAACGTTTCAACTTCTTTGTGAAGTCCTCTTCAGGGTACTAATTTAATATAAAATCAGAAAACTGGAACAATTTTAATACAAAATAATTATAAAATTACAAGATTATTGATTTACTATTGTTGATAATTTCCTTATAAATACCTTTACGGTCAATTTTTAATATTTTTCAACTTTTATTTCTTTAAAATCCTCATGATTATTGTTCTTATCGTGTATGGATGGAGTTTTTCAATTTTTCAATTTGCTTTTTTTTAAACACATTGTTAAACACTATTTTTCTGTTGGAATTGCAAACTAAAGTTTGAAATGCTGTAATTTTTTTACTTTTAGAGAAAAGGAAATTCTTCTCTATATACGATAGGCAATAATTATAAAGACTTAAAAAAAATTAAGTCGAAAAATATCAAAAATTGATCGAGTTATCATGTCAACCAGCAGGCATAATGATTATTATCAGTCATTCAGTGATGGCCATAAATAATGATTATATTGCAAAAAAAAAAATTCTCGGTTTTTTTTGTAGTTGAAAGTTCAATCAACAATATGAATTTAAAACATTATTTTCTCCTTCACCTTAATAATCTGAATAAAGAGTTTTGAAAATGACGCGATTTTTTTAAGCTGCCAGGTGTATGTACCCCCTTAAGGAGGCTGGTCAGCACTGTGCGGGGCACCCGAGCAAGGGGGAGTGTCTATGCTTTAGCATAGAGATCTCAAGCCAATACCAATGCCTGAACACGAAAAATGAAAACATTTCTTTACCGCTAATTACTTGTTGAAAATTATCATAATAATTTTTTTACTCTCTTCTATATTTTCTACAAATAGTTGATCACTTCAAATGTTGTCAATATCATAGAAAATAAAAAAGGAATCATTACGAGATGGGCTTTTGCTAAATTTCTCAGTTATATTTGAATTTACAATATGTTGTTTAATATTCAAACTGCTGAGCTTGTTTAACGCAACGAATATGTATTGACATAATTCAATTCCATTCAATGAACAAACAGTTATTGCCTTCGATTTATGCTGTCAAAAAGTAGCTCCAAAGCGTCAGAAACCGGGGCCACCACGGCATGATATATTTTCTAGGAACAAAATGAAACAAAGGTAGAATTAAGTGAGATTTATTGCTTACAGATCAATATTTTCCAGTACATTTGAAGCTTCCGTTGAAACTGGAAAAGTTAATTTAGATGGAAGTTCATCGGAAATATCATTATTATTAATCTTGAATGATGACTCCACCTGCGATTTAGAAAATTCTCATAGTTCACCACATCAGTTTGACTCGTAAAATTTATTCGGAGCAAATTCGAATTTCACATATCAGCATTACGCTATATATCATATAAATTATTCTTTTCCTACTAATGGAAATGAATTCAGAAATAAAAAGGTAAATCAGGACAAATTGACTCATCTTTGCGATCATTCTCACTGAAATGTCGCGGAAACTAAGCGAGATAGAGATTATTTCAAAGACTGTAGCAAAAAGGACATTGTAGGCAAAATTATTGAGGAATTTTTCAGAGTGAAGGACTTGACAAGAAAAATCTGAAAAAAATTGAGAAGATGCATCAATATGTCTACATTGTTGTGTAATTTTTTCAGATTTTTCCATAAAGGTGTTAATTCTTTAAAAAAATCCTGAATTAATTTGCTACGCAGGCCAATTTCGCTTCAGTCTTTTCTGTAATGAAAAAATATTGATGATCATAAGAAAATAGGAGCCTGAATGCATTGAAATCATTTGAAATTTGAAGGTTATGATTATTGACGAGGTACTGTATACAGTATTTTTATGGTCATTACCCCTTGACCCTTATTCCTGACTCAATAGTCCCAATCCTTGTGAAGACGGAGAACAGCGTGTGCACATTTTTTCTATTCACCGAAAAGTAGTGACAGCTTTGAAGTCACAGACTGTCTTATGAAATCGATGAAAAAAATGCGAGAACAAAGGAATTTGAGGACAATAACATTATATGTACAACTCAGAACATTTTATTTTTCGACTCGGGTAGCGCTGCCTGAAACATCTAAAACGTAGTAGGCTCTTAACGGAAGTTCGAGGATCAAATTAAATGGGAGCAGTATTGAGGGGGTCAAAAAATCTCAGAAATATTTTTCCTACGTCCCCTACATCAGGCTACTACCAGATAGTCAACGGTAATGGATTTACACACACACTTGGTATAGTTGCTGACGTGGCCGTTACCTTGACGCTTCACATTGACGTGAAAACGAACCATTTCTTTGCTTCTCACTCCATTTTTTTTATTTCTCCTCTTCTCTCCTCATACTGACACAGCAACGCCTTTATTCTCGTCTCCTGAGAATGGGATTTACTTATCGAAGATTGCACTGTCAAGTAGTCACACTCGTGCTACTTGAGTTTAGACTTTAAGAATAGTGAACGGTTAGATACGTTAAAATGCATATATGGTAAATGTAGATATGCAGAGTGACATTAAAGTGTCCTTCAAAAATATTCTAACTATCACGTCCACCTGTTATCATCTGCAGTTCTTTCCAAGCAGTTGAAGAAGAAAAACAAATCTAAACGGTAACATAGAATTCAATAAATTCTCAGTTTAGTAGCGAAGTGGTAGAAGAAGATAAGTCAATTTTCTTTAACCGTTTTCTGAAGGTATCTCGAAAAACTAATGGAGATACGTCTTTTTTGCTCTGAGCCTTTCTTGTAGCTCTTGAAATTCTGTGGGAATAAAGGGCAGAAATGGAAGGGCATATCTCGATTAATTTTCAATATACAGTAGACTCTCAAATAAGTTCCCCTGTCCGTTCCAGACCGCTCGTTGAAGTTCCGTTCCCCACTTTCACGTAGATTAGTCCCCTCTGCGCAGTTGATTGCGCCTTGGCACACTCTCCTATGCGCAGCTAGATGCGCGGAATGTATGATTCTAGACTACATCTTGTGCACGTAACTTCATTCAAAATGCCGCGCATTCAACCTCAATTTGATTGGTCCGCTAAAGAAGCAGAGTGGGGGAGCCAACGAGGAACTTTAATGGAAAAATCTGCGGATCTTTAACGAGAGCGGAACTTATGGTAGCACGTCTAAACTTCACAATGTCATTTCAACACAGTTAATTACAACACACAGATTCAACATTGCTTTATTTCAACATTCATCAATTTCAATTTATTTTATTTCAATTTATTACACTCCAGGATTAATTAATTCACCCGGAAAAAAATTATGATTCAATACTAAATCGATTATATGTGAATATTATGTGCTATCCCTCGGAAATGATGGAGGACATCATCTTCGTGGCGGAAGCTCACAACGACATTGCACTCTTCTCATTGCATTCTTTAAAGAGTCACTGAATCAAATTTGAGAATTTTATCTTTTATAAATTGTTATTAATGATTTTATATAAAAATTTAATTTATTTTTCCCATTCATTCTTAAGGTGTATCTGTCCATATAGTTAAGAAAAAAAGTTAAATTTCTGTATAAAATCGTTAAAAACCAATTTATACGAGATGAAAATTCTCAAATTTGATAAATTGAACCTGTGAAGAATGTAATGAAAAATAAAATAAGTATTAAAAAACCAGAATACAGGGAATTTTTGGTGAGCGTTTGTTTTCATCTGTTTTCGAAAACGAAGAAAACCGAAATAAGCTTTCAGAGGTGATTTATCCATAAATTGGAATTGAATAAAATTATTTTGATAATGGGTGAATTGTAATTTTATTGAAATTGTTTTGTGTTGAATTTTTGTGTTGAAATTAATTGTGTTGGAATGACGTTGTGCAGTTTAGACGTTTAACCGAACTTATTTGAGAGTCTACTGTATTTCATTGAGAAATACGTGCTAAAAAAGATGCGAAATTTTTACAGCTCTTTTCGTCGATTTTTTTCATAACTCAAGTCATAAAATTTTGAAATCCAGTTAAAAAATTTTTCGTCACGTACTGCACGTACCTTTGAGACAGGTTAAGTACCTTCAAACTATGCCAAAACATGAGATTTTCCCATCCCAACCTGTAAGAATGAAAGAACTCCGTTTACCCTCTAATTTTCTCACGTATCACAGCAGGTATCTACGCCCTCCCTGTATTCAGTCGATCGCATCGCTCAAAGAGACCAAAAATAACCTCGGGAAAAAGAAGAAAAAAAGAAAATAGAAGAGGATACCAGGAAAAAGTAAAAGGAAAGGAACTGAGAGATAAATTCTCTGACACAAACTCGAGTTTGTCGATGGGACTCGTAAAAATGAAGAGAAAAGAAGGAAAAAAAAAAAATTAAGAGAGAAGTGGAATACGGTCATTGTGGTGGACGATTGTGAGGCTTTCTCGGTATAACATAACTCCTCGTAAATGTTGCCTTTTGCGTAGACACTGAGAGTATCTGTATGCATCACGGGTGAGCACGTTTTCACACTGTGGGACACACAACATATTCCCTCAACGAGAGTTCCTTGTTCACTGTATATTTGAGCAAGAAAACGAATAGAGTATATTCCCCATTCTATGTTTAGACACTGGATCACGTTCTCCATGTTTTTGGGATGTTGGGTGGAAAAAGGGGTGAAAAGGAGGAGGAGGAGGAGAATGGGAGGAAGAGGGCTAGACCTCATGAAACCGTTTCGAGGATACTAACACTGATGCTTTTGGGTCTCTTTGAGTAGAAAGTTGCATCTACCGTGTTAAAGTGTGATTGAGCTGTGATTCAAAAGCTCGGTATAATCAAGTTTTATGAGGGATACTGGAGAAGTGGGAAGATGGCAGGGCTGGAGGATTTTACCAGCACTGGTGCTGAGACGAGTCGTGTTTCATTTGAAAGACATACTTAGACATTCACGAGTGAAAAGTTACGTCTACAAATGTTTGGATGACAAACATCTACTTTTCCTCGTGAAAAATTATAAAAATTCAAGTTCTTCGTAATTTAAAGGGATCCAATGTGATGGAAGAGAGTGAATAATTATCGCTAATTAGCTTTTTGCTGATGAAAAAATTCTTGGGAATGAAAGAAAATTATTATTTTACTTAGGAAATGTCAATATTTGTTGAGCTTTCCATCGTATTTACTGGGTTCAAAGGATACTATTTAATTAATTGAATCAGGATTTTAAAAATAAAGATGAAGGGGAATAGTTTTAAGAAATAATATTCATTTGTTGAAACCTGACAAATGTAATTGCAATGAGGTGAAACGGGATAAGGTAATTTGTCATCTGTTTTTGATGAATAACTTGAAAATTGAGTGAAATTTTTTCTTCAGCTCTTGGAATTCTCTACAAGAAAAGACTTGGATATTCTTCAAAATAAAAATCATAAAAAAATGGACTTCTCCTGTTTTTTTCTTTTTGTTATGGAATTTAGTTCAATTCTTTTGCCACCTATGAGGATTCTGCTTTTTGAGGTACATGTTCAGAAAAAGACAATTTCATTAACCTCAAATAGTGTAAAAATGGGAAAAATATTTGAATGTATATGTATGTTGGAATATATGTATATATTTATACTCATGTAACGTTTAAAATCAGAAACAATGTATATACATGTAAAAATACAACATTTGTACCATGCTAATTAGCTTCAATGGGATCTACGATAGCTTAATAAAAAAATTAAAAAAAAAAACCTCAAATAGTAGAAAATCCTTGAAATTACTGAAACATACATAAAACCAAATTTGCTTTGGTTTCAACTATTCAACATTGCTTTGAGCAAATTGACGATTTCCTCGTACTGCCAATGGTTTTGGTGCTAACTCCATTTAAATAATGAACTCATCAGTAACGTTAGTTTGATTAAAGTTTACTTGCAAAAAAAAAAAAATTCTCAAGCTTTCAGTATTCATGGGGAGTTCAACTTTTCATCACTTAAAACTTGATTTCAAAGAATTTCTTTATTTTACGAGAAAGTATTATAATTTTACATTCATTAAATGTTTTATTTAGTTTTCTTTTGTGGTAATTCAGATTGTTGTATCGATGATGAATTTAAGGAAATGGTAATTTATCGATATTATGAGAAGGACATTAGATGTCACTTAATTGTTGAAGGAATTAAAGGAAAGAGGCAGCTTCTTCTACTGTCACCGGTTGACCGAGGTAGACGTAATTTTCAAGTTTAATATAATTTGAAGACTCTCGATTTATATACATAAATTAATTCATAATTGTATAGCTGTAAAAATTATTATTTTCGTATTCTTTTCATTATGTTTAATATCAATTTCTTTTTTTTATAAATTAATTAATTCAATGGAAATCATTACTGATATTTTATCCGTCCAATTTCTAAAAACAATAATTTTATTTAGTATCATTTATTTAATTTCACTTTATTTAAATAAAATTGAATTTGTGTACTATTAAAAATTTTAAAATTGTCAATTCATCCTTAAATAAAAGTTTCATTACACTTTATAGTAAATATTCTTTATTCTATTCATACAGGAAGTGTTTGAACTCCTCCTTCCTTAGTAGTAATTTTGCCGTCTAAAACACGAACACACGTGTAGCAACAAGCTGTCAGTCTCAGCTGAATATAAACGTACAGATCAATCGGCAGAACTTATAGTTTCCGTTTACTCCCATTATCTATTGTTTTCAGCAGTGCAAATAATTTTTCTTCTTATTATTGCAATGAAAAGGACAAAGATCAACTGGAGCATTGATTACACAGAGAAAAATGATTTCTTAATTTAAGAATGTGCAGTCACTTAATTTAAGTGATCTGCCATTCTTAAATTAAGTGACTTTTCTCACTTAAATCAAGTGACTTTTTCTTTTTTTATTTAAGAAAGTAAAACTCACTTAAATTAAGTGATTTTTCTCACTTAAATCAAGTGACTTTTTCTTCATTAATTTAAGAAAGTAAAACTCACTTAAATTAAGTGACTTTTCTCACTTAAATCAAGTGACTTTTCCTTTCTTAATTTAAGAAAGTGAAACTCACTTAAATTAAGTGACTTTTCTCACTTAAATCAAGTGATTTTTCTCACTTAAATCAAGTGACTTTTTCTTTATTAATTTAAAAAAGTAAAACTCACTTAAATTAAGTGACTTTTCTCACTTAAATCAAGTGTCTTTTTCTTTCTTAATTTAAGAAAGTAAAACTCACTTAAATCAAGTGAGTTTTCTCACTTAAATCAAGTGACTTTTTCTTTTTTAATTTAAGAAAGTAAAACTTACTCAAATTAAGTGACTTTTCTCACTTAAATCAAGTGATTTTTCTCACTTAAATCAAGTGACTTTTTCTTTATTAATTTAAAAAAGTAAAACTCACTTAAATTAAGTGACTTTTCTCACTTAAATCAAGTGTCTTTTTCTTTCTTAATTTAAGAAAGTAAAACTCACTTAAATCAAGTGAGTTTTCTCACTTAAATCAAGTGACTTTTTCTTTTTTAATTTAAGAAAGTAAAACCCACTTAAATCAAGTGACTTTTCTCACTTAAATCAAGTGACTTTTTCGTTCTTAATTTAGGAAAGTAAAACTCACTCAAATTAAGTGATTTTTCTCACTTAAATCAAGTGACTTTTTCTTTCTTAATTTAAGAAAGCAAAACTCACTTAAATCAAGTGAGTTTTCTCACTTAAATCAAGTGACTTTTTCTTTCTTAATTTAAGTGACCTGTACATTCTTAAATTAAGAAACCATTTTTCTCTGTGTAAGAAATTTTATTGCTGCGTCAAATCAAATATTTATAATTCTCAAAAAAGTTTTCTTTCCAATTTCTCCCCCAAGGTCTAGAAAAACAAGTATAAATTCGAAAAGAATTCTCATTAAAGTTTTTTCTGCAATTACCAATTAGATTTTTTTTCCTCCTCCTCGTAATGAGAACGTTATGTTGTTTCTGGTAGTTGGTAATATTCCAGGAAGACTGAGTCTCGTAAACGGTTCTATAAACACGAGAATATTCGCATTGCATCCCAAGGGGAAAAGAGGAATCGCTGGGTAACAGTGAGTAACCAACAATCGACCAGTTTCGTGTTATTAGCTTCCATCTTATTTATGAATATTAAATTTCAGGCGATATTTTACCCTATTTCAAAAACACATTTTTATTATTCTCCAGTGTACTCTAAACACCTACATTTTTTTTTCGTTTCATTCGTTTACAAACTTTTAAAAAGCCAACACATAAACTTCCATTTAATTTTTTTTTACCTATCCGTCTTAGTTGTTTTCCACCTCTGAGAAATTGCAGTTTAAATATTGAATTTACATTTCCACGCGGTGAATTTACGGATATGCGTGTGCATCGTATCTCTCTTTTCCTCAGTATTTTTTTACTCTCTCGCTTCCTCTCCCACTATTCCACAATATTTCCTTTGTTTCAACCATGAAAGCCCCTAACTCTCTGCTCCTCTCTCTCTGTATTCGTATAAGCGAGAGAAAAACTTTGTAATGAATTCGACTGGGTATAAAGCTAGCAAAGAGATTCCCGTTGCCGAGGAATTATTATATCGACGGCAGGAGAAGAAAACTGCAAATTTTCAAAGGAAACAAAAAATAAAAAAAAAAAGAAACTAAAACAAATAATGGTTCAAGTCTTGTTACTGGCATTACCCTAGCAGCAGAATACGAAAGTTTGTTTAGCTGTTCAGATTTTATGGGCTGTAAAATTGAGAAAATGTGATACAGTGTAAGGATGAGAGAAAAAGAATGAATAATTGAAGAATTGAATTTTTTCAAATGCGGAAGTTCTTTCATGTGAATTCAATCCGTAAAAATTATTTTTCATGAATGATAGTTCAGAAGTAAAGCGGTAAAACGGGATAAATTGCTTTTTTTTTCACTGATAATTTTTTGCGAATATCTCGAAAATTAATGGAGAGAGTGAGATTTTTATGGAATCTTTTTTTGTCGAAGAATTTCAAGAGCTATGAAAAAAAGAAGCGAAATGGCTCTATCTCGGTTGATTTCCGAGATCTTTCCTAGAGAAGCACATTGCAAGATTTGATTGCACCGCAATAATCGATATCGAATACATCGAAGTCCTGTCACACCTGAATTTCATTGGTTGATCGGAATTCCATGAGTTGCCCGGGATATTCGAAAGATCTAGATATCAAATGTGGTATATCTATTAGAAAGAACTATTTTGGTTAAGCTTTGAATGATAAGTAATTTGATTTTTCAGGGTGAGGGTTAACCCGAGATGAAAAATGAGAATCTCCCTCGAAAATATTTTCTAGTTTATTAATTATTATATAATTATTGAAACGTGATAATGAACCATTTTTTTTTATTAATTGTTGCAAAGTAATGAGTGAAGTAATTGTTACAAAATAATGCCGAGAGTCTTTGGAGGTGCTTTCACTGTGTGTTCCAATATAAGAATTGCTGTACATCTATCACAGTACAGTAAAGCGATAAAGCGATAATTAAACCATATAGAACTTCTCCTCAATTCTGCACATGCCCGAATCATCGGTCATCATTTATTTATCAATCTAATTTGACGAATGAAATAGTCGCCCTTGATATTAGAAATCTTCTATGTGTTTGTTTTTCTATCAAGGTTGCCGGTGGAGGCATTTATGTTATAGCTCCTGCAAATTTCATTGAAAAAAAATAAAAATAAAGAATTTAGAAAAAAAAAGCTAGTAAAATAGAAGTAATTGTGTTCTGACTTCCGATTCAAAGTACTTAGTTTGAATTTTCTAGAAATTTCTTTAACTGTTTGATGGAATCATTTTTTGGAAAAATTAAATACACTATCATAATTTTAATGACGAACTTATAAAAAATTCACTCAGAAAAATTATTCTAAGTGTCCATCTCTTCAATAGAGACCTAGAGTATCTCTGAGTCTCCCTACTAAATAAATTGATAATTCAACACGACCAGATACTCAAGTCTCTGGCCAATGTGTACCATGAGAGTTCAGTGGATCTCCCAGAGACGCACCGAGTCTCTAAGAGACGCTTAAATTAAGTGAATTTTCTCACTTAAATCAAGTGACTTTTTCTTTCTTAATTTAAGAAAGTAAAACTCACTCAAATTAAGTGACTTTTCTCACTTAAATCAAGTAACTATATCTTTCTTAATTTAAAAAAGTAAAAGTCTCATAAATTAAGTGACTTGTCTCACTTAAATCAAGTGACTTTTCTCACTTAAATCAAGTAACTATATCTTTCTTAATTTAAGAAAGTAAAAATCACTTAAATTAAGTGACTGCACATTCTTAAATTAAGAAAACATTTTTCTCTGTGTATCAAAAAAAATCGACTTATTCTGTGTTACCACTTCACTACTGAATTCATTTTGACACCAGTGAAATTATTTACGAGAATTAAATTGAACCATCAAAATAGATAAAGGCATGAAAAACTTGAGTTTATCACCCAACTTACGGAGATTTTGTTTAACGTTCAGGTATAGCATCTTCGTGTCATCTGGACGGAGGGTAATAAAATGACGAGAGTTAAAAAGCAAGCAAGGATAGTTGGAAAGCGAAGAAGGAAGGGTAGGGGGAGTGAACCGAAGAGACGGAAAATTTGCTGTTCCAGACGTCGCTATCCTCAATGTAGACATAGCAGGCTTTCATCGACATCGTTAAAGTGTATCATAAACGGATTAATGTGTACTCGACGTGACGGCTCGTCACTGTGTCTCCCATTAACGAATAAATGACGATAGGGTGAGATCGAGTGGAAGTAGTACAGGAAAGTGAGAGAAGTTGGGAAGAGAAGCGGGCATTGAAGAGTGTAGGTGGTAAGAAAAGAGAAAAGATGTCTTGCAAGAGCATCGGCTCTTATAGATATAGTTTCATTGCTGCAAGTTGGAAAGGGGAAGAGTGACGCGATTGCACCGGCATAACCGGTTTCCGTCTTATCTTGTGGCCTGCGGAGAGGAAAAGGGCAAATGTTCCTCCGGAGGACACTTTGAAGAAAGATGGAGGTAACCCAGAGTATTCGAGGACACGCCGTTGGGGTAAGAATGAGAAGAAGAAGAATCAAGAAATAAATAAGAAAAAAAAAAATGAGAGAAAGTATGTGAAGGAACGAATGTTAAAATGGAAAAGTCTCAGCATTTTTCAGATTTCCATTCGATAGCCTTGAAGATTTAATCCCGACAAGTCAAACGGACGATTTGACCTCACTCGTAGAAATTCAGTATTTCCCGGAATTTTGAACGCTCGATTTTTGCCCTTCGGCGAGATTAAAAAGGGAGAAGAGAAAAAATAGACAGAGAAAGGGACAGGAAATAAATCTCGTAAAAATTTTACTTCTCATTTTTTTTTTACTCTTCTACAAAGGTTTTGGCGTTTGTGAAGAAGTTATTACGTGAATTTTTATTTATTCCTGGAATATGAAATTTTTTTTTCCGCTCAGTAGCCCTTGGGTAAGAGAGAGAAATGAGTTTTTCGCAGATACTTTGACGTTTTTTTTTGGGGTCGCTCCAAAAAGACGGTGGAATGAAGGCTTTTTTTTTTCCTCTTTTTGAGGGGACGAAATCGCGAATACCTACCCCTGTGTTGGATATGACGGTAAGAACCGTTGGAAAGTGTTTATCCTTGAGATTGGACGTTCCGAGAGCCATCTTGGTAATCCCCTCGCGGCAATCTCGTAATCCTCCGTATAACTCGCCGGAGGGGTTTTCTCTCCTTTCCCTTCAGTACCGAGTGGAAAGTGGCACGAAGCATAAACGATATTTTCCCCCACCCCTTTCTTTTTCTCTGTTATTTCGTAGCCCCTTAAGGTTCGAGGCTATTGTGTTCGAGACAATATTTTTGATTCATTTTCATTTCAAAAACGTTATTCGACCATTTTATACTCTTCATTCTACTTGTGGGAAAAGCCCGTGGATTAAATAAATCTTTTGTTAGTGAATCGATTGTATATATATATTTTTCTCACCAAATGAGAAATTAATTATTATTATTTTTTTTTTCCTTCTAATTTTTTTTTTTTTTTTTTAATTAATTGAGATGAAACTTTGATTATTCAACTATTCGATTTTTTTTCTCGTTTTATCAGTTTTATTGTGAATTCTCTTCAACTGGGTCATTGGTTCAAGCATTTCTCTTTTTCGCTATTTCCCGAAGGATTTTAATTATTCAGGATATCGATAATGAGATCTATTGGGGATTATTTTCGATTGTTTCAGCCGTATCAATAATATTCTAAAGAGCTTCATTAATCCTGGATTTTTTATTCAATCAAGTCTTCTGATGATTTTCATTAATTAATTTCATGAATTTCGTAATATTTCATAGTTAATAGACTTCATTAATTTATTAATTAACAGTGTAATTTTAATTGTCTGTTCTAAATGGAGGGTGCCAGATATTCAGATTTAAAAATATTTTCTTCATTTAACTCGTGAAAATTTTTTTTGTTATTAAAACTTCAAAATTTTATGCGGGAGATAATATTAATGAGATTCTTGAATTATTCCAGAGGAAAATGAAAATGCGAATTGAGAGCTATTCAAATTTTCTCGGTATAAAACTTTAACACTGAATTTTCCTGCCGATGATTAAAATTTAACGCTCACGATGAATCTCATTGTTTCATTGTCACCTTTTTCATTTCTCTGTAATTCAGTGAATAATTAATGGAAAATAATTTTGGAGAACGACGGAAATGTCAAGTGGAAAATGTGGATATTGGAAAAAATTTTGAGGAAAAAAATGAATGAATAAAAAATACGGAGAGTGACAGAAGTACGAACTCTTTCAAAATTCATGATATTTGACTCTGATAAAAGGCAAAATCACGAGTGTAGTGGAATAACAGGTTAAGTCAATTTTTGTCGAAAATGAGATTTTATCGGAATTTGCCTTAAAATGTATGGACACATGTCTCACAAAAAGGATTTGGCTGAGTATGACCATTTAAGGCCTCATTTTTGAATATGCATAACAGGTTAAGTTCACTTTTGGCAATTTTTCAAAAACAATTCAAGTTATGTCGACTTAACCTGGAAAAATAATTCACGAGTGTAGTGGAATAACAGGTTAAGTATATATGGTAAATCTATATGACTTAACCTGTTATTTCACTACACTCCTGAATTATACCTATAAAAGTTAAGTCAACATAACTTAAATTTCTTATAATTTCTGGGGGAGTTAAGTAGACATAACTCGAATCTCTTATAATTTTTAAGGGAGTTAAGTCGACATAACTTAAATTTCTTTCCATAAATTTTAAGTTAAGTCAAAATTATAGAAAAAAAAGACTGCCGATAACAATAGCTTTTGAATATCTTACTTGACTGCGGACTAATGACTTTCATCATAAATGTAGTGCGAAATGGTGCTCGCATCATCATTTTACGGTTTTTCGGCTCTCCTGAATAATTCACTTTTTCCGACTTAACCTGTTATTCCACTACACTCGTGAAATGTTTCTCTCCTACTCACATATATATTCATCCTTGGAAAAATAATTTTTCTCATTCACACCCTTCATTTTTCTCTATTCTATCAATTCTTTAACAATGCAAAATTCTGCATCAACAAATTCACAGTAGAATTATTATTTTTCTTATTATTATAGTTTCTGAGAGTTTAAACTTTCAGAAGTCGTAAAAGTATCACAAACAAGTCACCAGCAATAATACTCACTTTTCCCAAGTGACAAAACAAATCCACCGGAATGAAAATCTTAGATAAAAATAAAATGAAGAAAAAAAAAAAACATTATTTACTGTTTCCTTTTTTCCTCTCAGCGTTCTTACTTCTATTCTTAAAAATGTGTAAAGTTTCGAACTCAGTGAATCGTAAAGCCTTGCACAAAGGTTATATGAACTGTACAATGACTTTTTTTTTCTCCACCAATTTCTCACTGATAAATGTTGGTTCATAGGTGGCGGAAAAATTCCCGTTACCAATGGCGAAAAATCATTTCAATTTTTAATTTATTATTATACCCAATCTCCCGTCTCTTTATCCCAAGAAAAGTGATGTTTTCTTCGTTTTATCTGATATTTTATTTATCAATGTGAAGAGTTTCACTTTATCCACCTATATCTTCTCCACTCTCTTTCCACTTTCAACCCCCCAAAAAAATCAGTAAATTATTTCTCACCAAACTCCAATTCTCCCTAGCAGAAGTCGTTCTCATTCCGTCTTTTTTCCCCTCTACTTCCATTCTTTTTTCCGTGTTTTTTGAACTTTTTCCTTTTTTTCTCTTCATCCCCCTTCCACTTCTGTACTCGACAGACGTAATGCCAACGGGTGAACGAGAATTCATGCAATTCAAGTACCAGCCGACGCTTGCGAAAGAGTACACTGGAACAATGTGCCTGTTTTCTACTCTTCTTTCTCCTGAAATTCCGTCAAGCACGAATCCATATATTTTCCTCGTCATCATATTGAAATAAAAAGTAAGAACTGAAGTAGAGAAAAATCACGGAAACTCAGTTATAAACACACAATTGTGAGTATCCAGTGTTCTTTCCTCCATTCATTCGATTCCTCAATTTATGAAGTTAATTGGCCATTTTTTGTCCTTCTCTCTGATAAAGAGTATTGGCAAATCGAATGATGGCGCTGTTGAAGCCACGAGGTGTCTCGTTTTCACCAGCCATGTGTGTATACAATTGAACTCACGCATTGTTGACGTGTCACAGTTGGAGGAATGAAAGAAGTCACTTCTTTTCAGGCCCTTTTAGTACAGATAATAGAGGAGCGAGTTACTCTTGTCCATAATGCATAATTCTACGTAAGTTATTTTTCTTTACAGATAGGTGCAGTATGACGTAATGAACCTAAAAACACAAAATACTTACAAATAAGGCGGACGGAAGTGCCGCCATTTTGCGAAAAATAGTTTGGGCCTGTACCTCCGTAACCGTGCACTTGAGGCCCATAATTATAAGGACCTTTTATTATAGATAATTAAATTTCCTATCTTTTTTGTTTGATATTTTCTTTCGTATCAGTTAGCGTTCACGAATTATAACATTATTACGGTTAGTTTATTGACTTTTTTACCGATATCTTTTTTACACAGAGAAAAATGTTTTCTTAATTTAAGAATGTGCAGTCACTTAATTTAAGAACGGCAGGTCACTTAAATTAAGTGACTTTTCTCACTTAAATCAAGTGACATTTTCTTTCTTAATTTGAGAGAGTAAAACTCACTTAAATTAAGTGACTTTTCTCACTTAAATTAAGTGACTTTTCTCACTTAAATTAAGTGACTTTTCTCACTTAAATCAAGTGACTTTTTCTTTCTTAATTTAAGAAAGTAAAACTCACTTAAATCAAGTGAGTGTTCTCACTTAAATCAAGTGACTTTTCTTTCTTAATTTAAGTGACCTGCACATTCTTAAATTAAGTGACTGCACATTCTTAAATTAAGAAAGCATTTTTCTCTGTGTAATCGAATTTAGTTCCAAACTTAAATAGATCCTCGGAAAAAAGATCGTGTCTGCTTCTATCAAAATTATTGATCTTGCGGGGATTCTTTTGGAGATATTTCTAGTGGTTGATGAAGTTTTCTACAAGAAAGCTTCCTTGACATTTTTCTCTAAAAATCAAAAAACAAGGCTTAACTTCATCAGGATCTTTTTTACGAGGATCATT
Organism: Aleiodes alternator; assembly: GCA_963921955.1. NCBI lineage: Eukaryota > Metazoa > Arthropoda > Insecta > Hymenoptera > Braconidae > Aleiodes > Aleiodes alternator. The sequence continues at coordinate 10,321,097 of OY998108.1, read as the reverse complement.
TGACCGGTTACCTAATTCCAATATTATTTTTGAATTAATTTAGAGGTTAATTGGGATATTGAATAATTAAATAAATATTCAAAGTCAATCTTTACATTTATTTCCTGAAATCGCGATTATTTTTAAAAATTTACGTTCAATTTAATGAATGATTGAAATCATTACACAAAGGAGGCGAATGAACAGATATTTATAAGTTCAATAGAGAAGGGGTGAAACAGAATAATTTTTTATTATAATATCGCAGAAAATGAGCGAGAAAAAACAATCTTATCCGAATCCTTTCTTTCGTAGAGAATTTCAAGAAATTAAAAAAAATTTCCACAATATTTTCACTACTTCGCTCAGTTAGATGAGATCTCGAAAAATTCTCAACAGAAAAATCCACTCATCTTGTTTCATCTCTTGGCTAATGAATTGTTTATTGGAGAGGAGAAAAAAAAATATAATTTAGCTTTTTTTTCCGAGAAGAAAGCCATAAAAAAAATAGATATTTTTCTACGAGACTCGTCGTTAGATTTATTAGCTACTAACGAAAAATCCTCGAGTGACTCAATGAGACGTGTGATAACCCCAACCCAAATGTTCCTCATCTCTAACACTCTAGAGATCAACGAGAGAAGAAAAACATAACGGTTATTTACGCCTCTACGAGTATCACTCGAAGGAAAAAAAAATAAAAACGTCAAATTAAAATACAAAAAAAAAAATCTCTGCTCGTTATTGGTTTTTTGTTCTATACAAACGAATATTTATCCTTTATTCTGTTCTCCTCGTGTCCTTTTTGTTTTTTTTTTCAGATTGTTAGGTGTTAATGGTTTGTTTTTTTTTCTTCTGTTCTTTGACTATTCGTGCCCTCTCGGATTTGGGAAAAAATTTTCATTAACACCTGAAACCTCTTTTTTTTCAGCAATTTTTCCATTTTTCTCTCTCCATTGAAAACTTTTCACTTCGTTTTAACGCCTCTTTGATTTCGCGAATAGTATCCGTTGAATTGATTGCCGATAATCAAATCCCTCATGGTAAGCCCCCCAGATAGATACTCAGCAGTTTCAATACTAATTCAATCACACAGAATCAGTAACTGGGCCTTCGTTTCACCATCTCACAAATGCATGCATCAATAACAAAAAGAATAAAAATATAACACGATTATATCATTTTTTTTCGCTCGTCATCACTTTGTAAATTTTATAATTCAATTTGCTTTTTCAATAACTCGTCATGTTGAATAAAATATTTCATCACAATGTTCTCGTATTTTTGCTCCTTTGCTTTTTGAACTTTTATCAATTTTCATATATATATGACAGAGTGATGAGGCGAAAACCGTGTGAATGATATCACTGTAGCTGAAAGTAATAAGTGATGCAGAGAGAACAGAGAATACTCATATGTTTTTTTTTTACAGGTTTTTTTTGTTCAACCCTTTTAGATGATTATGTTTCTTGGTACTCGAGGTAGAAACGACCTCTCCAGAGATATCGGATTCCGATGCGGGACATGGGAGACTGGGGGCATCACAAAAGTGGAACGAAGGATCATCATGGTGAATTCGAGTTGACGGATATTTATATTAGAAGATATTATTATTCGAGGATATGGAGGTAGGTGAGTGAGATGGGGCAAAATGGATTGTTGGGGCAGAATGTTTCAGAATTTAGTTTCTGAATAAAAAACTTTACGGGAAAATGTGAATTTTTTTTTTTTAAAGGTTCAAAATTTCCGAAATGGGATCCCTTTAAATTTGACGCATCGGACCTGAAGCATTCTCTAAATCTGACACATTTTTTTTTTTTTTTTTAAATCCTAGAGAGGGTTAGAGTGGTCTGAGCTATCACGACAATTCAGTCAAATACGAAGGGCGGTCAGTTTCAGAGGAGTCCAATTTGGAGAGATTTCATTGTACAATGTTGGATAATTTTTTCATTTTCTTTTGTAGAGGCCTTTACTCTCAGAAAAAATCCGGATAATGCTCTGATTTTCCCTATTATTAATATTACACAAAGGGCAGTGATTAATAATTCCAATTATGAAGAAAAAACAATAGGGAAAAAAGGATTTTTAATTAGAGAAGAGAAAGGACAAGGGGGTGAGGAAATTCAGAGTCTAAAACGTTTAATTCATCGAGGCTAATGAAGTAGCATAATTTTATTAAAAAAATTTTAATTGGAAATATTCGTTCGTAACGTTCAAAAATGCTATTTTTGACTGAATAATTTAATGAATTATAAATAAGATATTTAGCTGCAATATTTCAATCCAATTAAAAAGAATTTTTTTCTATGGAAGCTTACATTCGTTAACAAAAAACAATTACACAGAGAAAAATGTTTTCTTAATTTAAGAATGTGCAGTCACTTAATTTAAGAATGTGCAGTTCACTTAAATCAAGAAATAAAAGTCACTTAATTTAAGTGAGAAAAGTCACTTAATTCAAGTGACTTTTTCTTTCTTAATTTAAGAAAGTGAAACTCACTTGATTTAAGTGAGAAATGTCACTTAATTTAAGTGAGAAAAGTCACTTAATTCAAGTGAGTTTCACTTTCTTAAATTAAGAAAGGAAAAGTCATTTGATTTAAGTGAGAAATGTCACTTAATTCAAGTGAATTTCACTTTCTTAAATTAAGAAAGAAAAAGTCACTTGATTTAAGTGAGAAATGTCACTTAATTTAAGTGTGAAAAGTCATTTAATTCAAGTGAGTTTCACTTTCTTAAATTAAGAAAGAAAAAGTCACTTGATTTAAGTGAGAAATGTCACTTAATTTAAGTGAGAAAAGTCACTTAATTCAAGTGAGTTTCACTTTCTCAAATTAAGAAAGAAAGAGTCACTTGATTTAAGTGAGAAAAGTCACTTAATTTAAGTGACTTTTACTTTCTTAAATTAAGAAAAAAATAGTTACTTGATTTAAGTGAGAAAAGTCACTTGATTTAAGTTAGAAAAGTCACTCAATATAAGAATGGCATGTCACTTAAATTAAGTGACTGCACATTCTTAAATTAAGATAAAATTTTTCTCTGTGTATGAGAGCTGAAAGAAAAATGATTCAGTTGTGATACAGTTGGATAATAAAACTGAGCTATTTTTCCACCGTAATTAAAAAAAGAAATACACAAAATTTTGAGGTAAAGTTGATAATAAAAAGAGGTCCACAAGGCCAGTGGCAATGTTACATACAGCGTAAGTCTTCTGTGAGCATCGTAAGGCCTCATTGTTACATCAGTGTGGGTTAGAGACAAGGCTTAAACCAGTGCCAATGTATTCTTCAGTTTCGTCTCCTCTCATTCGTAATCAGGAACAACTCGTCCCAGAAAATGAGACAGAGAGTACACCAGTTTTGGCATCGTGTTCTACCTATTTTCTCTTCAACTTTCTGTACTTTAATATCATTGCCCTCTCTCTTTTTCCCTATTTCATGGTGGGTCTGGGACAGGAAAATTTAACAGTCGGTTGGTAGGAATCTCTTCCTCTGTCTTTCTCTCTTTGCATTGTGTGGCTTCGTATAATCCGCTAATACGTCGACGGCAATGTCGACGTTTTCCGGAAACAGGAGCACCCCCCCCTCCCTCTCCCCATCTCTTCATAGACACAAGGGCCCCAGTTACTGAGTGGGATTTGCCCTCAGTACTACAGAGAAATTGCACCAAAAGACTCTTTCACTGTGCGAATACACCGAGGTTCATGTGACCTCAACATTTTTATCCCCCTTATTTCTATCCTTTGTTTCATTCCATATGAATCCGTAAATCTGGGCATCTGCTATTTTTGCCTAACAGACGATAAATATATGTAGTTGAAAAAAAAATACATTTGATACACTGTTAAAAATTTCTGTCTGAATTTTCCATGCAAAATCACTGAAATTTTAAACAAGTTATATATCTACTGAAATTCCAGATAATTACACAGAGAAAAATGCTTTCTTAATTTAAGAATGTGCAGGTCACTTGAATTAAGAAAGAAAAGTCACTTGATTTAAGTGAGAAAAGTCACTTGATTTAAGTGAGAAAAGTCACTTGATTTAAGTGAGAAAATTCACTTAATTTAAGTGACAAAAGTCACTTAATTTGAGTGAGAAACTTAATTTAAGTGAGAAAATTCACTTAATTTAAGTGACTTTTACTTTCTTAAATTAAGAAAGAAAAAGTCACTCGATTTAAGTGACAAAAGTCACTTAATTTGAGTGAGAAAAGTCACTTAATTTGAGTGACAAAAGTCACTTAATTTAAGTGAGAAAACTCACTTGATTTAAGTGAGAAAATTTACTTAATTTAAGTGACAAAAGTCACTTAATTTGAGTGAGAAAAGTCACTTAATTTAAGTGAGAAAATTCACTTAATTTAAGTGACAAAAGTCACTTAATTTGAGTGAGAAAAGCCACTTAATTTAAGTGAGAAAACTCACTTGATTTAAGTGAGAAAATTCACTTAATTTAAGTGACTTTTACTTTCTTAAATTAAGAAAGAAAAAGTCACTCGATTTAAGTGAGAAAAGTCACATAATTTGAGTGAGAAAAGTCACTTAATTTAAGTGACCTGCCATTCTTAAATTAAGTAACTGCACATTCTTAAATTAAGAAAACATTTTTCTCTGTGTATGTCATTGAAAAATGAACAAATCATCGATTTTCAAATAATTTCAAGCCTGAATATCAATGAAATTTGTAAATTTCAGTTCAATTGTTTCTTGAAAATTTAGAAAAAATAGGAAAATTTCAAGAAAAAATTGAAAATTCAAGTCATTTTAATTCTGAATATTCATGTTCAGTTCAGAATTCAAGTAAGTTGTAGAACTTTCGTGTCAATTCTACTTAGAAATCATAGATTCGTCTGAATTTCTTCGGAAACTCACAGATTTCATAAGCATTTTCCCATTAAAAAACATTCAGTATCACGTTTGTTAAAATTTTCATCGAATTTCCTATGAAATTTCAATCTTTCTCTAACAGTGAAGGTTAGCCATTAAAATTCATAATCTTTATTCCAGTATTTTCCTCTTTTTTTTCTGTTCAGTTCAACTCATAATTTTCAGTTGGGGTTTTCATTCTCTACCCTCGACCGCAATGCAGTGGGGTATATGCATTTGGTATGGAATGCATTGGTATTACAATGCATTTGCAAAACAGTTATCTTAGAGAAAAAGGAGGAAAAAGAATGGACTTCTTGACTCAGAATATGGGATTTGTCCAGACTTGGTTTTTGGCATATACATCGTGTATTGATATACTCAGATAAAGAGAAAGAAGTGAAAACGATCAAATATTGATACCATTGGTCCTAAGTAAATATTTTTCTTCAAAATAATTTAAAAAGATATTGAATTCACTGAATTTCAGTTACAAAAATCACTTTTTCATTTCCGGGGCAAATACATAAAGTTCCCTAATCAGGAAGTTAAAAATGAAGAAAAGGTAGAAATTGATATTTAATAACCTCCGACAAGAAGATTAAAATAGAAACATTAAAATAGAACATAGAGTATATCTAAAAAGGTTGAAATGACAAATTTAAATCAAAGAATTATATTTATAAAAAAAATGAAGGCCAGGGGTTTCCAGATTCCTCCATAAATATGTTCTAGACCTCTCCCAACGTCACTTTTTTCGGATATAATTTTCATTCATTATTTTCAACTTTTATTCAATTTTTTCTTGTTCAGTCTCTTTAGATTGACTCTCCTTCTATTTCAATATTTTCGGTGAAATTCATAATTGCTAAAGAGAAAATAGAGTCATTGAGTGTAGTAAATCGCAAATATTTTATGAATGAAAAATACATTCATCCGGTTTCATTTTTTTTATTATTTATTTTATACATTGCTTCATAATATTCTCAATTGTGGACGAAGCTATGTATCGTTCGTTCTCTTTGAAATCCAGATGTTCACCAGACTCTCAACAGAAACCAGACATCTTGTTATATTTTCAGTTCTTGCCTTATGTGTGGCACATTGAAATTCGAATGAATGCGTTACAGTTATACGGGAGGAAATGGATGAAAAAGGAGAAATTGAAGAGATGTGAAGATCAAAAGCATTTGGTTATAATAGAAACATCTTTTCAAATTTAATTATGACGAATTTTATTTGATCGGGTGATTTTCATTCTAGTTGAGTGAAAGTTGGATTAATTGCTATTTCTGTAAGCACGGTGGATAGAAATTCAATGTAACAAAGAGAAGTTCTGAAAGATGAAAAGTGTCAATTTTAATTAAGATTATATCTTAAAATTATAGTTCGTATAAATTATAATGAAAGGAAGGCATTATTACATATGAATAAATAAATATTTAACCATAAGGCGAATAATCGTTCATTTTTCTCCTGCATTCAATTGTAATTTTCTTAATTTTATTCCAGGAAATACAAAAGTATGCTTCAATTACACGGAGAAAAATGTTTTCTTAATTTAAGAATGTGCAGCCACTTAATTTAAGTGACCTGCCATTCTTAAATTAAGTGACTTTTCTCACTTAAATCAAGTGACTTTTTCTTTCTTAATTTAAGAAAGTGAGAGTCACTTAAATTAAGTGACTTTTCTCATTTAATTCAAGTAACTATTTTTTTCTTAATTTAAGAAAGTGAGAGTCACTTAAATTAAGTGACTTTTCTTACTTAAATCAAGTGACTTTTTCTTTCTTAATTTAAGAAAGTAAAACTAGCTCAAATCAAGTGAGTTTTCTCACTTAAATCAAGTGACTCTTCTATCTTAATTCAAGTGACCTTCACATTCTTAAATTAAGTGACTTTTCTCACTTAAATTAAGTGACTTTTCTCACTTAAATCAAGTGACTTTTTCTTTCTTAATTTAAGAAAGTGAGAGCCACTTAAATTAAGTGACTTTTCTCATTTAATTCAAGTAACTATTTCTTTCTTAATTTAAGAAAGTGAGAGTCACTTAAATTAAGTGACTTTTCTTACTTAAATCAAGTGACTTTTTCTTTCTTAATTTAAGAAAGTAAAACTAGCTCAAATCAAGTGAGTTTTCTCACATAAATCAAGTGACTCTTCTATCTTAATTCAAGTGACCTTCACATTCTTAAATTAAGTGACTTTTCTCACTTAAATCAAGTGACTTTTTCTTTTTTAATTTAAGAAAGTAAAATTCACTTAAGTCAAGTGAGTTTTCTCACTTAATTCCAGTAACTATTTCTTTCTTAATTTAAGAAAGTGAGAGTCACTTAAATTAAGTGACTTTTCTTACTTTAATCAAGTGACTTTTTCTTTCGTAATTTAAGAAAGTAAAACTAACTCAAATCAAGTGAGTTTTCTCACTTAAATCAAGTGACTTTTCTTTCTTAATTTAAGTGACCTGCACATTCTTAAGTTAAGTGACTGCACATTCCTAAATTAAGAGAACATTTTTCTCTGTGTAGAAAGCAATATTGGCTCAATTTGATTTTTTAAATAATTCGAAACTATTTTCCTCTAGACTAGTCACCCTGAATGGCGTAGCATCTTTAGTCAAGTGATGAGGGATTCTTCGCTGTGTTATCCCGGTTGTAACGGTGCCAATTCCATTTTTTTCAATGATTTTTTGGGATAAATACCCGACGTTAGTGGCTTTCACTTTCTTTTGCAGCTCGAACATGCTTCCCTAGAGATTTTTCCCTCCTAGGCTAATGCACCTGTCAAAAATCGTAAATAAGAGATAAAAAACGTATGAGAGTATTTCCAGAGATAAAACCTATTCATGGAGTAGAAAGAACAAGAGAGTGAAAGAATGTAGGAAAAAATAGGAAATAGAGGTGGAACGAAATGCAAAGTTAGGTTGTGGGCCATGTCAGCATATGGCAGATAGTTCTGAAATACGAGATAAGGTGACTCCCATGGATATTGAAAAATTTGATGAAATTTGTTAATTGCATAATATCAAAAAAAATAGCTTGGAATTCAGTAGTGAATTGGTAAAACAAGATAAGTCTTTTTTTTCTCATTAATTTTTTTGAAAATACCTTAGAAAATAATCGAGAATGAGTAATTTTGCCCTGAAACTTTTTTGTAACTCTTGAAATTCTCTACAAAAACAGATGAGTAATATCACCTTATCTCGCTTAATTTCTAAGATATTTCCTTCGAAATGACCTTGAAGATAAGTCGATTTATCCTGTTTTACCTCTTCACTAATGAATTTATTTTTTTCTTAATGAATCTTAATTATTATCATACACTTTTTGGAAAAAATCGAAATTTCATAGGAAATTCGCTGAAAATTTTAATAAACGTGACACTGAATGTTTTTTAATGGGATAATGCTTATGAAATCTATGAGCTTCCGAAAAAATTCAGAGGAATCTATGAATTTAAGTAGAATTGAGATGAAAATTCTACAACTCACTTGAATTTTCAACTGAACATGAATATTCAGAATTAAAATGACTTGAATTTTCCATTTTTTCTTGAATTTTTCCTATTTTTTCTAAATTTCCAAAAAACAATTGAACTGAAATTTACAAATTTCATTGATATTAAGGCGTGAAATTATTTGAAAACCGATGATTTGTCCATTTTTTAATGACGTAATTATCTGGAATTTCAGTAGAGATATAACTTGTTTAAAATTTCAGTGCACGCAAAATTCAGGCAGAAATTTTGAACAGTGTAGTCTTCGATCTATAAAAAAGATATCATTCTAGATGTTCAATCAAACTCATTTCTACACTGGGATTCTACCTCAAAGAATATAGTCATTTGTCAAAGACTTTCACATACGAAGTCTATTTTTATCAGAATTTTGTGCTCAACCAATGGATCATAAAAAAATAAAACAACTGTGAGATACGAAGAATTCTTTGCAGTATTAAATCTTGACTTCTAGCAAAAAATTGAGTTAAAAATTGAGCGATGTGCCAGATGAAATAATTGATTCTGTAAATGCTCAATGATTGATTCTGCCTTTTCAGACAGTAGAATATACTGACACTCTGTTTCTACATGAAATAAATTAAAATTTCTTTGTCTCCAAGTGAATCGATATGTCGGTGAATTTGAACCAATGAAAAATTCATTGTCTCCCTCCAAAATGAGTAGAAAAAATCCAATTCAATCAGAGCAGCAGAACGTTACAGTCGAATCGTTCCCATCAAACGATTCTATTAAGAATCTGATGCTCCCTCCAAGAAGACCAAAAAACGTAGAAAAAAAAATGTAAATGATCCAGAATGCAGCAATTACCATCTCTATGCAATTCCGGAGTGTCGAGATGGAAGCCATGAATGGCAAACAACAGTATGTGCAATGTTGTGTGGTATTGTCGACGTTTCATACGGGAAAACCGAGTGGAAAAGACGTGAAATTGTGGGGAAGGGAAGAACGAGAAGGGAGGAATGAGAATGATACTATTTTTCGTTCCACCTTTGAGCAGTATAACGAAACGGTAGTGAGGTAATTTCCTCACTCCTCTCTCTCTCTCTTTCTACTCCTACACTTTCATCCCTACTCTTTCTTCTTTAAACGGGCCAATGTAGGATAATCGAGAAATTAAAGTTACAGGCGGTGATTTTCTCGAGTGGTGGTTAGTACCACTGTTACTCCACTTCCTCTCACCTCCCTTTCTCTGTACCACTTTATGACATACCAGAAAGATAGTGCTTTTTGTAGATTTAAATTGTCCCGTAATACGAGAATCATGCCTTCAATATTCTTTTCTCTTTGCATCTATCACCACTCTACCTTTATTTTCTACCTTTTCTCATTGTCTTTTCTGGGATAAGAAAACTCAGGATATGACGTTTTATATCCGGCCAGTATCATACACCGAGCGTATAAACCCCATGGGGCAATGAAAGCTAAGTATTTCATAAAGAAAAAGAAAAATTTTTCAAGGTTTTATGATTCTTGTTATGGGTGGTCTTTAATTTTTTCTGTGGTTTTTCAGTCATTTTTTTTTTCTTTCTCTTTTTATTATGTTTATCTTTTTTATGGTTTTGTATTACTGTAGATGAGAGCATTCGGTTATTTTATTTTTCATGGTGATGCACGAATTTTCAGGATGTGCAAGTAAAAAATTACACTGGACATATTTCGGAAGGTATTGCACTCGAATGCGCGTATTTCACGCAAATGACTTATGAAAGTGATTTCAAAAAATTTCAGATGTATTTATGTGAATTTAATTGACGAGTCATGGCAATGTGATTCAAGAAGGAAAAAGGCAAAATACACAGAGAAAAATGCTTTCTTAATTTAAGAATGTGCAGTCACTTAATTTAAGAATGTGCAGGTCACTTAAATTAAGAAAGAAAAGTCACTTGATTTAAGTGAGAACACTCACTTGATTTAAGTGAGTATTACTTTCTTAAATTAAGGAAGAAAGTCACTTGATTTAAGTGAGAAAATTCACTTAATTTAAGCGACTTTTACTTTCTTAAATTAAAAAAGAAAAAGTTACTTGATTTAAGTGAGAAAAGTCACTTAATTTAAGTGAGAAAAGTCACTTAATTTAAGCGACTTTTACTTTCTTAAATTAAAAAAGAAAAAGTTACTTGATTTAAGTGAGAAAAGTCACTTAATTTAAGTGAGAAAAGTCACTTAATTTAAGTGAGAAAAGTCACTTAATTTAAGTGAGAAAAGTCACTTAATTTAAGTGACCTGCCATTCTTAAATTAAGTAACTGCACATTCTTAAATTAAAAAAAAAAATTTCTCTGTGCAGGATAAGTAAATTCTTGTTGCTGATCATCTTTTCAGAAAAATATCGGAAACTAAGCGAGACAGCACGATTTGATTTGATACCTCCTTTGATGCTCTCAAAATTCTTCACAGAAGAAAGGGTTACGATATCTTGCTTGATTTCCAAGATTTTTTTGGAAAGTTACTGAAGCAAAAAAATTGATTTATCTTGTTGTACCTCTTTGCAACAGAATTTATGATTCAATAATCAATCAACTAATTAGTCATAAAATCGTCCTCACTATTCGTGCAATCGGTCGATAGGTGGCGAATAGACTTCGAATCAGTTACGCTTCCACAAAAATTACAAAACAAAAAAGAGAGCATTTGGAATTAATATAGTGGAATGCACACAGAGAAAAAAAATGGGAAAAAAACCCGTGGGTCAAAATTAATCAGAATTTTTTTTTTTTAAGTGGAGGACTCTCCGGAATAATGTAAAAAAAATTGTAGAAATGATTCAGCCCTGTTGGATGATTTTTCCGGATTTTTTTTCACGAGCTTTCATTCAAAAAAAAATGACGATTTATTCTGATCCGCAGGACTGTTTTGCCCCGGTCTCCATTGACATCCGGAAAATGCAGAAGCTTTTGAAATTGTAGGAATAATGAGAGAATCGAAGTCTCATGATTAGACACACTGTCGATGTAATCATTCACTTCAAAAGCTCTGATAGAGCGAATTTTATCCTCCAGTAAATATGGAGACCAATCAATCTTTGGAAATAAGCATTCACCCTTCAATACAATAATGTAATTATGTACTTCTATTCTTCTGAATTGATAACAATAAATATTGAGGCATGGAACGCAATAATAATTGAATAGATCTGACGAACCGTATAAAATGTAAATAATTATTTGTCTCAGACTGAATAGAAATCTGGTATTCTCATTATCTCGAACTGGGGCCATCCACTTTACTACAATCTCAAACCTTCCAGAGAAATTTCAAAATGTATATTAATATTTTTAATTGCGTTATTTTAATCTTTTGTATGAGACATTCTCATTATGCTTGAACCGGGCATTCATGCACGGTGTGTCGCAATTAAGTCATTAATTATCACAGCAACAAAAAAATAACATTCTCCACGTTTTCAGCCACTAATTAGTAATGAAATGATGGAAGGAGATAATTCATGAAATTTTATACAGACGGTATTGCAAATGTCCTCTAAATGTGTAACTTCATGAAAAATGATTGGGAGATTTTTTTTTGTTTTCAAGAATTTCATTGGTAAAATCCATTTTTCGCTCTTTAATTCATTGAATTTAAATTTTCGTGCAAAAGAATTTTATTATATTCCGTATCATTAAATTTATGAATTTAACATAATTTGTTGGAGCAGAAAAATATAAATATGTTTATATAAAAATTATAATTATAAAAAAAATTTGATTAATCGTTATTTTACAAGTGGCTCATTTTATTCTTTTTTTTTAATTTCAATTTTATTTAATTGTCGGTACGTACCTCACTCAACATTCAATCTCACGCATACAAACCAAAGATAGTTCAATATATATATATATATCAATATATATGAAGTCGTCAATTCGTTAATAATTAAATAATTAATTCAAAATAACTCTTGTTCCCTATAAGATTTATATATTAATGACAAATATTGAATATTTTATTCAAATATAACGACATTCGAATGAATATTCACGTGAATTAATTTTACGAAATTATATGAAATATAAAGACTGTGCACAGTACAAAAGACGAGAAGCAAGAGAGTCTAAAATTCATCGGGACCTCGTCTCACCGATTATTGAGTCATGTGTCCTCCCCCTCCCTTTGATGATTACCATGGTGGGGAAAATGATATTTGTGATATCATTACAATATTATCAACACATAGGGTGGCGTCTCAGAGCCAAAACTTTTTAACTGCAGTGTTGTAAATGACTTGTCTTTCATAATAAATGATGAATGATAAGCCATTGCAAAATATCAAGAAAAATTTAATCATAAAAATCTCCCATTAGAAAATGAGAAAAATCTTTTATCTATACGTTTCTCTCCCTTGAAAACAATCGCTATTCATTTTTCCTCACATTTCTATGACACTCTTCTCCAGGAAAAAAAAGAAGATAAAAATTTTATTTCCTATTTTTTTTTCTTTTCATTCCAATTATTTTAATAGAGACTAACGAAGTAACGGGTGAATATTTTTTCAAGAGTACAATAAACGTCCCACTTTTATTTTTTACTTCATTCCATTTGGAAATATGTCGTTGACAGTAGTGGTAGAGTGGTTGGGGGATTTTTATAGAGTTGGTTGCCATTGAGCGGGGATTTAAAAGCTCGGAGTAATTAGTTTCTCTCTTGGGGGCGGTATATTAAATCTTCGATGGTGGGTTAGACTGGGGGGATTCTGTCCGAACGCCCTTGCGAATTTATGGATAATAATGGCGTGAACGTTTCTATGTAGAGGCGTTCGCCGGACCACGTCCAAAACTCCAGGTATAAAGACGAGGGAGGTGGGTAAATTGAAGGAAAAAAAATATATATTTAGCAGAGGAGAAAGAGGGTTTAACTGTGGTGAAAAGGCACATGGTTATTCCTCTACGGGACGTGTGCTCGTGATAGGTGTGGGGCTTGTTAATAGGTTTTTTTTCTTCCTTTTTTTTTCGTTAGGAATTGCCAGTGGTTCCCGAGGTGCATCTAATAGTTTTGGTTATAATAGCTCTGCTTTCACATGAGTTTGCAGTCGAGGCTTCCATACCAATGCCTTCCGTTCGATGGAGGAAGAAAGTTGTGACAAGGGGTGGGAGTGTGGGTGTGCATGTGTGTGGTAGTGAGCACAGGATGAGAAAATGTATTGTTTGAAGAATAGCCTATGAATGCTGGATTAATTAATGCTGAATTGTGAATATGAGAGTTTTTTTTGTTGATGTTCTGCAAAGCAGGTAGATATCACGACGGCTCTGCTAGTTGTGAAAATTAAATTCCAGCTGGGTTATGAATTAACTTGGTGGATTTTTGGGGGATAAATACGGGAGGAATTTAATGTAATTTTGTGAACGTGGGGATTCGTTTCATAGTGAGAATCATTGTTCTTTTAGAGATTGAAGATATTTTTTAATTTCATATTCATTGAATTTTTCTTCAGAGTAAAGGCCTTTATGGAGAGAATTGCAAAAATTCTGCAGCGATAGAGATGTGCTGGAGCATTAAAATTTTTTTTTTTTCAGATTTGTTTAGGAAAATTCTACTCTGAAAAAAGCGCAATATATTTTATCTCGCAGGTCTGTTCTGCCCCAGTTGTTTCCTATTTAATCTCTACAGGGCCGGGAGCCACTTCAGTAGCTTTCAACTATTTTCGTAATTTTTTTTCATAAATCCGTAATAATCAGCGCCATTCTCTCGGTGCACAGTTCGTATACCATAATATAAAAATTCTAATCCTTAAATTGAAAAAGTTCTCAAAAAAGATGCCAGTTTCTCTAAAGGTTAATGACAGTGTACCTGATAAATTATTATAATGTAAGCTCTTTAATTTTTCATCGACAAGCACCTTCTGTCAAAAGGAATTAGGATAGTGACTTCTCTACTGGGAATTTCCAAAAGTTCCACTGAAGATTATGTGGTAAATTTCAATGGGTTTTGCTCTCTTTGATGCACTGAAGCCAGAAAGTTTGAGACTGATGTTGAAGATTATTTCGTGAGACTCGACGAAAATAGAATCGTTAACTCGAATTTAAATTTTCAAATGCAAAAGGTGGAGCTCATCTCACTTCAAATTTTGGACTCATCAAAAATTCAGTACATGCATTTGTATTTGAGAATTATGATAAAAAAATGAAAATCTTTTGATCGCAAGATTTCAGGTTAAGAAAATCTCCTTGAACTAAAACGGGGGAAATAGAATTAACCGACAAATCAATCTTCGAAAATGATCAATCGAAATTTGCTGCTTTTGCGCTTCCAATTGCGGATAAATTTGAACTAGAGAAGATGCAAAGATGTTATGTGTAATATGCGATATTTCAAATTCAGTGCGATATATCGCAACAATTACACAGAGAAAAATGTTTTTTTAATTTAAGAATGTGCAGTCACTTAATTCAAGTGTAATTCAACAATTAAGTGACTTTTCTCACTTAAATCAAGTGACTTTTTCTTTCTTAATTTAAGAAAGTAAAACTCATTTAAATTAAGTGACTTTTTTCACTAAAATCAAGTGACTTTTCTCACTTAAATCAAGTAAATTTTTCTTTTTTAATTTAAGAAAGTAAAAATCACTTAAATTAAGTGACTTTTTTCACTTAAATTAAGTGATTTTTTTCACTTAAATCAAGTAAATTTTTCTTTTTTAATTTAGGAAAGTAAAAGTCACTTAAATTAAGTGACTTTTCTCACTTAAATCAAGTGACTTTTTCTTTCTTAATTTAAGAAAGTAAAACTCACTTAAATTAAGTGACTTTTATCACTTAAATTAAATGACTTTTTTCACTTAACACAAATAAATTTTTCTTTTTTAATTTAAGAAAGTAAAAGTCACTTAAATTAAGTGACTTTTCTCACTTAAATCAAGTAAATTTTTCTTTCTTAATTTAAGAAAGTAAAAGTCACTTAAATTAAGTGATTTTTCTCACTTAAATCAAGTGACTTTTTCTTTCTTAATTTAAGAAAGTAAAACTCACTTAAATTAAGTGACTTTTTTCACTTAAATTAAGTGACTTTTCTCACTTAAATCAAGTAAATTTTTCGTTCTTAATTTAAGAAAGTAAAAGTCACTTAAATTAAGTGACTCTTCTCACTGAAATCAAGTGACTTTTTCTTTCTTAATTTAAGAAAGTAAAACTCACTCAAATTAAGTGACTTTTTCACTTAAATTAAGTGACTTTTTTCACTCAAATCAAGTGACTTTTTTCACTTAAATCAAGTAAATTTTTCTTTCTTAATTTAAGAAAATAAAACTCACTTAAATCAAGTGAGTTTTCTCACTTAAATCGAGTGACTTTTCATTCTTAATTTAAGTAACCTTCACATTCTTAAATTAAGAAAACATTTTTCTCTGTGTAATCGATATTAGGAAATGATTGATCAGAAGTTGTCAGAAGATATCTCGAATTCAATACGATGTATTGCACTTAATTCGATTAATCGATAATTCAAGAATTCTTTCTCAAAACCGTTATTGGAATAAAGTAATTCAACTTCGCATAGTGAACTCCTAATGACTAGTCTTTCTCTCTAAAAAACAAAAAATCCACACGTTTCTTTTGTTATTCGTGTTCCTATCAAGTCAGGAATAAAAGAGTAAGAAAAAAAAGGTAATTGCAACCAGTATAACCAACTGGGATAGATTTCTAATACAGATGAGAAACGAAAGAGATAAATTTGGTCTCGGATAGGAGCCTCGATAGGACGATGGGACGAGTGTATACAAGGTAAAGGCCTAGGCTATAAGTTTCCTCTCTTGGCCAATGGGATTACGTTGACTTGGAGTGTAATCTGGGAGCGATGACCCGATGCTTGGTTGCCCCAGTCGTATTCTCCGAGTCCAGGCCCTTCTACTTTGATACCTTGTGGGGCTCAAGGAAACGTTTCTCGATGCCAAAGAACTAGTAAAAATCTAGGGAAGAGCCCTAGATGGTTCTGCTTGATCGTATTCCTTGCAGGGAGAGGATTTATTTTGCTAGTCAGCTCTGGGTTAGCCGTTACAGACGCCATTTCGTTTGAATAACATTTTTTTTTTCCAAGTAATACCAATAGGATTTGAGAAGAGATTAGGTTTTTTTTTTATGTTCCAAATAATGGATGAACTGAAGTTGTGAAAGAATCATCTTCAGTTGAATCTTTATTTCGTGATATTTTAGATAAAAACAATGTGATATTTTAAATGCCTTGACGTGCCTTGTGTATACGTGAACGGAGTGGTAACAGTGGCGACATAGGAGAGAAAAACCGGTTTTGAATATAACCGTTGATCGGTCCCATCCAATGGGTTATACAGAGACTATGTGTATTCGTAGTACGCTTACACACGACGTAGTATACCTACAAGGCTCCTTCACCTCGATGCGCGCGTGAAAGTGTACGGGGGAGCAATGTACGGAGCTGCGATTGCGCTTGAGAGTAGTGGTCCCCCGCCAGCGTGTACACTTCTTGAAGGCCTGCCGGAGCATAATAATTTCCGTCTACCGTGAAAACTGCCTTCACACATATACACTGGAAGTTTTGAATGTGGGGTGTTCGTTATGTGACGTGAAATTATTATTGAAAATTTCACTTCTAACTTGTTGCAAAGCTCTGAAGACTTTAAAAATATTATTTTCACTCTCTATGTGAGCTTGGAAAAACTTATTCTTATCAATTTATGGGTTCAATGTTGTAAGTGCAAAGTAATTTTCATGGAAATACTTAATATTTCGGTCGGCCGAAAAAATAGCCATGGAAAAAATAGCTCATGGAAATCCCCCTTCCCTCACCCAACCCCCATACTGACCATATTAACCACCCATCCACTGTCCATTCACCCAATTTTTCCAGGGGCTATTTTTTCCATGGGTTATTTTTTCCATTGGCTATTCTTTCCATAGGCTATTTTTTCCGGTCTATTTTTTCCATGGGCTATTTTTTGCGCAACTCTAATATTTCGTAAATAGAAGAATATAGAGAGAATCTTTTGGAAAGTGAAAACTTAATGCAAATGAAATATAGAAATATATATGTCAACTATAATTGTGATGTCACTTTTAGCTGTTTTCAACATATTTGGAATACACACGAGAAGGAATTCTCGCCAGAAAGTACCGAACTTTTCCATCAAACGCAGGACATTTCACTAGGTGACAAAATAATAAGAATCGACGAAAAACTAATAGGCACTGATGAAAAATTCATGAATTCACGCGAAATTTTGACGGACATGGTTTGGTAATTTTTGACGCGCTAACAGCGCTATTTCTGATGTACTCTTGTGACATGTTGATGAACTTTTGTGATAAATTACCACCTAATTTTTCAATATTTTGTATACGTCACGGAATGTCCCATGATTTCGGAAGGTTCAGTAATTTTTACTCAGATCTTTCATTATATTTTCGTTAGAATTTCTCTTCGTGCATGTGAAATATATAGAATACACATTTCTAATATTTTAGAGTTTTGATTTTACCGACCGTGTATGGATTATATTTCGTGACATCACTTTTTGCGGTAATTTCGGTCATATATAGGCGTTCTTTCATGAGAAATTCATTCGAACTTAAATGGAAAGAAGGCTCAGAATGTCTGAGTATTTAAACTTCTAACCTATTCAGGTTATAGTAGTTGAAATTTCATATTATTGCATAAAGATGGAAATTAAATTATTGAATAAATCAATTACATAAATTGAATTAATAAAAATGCACAAATTTCTGAAAAAAATTGGAAGTGATCGGATTCGATCTTGCGTGAGTTTCGATGCTCACCACCTTATCCATTTCCCCTCCAATTTTTTTTCGGAAACTTGTGCACTTTAACTAATTCAATTTATTCAATTGATTTATTAAATAATTTAATTTCCATCTTTATATGAAATTTCAACTACTGTAACCTGAATAGGTTAGAAGTTCAAATACTCAGGAATTCTGAACCGTCTCTTTATTCAAGTTCGGATGAATTCCGCATGAACGAACGCCTATATATGACCGAAATTGCCGCGAAAAGTGACGACTAAGAGTGGTATGAGAGAACTATATTTCCTGTTCATTTGGATATAGTCTACTTGTGTGAACTACAGTCTACTTATATATTTATGAATTTCAATTATATACATTATTGTGTATCAGAGCTTTTCGCTTAATTAATTAATCCATTCATTAATTGAATGATAGTTAATTAGTTTGCAGAAGATTATAATTTTTTTAGAGCTTTGTCATTCAATCTAATATTAACATTAAAGAAGAATCAATCGATATTGATCGTTTGTTTGATACAAATGTTTATTCCATAAAAATATCGTATATATTCAATATATTTACATTTTCTCATGTATACATATTCATGATATAAACTATTTCCATTAGGAAAATTCAATATACTATATAGGTTGAGGTATTAAGCCTGCGAATGAATCAATGGTAATTAACTAATACATTACACTAATTTAGAAGATGGAAATTCCATTATAATTGAGTACAAGAGTATAACGTGTTTCAAATTTTGGAGCAATATTTACTTTTGAGTAATATGATTATTATTGTAGGAGAAAGGAATTTTTTTCTCCTGACTAGTTTATTGGATGCAACGAATAATCAAGAAAAAGTTGAAATAAACGTTTGTATAATTTATTACTATGAATTTAAGTCTTCCTTTTTATTGGATTATGGGATAGAGGCTTTAGAAATAATACAAAGTTCTTTTATATTAATTTCTCATTATTTATTACTGCACACCGAAGGTATATCTTTACTTCTCGAGATCGCCTGTCGAACTAACTTTTTGTCCCCTAACCGATACGTATGACACATCCGATTCTGTGCCCTTCTTACGTAATCTTGCTAGCATAAACTTTTGATATAAACATTTTATTATTCAGTTCTTTCTTCTCTGAAATCATAATATGAAGAAGAAAGTGCGAGAATAAACAGAGATTGATTTTTGAATACGGCGTCACACGCGCCTCATATAGTCATGTGAGAATTTAAAATGAATGATGTAGACATTAAGTTTATCGACTAAGGAAAGAAGAATTGATACGAAAATGAATAATCAGAAATCAAACTATTATTTGTTTACTCTATGAGTCGATTATAAAAGGCAGTGAGACGCCCCACTCTTCCTCTTTCTCTCTTCGACCAGCAAAAAGATAAGTACACTGATTTCTATGGGTACCCAATTTTAAAATGGCATCTTGGACCCTTTTCCTATAAGATTAGCCAAAAGTTAAAGATTAAAATAACAGTGATACATAAATTTGAGAGAAAGTAGCTTATTTTTTTTATATTATTCAAACTTCTTCTTGTTGTAATTATCATTAAGTCAATTGCTATTTTTACGAGAGAAATATTTCCCTTATATTTCAAATACTATCTTTTCATTTGACGACAATTATGTATAAAATTGAACGAGCATTGAAAAATGTTATTATACTACTTTATTAAATTCTTAATTATTTTTTGTATTATTTTCTCACTCAATACTTTTATTGAAAAAATTACATTTGACTCGAATATTTGGTGCAAAACGTTTATTTCTTTATTTATCTGCCTTTTAGTCATCAAATTTTATCAAATTATCATCAGTGTTATTGACATAAAATATTTGGATATTTTGTTGGCTATTTTAATTTAAGGAATTATTTTGCTAAACAACCATTCTTCTGAAATATAAAAATCTATTACAGTCATAATAATTCAAAACTTTTCATTTGAGAACGTGCCAAGGCTTTAGACCTTCGTTTGATCACCATAAGAAGCCGGAATATTTGGTAATCTTAGAAAGGCATCGTATGGCAAGCAGCTACTATACAAAGACCCCCACATCCCCTCGGCCGTTGGCGACACCGTGCTCACTTCCGCTGAGCAAGCTACCGTATATTTCGCATTGAAGTCTTGGGCACGCGGTCCGCAGATGTCAGGCCCTTGCGTACACACGCACGTATCCATTGAACTGTCGACCTTTTTCTTCGGTTTTTTTAAAGTATATCTGCGTTTCATCGTATCACATATCGTATTCCTCATTTCATCGACAACGCCAGCTGAGGCGGCTTGACGGCTGCACACGGTCCATTTGCCCTACTTTTGAAACTTTAAAAAAAAATTCAATTAATATTCCATCGGAAATTTGAAGGAATTTTTTTCTAAATTTTTTTCATTTTTTCTAGAGAAATGGAAATAAATAGTATTCAATTGGTCATTATACCAATTATAAAAATTTGATGGTTAATTTAAAAAATGGAATTCATTGTCATTCGATGGAATGAAAACAATTTAATTTTCCATTATTTTTCAATTTTATATTAATAATTCAGTGATTAATTGGTAGAATGGGTCGTGTTGAATTTCGCATGGAACGTTATTGCAATGTACAAAATAATCTGAAAAAAATTCAACAGAGATGTTCTTTGTGTCAGATGAATACTATTTTTTATTCAATTTAAATCTCAATTTATTCATGAAAATTCTTATTTAGGTCAATCCTCACCTGAAGCATTCGAGGCTCATGAAATTTACAAAATTTGCATGAATTTTTTAGCACAAAAATTTTTCAGAACTAGAGAGTACATTTATGCGAATAAAGAATGGATTCTTTCATTAAGAATACGAGTTTCATGAAAAATAAAATTCAATGGAAAATTGACGAATGAATATTTGAGCCGTTGAGAGAAGGAAATAATCAATAGTTTTTCATATATTCTTTGAAAGTAATGATTTCCAGAATTAAATTCAGTAGCAAAGAGTTAAAACGAAGAGTTGAAAATGAAGAAATTTGATATTTTTGAAAAATTCCTGAAATGTCTGTCATAGTTTTGTATTTAATGAGATGATTAATTGTGCAATAGCAATTCATAGGTTAAACATATGATAATGAAGAACATTGAAATTGTTGGAGAATTTCGAAAGCATATCTTCTATAAAAAAAAGTAAACTTTTTAATTTGATGAATTTAATTATTCTTCGGTTCTTGTTTTTCAATTTTTGTAGAATCATCAATATAATTTTTAGAGAAAAATATGCTCTGAAGAGGTCTGCATGAGGCAAACGAAATGTTGGTGCATAATTTTTGAGACTTAGATTATTCATTTTGAGTGATCATAACAGCGTTCTCTCCCTCATCAAGTTATTGATCGATGGGGCTGGAATTTTCGGAGGTTTCTGTCGATAATATTATCAGAAAGATATAGCTAAAGTTTTGAAGATATTGCTCTTATAAATTTTTTTCTTCCTAGGGCAAAGTAGTCAGTGAAATAGTCGAAATTTTGAATATTCGATGACCAGTCTCCGTAATTTTTTATTGAATGCTTTTTCATGATTCTGTAGAGTTATCCTACACAGAAAAAATGGTTTCTTAATTTAAGAATGTGCAGTCACTTAATTCAAGAATGGCAGGTCACTTAGATTAAGTGACTTATCTCACTTAAATCAAGTGACTTTTCTCACTTAAATCAAGTAACTTTTTCTTTTTTAATTTAAGGAAGTAAAAATCACTTAAATTGAGTGACTTTTCTCACTTAAATCAAGTGATTTTTTCTTTCCTAATTTAAGAAAGTAAAACTCACTTAAATTAAGTGATTTTTCTCACTTAAATCAAGTGACTTTTCTTTCTTAATTCAAGTGACCTGCACATTCTTAAATTAAGTGACTTTTCTCACTTAAATCAAGTGATTTGTCTCACTTAAATCAAGTAACTATTTCTTTCTTAATTTAAGAAAGTAAAAGTCACTTAAATTAAGTGACTTTTCTCACTTAAATTAAGTGACTTTTCTCACTTAAATCAAGTGACTTTTTCTTTCTTGATTTAAGAAAGTAAAACTCACTTAAATCAAGTGAGTTTTCTCACTTAATTCAAGTGACCTGCACATTCTTAAATTAAGTGAATTTTCTCACTTAAATCAAGTGATTTGTCTCACTTAAATCAAGTAACTATTTCTTTCTTAATTTAAGAAAGTAAAAGTCACTTAAATTAAGTGATTTTCCTCACTTAAATCAAGTGACTTTTCTTTCTTAATTCAAGTGACCTGCACATTCTTAAATTAAGTGACTTTTCTCACTTAAATCAAGTGATTTGTCTCACTTAAATTAAGTGACTTTTCTCACTTAAATCAAGTGATTTGTCTCACTTAAATCAAGTAACTATTTCTTTCTTAATTTAAGAAAGTAAAAGTCACTTAAATTAAGTGACTTTTCTCACTTAAATTAAGTGACTTTTCTCACTTAAATCAAGTGACTTTTTCTTTCTTAATTTAAGAAAGTAAAACTCACTCAAATCAAGTGAGTTTTCTCAATTAATTCAAGTGACCTGCACATTCTTAAATTAAGTGACTGCACATTCTTAAGTTAAGAAAACATTTTTCTCTGTGTACAACGCGACGATTTTGTTGCATAAAAAAGGAAAGAATTAGTTTTTTTTTTTTAAAGTTAACAGCTGTAATAAAATAATGTCAATATTCTAAAGATAATGTGCTGATTCTATCACCTCTAAACAAATTCATGAAAGATAACTTATTTTCGTTCGTCCAAAGGTTTTGCTCCCCTCAAAGATACTGTAATGTAATTCGAAATGATACGGAAATTGAATTATCTGATTTAATTCAATGATTTCGTTATTCAATTCAGATGAACTGAATGTAAATTTTGTGGTAAGAAAATAAAAATAATCCTGGCTCATTTAATAAACAAAAGCCATGGGTTTTCGATTTCATCGTATTCCTACCATGAAACAATGTCTATGTTATTCTGTGGTTTTCATAATGTGTTCGCGTGCGTGCATAGATTTCCAGTTAGTTCACTTCAGTATCTACACATATGTCCCTCTCTCTCACTCCTCATTTCAACCATTTGTAAACTCACCACAACGCTCTTTGTTGTTTCTTGTTTCTCATTTTGTCTCACGTACAAAGAACAATTCTTCTCTCTGTATGTTCGACACGCCACTTCGTCACGAGTTCTACACACTGATAGCTTATTGGAAAATGTCTGGAGAGAGAGCCGCGCCCACACAACAAAACCGGTAGTCACATAATTATCATGAAATATCTGTGTGAGAGACTTACGCTAAAGTGTAGATAATACTAAAAAGGAGAAAAAGAAATAAAATGAGGAAAAAAAATAAATATTGCTGTCTCGTGATGTATATGTTAGGGCCAATGTCGTGTGACTTCAATTCTATATAGTGCTGTCAGTATGCTGCTTAAGTATTGACACTAAAAATTTATAGAGATGTTTCTCAAACATTTCATCTCAGCTCTCAATGATTTTTTATAAAAAAAAAAAATTATATATGTATTTTCAAGCGGTTTTACATCGTCAATATTCCTACTAAACAATAGTACATTGAGTATATTGTTCTACACAGAGAAAAAAGTTTTCTTAATTTAAGAATGCGCAGTCACTTAATTTAAGTGACCTGCCATTCTTAAATTAAGTGACTTTTTCTTTCTTAATTTAAGAAAGTGAAAGTCACTTAAATCAAGTGACTTTTTCTTTCTTACTTTAAGAAAGTGAAAGTCACTTAAATCAAGTGACTTTTCTCACTTAAATCAAGTAACTATTTCTTTCTTAATTTAAGAAAGTAAAAGTCACTTAAATTAAGTGACTTTTCTCACTTAAATCAAGTGACTTTTCCTTTCTTAATTTAAGAAAATCAAACTTGAATTGAGTGACTTTTCTCACTTACATTAAGTAACTTTTTCTTTCTTAATTCAAGAAAGTAAAGTCACTTAAATTAAGTTACTTTTCTCACTTAAATCAAGTGACTTTTCTCACTTAAATCAAGTAACTATTTCTTTCTTAATTTAAGAAAGTAAAAGTCACTTAAATTAAGTGACTTTTCTCACTAAAATCAAGTGACTTTTTCTTTCTTAATTTAAGAAAGTGAAAGTCACTTAAATCAAGTGACTTTTTCTTTCTTAATTTAAGAAAGTAAAACTCACTTAAATTAAGTGAGTTTTCTCACTTAAATCAAGTGACTTTTCTTTCTTAATTTAAGTGACCTGCACATTCTTAAATTAAGAAAACATTTTTCTCTGTGTAAGACAAGTTAAAAGCATGGAAGAGATGTCTATATTTTTCACGTTCAATGTTACGAGCTGAGTGAAGGGAGGATTATTTTTCCATGTCTCTCAGGCGTGTCTGTACATCGTATACGTTGTGGCACGCAATGAAATACTCTTATAAACTAAGAATGGCTTACTTTATTCAACTGTAACAGTCAGCTTGTTGAGACATTTTATTTATTTTCCCACGATTTATTAATGGATTTTCTGATAATCTGGATCATTTAGCAGTATTCAAAAATGAAAGAAAAAAAAAATAATGAATAAGAATGAAACAATAATGAGCCACAGAGAAAAATGGAAAATATGCACAGATGACTCATTTCAATTTAATCCCACGATGATAAATTCACGTGGAATTGTGAATCGAAGTGGAATTAATTAAGAGAAAATTTTATCGAAATTAATTTCATGCAGCAAAATGAATTTTACAATTATGATATCGTGTGTGGGAGTGCAGGACAAATGACTGTACTGGGTTTTGCGGGAAGAGAGAGAAAGAGAAGTGAAAAAAATAGGCACAAAAAGGAAAAATAATAATTCCTGTGCTTTCAAATCCTATTGGCAATGGTCATAGCACACACATTTGTACAGCGTCATCAGGCATATTGAGCATGAGATTGGAAAGAGGGTGGAGGGTTAACCAGTGAAGAGAGAGAGAGAGAGAATATGAAACGCGACAGGGCAGTTAATGTCCGTGCATAAATATCGACACTCTAATTGGCCGGATAAGCACGCACGCACGTGCTGCACGCGTTATTCGCCGCAGCCATATCGGCGAATTTGTAATTATGCTTTTAATTGAAAACGTGGCGCCCACGTACCGTGTCATACCCGTCGAGAGTTCATCGATGCTAGCATTTTATAGTTTGGCCATCTTTCCTTGTTATTGAAATCCCTTCAATTACTTTATTTTTTTATTTTTTTTTTCATCCCCATTAATCTGTGCAAAAATTTTTATCCGGGACAATTTCATTTGGAAGCGTACTGTGTACTCGCTCTTTTCCCTTATATTTTTCCGCAATCTTCCTTTACTTTTCCCTCAATACTTTACGTGGACACCAAATGCTGCTTGTCTCTTGCTCCTCTTTTTCTTATTTCTTTATTACTGAAATCCTTAAAACTAGGATTCTTCCACGAACAGTTCATTGTCCTCTATTGGTCCTGTCTCCGCAGTTAAAGTAGAGGCAATCGGAGCCAAACGGACCTGTGGGGCGAAATGAATCAGATTCTTTTTCGGAGTGAAGGCTTTTAGGGAAAAATTGGGAAGAATTCCAATAATCTGAATATGTGGGAAAAAATTGAAAAAAGGCTTTTCTCAATTTTTCCAAATAAAATGCATCAGATTTTTTTTCAGAATAAATATCTCCACGAAAAATTCTGGAAAAATTGAGAAGATGTTCCAGCATGTTTATACGCAGAGAAAAATGTTTTATTAATTTAAGAATGTGCAGTCACTTAATTTGAGAATGTGCAGTCACTTAATTTAAGAATGTGCAGGTCACTTAAATTAAGAAAGAAAAGTCACTTGACTTAAGTGAATTTTACTTTCTTAAATTAAGAAAGAAAAAGTCACTTAATTTAAGTGAGAAAAGTTACTTAATTTAAGTGACTTTTACTTTCTTAAATTAAGAAAGAAAAAGTTACTTGATTTAAGTGAGAAAACCCACTTGATTTAAGTGAGAAAAGTCACTTAATTTAAGTGAGTTTTACTTTCTTAAATTAAAAAAGACAAAGTCACTTGATTTAAGTGAGAAAAGTCATTTAATTTAAGTGACTTTTACTTTCTTAAATTAAGAAGGAAAAAGTTACTTGACTTAAGTGAGAAAAGTCACTTAATTTAAGTGACCTGCCATTCTTAAATTAAGAAAACATTTTTTTCTGTGTATTGTTCAAGAATTTTCACAAATTTTTTCCGACTCTAAAGCAACGATATAATGTTAGAAATCACACGTTATCATATATTTATTAATATTTTTTAGAAATTCTTTTCGTTATACAGCGTTTCGTGAGGGTTCCATTCTACCTGGGTCTTCTGACTGACCAATTATCTTTTGGGCCCTACTAATCTCTCATTCCTCAGGCTCTCACTGTCTTATGACTTCACCTCATTCCTCACATTCCTCAGAATCATCGAGATTAACTTGGCACTCTAAATCACACCAACAACAGGTACTCATCCAGGATAACCAGCCTTACTTAGTTTAGGTTCGATGAATGAAAATTTTGAGTACAAGTTATGGCACCTTATTTATTCCGCAAACCCGAAATGAACGAGTCAAGCTGATGGATTCTCTGAGCTTCGTTAGTGCTATTGAGGAGCTCACATTCATCACACAATCCAGCTTGTCTATATTTCGAAGCTTAGCCGAGAAAATAGGCAGAGAGGATTTCTTGTTAAGCGAAAGAATCCACAAATAAATTGAGGAAAAATTGAGAAGATGTTTCAACATATCTACATTGTTGGTTGATTTTTCTAATTTTTTAGAGACCTTCACTCATGAAAAAAATCCCGATTCATTTCAACACAGAGAAAAATGGTTCCTAAATCTAAGAATGTGCAGTCACTTAATTTACGAATATGCAGATCACTTAAATTAAGGAAGAAAAGTCACTTGAATTAATTGAGAAAAGTCACTTGATTTAAGTGAGTTTTACTTTCTTAAACTGAGAAAGAAAAAGTCACTTGATTTAAGTGAGAAAGGTCACTTGAATTAAGTGAGAAAACTCACTTGATTTAAGTTGAGTTTTACTTTCTTAAATTGAGAAAGAAAAAGTCACTTGATTTGAGTGAAAAAAGTTACTTAATTTAAGTGAGAAAAGTCACTTGATTTAAGTGAGAAAAGTCACTTGATTTAAGCGAGAAAAGTCACTTGAATTAAGTGAGAAAACTCACTTGATTTAAGTGAGTTTTACTTTCTTAAATTAAGCAACAAAAAGTCACTTGATTTAAGTGAAAAAAGTCTCTTAATTTAAGTGAGAAAAGGCACTTAATTTAAGTGAGGAAAGTCACTTGAATTAAGTGAGAAAACTCACTTGACTTGAGTGAGTTTTACTTTCTCAAATTAAGCAACTAAAAGTCACTTGATTTAAGTGAAAAAAGTCACTTAATTTAAGTGAGAAAAGTCACTTAATTTAAGAATGGCAGGTCACTTAAATTGAGTTACTGCACATTCTTAAATTAACAAAACATTTTACTCTGTGAACCCACAGATTTATTCTGCCCTAATCTTGCCTATTTATCTTTTTCGTAAACCATAAAAATTTAATTTTATCCTCAACTTGTTTTGAACATGAATTGAAACAAACTTTCATTCAGTTTCACAAGATACTTTTGTTTTTTTGGCAATAATTTCTTTTCTCTGTTTCTCCAAATGAAAATACACATGGCTAGACAGTGTACTATCTGTTTATTTCTCTTCACGCCCGTTTTCAAATATACCGAGTAGAGTTATATTAACTCGAGACGCTCGTTTTCCTTGAGAGGAGGCAAATGTGGCCAAGAAATGACTCGTGATGTTTCGTAGAAAATTAATCGCTATTTCTCTTCAGTCTCTCCAAAGTTTTAACAGAGCAGATAACTCGAGTCTATTTATCTTTTCAAGTAGAATAATAAAAATAAATAAGTATGTACATATATCACTCGAGAAAGGGTTGATGACCCTGGTGTAAATATGAAGAGGAATATTGAAAGACCTATTTATAAAATAGAAGGACAGGAATAATTCGGTGACAAAGAAGTAAAATAGGATAAACCGATTCTTTCTTTCAATCATTTTTTGGAAGTATCTCAGAAACTAAGCGGAAGAGGAAAATTTTAATTCAATCCTTCTTTATAGCTCTCGATTCACTATAAAAAAGAGATATTCTCAAAGAAAATCGGCAAAGAAATGACTCTAGACTGATCATCACATGAGGAATTCTCCGAATTATGCAGTTTTTTTTATGGTTTATCGGTTGAGCTCGAAAATCTGAAAAAAATGGCTTCATTCATTGAAGTGTGTAACGAACTATTATATTGTTGAAGTTACATCCTGCAAAGTTGACGAAGGGATAAAATGAATTCTAGTACACAGAGAAAAATGTTTTCTTAATTTAAGAATGTGCAGATCACTTGAATTAAGAAAGAAAAGTCACTTAAATTAAGTGAGGAAAGTCACTTGATTTAAGTGAGTTTTACTTTCTTAAATTAAGAAAGAAAAAGTCATTTGATTTAAGTGAAAAAAATTACTTAATTTAAGTGACAAAAGTCACTTGATTTAAGTGAGAAAAGTCACTTAATTTAAGTGACTTTCACTTTCTTAAATTAAGAAAGAAATAGTTACTTGATTCAAGTGAGAAAAGTCACTTAATTTAAGTGAGTTTTATTTTCTTAAATTAAGCAACAAAAAGTCACTGGATTCAAGTGAGAAAAGTCACTCGATCCAAGTGACAAAACTCACTTGATTCAAGTAAGTTTTACTTTCTTAAGTTAAGAAAAAAAAAGTCACTTGATTTAAGTAAGTTTTACTTTCTTAAATTAAGAAAGAAAAAGTCATTTGATTTAAGTGAAAAAAATTACTTAATTTAAGTGACAAAAGTCACTTGATTTAAGTGAGAAAAGTCACTTAATTTAAGTGACTTTCACTTTCTTAAATTAAGAAAGAAATAGTTACTTGATTTAAGTGATTTTTACTTTCTTGAATTAAGAAAGAAAAAGTCTCTCGATTTAAGTGAAAAAAGTCACTTAAATTAAGTGAGTTTCACTTTCTTAAATCAAGAAAGAAAAAGTCACTTGATTTAAGTGAGAAAAGTCACTTAATTTAAGTGACCTGCCATTCTTAAATTAAGTGACTGCACATTCTTAAATTAAGAAAACATTTTTCTCTGTGTAGTTAGCGACATTTTCTTCATGCTAAATGAAGTTGTCTGGCGAGTTACGTTGCTGAAAGCTCGGTACATGCACTTAAGCAGTGCAGAGTGGTTGCGGCAACGTCACAGCCGAAATATCACCGGAGAATCCCTCATCATCCCATCAAAGTCGTTAGACTGCTTATGATGAGCAGTCTCGGGTTAAATGTAGGATAAATAGAGTAGGTTATTGTTGCTCGCTCTTGAATTAGTAGTATCGTTGACGCTTTCTCGCAAATATATTATAGCGTTGTTGCCTACTTGCTTCAATTTTGTGTGTTTTTTCGGCCTTTCCTGTTACGTGACCCGGTGAACGTGCCACAAAATTTCCTTCTCAATAATAAAAAAATTTTGTTTGTTTTCTTTCTAATTTAGGTATGGATATTGGAGAGTGTGATGAGAGCAAACACTTCACAGCATACATCGATTGTTGAGCGAATGAAAACTGGCTCCATCAAAGCCGTTCAAAATTCAATCAGCTGTTCGTATCAAGAGGCATCATTTACAATCATGAAGATTCCAGTCCGATCACTTCTTTCAGGAAAAATCGTCGTCTAAAAGAGATAGTACACACACACACATGCATTCATACACACATCCACCTGGAATTATTATAAAAACCTCCAAAATATGCAGAGTGCTTCTAAACAGCATGTCATCCTTGTAGCCACTCATAACTTGAGACTCAAGGAATTCAGGAAAAAACATGACAAAATTTCCAGATCAATACATATTGAAAGATTGATTACACAGAGAAAAATGCTTCGTTAATTTAAGAATGTGCAGGTCACTTAAATTAAGAAAGAAAAGTCACTTAATTTAAGCGACTTTTACTTTCTTAAATTAAGAAAGAAAAAGTTACTTGATTCAAGTGTGAAAAGTCACTTGACTTAAGTGAGAAAAGTTACTTAATTTAAGTGAGTTTTACTTTCTTAAATTCAGAAAGAAAAAGTCACTTGATTCAAGTGAGAAAAGTCACTTAATTTAAATGAGAAAAGTCACTTAATTTAAGTGAGAAAAGTCACTTAATTTAAGTGACCTGCCATTCTTAAATTAAGTGACTGCACATTGTTAAATTAAGAAAAAAATTTTCTCTGTGTATTTAGATGAATACTGGAAATGGACGAAATAAATAAGTTTCTAACACAGTGGATAACTTTAATACTCCAGACTTTATTTTCAAACCCACGAGAATGGACCGTCGGTGCATCAGTGAACTCTCCACGAGAGACTAACGATTCGTCACCAAGACCCGAATGTATTGGTACTTAAAGAACAAAGAACCCTCAGTTCTTCCTATAAAATCATTGTTTATGTTTATGTTAGCCTCTCCGACTCTCGCCACGTCGACTCATTTTTGAACTCTTGATCATTATTCAAATAAATCATAATTCTTAGTAACGAAATTAAGTAATATTTCATTAATAAACAATTAACAAGCAGTCTAACCCCTCCCTACAGAAGTTTCAGAGTCACTGCAATAATTCCTTATCGGAAACTTGAATATTCTATTCAATTTTTTCTCATAAACGTCAAATCACTATAACAATAGCTTTTTCAATTCGTGAAAATGTTTCCGTCACCAATCCCACATTTGTCTGAATGAATGAACAAACGATGACTTTCGTAAATTTTAAAGAGCTGCCCTTTTTATGCTTTTGGCTGATTGAATTTTTATTGAGTTGATGTAATGTGATATTTCCACATGACCAATACCTCCGACCCATTATTCAGGCAAGCATGAAATTTTGATCGATATTCATGATGTCTGAGGGAGACAGATTGATTGATTTCACGTAATTAGAGGTGATATAGAATTACGAGTGATATTTGATTGCATTCAGTATGATGTTCACGTACTATGGAAACAACTCATTATCTTTAATTTCATCTTATCGATCCTGATTTAGAAAAATCATTCGGCAGTAACAGTAGTAATTTCTTTCAAAAAATATGCGAAAAACTGAAGGTAAAATTGTGATAATGTTTCTCTATAATGAAATGATAATTCATTCGTCGTTCAATTTGTCAATGTGAAGATTGAATGAATTTTCCAGTAATGGTTTACAGTATTTCAGCGATAACAGATCAATTGTTTCTCAAATATCGATGATTTTTGAGTTGTTGGATTCCCGGTTGAATTTATTAAAAACAACTATTTCTCGAAATCTAACTTTATTATTACAAACTTTAAAATCTCAAGTTGAACTTTCAGATACTTCTTACAAAGTCAGTTAAAAAATAGATGTTCTTCAAATTTTAACATGGATAGTAGCAGTATCTCTGCTAAAGTCTGACTGAGGTGTTTGAGGTATTTCGGGGTTTATATATTATAATAAGAGGGTTGAAAAGGCTAGGTGTAAGGTAAAGAGGGGGTAGGACCCACTATGTAGTTGGGGAGCTGAGGGTAATTAGTGGGAAAAATCCGGGGAAATAGCAATTGCTTGTGCCAGGAATTTGGGACCAACGGTGCAATAAAACGATTAGTGAAGAAATTCGTGTTCTAGGGATTATAGTAATAAAACGATATAAAGAAGAAAAAAGGGACTAACGGGACTGAGCATTTGGTGTTCAAGTGACGTGACTTGGGGAAAAGTAAAGGTAATCGGGGAAAAACCCAATAGAAAGGAGTAGGTATACAACAGAGTATTACTATCAGTCAATCACCAATTTGGCACGAGAAATAAAAAATCATAATTTAAAAACGGAGACCAGAATAAAATGGACCAAGGGGGGGGGGGGGGATCAAACCAGAAATTCCTTTAGGATTGAAAAATTTTACAAAAATTTGCGAAAAAATTATTCAACAATGTAAAAATGTAACAGTTGGGAGAGAGTGGGACAAAATGGATTTTCAAAGCAATATGATTCCGGAAGTTTATTTGAAATTAAGCACTTCCTGAAAGAATCTGCAAAAATTTGAGATGCTCCAATATGTGGACATTGTTAGTGAATTTATTCATTTTTTTTTCGTAATCGCATTGCCTTCTAAAAAAATGCTGAATCATTTTAAATGTCAAGCCCGTTTTGCCCCAGTTCTGCTCATTCTATGAATCACTTTTCGGACCGTCGAAATCTCTCACTCGGAAGAGAAATCCCTAGTTATTCTCCACCACAGAGACATTCTGCCTCTCCCTAATTATTCGGTCACGTTCATAGAAATAATAGCTCGAGATGATAACAGTATGTACAGATATTTTGGAATGCAAATATCCGATATTATTCACTTTGAGTAAATACAATTCCAGGAATTCATTTAATTATCAAGTTTTATTTTCTACCGTCGCGGTTCTCCTGTAATTCGGCTGAGAGAGAATTTAGTGCGTCTGGTTGTGGTGCTCAGATTTCGCTGAAGGAATTCCGGGGTAGAAAAGCTACGGATATAATATACCACGCTCGTTCTGTTCTGCAGAGTTTTTCCTTTTTTTTTTTTCGTCATTTCTCTCTCTTTTTAGTTTCGCAGCCCCCCCTCCCTCTTTTTCCTTCCTTCCGCCGGAGCGTTTTAAATAGCACAGACTGGTATAAACATTCGCGCCATATTAACGGCCCGTGAGAACAGCCCCGCGGGTTGGCTTAATGGCGCCCGTAGGAAGTGTGCAGTTACCAAGTCGCTAGACCTCTGCTTTTTGCATCCGCACTTTATTCCAATAACTCACAACCGGATACTGGATTATACTTAGATGCTTGTATCAAATGTAAGAGGAAAATATTTTCATGAATTTGTATTTTTTTTCTACTCTAATTTCAGTTTTTAAATGAAAAAAAAAAAAAAATTTCAGTTTTCGGTGAAACTTTCTTGCAGCATTATATTTCTGGGTTTTCTTAGTTCAATCAAAATTTAATGAGGCGAAGAATGTTATTTATTCAGTGGGAGCAGGGTTCTTATTTACTGGGTACAAAACTAACAATGCCATGAATGTTTTTTCTTTTTTTTTTTTTCGTAATTGTGCCATTTTAATGTAGCAAAAGTTAGAGATGGGTTGTGTCTTTTTAATTTTTATGATATAGTATGGAAGGGAAGTAGTAGGGAAGGGTAAGGCGAAAGGGGCCTCCGTGATGATATGGACCATGGGGCAAAATGGAGCCTTTTTTTTTTATAATTTTTTCTTAATTGAGTGAAAATTGAGTCAGATAGAGTACATTCACATTTTTGTATTCAGAACTGTACTTGAACTAATATTATTTTTTAAGACAATGAGAACACTTAGTTTTGCAATTCACCTCCATGGAGCCCTCGACCCAGCACTAGACAAATCTTATCCTGATCGTCAAATTCTATTTGGGTTAAGGTGGGTCATCAGTTCTTCTGGAAGGCTCAGAGTAAAGGCGAACTCCAAAGGAGGCGACACTCCATTGCAACTTCAAAAAAAAATTACCAAAAAATCTTTGAAAAATTCGACATCAAATACCTCGGATTGATTTCGTCCGGCATTTTATGCATATTGAATCAGGGCGGAGTCGAATTTATTATTGATACTCAACAAGCAAACGACATTATTTGATGCCAATCAGTGGAAGAGACTTTGGCAAGCGAGCAAAGCATATTTATGAGGTTGGTATTGCTTTTGTCGGTGAAATCAAAGCATTATCGACAGTCTATCAATAAAACTCGTGATGTTTGCCTGTGTGATAGATTATTTGATGGAATTCACTAAGAATAATCAATTGCGTTATTAGTATTGTATATTTGCGGGAATCATGCCGAGAGCAATAGAGTGAGCATTGTTTAACATGAGTAAAATTTTCAAGAAATTAATGGAGACTGAATATTGGAAACACTAGTTACACAGAGGAAAATGTTGTCTTAATTTAAGAACGTGCAGACACTTGAATTAAGAAGGAGAAAGTCACTTAATTCAAGATAGAAAAGTCACTTAATTGAAGTAATTTTTTCACTTGAATCAAGTGATTTTTTCTTTCTTAATTTAAGAAAGTGAAAGTCACTTAAATTAAGCGATTTTTCTCCTTGAAATCAAGTGACTTTCTCTTTCTTAATTTAAGTGACTTGCACGTTCTTAAATTAAGTGACTGCACATTCTTACACAGAGAAAAATGTTTTCTTAATTTAAGAATGTGCACTTAATTTAAGTGACCTGCCATTCTTCAATTAAGTGACTTTTCTCACTTAAATCAAGTGACGTTTTCTTTTTTAATTCAAGAAAGTAAAACTCACTTAAATCAAGTGAATTTTCTCACGTAAATCAAGGGACTTCTCTTTCTTAATTTAAGTGACTTGCACATTCTTAAATTAAGTGACTGCACATTCTTGAATTAAGAAAACTTTTTTCTCTGTGTAAATTAAGAAAACATTTCTCTCTGTGTATAAATGCGTTATTGAGAGGTGTGAGTTGAGAAGTGTTTTATCCGTTTGACGTTTTTATTGCGTTAGAAAAATGTTATGATAATTCAAGAATGTACAGGTCACTTAAATTAAGAAAGAAAAGTCACTTGATTGAAGTGAAAAAACTCACTTGATTTGAGTGAGTTTTACTTTCTTAAATTAAGAAAGAAAAATTCACTTGATTTAAGGGAGAAAAGTCACTTAATTTAAGTGATTTCTATTTTCTTAAATTAAGAAAGAAAAAGTTACTTCATTTAAGTGAGAAAAGTCACTTAATTTAAGTGATTGCACATTCTTAAATTAAAAAAACATTTTTCTCTTTATAGATGCAGATTCTATGGGTTTTAATTGTAGACCAAAAACTACTGATCCTCCGTAAGGAATTATAGAAATATATTTTTCAAAATCCGTGAATGACTTGGAAGATTTTGAAATTCAACGCCATCTTTTGGTAAGATTACATGAATATCATAGATTATCATGTTTTTTTATATAAATTGAGGGAATAATTCTGAACAGCAAAATGAATACAGTAGTACTTATCAATTTTGAAGCTAACTCAGAAGCCAGGATGGAATATTCTGAACTCCATTGTCTCTCACAGTAATTTTCCCTCAGTGCAATCCAACTATTCAAAATCAATATATTATATATAATAAAGAAAAAATATTTTTTTTTTTTTTATAATTTTTAGTAATAGTTCTCAGGAAAAAAAAAAGAGTGATACTGATTTTTACCGAATTGAATTATTTTGGATTATCTCATTTTCATCAAAAAGCGAATCCGAGAGGAACCCATTTAATCAAAATTTAAGAGACCTATACACTGAAAAGCTGATCGTATTGGCCGTTGGTTAATTATGAGTGGAATCCCAACATTATTTTAATCGAAAATTTTAATCGAACTCCATTGAGTCCACAGAGAACCTATACACACACATGTCCGTTCACATGACATTGGTGGCTTCTGTACAATTAAACCATATGAAAACAGGTTTGTTACATTAAATTAACTCCTGTATTTTGCCAAAGTCATTTGGGCTCATATGCTATTTCACCTTTTTTTGTCAACAATTTTTTTTCTTTTTTTCATCCTTTTATTTCCATTTGTTTGCAGTGCTATATACATAAAAAAAAAAAAGAAAAATCAATAAAAAAGTTGATACTGCACGGCATGGAATACGAGAGGTGCTTGTATGATGGAAAATTGTTACGCTGAGAGCCGCCTCAGCGATGGCCAAGTGGATGACATTATTTTTTATGTGTGCACCATATTGGGTGTTGTTTTCCATATCGACGCCAGAAAAACAGGTGTCCTCAGGTCGATGTCTTCATAATTTTTTTCCTCATTTTTTCTCCTTTCTCTCTCTCTCTCTCTCTCTATTTTAAACAAAAAAAAGTGGTTCATATTCACCGGCTCATATAATAACACGGGGGGCTTCGTAGAATCGATCGCATACTTCACGTACATAATTTCATTAAACTTTCAACGTCTGTTCCACATTGCTGGAAACAATTTTCAACTAGTGTATGTATCATTGACTCGTTGTATAGGGGTAAATAACAAAAGTTTTTGAAACTTTATTATTTCGTGACATTTGTCTTTACATTGTTTTGGAGTTAGTGCAGGTGTGAGAAAATTTTACATAAAAATAACTCGGAATATGAGTACTGTAAATACAAAATTATTCAAAAGTTTATGGGCGAAAAAAAAGTCAATTTTTTTTTATTAATGGATACCTGGATAGAATCATTTAGGAATTATTCACAGTCAAGAAATTTAGGAAAAAATCTGAAAAAATTTGACGAGATGCTGCAAGATGTCTATACTGATGGATATTCTTTTGGGATTGTTTTGTTAAGCCCTTCAATTTGGAAAAAATGTCCTTTTATCGGATATCATCATATATAGGTCGAAATCCTGTAACACCTCAATTTCACTGGTTGACGAGTGGCTTGGGATAAATGATTGAAATCTGAAAGATACACAGAGAAAAATGTTTTCTTAATTTAAGAATGTGCAGTCACTTAATTTAAGAACGGCAGGTCACTTAAATTAAGTGACTTTTCTCACTTAAATTAAGTGACTTTTCTCACTTAAATCAAGTAACTTTTTCTTTCTTAATTCAAGAAAGTAAAAGTCACTTAAATTAAGTGACTTTTCTCACTTAAATTAAGTGACTTTTCTCACTTAAGTCAAGTGATTTTTCTCACTTAAATCAAGTGACTTTTTCTTTCTTAATTTAAGAAAGTAAAAGTCACTTAAATTAAGTGAGTTTTCTCACTTAAATCAAGTGATTTTTTCTTCCTTAATTTAAGAAAATAAAACTCACCTAAATCTATTGAGTTTTCTCACTTAAATCAAGTGACTTTTCTCACTTAAATCAAGTAACTTTTTCTTTCTTAATTCAAGAAAGTAAAAGTCACTTAAATTAAGTGACTTTTCTCACTTAAATTAAGTGACTTTTCTCACTTAAATTAAGTGACTTTTCTCACTTAAGTCAAGTGATTTTTCTCACTTAAATCAAGTGACTTTTTCTTTCTTAATTTAAGAAAGTAAAAGTCACTTAAATTAAGTGAGTTTTCTCACTTAAATCAAGTGATTTTTTCTTTCTTAATTTAAGAAAATAAAACTCACCTAAATCTATTGAGTTTTCTCACTTAAATCAAGTGACTTTTCTCACTTAAATCAAGTAACTTTTTCTTTCTTAATTCAAGAAAGTAAAAGTCACTTAAATTAAGTGACTTTTCTCACTTAAATTAAGTGACTTTTCTCACTTAAGTCAAGTGACTTTTCTCACTTAAATCAAGTGACTTTTTCTTTCTTAATTTAAGAAAGTAAAAGTGACTTAAAATAAGTGAGTTTTCTCACTTAAATCAAGTGATTTTGTCTTTCTTAATTTAAGAAAATAAAACTCACCTAAATCAAGTGACTTTTCTCACTTAAATCAATTAACTTTTTCTTTCTTAATTCAAGAAAGTAAAAGTCACTTAAATTAAGTGACTTTTTTCACTTAAATCGAGAGACTTTTTCTTTCTCAATTCAAGGAAGTAAAAATCACTTAAATTAAGTGACTTTACTTTCTTAATTTAAGTGACCTGCACATTCTTAAATTAAGAAAACATTTTTCTCTGTGTAGCTTCAGTCAGTTACGTGTAAGTTACCGGTAAAATGACGGTAAACTTACCGGTCAGTTTTTAGTATCACATCACTAGTCATAATCGAGTAGGTACAAAAAATGAAAAAAATTTCATTTGTATAATTTTTCTTTTGTTTTACTTCCAGGAAGGTTCAGCTTGTCCTTGAATTAGTTTTAAAAGAACATTATGAGAACGGCAAGGAGAAAAAAAAACGTGGCAATGGGTCAACACGCCCTAGATTGAGTTCGACCCAAAAGGCATTTCCTAATTAACAACCCAGAGCATCCAAAGGCGATGGGTTGATGCTACAGGGGTTGGGCCCTGGACTCGGTCCGTTGCCCAGGCGTGCTGTGCACTTTTGCAAATTGCTCCTCTCACTGTCTTTCAACTCTTTCATTTTATTTTTAAATATTTTTTTTTTCATCTTGAGAAAAACGAGCTCACGCCCGAGCTTCATAAATTCACCTGGCCATTGCCTAGAGTATTTTAAAATTAAAAACTCCAATTAAAAAAGCCAGTGATTATCATAAAAAATGAAACACAAACTTTATCGATTTATCAACTATTTTTTTTTTATTTTTTATTTCTTCATAGAGAAATAATCCTCTTCCTTCGCCGGCAAGAAAGCACCATTTTATGGAATTTATGAGGAAAAGAGGCTTTGAAAAATATCCTCAGTAAATACGAAAACCATCCTTTGATATCCTCATGGATGAATCGTTTGATGTGTGCATCACGCCTCGGTTTATTCCATCACCCATCTTCCTCTTACATTCACGTCTTTGTTCCAGAAGAACAGAGTTCTCCAAAGCAATGGTACACACGCAGGTGTGGTGACAATGCACTAAACCAGACGGTATTCACCGGTGTCTGGTTTGTGTGCGACGTGCCACAGAGAGTAAGACCGGATGTGCGGGGGTGGACGCTACGAATATGAAAAGAACGAAAGTTCCCCCCCCCCCTTTTCTCCTTCCATCGAAATGAGAACCAAAGAAGGAAGAGGTAAAAAAAAAAGGGAAAAACATTTACCAAAAGTCTCTGAGACTTTGGCCATTGGTTGAGACCTCTAGTTTTCTGAAAAGAGCAAGAAAAAAAGAAGAGACAGAGAGAAGAATGAGAGAAGCGAGAGAAAAGAACGGCTCTTGTGGTTTTAGTTTGTGAAATACGCCCGTGTTTTGCACTTGATGGATGAAGAAGGTTGAGAATAGAAAGAAGAGAGAGAGAGAGATAAAATGAATTTAATAGGAGTATGAGAACGATTTGTGCTTTGCTTTATTGCATTCTCATCCCGAGCTCTATGATTCTTTCACTCGTCTCTTTCGTTTCGGCAGGGGTGGGAGGGGGTGGGAAGAGAGAATAGTAGAGATGAAGGAAAAAAAAATTGCTAAGCCCTCGATGAGGTGCCTCCTTACTCAAACTCCATGCAAGAGTGCAATTGAGCTCAGTCCTTCGTTATAATTTTTTCTTTTTTTAATACTTTTTCGTTCAATTTTTTTCTACTTTTTCTTTTTTATCTTCTATTTCTTCATCCTTTGTCTCTTGGGTCACTGCGAATTTCTTTTCTTGCTTTTATCTCGTTTACTCCTTCAGTTGTTTTCTTTTTCCATTCCTTCTCTCTTCTTTTTTTTGCCTTTGCACAATTTTTTTTCCTTTTTCCTTTCACATTTTCCTTTATCTCAGGATACTTTCATCTTTATAATGTACTCCATCGTTTTCTTCACAGAGAAATTTATACTCAGATGAAGGAGGGAAAGAGGCTGAGGCCCGAAAAAGAGGGTAAGAAAGGAGGAAAGATGAAGAGACTTAGCTAGGTGATGAATCGACCGGTCGATAGTCAAAGGAATGATATTAAAACTTGTCAGTACTGTTTATATGTGGTGACTTTGAAGAGCAAGGCGAGTCTAGACGTCTAGCCTACAGAAAAGTATTTTGTGTTTTTCTGCATTTTTGCTTTTTCTTTTATTTTATGTTTTTTTTTTACTTTATTTTTAGATACAACAGTGAATGTCTGGAGTTTTCCGATGAAATCGATATCTTTGCTTTCAACATGAGAGAAAATAAATAAAATGTTGGTACATCTTCATACAAATACATTGTACAATAGAAAAATTGAGGAGAAAAAAAATTTAATCTTTGAATTTAATGGAAATCGATTATTTATTTTAGGTTTTTGGTCAATGCTAGGAGATGATTTCCCAGAATTCAACGATAATAATGGGAATATCTACCAAATTTTGAGAGGAAAAGCTCAATGGAAGAGACGGAAACGAAACGAACAGGATTTCTTTTTTAAATCAACATCTTTACGAAAAAATTAGGAAGAAGTTCCAACATGTTTATATTATTAGGGATTTTATTTAATCTTTTTGATGAAGGCCTTCACTCAAAAAAATTTGATTTATTTAGCCCTGGTTCTCCCTATGGTTTTAATTACTGAACCATTCTTTCCAGATGCTTGCATTCAATTACGAATTTTTTAATCAGATCATGTTCCATCTGGCGCCATCATCAATGCTTCAAAAATTTGCACACTGAGGAAAAAAATTGAGTTCAGTCAATTAATTTATTTGCCAAGAAGTAAATCCTTCTAATTTATCTAAAAAAAAGATGCTAATATTACTGTTATTACTCGCCACCAGTAAACCTTAGTTCAAACAAGAAATTCCCTTCTCAGAACAGACATATTCAGTATAGAAGTACTGCTACCTCATAATTTGCTCATAATTTTTCTACAACACTTGCCAGATGTCCAGAGCTCCTAGAAATTATGATTTGATGTTTCATTGAACTTGAAAAATCCAAATTACATTTTAAATTCTACAGATTCATATTAAATCAGTTTTATTCTAATATATTTGAGATTTTTCAGAATTTCCGGAATTTTTTGGAATTTTTCTAAAATTTTCAGGGAACTTTTATGAAACTTTTATAAAATTTTTCTGAAATTTTTTCTGATTATTTCTCAAATTAAACTCCGGCAATCTTTCTTTGCCCATATACATTTCAAAAATCAGTTTTATTCTAATATATTTGAGATTTTTCAGAATTTTTTGGATAAGGTAGTGGAAAAAATGCAGATTTTGGTATGCAGCCTCACCATTTGCATATTTTTGTCATGTGAGAAAGGAATAGAATGATTCTTTCATCTTCCTTTGAGCAAGAAAAGGATAAAAGATATGAACGTATAGAGGTTCGTGCTGCACAACGCTCAACATAAAGAAATGAAAAGTATTCAACTAAACAGGGTTATGTATTTTATGCGAGGATAATCTTCTGGGACTGTTCAAAATTTTGTTGAAGAATGGTGATTCCAAGTTTTACCATTTCAAATATTCAAATTCCTTTTCATCACCCAAAATATCGAAAACATCATTTTCTAATGTTTTCCTTCATGAATTTCCATTTAAATTTATCTTTAAACTTTCAGAATACTTATTAAATGATACATATAACACACAAGTTCATAAATACTGATAACACTATTTTTTATGTAAAGAGAATAAAATAAAAATTCAACAGCAAAAGCTTGAAGATTTTCACTCAATTCTATCTCTCCATCTCCTTTTTTTTCCACTCTCCTTGCTCTATCGAAGTAAGACTCTACATTTATGTGGTGCGCCTATGAAAGAACGAGAGAGGACCTTTGATCTTTCTGAAACAAAAATTGAATTCAACCGGAGATTGGCCTTTAGAGGCAGTCAACCGTTTATACTTTCTTAGGCACTGGTTCCATTCCAATATTCACTAAACTATGGAGAAACTATTTTCCTTTATAAATATAGAAAAGTATAGAGGGTGCCTTCTTTTTTTGTGTTATTGTTTCATACTTCGTGCATCACAGAATCGAAATCTATTTCTTAATTAAACGAGAAATTCAATTTCCTTGGTAGAGCGAATATCTCTTTGAGGGTCGAATGTTTTTCGTATTTTCAAGAACTTTCGTATTCTTTTCCTCAATCAGTGGAGAGAGAGAGAAAAAAGAATAGAAAAAAAAAGAACATCTATAAGTCTTCGTTTACTGTACTATCCCTCGAGTTACTCTCGCCTCACTACACTCGATCAATCTCCTTTTAACCCATCTACGTTTATACTCAATTCATGGATAAACTCATACAAGCGATAAAACACTTGGGATTTTTCAGCGATTTTTCTTTATCGTGTTTTAAAGAGTTGCATTTTAAAAATCTAGTTTTTGGAATACTGGGTCACATATGCATGTGAATAACATCAGTTTGACAAATGTAAAGTATTGAGAGTTACTGTACGTGACTGAAACACAAATTCTTAGAAAATATATTAAATTCTTTGGGAAATTGAGAATAATAATATTTTACATTATTGATGATTCTGAATTTTTGATTATCGTTCGATTCCATAACGATGCAATTATTAAATCACTGTGAATGAAATTAGTTATTATTATTATTATTATTACACTTATATAATCGCTGTTAACTTTTTGTTTCTGATTCTCAATTTAACATGCCTTCTAGTTGTATCTCATCAAAAATAGAATATAGAAATGTTTCTTATGTTCATCGGAGTGCTAAATGAAAAAAAAAATCGATTTGAAGTTTGTCCGGAGACATTCCCTTTTATTAAAGATTTTTCTCCGACCATTCTTTAAGTTATTAATTGGTAAATTATCGGCCATCATGGTCACTCCCAGAAATTTACAAATTTTTAATTAACTTTTACTCATCAAACGCACCAACGTTTTGCCCACTCTGAGTGGACTTCATCAGGGTGCTTAATATATTTATTAATTTCTCATTTGATTTTTGAACTTCTAATCATTAAATTCGTCTCAACAAAACTACATCAGTCTTTCAATCATAATATGTCAAGTACCAAAAAAAAAAAAAAAAAAAAATTTGTAAATTTCTTGGGAGTGACCATGATGGCCCATAATTTACCAATTAATGACATTCCCTTTTCTTTAGAAAACGTAATAAATTATGGTAACTGAATGTTGTTTTAAATTTGGGGGTTCATTAAAAAACCATGTTAGCCTTTGATTGAGATCTTAAGTATGAGTTTCTTCGGAAAATGCTAAGTTGTGAAAAATACAAGTTGAGAAAAATATTATGTTTTATGTTATGTTGTATCAGGTCGGACGTGTGAATAGAAAATGTTGAGATTTTTTTCTGTTGCATTACGTCTAGAGGAACTGCATATACTAAATTTTATAAAAATTTCAAAAATTCTGAAAAAATCTCAAATATTTTAATGAAACTGGTTTTTTCTAAATTAGTTCAAGAAATAATGAGAAAAACTTACACCAATTTTGTTGTATTTGGTGAGAAAAATTGGAGTACTTCAGAAGAAGTAAATTCAATTTGATCTTCTTGATCGCACTCATTTTGTTGGCCATTCTCAATATCAACCATATTAGATGAAGCTGGAGATATTGAATCGAGAGGGATTTCAGAATTATCAGCCATTTCAGTACACACTATCAGTCAGAATATTGAATGAAAATGCCATTTTTATCTGCTTATTTCACAGTATAGAATAAAAAAAAGTAAGTCAAATTTCGAATTATAAATTCAGAAACAGAAGGTATAACCGTATGAGATCGATCGTGTGTTGTAGTGCCCAGTAATCGCAACTAAGAAAAAGTTACAATTTTAGCAACTCTCAATGGGCAAGACACTTATTTTGTTTAAAGTGAAATCCACCTAATTGTCAAAAAAAAGAAATTTATTGGTCTTGTGAAAGTCCTTACCATAATTAACTCAGTATATACTGTATGTTTTTTGTATTTGAATATAAATAGTTATATTTTTCAATGTTTTTCCTTTGTGAATGAAAATCATTCAATAAAATCACAAAATTTATGATTTGATGAATTTCGTGTTAGGTTCCTTTATTTTTGATGGAAATGGATAACAATGACGTAATGGAAATAAAGCCTTTACTCTCGATACAATGAGAAAGCTTCTCATGCACTTGGAAAAAGCTCTGGTAGAATGGACTCATGTTTACATAAGAAAAGGTCCTCAATACCAAGTGGTGTGGACTTGCAGCTTTTCCACGTTCCAACATATTTTCTCGGGTGGTCTTTTGTACAGTGAAGCTTCGTGTTACGTGTGTTACCACTTGAAGGACTTGCTCCTCAAATGGCCGGGAGTGTAGAGTACATCATCAGAAAATTCCTAGTAAGTCTGAGGCATGTGTTGTGCTGTTCATAATACGTTATTTTCAGAGAGAAAAATATTCTCTCGTGGTAGTCAACTTTTTAGTTCTTTTTATTATTAACTTTTTATCCATGTAATATTTCACGCATATGCTGCACATCTCTCCGGAATAATAAAGATTCTAGTGGAGTTTGTGGAATGCAGAAATAATGTGGATAAAAAAAGTCACTATCCTTTTTTTTTCTACTCCTAACGAAGTCAAACTATCTGATAACAATGAAAATCCTTGAACTCTGAATTGTAGACGGGACAGTAAAGGAACAAATTCTAAATAACTTTGTTAGCTTCTTGAAAAGATCATGGGTTCAATGAATAATATTCTTTTCGATATGAATATTTTGGACGGAGAAAAATCGAGTTTGGACAATACAGAATTTTTCATGACAATTGCCGCCAATAAACTGATAGTATATTACGATATGAGTGCAAAATAGTATATGACATGCCTAGGGCAGTAATGTAAGAAATGTTCCGGAGCACATGTAATTGTTGACCGAGGTGAAGCCGAGGTATCTAGCTGGTCACGCTAAGTGGTCAAAGTCAACACGGCGTTCGACACGCTATAGATCAGAGGTCTAATATACAAATTAATCAAGAAGGGATTTCCGATGCACATGATC
Source organism: Aleiodes alternator (assembly GCA_963921955.1). NCBI lineage: Eukaryota > Metazoa > Arthropoda > Insecta > Hymenoptera > Braconidae > Aleiodes > Aleiodes alternator. Next base: position 10,276,515 of record OY998108.1, on the reverse strand, counting down.
TCATTGGTTTGGAGCATGATCCAAGGAAGAAGTTTCATAACATCAGAAGGGCAAACACTATCAAATAAAACCTTCATATTGAAAAACGGCCTTCAACAAGGCACAGTAACTTCTCCCATTTTATTCAACATTTTCAATAGCGATATTTTGTCTCTGGATGATCTCAATGTGGACGAAGATAAAATTGGGATCTCTTTCGCAGACGATTTTGTGGCAATTCTGACCAATAAAAGAGTCGGAAAGGTGAAGAATAATCTCGAAAAAGTATTTAGAGAAATAAAAACATATCGTTCCAAATGGAAACTCAAAATAATCGATGACAAATGCGAAACAATCCTCTTCAAACCAAAATTATCAACAGCCTCGAGAGAAATAAAAAAAAATTATAAAGATTTCAAAATTTATCCAGAACCCGATGCAATAAACAATATTCCCCACAAAAAAATTATAAAATATCTCGATATAAATATAGACGAATACTTGAAATTCACTTATCACTTGACAATACAATTAGAAATGAAATAATTGAATGTACAATGAAATTTGAAATAGTTCATTTTGACCTCAACTATTAAAAAAATAGTCATGGCAGTACGAAAAAATCCTCTCAGTGTATTATTTGAAACCTGTACTTCAATTGTCCCACTTTCGAGTGTTATCGCTGGATCTGAGTTTTTGCTTAATATTGAGTTTTTCATAACATTGGTATAGAGAAACATTGAATTGAGATAATTGTATTCAGTTTGAGATTTCAATTCCTGAGTTTAGTGGAAGTAATAACTTACGGTGATAATTTGCGAATGAGCAGATTGTAATTACAGTTTTGTCGGGAGCTTTCTGACAATTGTATTGGCAGAATATTGAATTTGAGAATAGTAGTCGGATATTTAAATAAAGCACGAGAAATGTGGCTCCTCCTTTCTATTAGATAAAATGTCAAAAGTGCCATTTCGTAACTTTCTCTTGAATGAAGTTTCATCAGAAAATATCTTCTATCATGGTTTCCCTTTCCCACTCCATCCCTGACATGAAAAATCATCACTGATTTTATGATCGACACTATCAGATTAGATAAGGCATCAAGGAGGAAGAGTGGATAGAACAAATCAGTAAAAGATCGAGTGACTTTCAAAAAGTCTTGCCACAAATCAAAATCCCTCTTACCTATCGGCTATTACCGTTGGCTATCAATTTCAATTACGATCGCACTGATGCCATATCATTGAAGTGTCAGATGCATCAGTATAATTATTCTGACAAGTGCAGCTGCAGAGTGACTTAGACTAACTTTTGCTCCCATGTTTTACTCAAAATTCTTTGTGATGTCTGCTTTTGAAATTTCGATGATATACTATAGTTTTGACATTTCATCTGCTCTTCAGGAAGAGAGTACTTCCTCTATGCAAAATTGAGACTTTAATGCCCTATGGGTAAGAGTGAACTTTACACAAGATGCAGGAGTTCATGGTTTTATGCATTATCTCGAGTTTGGGAAGTAACGAAGAGGGAAATCAAGAAAACTAAGATTCTTATTTCAGTGAAATCCCTTGTTTTCCAAAAGACAAGAGAATAATTCACGAGTGTAGTGGAATAACAGGTTAAGTCAATTTTTGTCGAAAATGAGATTGTATCGGAATTTGCCTTAAAATGTATGGACACATGTCTCACAAAAAGGATTTGGCTGAGTATGACCATACAAGGCCTCATTTTTGAACATGCATAACAGGTTAAGTTCACTTTTAGAAATTTTTCAAAAACAATTCAAGTTATGTCGACTTAACCTGGAAAAATAATTCACGAGTGTAGTGGAATAACAGGTTAAGTATATATGGTAAACCTATATGACTTAACCTGTTATTTCACTACACTCCTGAATTATGCATATAAAAGTTAAGTCAACATAACTTAAATTTCTTATAATTTCTGGGGGAGTTAAGTAGACATAACTCGAATCTCTTATAATTTTTAAGGGAGTTAAGTCGACATAACTTAAATTTCTTTCCATAAATTTCAAGTTAAGTCAAAATTATAGAAAAAAAAGACTGCCGATAACAATAGCTTTTGAATATCTTAATTGACTGCGGATTAATGACTTTCATCATAAATGTAGCGCAAAATGGTGCTCACAACATCATTTTACGGTTTTTCGGCTCTCCTGAAAAATTCACTTTTTCCGACTTAACCTGTTATTCCACTACACTCGTGAATTAAAGGATGATAATGATAATAATAATTTGAAGAAAAAAACCCTCATGACTCTTTGTGTGAGGGGGAATACTCGGCTATGACGTGGCTTTTCTATAGTGAGCACTCTTGAAGCTAAACTGATAAGTTCAATATTAGGGTTTGTATGCTCAGTCGAAAAATACCAAGGCCATTAGAGAGTTTACCTTAGGTAACGCTTTCTACTGCAGAGCCAAGTCCTTTACTGAGCTTTTCAGTCACCTATGTGTGTGTGTGCGTATGACGCAACATATCCGCGCTCACGACAGTAGCTATAAGTAAAATCTGAACTCAATTGCTCGAGTAGTTCTCCAGTGAAAAACATTTGTCAGAAAATTTCTGTTCTGTTAAAAGCTCGATAGCTGCTCGATTGATTGTGGATTTTTCAGATCCAAGATCCTCGTTGTTGAGAATCAATATAGACACTCAGCAAAAAAAATAAGGGAACAGTGAATTTTGTAAGTTTTTTTCGTGATTTTCAAATGACTGTAACTTCGCCAAAAATCATCGGCTCGGAATGTAAAGAATTGTTGGAGAGCTTGAAGTCTCTATTCTTGAAATATTAAAATGGAATTTTTTTTTGAGCATCCATTATAACGAGATAAAAGGGTTGAAAGCGGACGATTTTTTGTTCGTTTTTTCTAATTTTTTCCAATTGGTCAACGGAATTCGAAAAAAAATCGATTCAACCCTCATCAGGATCGTTGAGCAATTTGAAAAAACTAAAAAAAAACTAAAAAAAATTTGAATTGTTTTGAGATGTTATGGCGTAAATATCCATATCCATTATCGACAATGAAGCCAGTTTATACAAACAATATTAATTATCAAATTCTCTATTAATTATAAACTGACCCGACCTTACGATTAAACAAATAATGCCATTAAACAAATAAATTTATTAATAAATTAATTTTTATTAATAAATTTTTAAGAGAATCAAATTCCGGAAAAAATATGTAATGCGCAAGCAGGATTTGAACCCACGACCCTCAGATTACATGTCAGGTGCTCTACCGCATCTAAGGTGAATGAACTTGGACTGTTAACTCTAATCCATTATAAAATCACTCACTTTTGACCTTCGGATAATTTTTACCTCCAGACCACCTACATTCTAAAAATCATCTGGAAATCCCAAGGAAATTCACCATTTTCCAAACACTGATCGATTTTTCGAAAAACATCTTCATCTGGAGAGCAGCCGGACAATAAGTAATACGTATATTTCTACCGTTCAGAATGACTACCTTCACTTTCACCAAAGATGGAGGAATTCATTGGACGAATAAAGAGTACATGCTCCTTCAAGTAGGGCCATAAAAAGCCTAGTTTATACCATCTTAAGCGGTTTATTCTAAGAAATAATTCATACCTGTAAATTCTATAACACGAATCGTAAAATTCAAATTACCCTCATCAGGGTTACACTCATGCCTCTTAAGTAGATACATTTTTTTCTTCGGTCGCATGAAGAACGGGATGAAATTTGATTTGAGTCTATGTGGAATGCGTGTCTCAATATTTTTCGCCAATGGCTATTTGTCTCTCTGACATTCTTGTTCGAACATTGTCCAGCGACTGAACGAGATAGTGTAATTCTTGCTGAGACTTGGTTTTTAGAAAATTATGAAAAGTAAAAAAAAAGATCCTCACTGAAATTTTAGTAATTTGCTTGATTTTCGACATATTTTCAAGAATATTTCAGCAGAAAAAAATCAACTTGAACAATTTTTTTTTTCGCTACTAATCCATTGAAGACCATCTGAACCGACGAGTTAGACCGACAGCTCTGCAGATCGAAGGCGTCGATTTTGGGTTTTTAAGTTAGTATGGTCGTATTTTGATGTTTTTTTTATTCATAAAAAAATTCAATGGAAGTTTGTGGATTTTTTTTTTTTTTTTATTATTAATGTTTATTTATAAAAAAAAAAATTCATCAATTTTAGTTTTTTTTTTAAACTAAAGGTTTTCGTCCAAACTATCAGGGAAAAAAATCAGCTACGCCCTTTAGTTTGAAACCTTTAGTTAAAAAAAAATAAAATTGATCAATTTGATACCGAGTCATGATCATTGCTCCATGCGTTTCCGCGCGCTGCGCCTAACTTTCCAATTAAAAAATTAATATCTCCCAAATAACAAGTCGTAGAGACATGCAGTTTTTTTTTAATATGCGGGAATCCATTCTCTATATTTCGTCCACTGCATGTCTCGATATATTTCCAATAGTTGTCGCGATATTTCAATGGGAAGGGCAGTGTAAAGAGGCTATTTTTTAAATAAATAGCGAGCGCACTCTAATTTTAGATCACAAACTTCCATTGAATTTTTTTATGTATAAAAAATAAATCAAAATTCGACCATACTAACTTAAAAATCCAAAATCGACCCCTTCGATCTCCAGAACTGCCGTTCTAAGTACTGCTCGAATATTTTCCAAAAAATTGTTATTAGATAACTTGAATTTTCATTGAATATGTCAATTGCTGGACAATAACAGTCATTTCTCGAATTCCGCAAATCTCAAGTTCCCACTAGCATTCTTTATTAATTTATTTATTTATCAAGACCCAACAGCCGAAGCCACTGACAGCATCAAATTACATAAATTCACACATAATTCCAAGAGCTTCTAAAAGAAGACATTAACAATCAATTATTCATTATACATATCTTAAAGTAAGACAATTCGCATCTCATATTTTTTTGCAAAGGAAACCACTAGTGTACCACAGAGGGTATTTTTTTTTTTTTTTAAGACCATTGCTAGATACTGAAGAGTACGACGGTATCATTTTTTCCAATAACCCATAAACCTTATTATACAAGAACTTACACATTTCATTTACAGAGCTCATACCATACAACATAGACCAATCAATTTTTACAAGAGCATCATGAAGAGATGGAAGATTAACATTGCTGAAATTATAACGCTTAGAATTCGCAGAATTCGACATAAATTGCACCATGAAGCTTCCACCAAAAATACATTTCTACCAGTAAATTCAAGCATGAAAAAAGGGTATTTTGGAAATGATGAAAGCGACACGTCAATGTTCCTGGTCATAAAAAAAAACGTATAAAATTGTTTTTTTTTTAACTTTTAAATTATTTTTTCTTTTTTACAACTTTTTCCAACTGCACAATTTAAAAGCCAGCATTAAAGTGTAAAAACGAGGAGTATGGAGTGAGTGATACCGTTACATTCGTGGTTGAGGCAATTACCTGGACTGAAAGGGTGGTTGACGGACGAAGGTGGTACTCTAGGCACTGGTAAATATACGAGTTTAATTCGTCCGGTAGCTAGGCGTTATCGCTAGGTATTTGATTTCCCCAACGGCACAGAATGTGTGTGTGAGGGTTATATCCCCTCCCTCCCCCCTCCCCCTAGCTTGAAAAAGGCCCGAACGATTTCTATCTCTGCGGCCTTTTCTTTTTTCTCTCTTCACGGTTTTTCAGCTTCCCTTTTAAACCGAAAGCTCTCGAAATTTATCGCTTGAGATTTGCACGAGCCAATTATGCATAAATACTTTTTTTCTTTTTAGTAATGAAAAAAAAAGGAGAAACAGTGTGCAATTTAATTGAATGTTTCTGCTGTATAGTTCCGCATAGTGCTAGGAACGATTTGGCCGTTGTGAGAGACTATAAAAGGCAAATCTCTGTATTCATTTTGTTAGCTAGAAGTGACCCAGTTATGTTGAATGTCGACAACGAAAACGGTAATGCTGCTGCACTGCTTGCTACTACTTTCTCACTACCCCTCATGTACATTTTAATATACCTTCAAATTTTTCATTTTTCAGAATATTACAAAAATGCATTTCAACTGATTTTTTTTTTTCGATGCCTTTCCACCATTTCATTAACTGCCATTAAAAATATTTCAATTTACTCTCTGGAATTTTTGGGATTTGAAAATTCTTCATTATACACAGAGAAAAATGTTTTCTTAATTTAAGAATGTGCAGTCACTTAATTTAAGAATGTACAGGTCACTTAAATTAAGAAAGAAAAGTCACTTGATTTAAGTGAGAAAAGTCACTTAATTTAAGTGACTTTTACTTTCTTAAATTAAGAAAGGAAAAGTTACTTGATTTAAGTGAGAAAGGTCGCTTAATTTAAGTGAGTTTTACTTTCTTAAAGTAAGAAAGAAAAAGTCGCTTGATTTAAGTGACAAAAGTCACTTGATTTAAGTGACAAAAGTCACCTGATTTAAGTGATAAAGGTCACTTGATTTAAGTGACAAAAGTCACTTGATTTAAGTGAGAAAAGTCACTTGATTTAAGTGACAAAAGTCACTTGATTTAAGTGACAAAAGTCACTTAATTTAAGTGACTGCACATTCTGGAATTAAGAAAACATTGTTCTCTGTGTATCACTACCTGTTCCTATGTTTTGGAAACTGACAGATCTTGAACTTTTTATTTTATATGATATCTAATGTTCTTCAATGTTTTCGCCATTGTTCCTGCAGCCATTGATTTCCGCAAAATTGACATATTCTGAATTCCGACTATATCATAATTGATTACTTCACATTTTTGATGAAGGAGATTGAAGATATCCGGAAAGATAGAGGACACTGGAGCACAATGAACCTGCGCGACAAAATGATCCGGTATTTTTTTTCCAGAGCAAATACTTCTATAAAAAAATTCGGAAGAATTACTCGATAAGGTGTAGATTTGTTGGAGCCGTCTCAATTTTTTCAAATTTGTATCGTGTAGTCCTTTACTCCAATAAGAATTCTTGAATCTTTTTGCCCTAGAAGTTCATTATACTGCAGTCCCCCCTAATTCCTAAATTCAAATTATTTTGAACTTAGAATAATCAATGATTACAGAATATTGATCCCAAGGCAAACGAACCACGCTGAGTCTGGCCTAATCTGGCTCTCTTGATACACAGAAAAAAATGTTTTCTTGATTTAAGAATGTGCAGTCACTTAATTTAAGAATGGCAGGTCACTTAAATTAAGTGACATTTCTCACTTAAATCAAGTGAATTTTTCTTTCTTAATTTAATAAAGTAAAAGTCACTTAAATCAAGTGAGTTTTCTCACTTAAATCAAGTGACTTTTCTCACTTAAATCAAGTAACTTTTTCTTTCTTAATTTAAGAAAGTAAAAGTCACTTAAATTAAGTGACTTTTCTCACTTAAATCAAGTGAGTTTGCTCACTTAAATCAAGTGACTTTTCTTTCTTAATTTAAGTGACCTGCACATTCTTAAATTAAGTGACTGCACATTCTTAAATTAAGAAAACATTTTTCTCTGTGTAATCTGTTCGTTATTTAAAAAAATGAGGAAAAAAAATTATTGAAGTTTTTTCATTCACTGAAAGAAGAAATTCTAGTCGCTGAATTTTATTTGTGACTAGAATTAGTTTACAAAAGTCGTCGATTTTTTATTCTCGAAGGAATATTCCAATTGAAAGAACTAGGAAGGAGAGAGAGGTCTGGGGAAAACGGACTCATGGGACCAAATAAAACGATTTTTCGGAGTGAAAATTTTTGCAACAAAATCAAAAGGGAATGGAAAAAAGTTCCAACATGTCAATATCAGTAGAGAATTCTTTTCCAATTTTTTTACAGAGGCTTTTCCGTTAGAATAATATCTAATTATTTTTCACTGAAGGTCTCTTATTGTCCAAACGCTTCTTTTAGTATAATTTATTTTGAAAAATTCATTTCAATTCTCATCTCTCATCTGAATCATAACAATAAAGTGGAATGTTTCTACCGAATTTATGAAAAAAAATCATTTTGCATTGTTGAGGAATACTTTCAATGTGAATTCCAGGTGGGTAATTGAAATGGACGTTTATGTGCAAACCGCCAGTTATGATCCGAATGCATTATACGATCGGGAATGTCAAACTCGGTATCACCAATGACGTGTACACTATCGGGTCCCTGAGGCAATAACTACAAACAAGTGCAATCGAGTGAATTCCACTGCGCCAATGGAAATATCTATGATTTTTAGACATTCGACGATGATAAAATATTTACATTCTTATGGGATTGAAAAAAATGAAAGGAAAATAAGAAAAATTCAATGATATTTTTCATATTTCAGTTGGGAAATAATGAAGCGAAATGAATGAATTGTACTTTCAAATGAGTTTTTATAGAATATGTGGAAATTTGAAAATGAAATGATTTTCGTATCGTTGATATTATTATTCAAACTTATTATTCAGAAGTTAACAAAATAGAATCAGCTGCTTAACAAACATTCCTTTTTTCAAAATTCCATTAATATGAGGAAAAAATCGGATCAAATTTGTAATTTTCTTTCAAATTATTCGTAAAATTTCCATTCAGTTCTGATTTTTGTTACATATTTGAAGCAATTTATTTTATAAATAAAAAAAATTCCATACGAATTTGCTGCAAATTTACATTTTCGAGTGATTGAAAATTAAAATTTACATATTTAATTTTTCATTCGAATCTGAAAATCCAAATTCGTTCAATGATGGCCTGGGCTAAAACATTGGCGCGAATTATTCACCAATGTAGAAATGCTGGAGCATCTTCACAATTTATTTCAAATCCTTTTATGAATAAAATTCTCAATTTTTCCCGAATTTTGCGATTGAAAGTGCAGAATTCGATATCACAAAGTATCAGAATAGAAATACTATTCCAATCATTCCGCACTTGCTTTCAAATATGGTCGAAAGTATCATATAACTCCAAGAACTGTCCTCTATTCGAGCATACATCAAACGTGAGAAATAATCCACCAAATACCACTGAAGCATCAAAATGAATTGGACATTCCCTCCAAACGTATTTTCAACTAACGAATATGCATGGATGGAGCTGTACTGAATGCCTAACTTAAACATCAATCCCGGGATGAAAAAATTTGAGTCTTTCCGTGGTCCTGTCCCGGTCTCTGACAGAGTCCTTATTCGCACCATGGCGGGACTTTCTACACAGAGAAAAATGTTTTCTTAATTTAAGAATGTGCAGTCACTTAATTTAAGTGACATGCCATTCTTAAATTAAGTGACTTTTCTCACTTAAATCAAGTGAATTTTTCTTTCTTAATTTGAGAAAGTAAAACTCACTTAAATTAAGTGACTTCTCACTTGAATCAAGTGACTTTTTCTTTCTTAATTTAAGGAAGTAAAACTCACTCAAATTAAGTGACTTTTCTTTCTTAATTTAAGTGACCTGCACATTCTTAAATTAAGTGACTGCACATTCTTAAATTAAGAAAACATTTTTCTCTGTGTAAAGGCACCTTGCTGTCTCTCCCAACGGGACACGTGTCTCTCCTACAGGAACTCAGTCCCTGCTCAACGAACCAGAGTCCTTACTTGAGAGGCTCACAGTCTCTCAAATAAGGACTCCTCCAGTCTCTCTTCGAGAGCCATCAGTCTTTCGATTTTTCAAAAAAATATTTATTTTCATCCATATTTTTTTTTATTAAAAAATACATTAATCAATATTTTAGATGATAATAGATTGTTGAATGCGACTTAGTTTTTAATAAATCTTAATATAGATCGATTCCAGTTTTAATCAACATAACTGCATGTTTTCCATCCAATTTTTATAACTTTCTACACGCGATCTATAAAAACTATTGAAACGTAAAGAAATCTTAGATGATGTTATTTTGATGTTTTAGTGAAGTAGTCATTTCCAGCAATTGAATAGAAGAAAAAAAAACATCTATTCTTACTAGTCTAATTATTAGATAAACACACTTGTTCAATAATTTTCCGGAGTTCTAATGACTTTCCCAGTACCCATCTGTCGTACGAACATCATACAACTCAGTGCTTGGAGTTTCATTGGTATAATTCCACGGTTTGCAAAAATTATAAAAATTGAAGAATTTAAATTTATTAAGTTGAAATAAAAAAAATGATTCATTTCTCAGTTTCTCTCATGAGGACTTACGTCTTTGTAAATCTTTATAAATCTACTGAGAGCCCAGTAAAGATATAAGTCCTTGCGGGAGAGACACGCGAAGACAGAAGTCCGAAAAGTCCTTCTGGAAGTCTTTGAAGACCGTAAAAGACTCTCCAAAGCCTCAAAAATTTTATCCCAGGATGTCATGCTGTGGTCATCAAATGTGGGAAATTGCCATAAATACATATGATTCAAGTCTTTTTCTCGATACCATCACTCACATGTGGAGCTTTCCGTAAGTCTGACTCGAGCAACATATATATATGACATTAGATACTTTAAGTAGGAGGGACCAGAACAATATGTATCCTGGGGGCCAAATGCTCCAGGAACTTTTTTTTTAAAGTGGAAGGTGTTTGTGAAAAAAATTCAGATGCTGCTTCAACATGTCTACATTGTTAGACAATTTCTAAAAATTGTCTCAGGAAGGCTTTCACTCAAAAAAAAAACATTCCCCGTTCATTTTGCTTCACAGGTCCAATTTCGCCCGGTCTCCTCTATATTCACAATTTTTCACAAGCTCTTTGATTATGAAATTCGAATATCTCTAATACACATGTTTGAATAGACTTCCGCATGTATTTGTGGGTGTATTCATCATTGAATGATGTTCTCGATGGAACCGTCAAATTAGCCATGAATTTCTCTGTGATAAGCTATTAGTTCTTCATTCAATGAATTCAGAAAAAAAAGGAGAGAAGCTTTTTAAATCACTCAAACGAATTGAATGAATAAAAATATTTCAGGTTTTGCAGTGTTCTCACGAAATCTACAATTAATTAGCGCAATTGAGGGGTACATTTTATAAAATCTACGAATTTCAGTGCAAATTCTATTTTTGAATTCATCGAAAAATTCGAATGTCGAGGTATGCCATGGATTTATCTCAATTTTAATGGTCATGTTTTAGAATTCAATATTTGTATGCATACAATTAATTGAATCCCCTATTAAAAAAAATGCAACAGGACACAGAAAAAAATGCTTTCTTAATTTGAGAATGTGCAGTCACTTAATTTAAGAATATGCAGGTCACTTAAATTAAGAAAGAAAAGTCACTTGATTTAAGTGAGAAAAGTCACATAATTTGAGTGAGTTTTACTTTCTTAAACTAAGAAAGAAAAAGTCACTTGATTTAAGTGAGAAAAGTCACTTAATTTAAGTGAGTTTTACTTTTTTAAATTAAGAAAGAAAAAGTCACTTGATTTAAGTGAGAAAAGTCACTTAATTTAAGTGACTTTTACTTTCTTAAATTAAGAAAGAAAAAGTTACTTGATTTAAGTGAGAAAAGTCACTTAATTTAAGTGAGTTTTACTTTCTTAAATTAAGAAAGAAAAAGTCACTTGATTTACGTGACAAAAGTCACTTAATTTAAGTGACCTGCCATTTTTAAATTAAATAACTGCACATTCTTAAATTAAGAAAACATTTTTCTCTGTGGATAACTCGATTTTGTCGAATCTGATGATTCGAACATATTTGCAGTGAATGTGTTCGCCCGAAAAGGTTCGATTTAAAATAGAATTGAACGAGAAAATTTGGGTCTTCATTAACTAAGTATAATTCAATATAAAAAATGCAAATTACTCGTTTTGTGAACTAATGGCCGAGAGACATATTCGACCATCAGTTATATATCGGCGTTCGTTCAGGCCTTCGAGGTTGCATTACCTGACTCCCAGCGAGGTAAGCAATAACGTAAGAAGGTGGAGCAAGCCTCGAATTGCTGAGTTTGTACTTCATAAACTTACCAATGCCACTTCATTCGCTTATCATTTCTTAATGGAATGGAATCTTATTTACCTTCTGATTTAGGTCACGACAAATGCACTTAGGCTATTTTATCAATTCACAACTGAATAATTCTTGTAGAAGAAGATAGAATTTTGTAGAAGGCCGAGTTTTTAATATTTGATGACAGAAATGGATGACGAGGATTGAATCCATTTTTCAAATAGCATGATCATTTCAAGTGTAGAAGGAATTGAAATATTATCAAGAAAACAAAGAAAATAATGAAAAAACGATTGGAGAGCGCTGCCACTCCCTTCAATATGCGATCCGCAATTTTGTTGTTTGAATCAGAATGGACCCTACAAGATTATATACAGGGAACACACGCGTCCAGCATCGAGAGTTCCTCTGACGTGATCGATGGAGCACGCAATAACAGAGATCCCACGGGAATCGTCGCATCCGAGAAATTTCCATTGCCCACTCCTCCCTCAACCCCAAGCCAGTGGCGGTTTTCTCCTCCTTTATCCCTTCATTCTATGTACATTTGAGTTTCTATGTTATAATTCTCTCCCCTTACTATCGGAGGCCCCTTTCAATTCTCGAAAATTCTAGTGAATTGTTTGTCGATAGTTTCAATTCCATTGAAAAGTTGATTTCCCGAGGAGCAGGAAAACTAGAAAATTTATTGTTGCCTGTGCTACTCTTCCGTTACTGTTTCCTGAACGTTATTCACTGCTCTCTTCATTCACTGATATTAAATTGGAAAAAGGGATAAATAGAAGATTTTCAGAAAATTGAATGAGCATTTCTCTTGAAAGGTACAAAAAATACATTGAGGTGAATATTTCGATGGCAGAGAGAAAACAGATGTTGCAGAGTAAAAAATGGAAATTTGGTAACGAAGAGATAAAACGAGATAGATCGATTTTCATTCGAATTCCGTTCCTTTAATATTTTTTGAAATCTACAATTTTAGAGGATTGTTATTCGAGATTGAATGGAAAAAATTGAACATTAAAAGATGTTATATCTGAGATTTAGAGTACAAATAAGAATGGATTGATAATAATTACGGCCAAGTTTCTTTAATATAATTAATGCTTTATTGGATCTTGATTTTTCCACGTGTTAACACCGTGAGTCGTGAAGGAAAAATGGCAATCGGGAAGGGACGAATGGGGAAACGTCACTTCCTGATTAAAGCTGGATTTATATTGGACTACATATAAAATTAGGTTTCATATACATTACAAAAGATGATCATTCATTCACCTTTTTTACTAAAGAATCATCTGATGTTGAAGTACTGGAATAAAGCTTGAAATTTCATTCGAGTTTTGAATCATCGTAAACATTCAAACAGATTATTTTGTGAGTAAGATAAATTTTAAGCGAATAATGAATACTTGAGGATATTTTCATTGGAATATTAGATCAATAGAAAATTCAAGCTGATAAAGTATTCAATTCTAGGAACAAAGTTGTAATCAGCAGATCTAGAGGTTTGGTCTGACTATTCGGATGTCTGAATATAGATACACTAATCATTACGGCCCAATTAATAATGAGAATCTTGAACATAACAAATTTCAATTTAGACTTTATACCTTCAGAATGGTTCTTCCAATCCTTACCTGGAGTGATAAGAAACCCAAAAGTTAATTTCAGATGTTATCCACCTTTGCATTATATTCTTGTCAGATTTGACGCAGACGAACCACGAATATTTCAGATCAATTTGTTGCGAATGACTTAACGTCGTTTGCGTATTGCTTCTCATATAAATCTGCTGATCTACAATTGGCCATGTATAGATCAATCATTGATCAGGAATTGACCCGAACATAACTGGGTTATCAATGGTTGCCCCAGTTTCAGTGAAGTTCTGGTGATCACACAGTTGGAAAATCATACGTGGATATAAATTTAGTAATCTCATTCTTGCCCGATGAACGGATAATTGAAACTGGGAATCGAAACCTTGACCATTAATGGGGACGCCCGGGTTAAAATAGTGGACTCCCCTGTGTGTAGGTGCGGCTATGACAATGAAGACCTGAATCACTTCCTCTGGCAGTGTCCCCGATATGATTTAGAGAGAAACTCTATGATCTTAGATCTTATAGACAGCCAAATGTATCCTCCATATAACGTTGAAGAGATTCTATATGCATTAAAGCTTCGTATTCTCAATAGAATAACGGAGTTTTTGAAAAAATATGAAAAAAAATGTCAATAGTCACGTGCAGATAACCTTGTATTATATTGTCAAATATCTTTTCTGTAACATTATATCATACCATATTATATTATAAACATAAAATGTACATAACATGTATAAATGTACATAATTAGCAAAATGAACAATACAGTTCAAGTGCATCAAATAAATTAAAAAAAAAAATTAATAGGGACGATTACTCAGCTACTTTCATAGAACAATCGTCGAACGGAAGTCAGGTTATAATCAACACTGGCCATATCGAGGAAGATTCCCCGGTTGTCACTGTGTTTATTTCGTTATGATCAATTCGTTGAGTATCCTGCAAAGTTGTTTAATAAGGCCGAGACTATAAGCTTTCACTGTTAGAAAAATATGTTGAGTTAATGTGTTAAAGTCTAGTAAATTTACGAAATGTACAGTCACGAGATTTTTCTCTGTGAAAGAGCAGTAAAAATACAACTTTTCTGAACTGAATTCTATAGAATTGGTGCATGATTTGATTCAGGCGAAAATGTTGAGTAATGTCAGAACGACATTTATAAATGTTAAAATGACTTTATGAACGTTATAGACTTCGTGTTCCCTAATAATTCAAAGAATTGGTTAACATTTGGGTATAATCATTCATTTTGAGTTATGAGTGCGATGAGTCCCCAAAAGAATTCCCCTAAAATGGCTCTTTTAGGAGAGCCATCAGTCTTTCTATTTTCCAAAAGAATATTTATTTTTCAACACATTTTTATTGAAAAATACACTAAACAATATTTTATTGGATAGAATATGGAGTGAAATTATCTCCAACATTTCGAATAATTAAAAAAAAATTTCATAAAATCAACATCAAAACTCAAATATGTCCGGTTTACTTTACTTTCCACCAATATTGAGAATTTTAATCAAAGTCAAATATGAGAAAAATGATAATTCCGCATGTTCGAAATATAATAAAAATTGGGAACTCAAAAATTAATAAATTCAAACGAAAAAAATTATTCATTTCTCGGTCTCTCTCATAAGAACTTGTGTCTTTGAAAGTCTTTATAAGTCTACTGAGAGCCCAGCAAAGATACGAGTCCTTACGGAAGAGACACTGTAGAGTCAGTTGCGGGACTTGCGAATCACTCCAAAGACCAAAAGTCTTTGCGGGAGCTTCAAAGACCGTAAAAGACTCTCAAAGACTCAAAAATTTTATCTCGAGTAGATGGTAGTGGCTAACGGAGTTTTCCTTATTCTAGATGAAGTTAGGCCATGAACGATGATGCCAAAAACTTTTTTTTTTTTTAAAAGTTTATTAAATTGAAAGAATTACATTATTTGTTTCATAGAGGTGTAATAAACTTAGCGAACAAAAACCTTAACATTATGTGTGAGTATAAATGAAAGTTTGGTGGCTTCTTGCCACGTCTCTACTTCCTAGAGTATGTGTATCTTCTGTACAGATCAGTAATGAAAATAAAAGGTATTTATTGTATAAACTTTTGAGCCTCAGGTATCAATGGCTTTCTGTATATATATTTAAATTTTTTTAGTGTGTAAAATTTTTCTACTTGTCCTATATAAAAATAAAAACCACACTGGCTTTATTTGATGCCAAAAACTCGATGAATGTGTCCAGGCAGAGTAGGATTAGGCAACGTCGCAGACATAACACGGGGGGAAATCTCTCATCACACGAACAAAGTGGTTAGATAGCTTATAGTGACACGTCTAGGGTCGAGAATTTTATCTTAGTGCATTGATTGAATCCATCATGGCTGACACGCATAGTTCCAACATATCATCGACTGATGGCCACTTTTGTTCGTCGATATTGGACAGAGACTGGAAACTAGTGACTCCACCTCGGGCAAATGATCCGTTAGCTGATAAGCTTGAAATGGAATGATGGGGTAAAAGTCTAATATTTTGAAGATTCAATTCATTTTTCGATTTGATTATCGTTCAAATTCAATTTGAGTAGAAAAGAGCACGAAAAATGTGTTGACCTTTTTTTTCAGAGTGAAGGTCTCCACGAAAAAAACTGAAAAAAATTGTAAATATGATCCTATATGTCTACATTCGTAGCTAATTTTTCTAAATTTATTCATGAAGTCATTCACCCCGAAAAAAATACATTAGCGATAATTTTCAAAATTGATCTGAAAATGTCGACATGGTGTTAGCCATTTTTCGCCAATTACAAATTAATAGAGCAGATAAATCCGTCAAAAGTCCGTTAATTTCGTGGCTGATAAATTTGAAAATTATAGCAGAAGCTTGATTTTGATTAGTGATTTGGCTGCATGCGTGTTTAAGCAAATTTGGTGAACCATAGAATGTATTAGGGATGAAGGGGGAAAAGGGGGAGGCTGATTTTCGGTTAATACAGTGGATTTTAGATGCAATTTCGGGGTAACCCATGGATTTCTAACACACACCAAAAACGTTATGCAGCATTGACTCATGTGCATATCGCGATTGGAGCCCGGGGCTCCAGATAAAGCCGCACTATGCTCGCTATTCTAATATCGCATGGACACGCGCACGCGCGTATACGATGGCTTTAATGAACCACCAACCGATATTAGGTTGTGGCTTGAAAACCCCCTTCTGCCCGTGGTATTAGGTCGTGCTAGTATGTGCGTGTCCCACGTAACTAGACTCACTTCTCTCACGGTTCACCCATCCTCTCTCATACATGTACAACCTGTGGGTTATGCTAGCATCGTTTATAGCCAAATAGTTCGACGTGCCAATTGTTGGCCATTCTGTATACCCATCATCACTACCGTTTATTCAACTGCCAAAAATCTTCGTAGTTCAGTGTTCAGAAATTTCGTTGATAATAATTTGCCGAAGGAAGGTCGGTGTGGGATATTTATCTGATTTTCATCATATAAATATATATATATATTATATATAATAAAGAAATTTTTTTTTTTTTTCGTTGAAAATAATATTTTCTTATACTTAATACATTAAATGTATATTTACACAATGAATATCAACTGTATAATTGCTAGAGTGATTTATATTTGAATTTTCTCACCTGCAATATTCCAGTTCGTTAATAATGAATTAATTGACTTTTCAGCTTACCTAGAACAGAAGAAAGGAAAATATTTGTTAGTTTTTAATGAATTAATTTTCTGTAGTTATTTTTCATTTTAAAATTTATTTTCCGTTGTGATAATTGAATGAAAAATTCAATAAAATATCATTTTATAATAATATTGAATTAATAAAAAAATTCTGAGAGTAAAAATATAGGTGTATGTCTATATTCAGAATGATGCATAACTTTGGGATTAAAAATTCCACGCGTCGAATATTTACAGCGTCTCGTCTAGTCGAAGCAGGGAAAATGTCGCTCTGACTTTTTTTTACGATCCGACGAGAGACACGGAGAGTCGTCGTCGTCTGGAAACTGTGGGAAGCAAAAAGGAAAGGATGAAAGATGAGAACGGGAAATAAACTACCGGGAAATAAATAAATAAAATGTAACTCGATTTTCATCAAATGGAGGGATACCGATAAATGCGAAGAAGTTTAATGGTGAAGTGATGAGAGGGGGAGGTGAATGAATATTTTTACATAGCGTTGAAAAACTCTGTGTACAGAGCTGGTGAATGTACTGGTGGATTTTTCAATTGGCTTGGTCATTTGATGTTTTTTTCAACTGATCATGCTGAAAAATTCGTTCCCCAGTCAAAAGATTAGTTTAATCATCCACTCTTTTAATTCGAATTTTATCAGTCAATTTAGGAATTGAAAGTCAATGTTTTTCTCTTTTCATGTTATACTAGAGGCGAGCTATATCATTACTGAATATTCAATTACTTATTCATTTGAATTATTTGCATTCAATTCATGATGAATTATTCAGAGTCTTAAATGTTCGCACACCGTTACCTGGTATCTTTTGAAATAAACAGATAATTCGATTGTGAAATGAAAAATGCCCTTTTGCTTCTATAACAAGAAATTAACAAGTGGCACTTACGGCCAATTAATTTTACTCTGAAAATATATCGCAATACTGTAGTGAAAAGATGGAACAGGATAAATCTATTTTATTTGCCGAAATTTTTTCGAAAATATCGTGGAAACTAAGCGAGATAGCCTTCTTTCAGAGTAAAGCGGAAAATGCGTCATCACACACACACACACACACACACACACACACACACACACACACACACACACACACACACACACACACACACACACGCGCACACCCCCACTTACACAGAGAAAAATGTTTTCTTAATTTAAGAATGTGCAGTCACTTAATTTAAGAATGTGCAGGTCACTTAAATTAAGAAAGAAAAAGTCACTTGATTTAAGTGAGAAAAGTCACTTAATTTAAGTGACTTTTACTTTCTTAAAATAAGAAAGGAATAGTTACTTGATTTAAGTTAGAAAAGTCACTTAATTTGAGTGACTTTTACTTTCTTAAAATAAGAAAGAAATAGTTACTTGATTTAAGTAAGAAAAGTCACTTGATTTAAGTGAGAAAAGTCACTTAATTTAAGAATGGCAGGTCACTTAAATTAAGTGACTGCACATTCTTAAATTAAGAAAACATATTTCTCTGTGTACATACATACGGTTTTAAAAATGACGGTTCTTGACGTTCTGGGTCATTTGCAGTCATATTATGATAAAATCTCAAACTCGAAAAAAATTACGATTATAAATAAATGTGGTCGGAACGCAGCATTAGCATTTGTAATTTTCTTTTCATAATTAAATAAAAGATAGCAGTGACTGTATGAATGGCTGAGTCAACGATTTTGATAACCAAACAGTCGAATGAGAATGAACTTGCAGGAGAAACGTACATTATTCCTTAAAAATTTGAGTACATTATCTCTGGAGATACAATTGAAGAATATAGTAGACTGGGAAATGAATTGAGAAATGACTGAGATGACCTGCCTGCAGCGGTCATGTTCCAATTCATAAGCGAGGCCAGCAAACGAGCGAAAACCATTTATTTCAAAATTTAATCATAGGATAATTATCCCGTCGAGAATCCTTGCAAGACCTGTCGTCACACAGGGGCTGGATCAGACAGAGGCTGGACCGACCTTGTCAGATATACATGACCTCCACCCTGATCCAATTTCTCGCGGTCTGGCTTCATTTGAGAAGCTGCAAATTTCATTCGGGTCAGTCCAATTCCGTTTTGATATCTCACACATCAGAATAATCTAGTGGGATAACTACACACAGAAAAAAATGTTTTCTTAATTTAAGAATGGCGGGTCACTTGAATTAAGTGACTTTTCTCACTTAAATCAAGTGACTTTGTCTTTCTTAATTTGAGAAAGTAAAACTCACTTAAATTAAGTGACTTTTCTCACTTAAATCAAGTGGCTTTTCTCACTTGAATCAAGTGGCTTTTCTCACTTGAACCAAATCACTTTTTCTTTCTTAATTTGAGAAAGTAAAAGTCACTTAAATTAAGTGACTTTTCTCACTTAAATCAAGTGACTTTGTCTTTCTTAATTTAAGAAAGTAAAACTCACTTAAATTAAGTGACTTTTCTCACTTAAATCAAGTGGCTTTTCTCACTTGAACCAAGTAACTTTTTCTTTCTTAATTTGAGAAAGTAAAAATCACTTAAATTAAGTGACTTTTCTCACTTAAATCAAGTGGCTTTTCTCACTTGAACCAAATAACTTTTTCTTCCTTAATTTGAGAAAGTCAAAGTCACTTAAATTAAGTGACTTTTCTCACTTAAATCAAGTGACTTTGTCTTTCTTAATTTAAGAAAGTAAAACTCACTTAAATTAAGTGACTTTCCTCACTTAAATCAAGTGACTTTTCTCACTTGAACCAAGTACCTTTTTCTTTCTTAATTTGAGAAAGTAAAAGTCACTTAAATCAAGTGACTTTTCTCACTTAAATCAAGTAACTTTTTCTTCCTTAATTTAAGAAAGTAAAAGTCACTTAAATTAAGTGACTTTTTCTCTCTTAATTCAAGAAAGTAAAACTCGCTTAAATCAAGTGAGTTTTCTCACTTAAATCAAGTGACTTTTCTTTCTTAATTTAAGTGACCTGCATATTCTTAAATTAAGTGACTGCACATTCTTAAATTAAGAAAACATTTTTCTCTGTATAAAAAAAAGAGATAACCGGATGCTCATCTCAATATTTTTCTACAATTCCCCAGTTAAGGAATGTAAAATTCATAACTAATGAAAAAATTACGACGAACAAACAGATTTTTGTTCTGAATGAGCGTCTTTACAAAAGAATTTTGAAAAAATTACTCAATAATGTAGACATGTTGAAGGATCTTCGTTTTTTTTTTTCAATCTTTTTGCGAGATCCTTTCTAACGAAAACTCCATCATTCTACACCGGAAGTTCCTCCTAACTCGGATTCCCCTAATTTTCAAAATAATGTCAAAAAATCAAATACCCAAATTGAAATAGATAGCTCAATAGATTTCCTCAGCGAAGATCCTCCAGACTCTCAAATGAAACTGATTCAATTTGTAAAATCCTCAGAATTCGATAGCTGTCAGTGTGGTTTACTAAGTAGGTAGCTTCACAAGCTCTTTGTAGGATAAGCACATCAGCGAGCGAATCATGAGATAATTTAGTACCGCATAGATCTTCAAGAATTGGAAAATCACTCAAATGAAAGGCGATTCTAACCTCAATACAGATTAAAAATAAATAAAATATCCGAGAATTTCGTCTGAAATGAGTGGAATTGAACTATACACTCTGAAGCATCCACTTCATTTGCATCTTCCAAAAGATATCCTCTGGATTACGAGAAGTAACAAAAATACTCGAGAGTTTTATTTCTTTTAAAATCCACCTTCATTCATTTGCAATTACGAGCTTCTCGTTTTACTTATTCTCCAGACAATTAAAAAATTCATTTAATTTATCACTGAATTGAAATGATATCTTCTGAAAATGATTTAATGTAAAATCACGAGTGTAGTGGAATAACAGGTTAAGTCGGAAAAAGTGAATTTTTCAGGAGAGCCGAAAAACCGTAAAATGATGATGCGAGCACCATTTTGCGCTACATTTATGCTGAAAGTCATTAATCCGCAGTCAATCAAGATATTCAAAAGCTATTCTTATCGGCAGTCTTTTTTTTCTATAATTTTGACTTAACTTGAAATTTATGGAAAGAAATTTAAGTTATGTCGACTTAACTCCCTTAAAAATTATAAGAGATTCGAGTTATGTCTACTTAACTCCCCGAGAAATTATAAGAAATTTAAGTTATGTTGACTTAACTTTTATATGTATAATTCAGGAGTGTAGTGAAATAACAGGTTAAGTCATATAGGTTTACCATATATACTTAACCTGTTATTCCACTACACTCGTGAATTATTTTTCCAGGTTAAGTCGACATAACTTGAATTGTTTTTGAAAAATTGCCAAAAGTGAACTTAACCTGTTATGCATGTTCAAAAATGAGGCCTTAAATGGTCATACTCAGCCAAATCCTTTTTGTGAGACATGTGTCCATACATTTTAGGAAAATTCCGATAAAATCTCATTTTCGACAAAAATTGACTTAACCTGTTATTCCACTACACTCGTGAAATGTTTAAGTAAATTGAATTCTTGATAGAGGCAAAACGAATGAAGAATGGGCTTTGAAGTATTTGGACCAAAATTTCTTTTCCTCTCTGGCTCTAGCCATAACCGGTCCATTTTCCGCTGGAAAAATATTATTTGAGTTTGGCGGTACACTGCTAGGTATATACACCACTGTGGTTAAAAGAGAGTAAGAGATGAGAACAAAAAAAAATTGGATGAGTAAAGTAAAAGAAAGAGAAATGGAGAGGGAATGAGTTGAAATGCCCACTTTTTTTCTTTTTTTTATTGTAGCTAGGGCCCTGGCAAAATGCTTTTAATCACATTTGCATAATATTAAAATATTTTTAACGCTTGCCCGAACTTACCCACCTGCCTGTATCCGCACGATGGAATTAAGGCCGGCTCTCCTGGGTGCAGTGAAAAACCCGTATCTTCTCATTTTTTTTACCTCCCTCCTCTTCAATTATCTCTCATTCATTTTTATTCAATTTTATTTTCACCGAATTGGACTTTTTGTTATTCATCCAAATTGTTTGATCCGATTGCCACTAGATTTCAGAAATAATTAGGAGCTTTAGCTCTCTGATTGCTGAACTCATTCACCCCTGCTAGATTAATCTCTTTATATACAATTCATTCTATTATACGTTGGATTTTTTTTTTCGATCATTTTAAAAATTTCTCTCTTGTGAAATATCTACGCAATCTCATGAATTCAACTTCTTAATGGAATTACATTCAATGGAATGAAATTTTTCATGGCCAAAAATTCAAATTTTAGTGGAAATTGAACATTCCACAATTTCTTTGTTGAAATAAGAGAATGCTGTGAATTAAATGGATGGTTTTTATGGTTTTTGTTGTTTCCTACTCTGTATAATTAAGGCAGACCTGGGAAGAATTATGGAAGAATTTTTCTGAAAATAAAGCAATTCGAAGGAAAATATGAAACAAATTTGAAGAGATACTCCAACATTAATAATCGGATTCATTTCCATGTAGTCATTAATTAAATAAGTGTCATGGGAGATTGGAAGGATATGAAATATTGTTTTAACCGTAAAATAATTTGTAGAAGGAAGGTCGGTGTAGAATATTTATATGATTTTCATTTGTTTTCTATTTTTATTATTTTCGTGACTTCAATTTTCCGTGGCATATCGGTTACTAACACGTTCGTTCATGATTTTCAACCGAACTAATGGAGAGAGGTCTCAATATCTTTGAGTCTTATACTTCTAACCTTACTCAATATTTATTGAAATTCATATTATCGCGTGAATTGATGGCAATTAAAGAATTAAATCAATTAATTATTCTCAGAGAAATAAACAAATTAAATTAATTCTAATGCACAACAATTTTAAGAAAGTTTAATTTTTCCTCATTACACAGAGAAAAATGTTTTCTTAATTTAAAAATGTGCAGTCACTTAATTTAAGAATGTGCAGGTCACTTAAATTAAGAAAGAAAAGTCACTTGATTTAAGTGAGAAAACTCACTTGATTTAAGTGAGTTTTACTTTCTTAAATTAAGAAAGAAAAAGTCACTTAATTTAAGTGAGGAAATTCACTTAATTTAAGGGACTTTTACTTTCTTAAATTAAGAAAGAAAAAGTTACTTGATTTAAGTGAGAAAAGTCACTTAATTTAAGTGACTTTTACTTTCTTAAATTAAGAAAGAAAAAGTTACTTGATTTAAATGAGAAAAGTCACTTAATTTAAGTGACCTGCCATTCTTAAATTAAGTGACTTCACATTCTTAAATTAAGAAAACATTTTTTTCTGTGTAGGACATGATTAATCATAAAAAGTGAAATAGAAAGTATGAGATGAATGAAGAAGTACAAGGCGTAATTGTTTCTTCTGTAAATAATTCGAATTTCATGCATGATCAAGTATGTAATAAAATTAATATATTTGATAAATTTTAAGAATGGTAATTTAGAAATTTTAGGAAAAGAAATTTTAAAGTTAACCAAAAAATAGAATAAATTTGCTCTTTATTAATTTTATTGAATGAAGAGACGCTCCTTCGAATTTTTTTTTCTCAGACATAAATTTTATAAATAAATTTTACATTAAATTGGACTTGGTTTGAATTCTCAATCGTCAAATGACGTTTTATGTAAAATAAAATTAATAGCGTCGTCATTTCAAAATTCATTGTTGAATTCTCATAATTAAAATAAGAGGAATAAGTACGCGTTACAATAATCTGAATAAACATAATTAAGTAACAGTACTTAGCTTGTACTGAGTTATGTCGTTTTCAAATAAATAATTTTCTCCAATCTTTACCAAATTACAGTACAAAAAAAAACAGAAAGAGAAAGAATAACGACAAGTGTCCAGTCCGGATTCACTCTCGGCATTACCCCCTACTCCTCCATTAATTACCTACTAAGCGATAGAGTGCTCACCAGGTCCTTTTAAAATCAAAAATAATTATAATCCCACAAGTATAGAACGAGTGAATGGATTGATGATCAATCAATATTGTTCATTTGACACTGAGTTTTTGAGATTTAGAAATTCCATCGATGTTGAGTGGAAAACATTGAATATCGATGAATCGTTGACAAAAAACATCGACCAAAAAAATCGATTATTGAAGGAAAAATCATCGAAAAATTCGATGAATCGATTAATATCGCTATCTTTACACAATATGATGAAATAGTCAATTATCACAAGAGCTTTTGTACTTAGGACTTCCAAAGATATCTTACTATAGTAAGAAGGATTGAATCCATTTGATCACTAGGAATTCTTGACTCTACTACTATAAACTTCTCTGTTCAACACAGTCAGATTAGAATGTTATATTATAGATAGCTTCCATGAAACTTTTCTTTGTCTTCGTGGTATTCTTGCCTCATCGATTCCAAGCTAGAAAAAAATACAGCCTTCCTGCAATCCCGAAGGACATAGGGACCACGTTTCTCTGTATAATGTAAATTTAATTTGGCACAAGTGCATAGACATTCAGTCACATGGTGAAGAAAAAAAAGAAAATGGACAAAGGCCATTTCTCCCCTCAAGCCCAGCCTTAACGTCCTTTTTCCACTCGAATCTCTTTCTTATTCTCCCTTCAATTCGTAGAAAAGAGACCCTCACCATTCAAGTATCGTATACATGTGGAATGTGTATTGGCATACGTGATAAGAATGCGTGTTTTAATTTTTCAGAGAACGTTCAACGCTTCTACTTTGCTCGAAGAGGAAACGCTAGTGAATGAAAGAAAGAGAGTGCCTTTGAGCTAGTGCTGATGAACGAGTCCACTAAAATTCTCTAGGGAGTATCCCATGGGTTCTCGATGCTCCTACGGTAATCCAGGCGTTAGGTACATCCATATACTCGAGAATATAAGGTAAGAGAGAAAAAAAATACGAAGAGAAAGAGGGAAAATAAAAGAGAGAAGACAGTGCGGATGGCAAATCTCCAGAGGTAAGAAAATAAAGTACGCGAGTGGAAATGTAAATTTTGTATCTGAGACGAGATAAGTGAACGGATTGGCTTGCAGCAGTGTACAACAACAACAGAAGGACGGGAGGGGGGGGGGGTTGAAAGAGAGGCTCATCGGAATTCTCAGACGTTGCTTTGTCAACGAATCGGGCAACTCACTAGTTCGTTTGATCCCGCGTTCGTTTTTATTTCTTTCATTTTTTTCTTTTATTCTCTTTTTTCTCACTCTCATTTGACGCAAATTCACTCACTTCCGGTTCTCTTACGATTCTTGGGAATCCAGTAGTTTCTGCTACTGTTTCAGGGAATTGTTGAGAGCCTAGATGAGAGAATAATCTTGAATTTTTTACTTGCATAGCACTTTTCTTGGTTATTCATAGAGAAGAATATTTTCTTCTTGTATCAGCTGGATAATGGTTTATTGAGGATAGAAGAAGGAGATTGAGAGATGTGTATGTGTGTGTGTGTGTGTGTCTGTCGATTTTGAGTGTTGCTTTATTGAGACACTTGAACGGCTTTTATCAATTTTCCTGCTCGATACTCTTCTCGTCTCTGACGGCTATGGCATTATCATATTTCCAATGAAAATGTTGTTTTATGATGTAATTTATGTGCTACGTTTGAGCTCTTACAATGAAATATTTGACAGATGAAAATTCGATACAGTGCACGTCTCGAATAAGGCGTCTAAGAGTCTTGTAGGGGAAGGCGATTCCTGGAATCGTCGTTCCCCCACTCCTGTTGCCAAATCAACGAGCAGTGTTTTGGGTCTGGCTGCCTGCAATAAGGCGTTCGGTTGAAAGAATTAAAAACTTGACATTTTGTACAATTAAAATTACAATTAAACTTTTTTTAAATCAAGATAGTGACAAATACGCATTGAAGAAAATAAGTACTTTTTTAATTAGTATAAATGATAGAAATTTCGTTGAAAAAAAAATAGGTATCCCTGATGAAACTTGGAACAATGGTATTATCCCTGATGAAATGAACAATAATGGTAGAACAAAAGATCCATTAATGTCAGCCAATTTTTTAACAGATTTTTTGAATATTTTGTATGATATGTAAGAAAAAAATTTTTAACTATCATTTTCTTATTTTTGATAAAAGTTAAGAATTAAACCAAAGTTGAAAGAAAGTTCAATAATAGATGAATTATCCAAAAATAATTTGATTTTTCCTTTTCCTCGCTAACGCCTTATTTAAAACATCGGGACCTAAGGAACAGCGCTGGAGGAGAAGCCCGATGGTGGGGAAACCATCGCGAATATAAACATTGCGCCTTATTCGAAGACGCCTTATTCGGGACGTGCACTGTAATTCAATTTTTCATTACTGTTGCTACGTTCACACGCTCGAGAAAAAATTTTTTCCAGGCTAGCCTGGAAAAAACCCTTTCTCGAACTTGAGAACGTAAAATCACTAAAGAAAAACTATGTTCCCGACATGAAAGACAGAGTTTTTCAAGTCGTGTGATTGGCATCCCTCGCCTTCGGCTCGGGCGCCAACTTCACACTCCTTGAAAAACTCTGTCTCTCTCGTCCGGAAATATACTATCATTCGGATTGTTCAGAGGCAGAGGAGATTGGGGCAGCATGAACCTGCGGGATAAAATGATCCTGGTTTTTTTTTGACAGTGACAGGTTCTGCAGAAAAATCCGGAAAAATTTAGCAACAATTCCAAGATCTTTGCTGATTTTCTTCAATTTTTTCAGAATTTTCCATCAAGTCCACTACTCTAAAGAAAAATCCTGGATCATTTTGACCCGGTGGTCCGTTTTGTCCGAGTCTTACCTATGAAAATACTAAAGCTGGCGATAAAATTCATCAGTTGTAGATTACTCTAGAATCAATAATCTGCGTGCAGTAAGAATTGGACTGTGATAAAAAAAATGAGGCAATTTATGAAAATTTTCATTGTTGATTCTGATGAATTGATGAGCCAATGAAACGTATATTTCTCCAGTTATTTTCACGCTTTGTTTCTAGTATGAAAAATTATTTTTCAATATTTTCATTTCCGTGGTTCACCTGTTCTGCAACATAATTTTTAAATGAAAATTCAAAATGATAGTATTGTTGTCACATCGAGATATCTCATCAGTTTTATCATATTCACTTCCCATTCTATAAATTTGAATTTAATCACACAATACCGTTTGAAAATTAAAAAATTTCAGAATTCAATTAATTTACAATAGAGATTGTCAGAATAAATTTTCAAATGCTCTCGTGGAATGTAATGAACTCTGTTAACCTCAATAATGTGATTACTGTCGATAACAATAATCCCAGGTTTGTGATAATTTTTTTTTTTATAAAATAATAATAGAAAGATAATGAAGGCCATTATGAACATTTATCTCTGATTTTATCAGAAAATGAAATAATAAATCATGAGTAATTTTCATGAGCATTCTAAGAACTCCAGTCGAGATTGTGTTCTCGCATGGCTTTTTCAAAATTTTTTTTTTCCTCAATTTCATCTCAGTTATTTTTATTAAACTGAATTTCGTTCATCGCGGATTAATTTTACCGAAAAATAAAAAGAATAATTTTGTTCTTCTTTATTGTCATCAATCTTCTTCTTCTAAAAACTAGAGTATTTTGCATTCCAGAGGGGAATTTCCTATTAAATTAACTCTGATAATAATTACTGACGCATACGTAGAGGCTACAAATATGTTTTATTAATTCTAGTCATGCCTTCAGGAAGTCAACACGAGTATAAAAAAGTACTTGTGACAAGTACAAGACAATACTTGTCACAAGTATTTTTCTATACTTCATGCGTAGCTGTTGTATTCATGATGAAACTTCATTAAACTCATTCATCCATACTCATTAAACAAATAAATTTATTAATAACTTAATTTTTTATTAATAAATTTTTAAGAGAATCAAATTTCGGAAAAACTATGTAATGTGCAAGCAGGATTTGAACCCACGACCCTCTGATTACATGTTAGGTGCTCTACCGCTGAGCTATTACGAGTTACTATATTTACCATCGAATTTTTGATTCTCACATCTTTTTTCCACCTCCCATCCACGAGGCAATGTCGCCATTAAACAAATAAACTTATTAATAAATTAATTTTTTATTAAGATTCTGAGTGGCTGCCTAAAATTTCTAAGTGCCAGGAGAATTAGTCATTGGCAGAACGGAGAATTTTTCTTCAATTCTCAAGGAGAAAGGCATTGGCTAATATTTTCATGATGCCGCTTCACAATTAATGTGACACTTTTTCCTTAAAAGTGAACCGGCCCATGCATTAATTCCCAACAAAAATACATTTTTGCCATTTGTTGACTCATAAGGTACTAGCGCCGTCGGTGGCCGCCTCCGTTGATTAGTGTGAATTTCTATTTTTCATTTCAAGTTTCAATGATTCTTAAAAACAATATTAATAACATAAATATTTAATGATTCCGTTTTGGTTATATCCCCTAAATTTTAATGATAAGTGACCTTGAATAATCATGCATCTCTAGCGTCGCTGTCGCCTTCGGCGACGTCGTTGATCCCCTTTTCGTTTTTTAATTAACAATTTTATTTTTCAATGTCTGTAATTATTTTCTTGTAATTAACTTTAATTATTTAAAATGATTTCATCCTTTAATTATTGAATCGATGATAATATAGAATTCCAAGGTTATTTACTTTTTTTAATGGAAAACTAATTCAAAAAAATTAGTTTCCATAATGTCCACCAGAATTCGCTTTTGTCAATTCGAGTTCGACTTTTTCCATTTCGAGTTCGATTATCCTTCAATTCGAGATGAAATCTGCCATGTTCGATTTTAATGCCCTGTCCTTTTTATATAGGATTATATAGGACCCCCGATATGTATTTTGCATCTACTTTATGGAGCTGAGCATCATGATTTTCTCGAGAATTTTCTCTCCGTGTACGAGCATTTCAAATCATATAACGAGGCTCCGAGTATTAAAGGCGTATCGTAATTAGTTATCAATTTTCGAAAATTCTCAATTGGTTTCTGAAATATACTAAAAATTGGACTTTGTTCATTCAAAAAAATCAGCGGTTTGATTGAACAAAATTCAGTCAATTCAACAACTTTTTCAATGATTAAAAGAAATTTTCTCTGAGGACCAATGGAACAAATATTTGATTATTTTTATATCACTTATTTTTTTCACAGCTCACTGAAACTTTTTCATGATTTTGCGCTCAAGCCATTAGTCATGAAAAAAACTGGAAAAAACAACGAAACGTAGAGAATCGCTAATAGGGTCACAGTCTAGAGTTAATATCTTCCAATGCATACGGACAGAATAATAATTTCATATTGTACTTGAAACAAATATTATTCAAATTTCATAACCATTGTTTGCATTGTAGCAATTTTTCCATAATAGTTGGCATTGAATGCACTAAAACTCTGGGCTTTACTTCACGGTATTCAAAATCTAAAGATATTCAGTATAATATTCTGGATCATAATACTTGGCATACAGTGTGGTTTTCGGGTATTTCGCTCTCTCTCTCTCTCTCACCAATGGAATCACGTAATTCTGCTGAATTATCGAACAGAATAACGTTGGTTTTGATGCTATACCTTCATCTCAACGCGAATTTGAATATTCGCCATTCAAATTAAATCCCTCAGCTAATTATGTACGAACAAGACAGACATAAGAGCATAAAATTTTTATACAAATTGTACTTTTAATTTTTTAACTTTTTCAACCTCATTATGATAACTTGGTTCATTCCACGATCTCGGGTTAGAATAGTAAATCCGCTCATCGGCTTATTCTGTGGATAGCAAACCCGGATTTAGTAGCTTCGAAAAGTTTTTTTTTCTTCTTTCTTCTCTTTTTTCCTTTCGTTAATTATGCTAATGAGGCAGTCATTCGATTAAAGTGATTACATTCGAATATAATGAATCGAGTAATGAGATAAATGATTCATTCGTAAATTCGAGAGCATTTAGTTTCAAAAGTTTTCGAGATGAAAGAAAAGGATTAGTTTTTTGTACTTATTTTGTTTTATTTTTACAAAGGCTTCCCTTCTTTTTTCATTGGTAATCTCATTCTAGGATCGTATTCCATCAGTGTTTGCAGATAGAGATAAAATAATATTCGCAAGAAAAGAACAGATAAGTCATGTTTTTGCTTCGAAGGATAGAATCAAATAAAGAGCAGAACAGAAAACAATTAATTGTTACAGGATTTTTCATGAAATGGGAGATGAAGAAATTTAATATGGAAAAAGTATTGAATTTC
The DNA here is from genome assembly GCA_963921955.1 of Aleiodes alternator. NCBI lineage: Eukaryota > Metazoa > Arthropoda > Insecta > Hymenoptera > Braconidae > Aleiodes > Aleiodes alternator. The sequence goes on along the minus strand of OY998108.1, from coordinate 10,246,104 downwards.
GGCTGGAAAATATAGAATGTCCCATGAAGTTAATGATCAGTAAGACATTTTTTTATTTCTGTCAGATAGCGTAATTTTCGTGGCTGTTACAACTTTCTTCAGCAAAAGCGTAAACCAAAAAATCACTATCTCCCATAGTTTCGGAAATATTTTCAAAAAATTCATTATATCATCTCTATTCGTGGCGATAAAAGCTTTGTATTTTGCATGAGTAAGACCCAAAATTGAGTATGCTAGCATGGTTTGGTCGCCATGTTATCAAAATCAAATCAAGGAGCTGGAAGCTGTACAACGAAGATTCTTGAAATTTCTATTTTGGAAACAAACGGGTGATTATCCGCAGCGTGGTTGCGATGAGTGTGTGCTACTAGACATGTTTGATATGATGTCGTTGAATGAAAGGCGTAGTATCACTGCAATTTTATTTATAGTAAGGCTGATTAGGGGCAGTATAGACTGTCCTCAGTTTCTCAGGTGCTTGCCTTTTCGTATACCAAGATTGGGCAGTAGAAATCAATCAATTTTTTATCTACCGTTTCCTACAACTAATTTACCGTTGTCATCCCCTTTGTATAGGGTGTGCAATGCCATCAACGATATGTTTATAAGTAATGAGACTGCAATTGATTTTTTCTCAACCTCTACTGATGTATTGTTATCAGCAGCGATTACATATGTAAAAAAATTTCGACCATAGGTGGTGCTTTTCTGAGCTTAAATCTAATGGAAACGTCGTATTTTTGCTTTGTTCTTTTTGTTCATAATGTAAAATGTTGCAATTATAATGTAAATTGATGATGTAAATGAAGAATTATCATGTGACCCTATTATTGGCCCCTGAGGCTGTTGGGTCTTGAATAAAAATTAAAATACAAATACAAAATACAAATATTCTTCACTAAAATTATGTGATCTCTAATTGACCTGAAACAATAAAAACATTTCATTAAATAATACCGGAAGAATTTTTCCTTTGGGGATGAATGATGAAAAACTTGATAACAAAAATGTAATAACGCTAAGAATTCAAGAAACATTGCACACAAGTATTCTGTCCGAAGTATTCAGCAGCAAGACTCCTTCATAAGAACTGCTAAAGAAGTACCCATCTAGCTCGAAGGAAAAGACACAACTACTGTGTCTGTCATGTAAACGTAACCACAAAGTTTGCTGTGAGAGAGTGGAAGTTTGCATCCCCTTTGCTTCTGGTATTCCTTGAGCTGTTAGGATACAATGTCTGAAGTCTCTGAGTACGTGCTGTGCAGTCACACGTATTGTCGTGCATCCCTTCAAGCACTCATTCCTGTCTACATTTACAGCTTGCACGTGCGATACTTGGATAACATCGAGGAAAACGTGAAGTTACTATAGTTTCACTCGTAATTCGCAAAACGGTCGTCATCGCACCGGTGTAAAGCCCTTCTTCTTACCTGTATCCAGTAGAGATGGTTTTCAAAGTAGAAGGAAAATGGGAGAGAAAGAGACATGCTATATTCTGTAGTACGATAGAATACAGGACACTTCCGAATAAGTTGACCCGTTCATCCAGAATCTCTCGGTAAATTTCCGGTTTTGTCCGTATCCTTACTCTTACGTACACAGAGAAAAATGTTTTCTTAATTTAAAAATGTGCAGTCACTCAATTTAAGAATGTGAAGTTCACTTAAATTAAGATTTCTCACATCAAGTAAGTTTCACTTTCTTAAATTAAGAAAGAAAAAGTCACTTGATTTAAGCGAGAAAAGTCACTTAATTTAAGTGACTTTTACTTCCTTAAATTACGAAAAAAATAGTTACTTGATTTAAGTGAGAAAAGTCACTTGATTTAAGTTAGAAAAATCACTTAATTTAAGAATGGCATGTCACTTAAATTAAGTGACTGCACATTCTTAAATTAAGATAAAATTTTTCTCTGTATAGAGCATTCGCCGATGCGCAGTTCAATGCGCAGATTGTTGAAATATGTCCAGGAGTGCATGTGAAACTAGTGATGGAACACAAAAAAGTGACGGTCATTTGACCGGTCAATTGACCGTTAATAACCAATTGGCAATGACTGACCATTTTAGTCATTAATTTTTGACCGTGAGTCCGAAAATTGACCAGAAATGGTTTTGACGGTCAGATTCCATCTAAATAGAGCTGATGATTTTTTTTGTGGACCTCTTCTTTTGTGTATTAATCAAAGTCATTATATTTGAGACTGACTGGAGTCAAGAACATTCAGGATAAAAGTAATATGATAGAACGTTACGGAGATATATCTCTATCTGTAAGAGAAGAGTAAACTGAATCTATTAGGATAAGTGCAGAATTTAAGCAGAGTTTACGATTTGTTGAGAAAATAAAAGAACATTCCTGTGATATCATTGTATTCAAATTTAATAAGCCTTTTCATCTTCAAAAATATCATTCTACTGAAAGTGATAAAAAAAATGACCGAAGAACAAATTGACGGTTATTTTCCATCTATATGGCTGGATTTTATCACAGATTCTGGTTCGTTATTCTTCAATTGGGCTTTTCAATCGCCGATATTCTACCAAAAATGAGAAATAGTGCACTTTTGGATGCTTTCTTTGAGTATTTCCATTGAATTAAAAAAAATTCATGAGAATGACATAAAAAATGACCAAAAATAAAATTGACGGTCAGTTTTCATCTATGTAGATGGATTTCGACATTTATTCCTCCTGATTGACCATTTGAATTTTTAATGGTCAATTTTCAATGAAAATTGCAGTCAAGTCAGGAATGGTTACGAAATGGTCAATTGACGCCTGACCTGACCAATTTCAAAATTGACCGTCATTTTACATCTCTATCTGAAACAGCGTGTTTCTGAACTGACGTGAATGCTGGAGATATATTATTTCCACTTTAAGCATTGGCAGTCACGTCCTTTTGTCAGTTTCATTTTTCAGGAGCTATTTTTTTACGATATATCGATAAAAATATTTTGAAATACATTCAAGACAGACTAACACCATTTTCCGACTTCTGTAGTGTTTGAAACTGTATCAATATTTTTCGCTTCCAATTCGTGTCCCGAATCTGGCTACGAATAGACAAGAACCTGAGCCTCAAATCGAAGTTACTAGACAATAGTCTTTAGACAATCCATCATACAATCGAGAAAACGATCATTCATCCAAGTAGTGACCACACGCTTTGTCACCTAACTGAGAATTCAACCGCCACAACACAATGGCCGTGTAGCTACTGTTCGCCGTTTTAACGTCTCTGTTCAAAGCCTGCCAAGTGTAATCGGTGTATCGAATTCCTTCTCCAATATTGAGAAGAAAAAAGAGTTTTCTGATACGAATAGAAATATGTGAATATTTTCTACGACTCTTCAATTTTCATTTAATCCAATTTATCAATCCCTCAAGAGATACATAGAGAAGAATGTTTTCTTAATTTGAGAATGTGCAGTCACTTAATTTAAGAAAGCACACGTCACTTAAATTAAGAAAGAAAAGTTACTTGATTTAAGTGTGTTTTCCTTTCTCAAATTAAGAAAGAAAAAGTCACTTGATTTAAGTGAGAAAAGTCACTTAATTTAAGTGAGAAAAGTCACTTAATTTAAGTGAGGAAAGTCACTTAATTTAAGTGAGAACAGTCACTTAATTTAAGTGACTTTTACTTTCTTAAATCAAGTAAGAAAAAGTTACTTGATTTAAGTGAGAAAAGTCACTTGATTAAAGTGAGAAAAGTCACTTAATTTAAGTGAGTTTTAGTTCCTTAAATTAAGAAAGAAAAAGTCACTTAATTTAAGTGAGAAAAGTCACTTAATTTAAGTGACTTTTACTTTCTTAAATCAAGTAAGAAAAAGTTACTTGATTTAAGTGAGAAAAGTCACTTGATTAAAGTGAGAAGAGTCACTTAATTTAAGTGAGTTTTAGTTCCTTAAATTAAGAAAGAAAAAGTCACTTGATTTAAGTGAGAAAAGTCACTCAATTTAAGTGACTTTTACTTTCTTAAATCAAGTAAGAAAAAGTTACTTGATTTAAGTGAGAAAAGTCACTTGATTAAAGTGAGAAAAGTCACTTAATTTAAGTGAGTTTTAGTTCCTTAAATTAAGAAAGAAAAAGTCACTTGATTTAAGTGAGAAAAGTCACTCAATTTAAGTGACTTTTACTTTCTTAAATCAAGTAAGAAAAAGTTACTTGAATTAAGTGAGAAAAGTCACTTGATTAAAGTGAGAAAAGTCACTTAATTTGAGTGAGTTCTAGTTCCTTAAATTAAGAAAGAAGAAGTCACTTGATTTAAGTGAGAAAAGACACTTGATTAAAGTGAGAAAAGTCACTTAATTTAAGTGAGTTTTACTTTCTTAAATTAAGTGACTGTACATTCTTAAATTAAGAAAACATTTTTCTCTGTATACCTACAAGGAAAAATGCCATCAACAAATTATACACAAGGGCTTAACCGTAAAAGAGAAAAAAATCCAGAAGATTTATACTGAACAACAATGCTACAATTGTTGAATTTCTGGGGTAACTCACCTCTTCTCCTTCTTCCTGTCTTTATTTTTTTTACTCTCCTTTTTTTTTTTATTTCTGTATGCTACAACTCAGTTAGCTGTCAGGTTTTCAACGTGCAAAATGGCGTAATGCGTTATACCGCTTGGCTACGTGCTCTTTGTTCGTGGAAAGGTATAGTCTGGTTTGTTGGAGGAGGCACAGGCCTAGAAATTATTATCGCGTCCGGAGATGGTGTTGGTACATAGTCAGGCCGTAAACTCGTCGCACGTGCGCCAACTATTCTTCTATGTGTAGAATAGTGTTACACTGGGTAATATGTACATGTATATATAGAGTGAACGTAAATACCAACAGTGTGTTGTACAGTGTCGCCAAAGAGTCGTCGACTTTCAAGTACTTTAAGTGTAAATTGTTACTGCAATTTTAGCTGAATCGATAACCACTGGATTTATGAGCTACAAAAGGGGAAAAGGATGTGACAGGTAATAGTTCATTGAACGTTATGCCAACAGCTATGTCATTCTTTATGGAGATATTTCTTCACTACTGGGCACATTTTATTTTTGTACTTATTTCAATGTAGGTAAATTGAAATATACATACAGTGCACGTCTCGAATGAGGCGTGTAAGAGTCTTGTAGGGGAAGGCGATTCCTGGAATCGTCGTTCCCCCACTCCTGTTGCCAAATCAATGCGCAGTGTTTTGGGTCGGGCTGTCCGAAATAAGGCATTCGGTTAAAGGGATTAAAAACTGGACATAGAAATCATTGCTCAAGTGAAGGCTATGAATGAGCTTTCGGACAGGTGCAATGAAAGTAATTTGATCTCTGCAAGCCTCGATAAATCGTATTTCGAGCCTGATCTTCATGGTATCCCTGATAAAACTTGTAATAATGGAATTATCCCTGATGAAATAAACAATAATGGTAGAACAAAAGATCCATCAATGTCAGTCAATTTTTTAACAGATTCTTTGAATATTTTGTATTATACGTGAGAAAAAAAATATTGAACTATTATTTTCTTATTTTTGTTAAAAATTAAAAATGAAACCAAAGTTGAAGGAAAGTTTAATAATAGATAAATTATCCAAAAATAATTTTATTTTTCCTTTTTCTCGCTAACGCCTTATTCAAAACATCGGGACCTAAAGAACAGCGCTGGAGGAGAAGTCCGATAGTGGGGGAATTAACTCATCGCGAATATAAACATTGCGCCTTACTCGAAGACGCCTTATTCGGGACGTGCACTGTATATATATATATATATTTATATCTGGAAAATTCAATGAAATTGAATGGAAAAGGAGAAGTTATTCAAATGAAATTGGAAACTTTGTTCGGGACAAATGAAATGGAGAGAGAGAGAGAGAGAAAAAAAGGAAATCAAGTGGAAAACAGTTATCTTAAGGTGCGATCTTTGGAGTTTGGTGCTACACACGAGGTAAAAAGTGTAGAGGTTGAGTTTATCCAAATTGTTGCACTTTGAACTCACTGGGTTTTGAACTCTCCTATATTCTGTACTGATACCACAAAACGATAAACACCCGTGGCTTTTACTTTCCGCCTCATCGAAAAAGCTTCTTATCGTATGGCACCTTTGATTCTACCATTTGTGAATAGTTTTTCACTAATCTGAGCAAAATTACGAGTTTGAGAAATGGTTGGCAAAAAGAGGCAAAGTGTTTTCTAATGGTGTTGTATTCATTGGTTTTGAGAGTTTACGAATCTAAATGACAAACAAATTCAACACACGTGTTTAACATACAAATAACACACATTCAAATACCGCAATACGTGTAAAGTACATACTTGACCCTTTCAAATGCGATTTAACTCGGACATTCCAACTGGCTAAAGGAGTATTGAAATTCAAAAATAAACGGACGAAATTCCCAGAAACATAGCAATAAGCTAAACGAGCTGTTAATAATATAACTTGTGGGCTAATTTTGTTTTCAAAGTGGAGAGCTTCACAAAAAATCAGAAAAAAATTGTCAAGATGCTTTAGCATGTCTTTATTACTTCTAAATTTTTTCTAATTTTTCCGTGAAGCCCTCCGCTATGATAAATCAAACTTTTTTTTCTCAAAGTGAAGAAGTTCGCGAAGACATCGGAAAAAGAATAAGCAAATACTCCAAAATTGCTACATAATTCGGTATTTTTTAAAAATTATTTCCCAGAAGCTTTTATGCTCGAAAAATCCCAGTTCCAGCGAATTTTCCAAAATATTTCAGAAACTGAGTGAGATAGGAGTTCACCCGAATCCTTTTTTTTTAGAGAATTTCAAGAACTATGAAAATGAACGCGAACCAAGTGATCTTATCTCGCGTAATTCCGAGGATATTTCCAAAAAGTGACTGAAAGGAAAAATCGACTACAGTGCACGTTCCGAACAAGGCGCAATGTTTATATTCGCGATGAGTTGGTTCCCCCACCATCGGGCTTCTCCTCCAGCGCTGTTCTTTAGGTCCCGATGTTTTGAATAAGGCGTTAGCGAGAAAAAGGAAAAATCAAATTATTTTTGGATAATTCATCTATTATTTAACTTTCTTTCAACTTTGGTTTAATTCTTAATTTTTAACAAAAATAAGAAAAGGATAGTTAAATATTTTTTTTCTTACATATTATACAAAATATTCAAAGAATCTGTTAAAAAATTGACTGACATTAATGGATCTTTTGTTCTACCATTATTGTTCATTTCATCAGGGATAATACCATTGTTCCAAGTTTCATCAGGGATACCTATTTTTTTTCAACGAAATTTCTATCATTTATACTAATTAAAAAAGTACTTACATTCTTCAATGTGTATTTTTCACTATCTTGATTAAAAAAAGTTCAATTGTAATTTTAATTGTACAAAATGTTCAGTTTTTAATTCTTTCAACCGAACGTCTTATTGCGGACAGCCAGACCCAAAACACTGCGCGTTGATTTGGCAACAGGAGTGGGGGAACGACGATTCCAGGAATCTCCTTCCCCTACAAGACTCTTAGACGCCTTATTCGAGACGTGCACTGTAATCCATATTCAGCTTTTTCGCCACTGAATTGTAATCTAACGGCGTTTTCTCTCTCGCATCACAAAAATCAATAATCAGTAAAAAAAATTGTTCTATTCACACAGATCTTTCTCTCAATTGAAACTTCTACATCATCCAGTGTACTCAGTACGCCCCCCAAGTTAACCCACAAAATTCTACGTCTCAGATGCAAATATGTCTTTGATAGACAAATATATGATTCAAGGATATATTTAGCTTGAAGATTAAATGCTCCACTTGGCAAAAGAAAGAGCCACAAAGAGAAAACCTATGGGGATCTGTTTTTCAGATAATTTGAATATACCAGAATCAACGGAATTTACCCACCAATTTTGTGTATATCTGATAAAAATAATAAAAACCCTCCCTAGCTATATATATATATATCTCTCTCTTTCCTTCAGAGTTATCAAAGAAATTCTCAAGATTACTATTCAATTTAACTTAACAGCCCAGTGCATCAGATGAAACAGTGGAGACAAGAAATAGTACAAAGTCTTGAGTAAAGTTGTCCCAGGTAACGTATAATATTATACACATTCCCAAAGGATTTTCACAGAAGCCTTGGAGTTGTCCATTCAGAGAATCTAATCAGTTTCGTCTGACGTAATGGAAAAAGTTATCCCCCGCAGCACCCCCGGGGTGTGAGTTAGGATTATGCCACGATTCCAATTTTCAACGTCCACTTTATACAATCCGTTTTGCCTCAACCCCTCAGCCCTAAGTACTATAAAGCTCTATTTCCTTATTCCTACTCTGTTTCGAGAGGACAAAAAAAGAAACAGGCAAATAGAAGAAGCGCATGATGCATAACTCATTCAGTAAAACACAAAAAGATATTCTCCAGAATCAGTAGAATGATGTAATCCCATATCTCTGGTAAGATTTGCTCACAACAACTGTAAATTCAACAACGAATCTTCATCATCTCAAATGAATAATGGACAATCTGACCCTCTGTGTTTACATTTCAATGTAGTTCATTTCTCAATGATATTTCCAGAAAACATAATATTCAGAGTTATGTTAATTTATTTTCAAGAATATTTCAACTGAATTTTAGAGTAAGCAATTAAGAGCTATTTAACTTTCATGCAAGTTTAATATTCATAGCTGATTTTTGCAGTATGACATTATTACGAGTGAATTCATTTTGATTTATATATATACATATATTTTTTTTTTTGATGAAAACAATTAAATTATTGTGCTGACAAGAACAATTATCTTTCACTTATGAAACTCATTAATCATAAATGATTAACTTCCTTTTTGGACTGTTTTTATATGAAATTGAATTGTCATTAAGTAGTTATCCCGATGAATTCATCATGAAAAATTTTAGTAATTGGGTAAGTATTCAAGAAACATGGAAATAATTTTTTTCCCACTTTCAACAAAACAACTTTTTTCACTGAATAGTTTGATATAATTTATTTAATGTCAATGATGAATCTATTTGTTTCTTGATGAATGTGGGATCATGGTACAGGAGGCAGGATTAATAATAAATGAATAACATGAAAATAACTTTATTAAAAAATAACTTGGAAAATTAAATAGTAGAAGGGCATTTGGCCCACGATCTTTACTCTTCAACTTTTAATCCGGAACTGACTAACTCTTTGTCCACTCACGCCATCCACACTCATTTGTTTATAATATTTTCTCTCTCATTCTTTCACACTCTTTCTCTCTCATGCACATTAAAATTATAGGGACACACAAAGCACACGTGCCCTTATCGCACTCATTTCCAAAACTCATTCTCAGTTCAACCGAACTGCTCTGGTCTCACCCGCTATTTCTTTTGAACAATCAAACCTTTTCATTTCTTAACGTCTTTACTATTTTGTTTATTCTTTCTGGCGACACTCATCCGTCTCGCTCACACACACACACTCCACGTGCACTAATACAGTCACTTGAAAAAAACAGTCATCCTACATGAATGGCTCATTATTTGAATTTTGAAAAAATTCACTCTACACAGAGAAAAATGTTTTCTTAATTTAAGAATGTGCAGTCACTTAATTTAAGTGACCTGCCATTCTTAAATTAAGTGACTTTTCTCACTTAAATCATGTGACTTGTCTCACTTAAATCAAGTAACTATTTCTTTCTTAATTTAAGAAAGGAAAAGTAACTTAAATTAAGTGACTTTTCTCACTTAAATAAAGTGACTTTTTCTTTCTTAATTTAAGGAAGTAAAACTTGCTTAAATTAAGTGACTTTTCTCACTTAAATCAAGTGACTTTTTCTTTCTTAATTTAAGGAAGTAAAACTTGCTTAAATTAAGTGACTTTTCTCACTTAAATCCAGTAGCTATTTCTTTCTTAATTTAAGAAAGTAAGAGTCACTTAAGTTAAGTGACTTTTCTCACTTAAATCAAGTAACTATTTCTTTCTTAATTTAAGAAAGTAAAAGTGACTTAAATTAAGTGACTTTTCTCACTTAAATAAAGTGAATTTTTCTTTCTTAATTTAAGGAAGTAAAACTTGCTTAAATTAAGTGACTTTTCTCACTTAAATCAAGTGACTTTTTCTTTCTTAATTTAAGGAAGTAAAACTTGCTTAAATTAAGTGACTTTTCTCACTTAAATCAAGTAACTATTTCTTTCTTAATTTAAGAAAGTAAGAGTCACTTAAATTAAGTGACTTTTCTCACTTAAATCAAGTGACTTTTCTTTCTTAATTTAAGTGACCTGCACATTCTTAAATTAAGAAAACATTTTTCTCTGTGTAATAGTAAAACCATGTTAATATGTATATTCAACATTATTCACACCATTGCTCTTCTTTTGATCAATTAATCAAGATAATGAAAGACAAATTACCCGTAATTTTGTGTCATTAACAACGACATTTCCGTTTCACCAAAACACACAGACACATATATTGCCGTGTTCACAACATTCATTACTGTCCATGTCCTTGCAATTCCCATAGATAGCCTCCTGGGCACGAATCATAGGATACACCCCCATCTCCTCGACTCTCTTTCTCTCTGTACATGCTACAATACATTCAGAATGATGTGAAAAAAAAAGGACAAAAGAGTAGTGAAGCAATGGAAACCGAGAGAATCCAGTCAAACCCAACAAACTCACTGAGCTATTCTCTATCCTTCTCTATTTCTTACTTTTACTCTTATTTTGACAGATGGGATTCTCTCGTGTCCGCTAGTCGTAAAGTGCTTGTTCATTCGTTTCATTCCTCTCTACCATACTATCTCGATTCCCTCTTCCTCTCATTTCTCCACATCTTGAAAAAGCTCCCTCTGGCCATCGGTACTCCCTCTTTCTCTTTTTTCCCTTTTCCTTATTTCTTATCTCAGAGTCTCAAGGAGACTACCCCTCCGGGGCAACTACGTTCCGTTGACAAAACCCGATTACATACTGACACGTAGACTCATGGATTATTGTTCAATTTTATATGGATTGAGGTGATTCAGAAGATGATAAGTTCAAGCTGCGAATTTATTACGAAGATTACGTGGGATAATTATCTGGTAATAATGAGTTATTGAAGAGAGAATCTGATAATTAATGGATGTAATCGGGAAATCTGACACATTTAGTCATCTAAGATTTTTTTTTTGTGAAAACACAAATATGATTTCACAACCGAGGAAATGATTTATATTCTATAGATGAAAGAGATATAGACACAAATATATAGAAAATATGAATTAATTGTAAATGAAATGAAAAATCACGAGTGTAGTGGAATAACAGGTTAAGTCAATTTTTGTCGAAAATGAGAATTTATCGGAATTTGCCTTAAAATGTATGGACACATGTCTCACAAAAAGGATTTGACTGAGTATGACCATTTAAGGCCTCATTTTTGAACATGCATAACAGGTTAAGTTCACTTTTGGCAATTTTTCAAAAACAATTCAAGTTATGTCGACTTAACCTGGAAAAATAATTCACGAGTGTAGTGGAATAACAGGTTAAGTATATATGGTAAACCTATATGACTTAACCTGTTATTTCACTACACTCCTGAATTATACATTTAATAGTTAAGTCAACATAACTTAAATTTCTTATAATTTCTGGGGGAGTTAAGTAGACATAACTCGAATCTCTTATAATTTTTAAGGGAGTTAATTCGACATAACTTAAATTTCTTTCCATAAATTTCAAGTTAAGTCAAAATTATAGAAAAAAAAGACTGCCGATAACAATAGCTTTTGAATATCTTAATTGACTGCGGATTAATGACTTTCATCATAAATGTAGCGCAAAATGGTGCTCGCATCATCATTTTACGGTTTTTCGGCTCTCCTGAAAAATTCACTTTTTCCAACTTAACCTGTTATTCCACTACACTCGTGAAATGATCAGAGAATTCTTTTTTAAATGCGGGACTGCGTAAAAATCTGAAGGAAAAAAATTGAGAAGATGCTTCAACATGTTTGCATTGTTGGATGATTTGTCAAATTTTTTCGTGGATGTGAAGGCATTCTTAAAAAAAAAATCCTGGTCCATTCCACGACAAAGGTCTATTCTGCCCTCATTTCCATATGTAAGCTATAGTTGAAATATACGAAGAATATATTCTTCTCACATTGCTCTTAGCTAATATCCGTATATTCAAGAGACCTCAAAAATATACCTGATACAAATTTTAAATATATTTCAAATAAACAGAAAATTGCCAAAACTGATATGGAAAATACACATTCGACATATATATTTTGGATATATATTATGTAAAGTTATATATGTTCTTCCGCTTCAATTAATTTTTCTTTTATATTCTCCAATATATTTGCATTTCTATTTTTCATCCATAAAATATAAACCAATGCCGTAAATGCATGCTTTCATATTCTGGAGAAAAAAAAACTTATCAATTCCATTAAATGCCAAGCTGCTATAAAAAGGCTATTTGAAAAAGTAAATTGACTGTGAATTTCTCTCACAGATTCTAGAGTCTCTAAATGGTTGATTTTTACAAACTCAATTTTCCAATAATCGGAAAACTCTTTGTTCCAATTCCCAATTTTTCTTCTTTCACATATCTCTCAAAGTGTTTTTTATCTTCTCAGAAAGAGTAGAAAAAAAAAAAGAGAACAGAATAGAAGCCAATCGATGAGAAGAGCCTTATTCTGTACTCTAGGGTGAGTCGAACTTACGAGGCTCGTTCAAGAGATTATCGAATTACCTTGATTCCTTGGGGCTACGGCTTGGTCCCGACAGAGTCATTTGCTTTGAATGGACAGAATTTTCCCCGTTTTCTGCATGGATAACCGATTTCCCTATGCGCAAATCGTATTTACCACGTGGTACACATATTCAAGGAAGAAAAGATAGATAAAAAGAAAAATAGCATCAAAGTAGAAAAACTTCTATACGTTATGTCTCATGTTGATGGTATTTGTGAAGCGACGTTGTCGATTGGCGTGCAAATTTAACGAGCAGCTTCCACAGAATCGAAGTATGTACTAGGTACCATGAAATACGCAGCAGAAAGATAAGTACAAGAATAAAAAAAAAAACTAAATACTTTTATTTTTTTCTAAGTACATTATTTGTTTGCTCTCCCGATTGTACATGCAATTTTCCAGGACTACTCTGTGCTCATCCAATTACTTATTCCTCAGAAATTCACTTTTTCCTATGTTATTGTTGAGAATAATGGTTTTACTGCTCAGAAAACTGCTACAATTGCGTAAAATGAGGAACGGAGTGAACGAATGTTCATTTTTATTCAATGAAGCTGATTACTTTTTTTTCTGCATATTGCCTATGTAACGAGATAAGTGCTCAGTTCCTTCATAAGAATAAAGCAAATATTTAGGAAATTCATGTTGCATGACTGATGTTGTTCTCAGATTATACATTTTATTTCTGTTAACCTGAGAGCTTCCACAATTTGCGTTCAAATAAGTGTTCTCCACTCGTTTTATTTTTCTTTAATCGCAAAATTTTTCCTAGAATGAAGATTTTTATCTAAAATCTCGAGGATTTTTTTTTGCAACGACCTTCTCTCTGAAAAAAAAATCTGGTTCACTTTACCTCACAGGACCAATTTGCCTTAATTTCTCCTACGTTTATATTGTTTCTCAATGTTTCAAAATATTTCTAGTAACTTGCACATGAGCACAAGGCTTCTATGGGATTTACATACAGTTTTCATGAGTGAGTGCTGTATGCAGCGAGTATATTTCATATGCATCAAGGTGACACTCGGGAAATACTGAAAAAAGAATGCCCTGTCAGGTTGGTTATGGCCCATAAAAAAGGCAGGGAAAAAAGGAAATAAACGGAGTGTGGCCTCCCCAGAGTCCTATGCGAGTTTACAGACAACAGAGTCGGCTATAAACTAGGGAATAATTGATGAAAATGACCACAATGGGTTAAAATTGAAACTTGTCATTTTGTTGGGAAGTGAATTCATGTTCTTCATGTAAACAAATATCACATGTTATTTTTCGATTTGAATTAAACTGAAAAATATCAAAAATTCTCTATGAAAAGCCATCAAAGTCCGACTGCATTGTACAGAAATCCTCATGAATCCTGTTGAAATTTCGAAGGTTTTCAAAACCTTCATCCTGCGCATCAATCCAGTGCCAAAAAAATCTGTCATTTGCAGATTTTCTACCTCCACAGGAAGGGTTTATGATACATGACATTCATATTCAATGTATTTGAATTCCCTCATGCCATGATTATATGTCTGATTACATATTTTTTCCGGAATTTGATTCTCTTAAAAAATTTATTAATAAAAAATTAATTTATTGATAAATTTATTTGTTTAATGGCGACATTGCCTCGTGGATGGGAGGTGGAGAAAAGATGTGAGAATCAAAAATTCGAAGGTAAATATAGTAACTTTTGTTTGTTTGTTTCAAAAAGCAAGTTTTATTAACAACATTCTATGTAGTTACAGTTACACTTGTAGAAAAACCGACTTACAAACTACAAAACCTTAAAGATTATACTATTTGTGCTGCGCTTGGCAGTCTCAATAGTCTACTCTATTTTTATTTTTATTTTATTATCAATCCTTAACATTTTTGTTTAGAAATCTTTGAAAAAACAGGTTATTCACTATCATGACTTTTTTTTTTCCTCTTTGGTAAAAACAGTTTAACGAAAAATCCAAAGCACTTTATATCAGTTTCAAATCTTACCAACTATTTACTACTAAATCTTAAACAACTAAATGTATATTTACACTGTACATACAAGTATTTTGCCTCCAAAATACCTCTAACTAGCTTTTTTTTTTCTTTCTTTATTTCATTATTACTGATTATTGTCGAAAATATCATTAAATATTGTGCTAGAGTCTCTTTCAATTGCGTCTTCTTCTCCATTGAGGACGTTTTCTCTCTTCCCTTCCAGCCCTGCGCCTTATTTCATCCAGGTGCATAGCTCCCTCCTGAAGCCACCAATAGCTTTTGCTTGCACGATCTGTGCTTTCCATATCACTCAGAGGAACGGTTGTAGAATAGATCTTCTTTTCTTCGTAGTTATCAAGATTGATGTCTATTTTTTTATTGGTAAAATGTCTATTATAGTGGTGTAGTAGTGGGACATTATTGGGATCTTGGAAGAGTCCCATCTTAAATATAGTAACTCGCAAATAGCTCAGCGGTATAGCATCTGACATGTAATCAGAGGGTCGTGGGTTCAAATCCTGCTTGCGCATTACATATTTTTTCCGGAATTTGATTCTCTTAAAAAATTTGTTAATAAAAAATTAATTTATTAATAAATTTATTTGTTTAATGGCATTTATTTGTTTGTTACCTTAAGATCAAAATGGCATAAGTGCTATATTCATAAAAATGGGCCAAGATCTTCGTGCTTCTATGGTTCATTCACCCCACCTGGTATATGCGTGAAGGTAGGCACAAAAATTTGTCAGTTGGAATGCTCATAGCAATTTGACAGTTAGACTCGTGTCATGTGAGTGTGATAGTGACATATGGATACAAATAAATGAAGAAATTAATTCATCAATTCGAGAATAAACTAATGAGTAAATTAAGTGGAACTGGAGGATTCCGATAGTTTTGTTGCACTTGCTTTAGTTTGGGAGAATATGTGAAGTTTGCAATTAATAAAGAAAACTGACGTGGACTTCATTTTGAAATATTCTTGAGTATCCCTTCCTCCAGCACTATCAGGAGGAATCTCAACAGGATCCCAATCAGCGCTGTTAAAGAAATATCCATAAATAGTCTAAAAACTATGAGTTTCCGGGATATTTGTGGAAATGGAGTCCACGTGATGTTTTTGAATCACGAAATGGAATATTCCTTCAAACTAAAATAGATACAATGAAACTATCGAAACTCTTCACTTCCACTCAATTTATTTGCTAACTTAATTCATGAATCCATTTATTAATTAATTTATTTATTATTCATCTATTTATTCATATTAAAGTATAACACTTGCGTCATACAAGTATATTGGATGACAAATTAATCGTAGGAGCACAAAGTTCTCGGCCCTAATTTATAAATCACACTTATACCACTTTGTTCCTAAGGTGACGATATAGTATAAGCTGCATGGGATGTATTGAAAATTCATCGGAATTTATGAGAAATATATCTTCTGCGACACATTTCAAATATATATTAAAAATATTACATCATTTTATGATTTTCTTGTCAAGATATATTTTGATCTATATTCAATATATTTGAAATATAAGAAGAACGGCTAGAAATTCTATAATTAGAACATATTTTCGATACACGTTGATATATTCTTCAGATTGTCTTATTATATAATTAATATATTTTGAATATAAACTTTTTCCATCATGATAAACTTATTGATATTGTTATATATATGAGATTAGAATTCCCTTTCCCCCTCTTAGTATGATGTATGAGTGAGAAAAATGAGAATCGTGTGGTTGCTAAGGAATGTCATAAAACAAATATTCATTCATTCCTATTCTGAATTAATTACGAGACACAACTCCTGTATTAAATAAATCCGCCAAATCCCTAATTAATTGTGTTGTGTAGATAGATAGATAGATAGATAGTTTATTGTATAGAAGAATATAGTCTTTACAAAAGAAAAGAACATCTTCGTTACAAAGTTTTCACTTAAATTAAATTGTTTAGCTTATGTAGAGCTGCAAGACGCGTCATTCTCTGAGTGAGATATACTATATATTTCTTCCCTTCGTTCAACTACTTTTGTGATAAAAATATATAGTGCCTTGAGTTGTCTAGGATGTGTGGAATTGAGAAGTATGGATCTGTTTAAAGTCGATGAAGTTTTGCAGTAGCGTTTGTATGTTTTTTGTAATCTTTTCCGCTGCTCGTCATGGGCTACGCATGATACTAAAAGGTGTTCAATAGAGTTAGGGCTTTCAGATGAACATGCTGGGCAGGGACTTTCAGGGAAAAACTTATACGTATTCCCATTTATATAAAGCTGGCAATGGTATTTATTCGCTAGTCTTAATTGAGCGCGTATTTTTTTGTGATTTAATTGTGTTGTGTATTATTTGAATATAAAGAAGACACTTCAATATAAATATATAAGAGAAACTGAGGCAGAAAGAACCAGTATTTTTTTGGAATGGAAGCTTTCACAAAAAATTTAGAAAAAATTGAAATCGACAACGATTGAAGGAAAGATTGTTTTTAAAACATCTCCCTGTTACAACTCTTTCTATATCCATTCGCGTCACTTGGAGCAGCGATTCGGAATCGAAAAATGTCTTTTCTTGAAAGTGCTGTGGTTTTAGTACAGAATTCACTCTAGATAACAGTATTACAGTGGTAATCTTTCATAGAGTGTGATTTTGTAGGAACGATGTTGAAGTTTTCAGATAAAATATTGAAGTTTCTCAGATGAAAATCTCGTATTCTCTAAGCAAAAAATTTAATGGCGATGAAAAATTCTATTCGGATTTTAATATTCATATTTTATTTCATGCTCAAAGAGACTTCTTCCTGCTTTGAAGAAAACCTTTGGATAAATTATAAAGTGAATATCTACAGATTATCGTTTCATGAGCACTGAGAGATAAACAAGATTTCAGGCCATTCAATATCATCAGATTCCTTGAAGAAAATTAGAATTGAGGTTGAAAGCTCTGAGGCTTTCATTCCAACAATTCAACAATTTATTTGAAGAAAAAATTAAATTACGCTGAATTAAATATAACCCAATTTTTTTCCTTCAACATCGAGGACTCTCATGATATTGGAGTAAATATTTCAAAATTGTTCTCATGAAAACTTCAATCATTCATGCAATTATCTCAGGATTCAGATACCTTATACCACTCAAGAATGTCACACATAAGCGACATGGGAATGTTTTCTGAAGTATCTCAAATTCATTAAAGTAAAATTTCAATTAAGAGTCTCCATGCAGAAAATTCCACAAAGGGACTCAAATAGGAAAGACATGAAGATGAATTTGAGTATATCATTGAAAATTTAATGGCAGTTTGAAATTTAGAATATTCCAACGAAGAATAGAGTGGGTTTGAAATTCTAAAATTGCAATTGAAGCTGACAGCAGTTGGAAGTTTGGTTCGTTGACAGTAGTGAAGAAGTCGTCCCTTTAATTATGACAAAACCACAAGTTAACGTTCCTGGGACAGACTGGAGAAGGAGAGGAAGAAGTAGATGAAAGGTAGACAGTTTAAAATAGAGAAGAAACCGTTGCGGCAAAGAAAACTCTAGAATGTAAGTGGAGCCATGTTGGATTACAATGCAAAAGTTTTGAGTCTGAGTTTTGCTGGTTTTGCGAGAAGTCGTTACGGTGTTCAATGGTTGGTTCGCGTCGTAAAGATTTCCCATTCTACTGAAAATACGTTTTTTCCCCCTTTTTTTTTGTCTCATCTCTCTTTTCTTTCTTTTATTCTCAAACGAAAAATCGAGTCATTCTCATCTCTGTCTCATTCGTACTTTTACTCTTTATTACCATCACCAGTTTTAACCAATGAGTTTGGGTTTATACAGCTTGGGTAGAGAACTTTGTCCCAGGGAATTGTGATTAAACGTCCCCAAGTGGAATTAATTTCTACAAGTGAACGAGTTGGACGACAGAATCGAAGAGCACCTTTACTAATTAACGAGCAAGCCCATGAGAATTTCAACTGGATGGAGCATCAAAGTTCCTCATTGCTTTATCAATCCTTGTGGAATCAATAATTTTTTTTTTTTTAACTTCCCGACAAGGAAGTTATTGTATTTTTTTTTTTTTTTAATTTTTATTTGTGCATTTTAAACTATACAGTTCATTCTGCTGAATACAAAGTATATTAATATATAATAGGTATATAATAGATATATATATATTTATATATACATATACATATATATATACACATACACATATATATATATATGTATATATATATAAAGAAAAAAAACATTCCCCCCTCCCCTTAGATTTTTATATTACATACATTGATGAATTTACTTATTATGACTATTGCTTTTACATTGAGGTGTTTCAAAATAATCTTACTGCTATGTGGAGGAGTGAGTCCAATCGAACGTAAGGAGGCGATCATTTCTTTTCTTTCCTCCCTATAACGCCGACATCGCCACAAAACATGGTCTAGACTTTCGATCGGAGATCCACATGCGCAAGCGGGAGACTCCACAATATTAAATCGAGCTAGTGAGGAATTAAGGCTATGGTGATTAGAGCGTGCTCTATTAGAAGTTATTGTATTTGCCCCGAAAATCGATTTTTCATCAGATCTCGACGTTTCAAGATGCTGACATGAATTTCTGAGATTTTTACGGAACTGTCCGTGTGTGTGTGTGTATGTATGTATGTATGTGCGTATGTGAGGAAATTTTGAAAAACGATTGCACTGCCATTACTTATCCGATAAAAAATTTTTTTTATGGAATGGAATCATCTTTATGTAACTTAGCCCTGATTAGATTATGAGCCATGTCATCTCATTAGTTTCTGAGTTTTTTCACGGAAAAGTGATGAAAAAAATACGGAATTTGTGAAAAATTCCCAAATTTCAATCAAAAATACGTCACTAGTAGAGGATGCTGGGGCAAAAGCGACCACTCTGCGGTAAAATGAAACCGGGAGGGGAGGGGTAGGCCTTATGGTAAAACGAACAGCCCTTTCACATTATAAAGAAAATCTGTAGTCAGACAATGAATGAATCGGGAAGTTTTTTTTCTGACCTCTGAAAGATCAAACACATTCTAAAACCAACATGACAACACTCCTCCATTCACGAACGAGCGTAGCGAGCGAGCAACAACGCACCCCTCGTTTTTAAATATTTTGTGTCATTTTTAATTGATTTAATCTCCTTTTCTGCAGCAACCACTTCCACTAATGCATTGCTGGTCATTTTTATATTTTTGCTCATTTGATATCAAGTGATATTGCAGTTTCTTTTGAGAGAGATTAAAAGGATCAAAAATAAAAAAAATTATATCGTCGTTGAAAAGAGGATTCCGACGTGAAAAGGGTCAATGCGCCCACGCTGCGACAATTTAGATGATCGAATGGTACTCCGCGATGAAACCTACGCAGAAGATAAAAGGAAGATGCCACCAGAGATCCATTTACTCTCGTTTCCAACAGAATAAAAATTCCATGTTTTATTTCCGAAAAGACTCCTTTGTTTTCGATAATTGAAGTCAGATTTTCAGTCGGAAAATTGGATCAATTATGCTCGTAATTCGATTTTCAACTAACTCTCTTTGAGGGCAAGAAATTACATTTAAAAACCAGAAATTTCCATTTAATCTCATCAGAGCTGAATCCCTATTTATAGTATAATGTTCATTA
This sequence comes from Aleiodes alternator, assembly GCA_963921955.1. Taxonomy (NCBI): domain Eukaryota; kingdom Metazoa; phylum Arthropoda; class Insecta; order Hymenoptera; family Braconidae; genus Aleiodes; species Aleiodes alternator. Next base: position 10,225,776 of record OY998108.1, on the reverse strand, counting down.
ATGGCAGAAGAATGACAATGGAGAAATCAAAATTCTACTTATTCTGCTCTCAAGGAATTATCTCTAATTAAGATCATTGGAGCATTGAAAATGAATCCATTAGCAGCTCTAGGAGACCAAAAAAACATTATCTATTCTTATATCAGTGATAAAAATGGCAGCGCCATAGGAAAGAAACTGGCAGAAGCAGTGAGTAAATTAAAAAAATTCTGAATACATACTACAGAATTATTTGAGAATATCTCGGAAATTAGTGGAGATACGTCTTTTTCGACTGATTCATTTTTGATGAAAATTCCAAGAGCTGCAAATAACGGATTCGAGTAAAAAAGGCGCATCTCCATAGTTTTCCAACATATTCTTTTCTTTCGCAAGCCTGGCTATGATTATTTAATGGCAGAAGCATTGGCAGAATCTTCTGTTTAGTGTTTCACGGACAGACTTTATTTTTTTTTATTCTGTTATGTTTAGTATGTTCAGGAAAAATTCAATGTTTTAGTTTTCCTGTTTTTGCTGAATTATTCCGTATAGAATAACTATACACTAGGAAGGAATGTATGGAAAAATATATTTTTTATATCACCATGCATGGAATAATATGTAAATCACTGTTAGAAAAAGATTGAAATTTCATAGGAAATTTCAAATTTTGTTAGAAAAAATATTGATAATTGCAAATACAAAATATCACACTGGCATTTGGATATTACAGATTAGATATTGTTTAATATGTTTTAAGAAGTAAAATGAATTTTATAAAATCTTATCAAGAACTTTATATTCTACACTATATGGAAAAAAAAACTTTTCAACATGTGCATAATTATGCTGTTGTATAATTTCATATATTAATATATTTTCGGATATGTTGTTCGATAATATGACTTTTCTATACAGGATTAAGATAGAAGAATGATTCTGATGTTTTTCAGTACCAAAAAATGTATGAATTATGATTAGAAAGTCTTGATAGATTTTCAAACCTGGAATCTGTATTTTAATAAAGAAATAAAGAAAAATCATCTCTAAAAATTGTTAGAAAATAATCGATTTATCCTGCTTCACTCCCTCGCCACTGAATTGATAATCCAAATAATAAAATATAACGTCCAATAATGTTGCGGTTTGTGCACCTCGGAAATACATTCACCTATGCCGATTCATGGACAGATAGAACTGAATCAAAACGCGTTGATAATTCGTGGCTCATTTGAATTTTATAACGTCCATTTTGGACTTTCTTTCTCTGTCTATCACCCTTTACTCTCCTGCATGTGGCCAACCAGTGGCCGTCCTGGAATACATCCGTTGAGAGCATTTGCATACGTTACTTTGTCGAGAGTACGCGCTGAAGCTACTGCTCACGTGTAAATTCATATATAACTATATATATATATATATATATATGCAGACGCTACTCTGGATAAAACGATACGAGATGAAGGCAGAGAGTGGTGGAAAATGACGTTGGCTTACGTCTATATGCCTGGATTTATGTACATAAAATATACAGTCTTCCTTTCCTTGGTACCTGTTAATTTGCATTATTTTACAGTCGCTGTTAAAGTCAATATTCCAGGGGGAGAATCGACTGCAACCCTTTGTCAGAATCTCGTATTTATGCATTCATCGTTTATTCGATATTTCGATTTCAACTCTCTCGTTTTTATTTTCATCAATTTTTTTCTTTTCATTTTCTTTTTTTCGTCCACGTTTCGCTATGTCGATTCTTCTTACAAGCCTTGTTTCTGTTTTACCGCATACAGACAGAACCGATATTCAGTTGGACATTTTAAAATTCATACGACGATAGTCGACACGAACTGGTTGATTTCATTTACCGTTGTATTGCTACTGGGGTTATATTTACTCTTTTCTTTTCATTCATTCGCAGTACTTTTATTATCGAATGAATAAATAAAGGGGTTTCATATTGAAAAAAAAAAAAATAATTACGAGAATATGTGACTTTTCTTTGTAATTTCAAATGTTAGGTCTGGAATTGTTCCAAGAGTACATTCTAAGGGTTTATCTGTAGAGACATCCCTGTACAGTGAATAGCTACTTCAGTTCAGGGTTTTATTGGAAAGAGGAATAGATATTCACTAACTGGAATGATTAATCGATATCTAAGGTAAGAGCACTAGTACCTGCTCAGGCACTAATACCTACTCACTTTCGGTATTTTTCGTATTTATATAATTATATTGTGGAGAAAAGCACATTGGAAAATTTTAACAATATCAGTGAATTATCCATGAATTTGAATTCATTACACTACCAGATGCTCTACTTTTCCATAAAAGAGCATTAAATAATTCTCAAACGGCCTTCGTTCATTCCTGCAGTTTTCACCAGTTATCGTATCGAGCTACGTCGATCAACGAGGGTGTCACTCCGCGCGAATTTAATATTTGACCGTTATTTAGTGGTACTAATGTGTGCTCATATTGTTTCTACTATTTTTTAATAGTTAATTGGGTAACGTACTGATCTACTACAGTGCACGTTCCGAATAAGGCGTCTTCGAATAAGGCGCAATGTTTATATTCGCGATGAGTTAATTCCCCCACCATCAGACTTCTCCTCCAGCGCTGTTCTTTAGGTCCCGATGTTTTGAATAAGACGTTAGCGAGAAAAAGGAAAAATAAAATTATTTTTGGATAATTTATCTATTATTAAACTTTCCTTCAACTTTGGTTTCATTTTTCATTTTTAACAAAAATAAGAAAATAATAGTTTAATATTTTTTTTCTCACGTATAATACAAAATATTCAAAGAATCTGTTAAAAAATTGACTGACATTGATGAATCTTTTGTTCTACCATTATTGTTTATTTCATCAGGGATAATTCCATTATTACAAGTTTTATCAGGGATACCATGAAGATCAGGCTCGAAATACGATTTATCGAGGCTTGCAGAGATCAAATTACTTTCATTGCACCTGTCCGAAAGCTCATTCATAGCCTTCACTTGAGCAATGATTTCTATGTCCAGTTTTTAATTCCTTTAACCGAATGCCTTATTTCGGACAGCCCGACCCAAAACACTGCGCGTTGATTTGGCAACAGGAGTGGAGGAACGACGATTCCAGGAATCGCCTTCCCCTACAAGACTCTTACACGCCATATTCGAGACGTGCACTTTACTAGTTACAATCACTTTTTCGTGAGCAGGTACTGGAGTAAGCGCAAAATTATTTTCAAATTTCAATATTATCCATCAATTTCATTAAATAACTGAAAATTTTAATTATTCTATATTTAGATATATATGATAATAATTTTGAAAACGATATGCCCATTTTTAATCAATAGAAATATTTTTTCCGTTGAATTTTGGGGAACTGAATCGAATAGTGAGCAGGTACTAGTGCCCTTACCTTATAATGGATAAGGAAGTATAAACGTGAAGAGGTAAAATGGGAGACTGATATACTCTCGTTGCTCATTAATATAGCTGTTTCATGCAGGAAGAACTACCGAATATCTTAGTCTTACATTGCAACATAAATTGAATCTGTAGCAATGAGATGCTGAGTTGAATAATATCTGAAGGAAGTTGAACTCATTAATGTGCTCGACTTCTTCACGGTAATAATGATGAAGTATAAAAATATCAGACAATGTTCTGGACTATAACATTCTTTTGTTATATTCTAGTATATAACAAAAGAATAACGAGAGAACTTTATAAAAAAATTCTGATAAAAATTAAGATGCTCCGATATGTCTCTATTGTTGGGTAATTTTTCTTACATTTATCCATCCAGGTCTTCTCTCGTCAAAAAGTTCTAGATTATTTTGCCCCGCAGATCTATTTCGCTTCGGTTTCCCTTATTTTTTGCACATTATTTCATAGCTTTTGTGTGTAAAGAAAAGTGATAATTAATTCAATTCAAATTTTCAGTTCAAAGGAATGATTTCTTTTTCAACCTTCCACTTTACCGTTCCGGCTTATACTAGCCGCACATAATCTCTATATACTAGAAAATTCTCTCTTTTACTTATATGAAGGGGTTATTCCCCTTTTATAAATCGATCCATAAAAAAAAAGCCACTCGTAACGCCATTGACCTGATCAAATGTACTACTCTGCATATCAAAGCGAACTTACTCTCTCTTTTCCCTCTTTTCACATTTTTTTTTCTTTCAGCGTCTCTTTGCATTTATGAGATACCACTTCCTCCTTTTCCCCATCGGGATCTTTCCTACCACCGAGTTTCTGCGTATTAAAGTTTTGAAAGATATTCCAATTTTTTTCAGTTCTCTTTCTCATAAGAGGAAAAATTTCCTGTTACTCGTCAAACGGAGAATGAAGTATGCCAGTTTGTTAATAGGTGTTTTCCTTGTTGAATCTCAGGAAACAATCAAGGTAAGTAATTTAATATCTTGTACATACCTCCTCATTTGTCGTGCTATTGCATTCTGACTTGGAATGCTTGAATAACGTTCGTATAATTTTATGTGGAATTTTAGGAAAAACAGAATGCCAAGGTAATTATGTTTCTTATTCTTAACGATTCAAATTGCTGTAAATTATTATCATTGAAATGGACTTGCGTAATTGTATGTGATCTGCTATACACAGAGAAAAATGTTTTCTTAATTTAAGAATGTGCAGGTTACTTAAATTAAGAAAGAAAAGTCACTTGACTTAAGTGAGAAAACTCACTTGATTTAAGTGAGTTTTACCTTTCTTAAATTAAGAAAGAAAAAGTCACTTGATTTAAGTGAGAATGTCACTTAATTTAAGTGAAAAAAGTCACTTGATTTAAGTGAGTTTTACCTTTCTTAAATTAAGAAAGAAAAAGTCACTTGATTTAAGTGAGAATGTCACTTAATTTAAGTGACTTTTACTTTCTTAAATTAAGAAAGAAAAAGTCACTTGATTTAAGTGAGAAAAGTCACTTAATTTAAGTGAAAAAAGTCACTTGATTTAAGTGAGTTTTACCTTTCTCAAATTAAGAAAGAAAAAGTCACTTGATTTAAGTGAGAATGTCACTTAATTTAAGTGACTTTTACTTTCTTAAATTAAGAAAGAAAAAGTCACTTGATTTTAGTGAGAAAAGTCACTTAATTTAAGTGACTTTTACTTTCTTAAATTAAGAAAGAGAAGGTTACTTGATTTAAGTGAGAAAAGTCACTTGATTTAAGTGAAAAAAGTCACTTAATTTAAGTGAGTTTTACTTTCTTAAATTAAGAAAGAAAAAGTCACTTGATTTAAGTGAGAAAAGTCACTTAATTTAAGTGAAAAAAGTCACTTGATTTAAGTGAGTTTTACCTTTCTTAAATTAAGAAAGAAAAAGTCACTTGATTTAAGTGAGAATGTCACTTAATTTAAGTGACTTTTACTTTCTTAAATTAAGAAAGAAAAAGTCACTTGATTTTAGTGAGAAAAGTCACTTAATTTAAGTGACTTTTACTTTCTTAAATTAAGAAAGAAAAAGTCACTTGATTTTAGTGAGAAAAGTCACTTAATTTAAGTGACTTTTACTTTCTTAAATTAAGAAAGAGAAGGTTACTTGATTTAAGTGAGAAAAGTCACTTAATTTAAGTGACCTGCCATTCTTGAATTAAGTGACTGTACATTCTTAAATTAAGAAAGAATTTTTCTCTGTGTATAGGGAGCAACTAACATCGATTTTGGTACTTGCCCTTCTAATAGTGAATATAACTGAATCAGAAGAAAAGGAGAACTAACGCTAATTCACTGAAGCATATGCAATAGAAAAATACTTATAATGATTGAAATACTATCTCTTCTGATGAAGAAAAAGTATTTGTAGAAAGTTTAAATAAATTGCGTGAAAACTATCAACGATCAATTGAATTGCAAATGAATTTTACAAATAATGAATCGGCGTGGAATTTCTCATTGCCACGTATAAATCTTCTTTTGAAGAGAATTCCAGATTTTCTAGATAATTTTTTTTTTTCACGAATATAAAATGAAGTTATGAGAAAAATTGCCTTCACAATTTCCTCATTTTTCATTCTCTCCTTCACGATTTTTACATTTTCATTTCATTCATGAATTCAACAAGACCAACGATGCCGTTGAAAAAAAAAACTGTGAATGTTCTGTGGTCCGTCATATTTTGTACAGAACATGTAATCCATGCAAAAACATTCAATCTCACAGGTGTCAAAAAAAAGGAAGAATAAAAAATGATTCCATCCTTTCAATCGAAAGTTAAACGATACAATAAATATCTAGGTCATTTACAGCCACCTGCTGGAAATACATTTCCGTTGTCGATTGTGCTTACGCGTGATAGCGGTTTTGATACTTCATAGGATTGAGTGCTCTTTCACATTGACAATTGACGTAGAAAGGTTTTTTGGAATGTTGCGTATAATATAGTGAAGTCAACTAGATTGAGTTTCTGCAGTTATTTCGCGGAATAAACTGAAATGAAATATCAAATAAAATCGAGCAGAGGGAAAAAATGGATGAAACTAGAAACCAAATAGTGGCATTTCACGTGACACTTGGTTACTTTATGAATCCTGGAAAAAAGAGGAATCTTTTCGATATTAAATTTATAACATTTCTGAAATATCCGCAACTCTATTCACTGTATATTTCGAAATTTCCGAAAATACAATTTCATGGACTACGGAACGAGTACTCACTCAATTCATTGATAAATATCTAATAAAAAAAATTAGCGTGTTTCAGCTTTGTTGAAATGCAAATTACGAGGGAATTTGAATTCAAAGCGAGCTGTAAATTGAATGACATCACGAAAAAAATTGCATAGATTGTGGCATATATGAATATAATTGGTTTCAAATGTAGCCAGAAATATATTATCTCTTTTTCATGTTCTTTATGTATCATAACTATCAATGCATCAATGGGAATTATTACATTCTGTTGAAGAAATTCAATTCACGAAGATCGGGGCAAAACAGATGGTATAAAATTGTGGATAACTTTAAATTGACCGCATAATTTGCAATCCCGTACGGAAAAATGATGTATTGGAAAAATATATCTGAACATATATAAAAATATGTGGCCATATATAGCGCTGAAATTATGTATAAGTATAAATATATTTTCAACACATAATATAATTGTATGTTTTGATAATATATTGAGTCATACATTGAGTATCATATATTCTTTTACATTTATCGTTATATATGAATGATTATATATCTGCTATACGTATCAGCTTAGCAACTGAAGTACGTAATTTAATTGAAAGCACGTTCTCTTCAGAGTTCTGAAAAATAAATGAACATCTAAACATCATTGTGTTAGTGTTAGCTGAATTACAAAACTATTTAACTGATTCTGTGGATTAAGGAGATGTGTAAAGAGAGAAAGAAATTTGCTTTAGTTAAATGGATTAGTGGAGGGAATAACAATCAATGTACGCCCGGTATTCCTGTTGAATGGATACGAGATTTTGATTATGAGAATTTTAATATCGATCGTGAAGATAATGACATTTCTTACGTTGTTGACTGGCGTGGAAGCAAAAAAGGGAAGCAGCCACAGTCGGGATGGAAATGCTACGACGCTCAAGTGATCATGGTATCATGTGGAATTACAATGTGGTCATACTCGTAAATCTTGAAGAAATGAATTTAAAACAGAAAAACATGCACTGCCAATTTTTAGTAAAAATAAAAACTAATTTGCTTGTTTCATAAAATATATTTGAATTTGTCGTATTTAAAAAATATTAAATCCATATACTGCCATTATAATCGCGGTATATAAATTACATATATTTATTGGTCCTATTCGAAGTTATATATAACTCATATATTTTTGGATTTACTAATTTTCAATAAAATGCCATATATTGCTATTTAAATATGAAAATATATTACTCCTTGGACGATTATTTGTATATAAATTCATATATTCATCAATGTATGATTTAATATATGATAATACAATTATTATATATTTCTGAATATATTTTCTCCATATATCGTTTTTTCGTACGGGATGGGAGTGAAAAAGTATGATGATTAAATAATCATAACATTCTTTCATTATTTGGAAGCTTTTTTTAAAAAATGATTTATCTACTCATTCATTACATGTATGAAAAGAATATGGGGCATTCCATGCCAACTCATCCTACCAATTGCCTTTGCATCTCCGATTTGGTTGAAACTTGGGCATCTTTTTGCACCCCTCAAAAGAGATTTCTGTGATTTTTTTATCCAGTAAAATCAAAACTCTGATCAACTTAATTTCAAATTATCTCAATTCGATGGTGGGGAGGCATATTAAGGAGATGGGAATGAGATGGCAACTTGAAAAATTTGCTTCTAAAAAAAATAAGTACTCAGCGGGGAGAATAGGAGCAAATACATGTTTCCTCGATATTTTTTCTTGATTCAATCGATTAAATTTTACTCGGCTCAATAAAATAATTTTTCTAAGGTTATGAATTCTGACAATGCAGTCTTTTCCCTTACTCGCATCACTCCCATTATTTCCCCACCGCTGAATTCAGATAATTAAGAATTAAGTTAATTCTGATGTCACTTAATTTTTCCTTAATCGTGATTAACTAATCGGAATCATCTCGGATGAAACAAGTCTTCAAACTCCTCTTTATTGAATTATTCAAAATTTCAGGATCACTTGAAGAAAATGTGACGAAACTTTTATTGCCTAGAAATTCAGAGAGTGTGGCAAAAAAAACGATTCTCTCCCTATTGGCAGGGAAACGATTCAACGTACAAGTTAGGGGAATGGACACTTTTAAAGTGGCCACTTTGAAAAAAGTTTAACGTAGGATACCCATTCCCTAATTTGATTTTATTCTTTTCTCTAAATTGGATTCCACAATTTGGTGTAATTGAATTGAACTCGTGAACGAAAGCGTGGAGCTTCAATGAGGGAATCTCTACAGGAGACATGATTAATGCTGGAATTGAGTGAGTGAATTGAAAAGATAATACCCGATTTAACCCGAAACTGTGTCAACTCATCTAAAAATAAAATTCACTGTAATCCAACGGAAGCACTGATATTTAGGTTTTATTGATTATTCGTGCACGTTATTGACAATAAACTGAAATAATGATTAAACTTTCTCTGCAATAAGAAAAATATAGAGATTCTATCATAAATCATTGCTCTCATTCGTGCTACAAGTGATTTAGAACGACAATACACTTGTATCCACTGCCGACAATATTCATTCAACAATATTTTTATTCTCCAATGTTTCGTTTTCTTTAGCAATTGTCTTCTATTGGCTTTTGTAGAGGAAATCAACCCCAATAACTCATTCCATTTCTCCATGTTTTCTTTCACATATTAACTTTCTATAATCAATTCATATAATTTTTCTCACATAATAAATTAAATTCGTCAAAAATAGCTCAAATGGTAAATTTTATACTTGAGAAATAGAGTCAGTTTTAACCGGTTTATCTCACTGTTTTGAATTGTTAGGGGAAAGGGAACGCGGTGTGCGGTGAGAGTCAACACGGGAAAATTATCGATTATTTTGGCAATTGTAGACATGTACATGAGTAAGACAGAGACCGGTGGTGTTGGAGTGGGGCAATATTGGGATGAAGAACCATTAGAGCCTTCACCTACCCACTGAGTCTTCTGGTGTTGCTGAGATGGTTAACTTTGTTTATTTCTTTTGTAAAAGAAGAAAAAAGTGTAGTGTCTCAATGGATTACTGGTGGGTTTCCAGTTCCAGATGAGTAACCTTTCGAATTTTCCAAATCTGAATTGAAATTATATGCGTTTTTATTTAATATAAATTTCTCTTTGATTATGTATGATAAAATTTATTGGTTGATATTGTTCCACGTGAAGCATTCAAGTTATTGACTAGGAAAAATAAAAAGTACGCATTTTAATGCTCTATGTACTTATTTTCTTGAATAATTAAAAATTAAATTTTGAAGCTCAAAGAAGGTGAGCGGAGGTTTTTGTCAATAAAATTCTTCAGCAAAATCCCGTGTGTCGTATTAGGGTTGGTTGTGTAGGTTCTTTTGCGGCCTATGCACCACTACGTCCCCGTCGTGGCCTCGGGTAATGCAAAACGTGGTGATAATCTCAATTTTCTATTTTTGGTTTTTTGTTCTATGGGTTATACTTCCCAGGAAAAAGTTGGTTGTATTTTTCAAAAAATTTTAATTAGGATGTTGTTCGGGCCTCGCACAGTGTGACTGACCTCTTAAAAATCAAAATACATTGAAAATTCCATTTAAATAGAGTAAAAAAGTTTTTTAACAATTGGGAGTGTTTTCCTATGCAATATTCCTTCTATTTATTCGAGTATTATTCTGGATTAAATCCACCAAGCCCTGTATTCTGCATGTACTTTTAATTGTTACTTTTCAAAGCTCCCAATACACAAGTAAATTCCATTTGCAATTTTATAGGAAACAGGAATAAGTGAGGAAGAGAGAATATGGAGTATTGAATGCACCCATTAGAGTAAGAATGGCAGATAATCTCGAGGGCTCCGGCGAAACGAGAATTTTATTTCCGTTGAAGGAAGAACCGAGTGCAAATAACACGGTAGAAGAAGAATTTATAATGAAAGCAAAAATTTAAGACAGACAACTGCAATAATCGGGGAGCTATTTGTACGCGAGAAATGACGAGAAATTCCAATGTTTTTATCACGCCAACAAACTTTAAAATATCAAATAAAATCTTGGGCAAATGAGCATTGAAAATTCTGTTCATATTGACATTCATGTTGGAAATATTCGTTTATTGTAGTATTATAGAAAGTTTTACCGCCTCAATTTCCACACACATATATAGATGGCAGAGGGTGTATTGTGCGAGAATGAGTAGGAGTAAAAAGTATGTGATAAAATGAAGATAACGATCGACAGGGAATTGTGTATAAAGAGAATGTTTTTTCTTGTGTTTTATTCTGTAGGAGTTGAGCCAATACAGTTTATTGCGCAACAAAGAAAAAGACAAATAGTCGTATCAATTGCAATGATAACGCAAAATTATATTTTTTTAGAGCAAAACTCACAATGTGATGGTTTAGCATGTATCGATGAATATATGTAAGATATGGGGTGATATATGTGGTGAAATAATATATGTGGGACCATATATATCCAGTGCATATGATTCAATGTGCAGAGAGAGAGATTGATTGATTCATTCATTCATTTTATTACTGTACAGTATGTTGTACAAAATACATAAAGATGAGAAAAAATAGAAAATATCAGATATAAAGCGAAAATTAAGATCTAAGTAGTAACAGAAAATTGTGTTTCATTATGCATAAGTGCAATACAAGTTCCAATAAGATTAAATAATGAATAGAATAGGTACGGACTCCCAGGAAGCAGCTGAAGTAGAAAAGAGTAAAGAATAGATAGGCAAAGAGAGAGAGAGAGAGAGAGAGAGAGGTTATCTTAACCTCTCTCTTCTTCGTTCTAAAAAAAATCTGGATCATTTTGCCTTTTCCTCTCGAAAAGAACTTTATCATTCATTAATTTCACAATTACACCATAAAAATTCTCATTTCATATACAATAGGGCTCCACCAATTTCGACTCTTCGGGAGACTCGATTTTGGGAAGTCGAAATTAGCTGACAGGCCTGCGATTGATTGGCCAACTAACGAAACGCGTAGAAGAAAGCCCAAGAGTGAGGCAAGTGATTGTTCCTCCTGTCCATATTACATGAATAGAAATTGGTTCCATGTCAAAAAAACACAAACAAAAATAACACACATAAAAAACACATGCAAAAATAACACCCATGAAAAACACATAAATTGAAAAAAAAAATTTTGTTGTAAGAAAGTTTACTTACTTGAAGAAAATTTACTTCACTCAAGAAATTTTCAATATATATAGATAGAGGAATTGTGAAGGAAAATTTTGAATTTTCTTGCTACAAATTTTTTTTCTCAGTGTACACAATGAAAAATAAGAGCAATAGTCACAAATTAAGAAATCAAATCGCTATTTCGAAATGTAAACAATCTGGGATTACTCAGAAATCAATAATAAGAGGAAAGAAGGGAACAACTATAACGTAGATGGGAATGAATTTACCTAACACTGAACAATAAATATCCAATAAGATTAATTAATAATATTTTTGTTGTGTGTTATTTTTGCATGTAATGTTTATGATGGTGATATTTTATCGTGTTATTTTTGCATATAATATTACTGTTACGTGTTATTATGACGTGCTACCATAGAAATTACAGGAATCCTACTGTACTATACAGTATATCATTTCAATTGAAAGAAATATACTTTTTTTGAATGTTCCACTCAAAAATTGACCACTTTGGAAACCAGCATAATCTTTTCTTCAGGATAATAAATTAATCGTCTCAATGCAGATGAGTATCATCAAACTTAGATGGATTACTCGAAAATTCCTTTCTTGAATCGAAAGAAAAGGAATTGAATGAGAAGAAAAACAAAACTTTCTGTACTTTCTTCCTTCACTTTTCTTCTTCCAGTGATAGCGAGATAATTGCCTCCATTCAAGCATATCGCCAGTAGAGTATACGAAAGAAGCACTTGGATTTTCCAGTCCTCCTTTCTCGATAACTCTATAGAGTAGACAAGAAGTGGAAGAGTATCGTCAAAACGTAATTGGTATCCTTGCGAAATCAACCTCTTTTATCTCTTTCATCTGCAAGCATAATCATCTTCATCGATCCATGTGTACCCAGTGAAATCCCTCATTATCGTTCCTTAACATTCGCAGATATTTCATCGTTATTCACAATCACTGAACTATTGATCGCGAAAATCAATTTCACGACTTATATTAAACACTATCTTTGTTTTACCTTTTGTTTCCATTTTTCAGGATTCAATCGACTTTCGTGAATTTATATTCATGGAAAATTTGTGTTTCCATTTTCATCCAAAATGGACCGTACAAAGTTGAGAAGAACGGGACACGATTGAGCTGTCAGACAATATGAATTACAATTTTTTTCGATGTGAAGGTGTTTACAAAAAGTGAAGGGGAAGTGAGTCAATTGACGTTGACCTTGTGGACATGTTGAAGTATCTTCTCGACTTTTATCGTGATTTTTTTTTAGAGATTGTGATTTTTGAAACACGAACTCACCGTTTTTTCAAAGAAACAAATTCTAGAAAAAATTCATTAAAATCAGAATGGATATTTTTTCAGAATGAAGGCTGTGATTGAAAATTTCAAAAAAATTATCCATAAATGTGAATATCCTGACGCATCATTACGATTTTTTTCAGTTTTTTTGGTAAGTGCTTCACGATGACGGAAATACCGATTCACCATGTCCAGCAGGACTGTTTTTCCAAAGTCTCCCCTATACTCCTTACACAGAGAAAAATGCTTTCTTAATTTAAGAATGTGCAGTCACTTAATTTAAGAATGTGCAGGTCACTTGAATTAAGAAAGAAAAGTCACTTGATTTAAGTGAGATTTACTTTCTTAAATTAAGAAAGAAAGTCACTTGATTTAAGTGAGAAAAGTCACTTAATTCAAGCGACTTTTACTTTCTTAAATTAAGAAAGAAAAAGTTACTTGATTTAAGTGAGAAAAGTCACTTGACTTAAGTGAGAAAAGTCACTTAATTTAAGTGAGAAAGGTCACTTAATTTAAGTGAGAAAAGTCACTTAATTTAAGTGAGAAAAGTCACTTAATTTGAGTGAGAAAAGTCACTTAATTTGAGTGAGAAAACCCACTTAATTTAAATGAGAAAAATCACTTAATTTAAGTGACCTGCCATTCTTAAATTAAGTGACTGCAGATTCTTAAATTAAGAAAAAAATTTTCTCTGTGTATTTGATAATCAGAAGTATTCGTGATAAATAATTGGGAAATTTCATCAGATCTGCTCCTAATGCGGATAAAGATTGGAATAAATAGATCATAATGATGTACCCAGGGAGAAGAGTTCTTCTAGAAATAACTGAGGAAAATCTCCAAGTCCTTCGATAAGGAAGTGAATGTCGGTTAAAATTCAACGGAATAATGAGAAAAGCGTCATCTACGTAAAGGCAGAAAGATCTCCTATTTTAAGATGAAGTTGACAGCAAAAAAAAATATCGGCTGATCGTATGAGGATGACCAACAAAATGGTGCCATCAAGTTGTCAAATAATTTAGATATGAATTATTCATCATTTGTTTTTTCGTAACTAATAAAACTAAAGTGCCTTTTCATTGAGTCTGCTTGAAGCTTGCCAAGCACATTGTCAATATTATTAGTAACAGACTTTTATAGTTAATAGTAGATGAGTAAAGCTCATTGGTATGGAAGATAACCACCTTTCGTCTTTGAACCGTGAGGCACGTAATGATAATTTATCTCAGACGGTTCGTATATTGTGCAATTGACTGTAATATTCATGCTTATTATGAAGTCAGCAGCAAAGCAAAAAAATCCTCAATTTGGCAGATTTTTCTTCTCCCAATTGGTTTTCCCACACCATTTAACATCATTTTTAAAAAATTCAAAATTATTATGTATATTGAACATCAATTTGCGTTTTTTATTTGAGTTAAGACCGAATTACTTTCGAAATTTCATTATTCATGAATGATTAAATAATCATAACCTTAAATTAATCGTAAATGCAAATGAATATCTCCTTGAATTTTCATAAATTACCTCGAGCGTTAGGGTAGACTGCGACTAACGGACTTGTGGTGCAAATTGAACTGGATTTTTTTTCAGGGTGGAAACATTTGCAAAAAAAAAATGAAAAATTGGCAAGATGCTTCGATACGTGTTGAGAAATTTTTTCGAACTTTTTCATAAAAGCAGTCACCCTGAAAAAAAATCCAATTGATTCTACCCTGGTTTCCATAATCCATTTACAAAATGATTTATTTCAAGTGTGATTAAAAAATTGTCCAACATTAATTGAATTTTATCTTATTATTGTTATATCAGATAAATTTCCAAGAAATCAATTTTAAAAACTTTAGATTTCAAGTTAACAGAATATTTTTATTCTTTGCACATGAAATACACAGAGAAAAATGTTTTCTTAATTTAACAATGTGCAGTCACTTAATTTAAGTGACATGCCATTCTTAAATTAAGTGACTTTTCTCACTTAAATCAAGTGACTATTTCTTTCTTAATTTAAGAAAGTAAAACTCACTTACATTAAGTGAATTTTCTCACTTAAATCAAGTAACTATTTCTTTCTTAATTTAAGAGAATAAAACTCACTTAAATTAAGTGAATTTTCTCACTTAAATCGAGTGACTTTTCTCATTTAAATCAAGTAACTAGTTCTTTCTTAATTTAAGAAAGTAAAAGTCACTTAAATTAAGTGACTTTTCTCACTTAAATCAAGTAACTATTTTTTTCTTAATTTAAGAGAGTAAAAGTCACTTAAATTAAGTGACTTTTCTCACTTAAATCATGTAACTATTTCTTTCTTAATTTAAGAAAGTAAAAGTCACTTAAATTAAATGACTTTTCTCTCTTTAATTAAGTAACTATTTCTTTCTTAATTTAAGAAAGTAAAACTCACTTAAATTAAGTGAATTTTCTCACTTAAATCAAGTAACTATTTCTTTCTTAATTTAAGAAAGTAAAAGTCACTTAAATTAAGTGACTTTTCTCACTTAAATCAAGTAACTATTTCTTTCTTAATTTAAGAAAGTAAAAGTCACTTAAATTAAGTGACTTTTCTCTCTTTAATTAAGTAACTATTTCTTTCTTAATTTAAGAAAGTAAAACTCACTTAAATTAAGTGAATTTTCTCACTTAAATCAAGTAACTATTTCTTTCTTAATTTAAGAAAGTAAAAGTCACTTAAATTAAGTGACTTTTCTCACTTAAATCAAGTAACTATTTTTTTCTTAATTTAAGAAAGTAAACCTCACTTAAATTAAGTGAATTTTCTCACTCAAATCGAGTGACTTTTCTCACTTAAATCAAGTAACTATTTCTTTCTTAATTTAAGAAAGTAAAAGTCACTTAAATTAAGTGACTTTTCTCACTTAAATCAAGTGACTTTTCTTTTTTAATTTAAGTGACCTGCACATTCTTAAATTAAGAAAACATTTTTCTCTGTGTAGCATTTTCTCGCTAGTGAAAATGAATTCTCGCATAATATTTCTTACCCGAAGAATTATCTGTTTCCCGGTTTTACAATGAACAATTTATGCGTATCATGGGACTGTTCATCAATTTTTCCAATTATTTCAGTTGATCTGTTATTAGGATGTTTCGAAATGGATATTTTTTATTCCTATTGTTTCTCTTCTTCCGTTATTCCATTTTACATTGCATTACATTATCAAAAAAAAAAACCTCCACCCTTCTCCCAAAATCCGAACACTGATGGGAAAACAAGAGGAGAGAGAGTAAATAAATTCTCGAATTTATCGATGCGAAATAATTGAATATTCAAGATCAATAATTGAAAAATTATATTTTCCATCGTTTTATAGACTTTTCACTGTCTCTATGAATAATCCATTCAATTATTCTATCCTTTCCCACAATCACGCAGAACATGAAATGAAATTATTTGACATTCAACGAACATATCTATTTATGTTTATATTAACTGAACTGTTATACCAATGATCAAGTATGTATTTAGATAATATGTATATGAAAAACCAATTATTTCACGTACAAATACAAATACTAACGCCTGCGGTCTCTCTGTTTGTTCATCGATCTGCCGTATTATGATTATAACGATACCGTAATTTTACTTCATTAACGTTTCATACGATAATGCGTGGTTTTCCGAATATAATTTTCAGTTGAAAATTCGTAACAATGGTGAAATTATTTCAATGAGTTCACTGAGTTTCAATAGGAATATGTGTATACATGAATACATTGAAAATTAATTAGTTGTCGGTAGAGCTTTATTACATCAAATTTTCTTTTGAATTACGTCGACAGTATTTGTACAAACAAGATCCTACACAGAGAAAAATGTTTTCTTAATTTAAGAATGGCAGGTCACTTAAATTAAGTGACTTTTCTCATTTAAGTCAACTGACTTTTCTCACTTAAATCAAGTAATTTTTTCTTTCTCAATTTAAGGAAGTAAAAGTCACCTAAATTAAGTGACTTTTCTCACTTAAATCGAATAAATTTTGCTTTCTTAATTTAAGAAAGTAAAAGTCACTTAAATTAAGTGACTTTTCTCACTTAAATCAAGTGACTTTTCCTTTCTTAATTTAAGAAAGTAAAAGTCACTTAAATTAAGTGACTTTTCTCATTTAAGTCAACTGACTTTTCTCACTTAAATCAAGTAACTTTTTCTTTCTCAATTTAAGAAAGTAAAAGTCACCTAAATTAAGTGACTTTTCTCACTTAAATCAAATAAATTTTGCTTTCTTAATTTAAGAAAGTAAAAGTCACTTAAATTAAGAATGTACATAACATGTATAAATGTACATAATTAGCAAAATGAACTGTACAGTTCAAATGCATTAAATAAAAAAAATAAAAAAAAAAAAAACCTAAATTAAGTGACTTTTCTCACTTAAATCAAGTGACTTTTTCTTTCTTAATTTGAGAAAATAAAAGTCACTTAAATTAAGTGACTTTTCTCATTTAAGTCAACTGACTTTTCTCACTTAAATCAAGAAACTTTTTCTTTCTCAATTTAAGAAAGTAAAAGTCACCTAAATTAAGTGACTTTTCTCACTTAAATCAAATGAATTTTTCTTTCTTAATTTAAGAAAGTAAAAATCACTTAAATTAAGTGACTTTTCTCACTTAAATCAAATAAATTTTTTTTTCTTAATTTAAGAAAGTAAAAGTCACTTAAATTAAGTGACTTTTCTCACTTAAATCAAGTGACTTTTTCTTTCTTAATTTAAGAAAGTAAAACTCACTTAAATCAAGTGACTTTTCTTTCTTAATTCAAGTGACCTGCACTTTCTTAAATTAAGTGACTGCACATTCTTAAATTGAGAAAGCATTTTTCTCTGTGTAGCCTGATACCCCATGCCAACATTGGTTCCATAACACAAACCAAATATGACGCTTATATTAGGCCAATCCTCGCTTGATATCATGTATTGATATTGTCTGAACTTTATATGACAATTTTAATATGCGCATGACATATTGAAGTGCTCCGACATTGGTACTTTCTTGGCCCAAGCTCGCTATCACTATTCAAAAACTTGGCGCCAATGAATATCTTAATAACGACGGTTTTTCCTTCTCTCTCTCACAACACGTCCTCTTCCTGAATGTCATATGATGTTTATATGAATTATAAAACTTATGATAAAGATAATCAAATCTTCTGAACATATGACTTCTCACAGACTCAGTTATTTCTTTGCTCGGATTATTTTCGAATTACGTCAGCTTCTGGTCTCCAAATATTCTACTTCATTGAGTTTGCTCCATAAAATTGTTATGCATTTTTTTTTCTCAATACAATAAAATAAAACTTTATGAAATATAAAAAAATCGTTGAAAGGAGTGCATGAAAAATATATCAGACATCTTTAAGACTTGAGAAATATCTTGCCAGAGGCAGTACGATGAAGCATTGAACCAAGTTTAGCTGCTGTATTCGACGTTTAGCAGGCGCTAAGAAGGAATAAGAAAGAGAGATAAACGGCAGTTGCAAAGGAAGGGAAACTGGATCAGAAAATATAACCGAGGTAAAGCAAGATACCAGGCTATGCGGTATTTGAGGGAAAAAAGAGACAGGACAGAAAGAGAGATGGAAAAAAAAAGGTAAAGAGGGATACCTCATCGGTGCTGTAGATGTGCAGCATCGATGCTTATTTCCCTCGGGGCCAATGCACTATTCTCGACTGCAAGCCTTGTCCGGAATTACAGTTCAAGCGAAACTTTAATTGCCAGTCTTCAGAGAGTACACAGAATGATCGAGATCAATTGACATTGTGTACACTATTGGTTAATTATTACACAGTACGAAAGTTTTCCTTCAATTCAGTAGAATCCCAAGAACACTATTATTGCGATGACATGCAATTTGTATAAAAATGAGCCACTTGATTACAATGTGACAGGATGATAATTCGCCTAACGTCACACGAATAATTATTCAGTCGATTTTAAAATATTGCGCCAAAACAGTAACTGCTAGTTATGGAATGGCTAACTGAATCTTGAAAAATAACGACTGACCCATTTTAACCAATAAGAAAAAGGATATCGCGTATCGGAAGAGGGATAAAAAGGGGGGAGACGAGCAACGGGCGTACGTTACGCACTTCGCTTTAAAATGTAGTCGAATTAACAGCGTGTCAAACTATTGTAAAATTTCTTGTGTATTTTGTCGACAGAAAGAGACGCCCAAAAGATTATAAGAATTATTAATGAAATATCATTTGAATTAGAAGTGGTATAATTATCAATTTATTTAATTGTCAAATAAGAATAGCTGAATTATAATTAACGTGGATTTGACTGGTAAGTAATCTGAAGATTTCACTCTACTTGACTTATTTGCTTACTCAGTCTGTTTTCCGTTTGGGTCACTCGATCGAACTCCCTCTTCGTTTAGTCAAAATAAATCAGTCGAATTATTAATGAATATTTTGTTAATTTTATATAAATTAACTGGCGCTCAACAAAATAAAATCGTCAATTCTTGAGCCCCGGCAGCCTTCGACTCAGGCCGCGCCGGGTGAAGCTTCTTTATTTCATCCATTCAAATTAAAGTCATACATTCTGTCAATTATTTAACAAAATAAAAAAGAAGCGGTCTCAACGAAAAGAAAATCCAGATCATTTTCCTCTGGTCTTCCGTAATTTGAAAATTGAAAAATTCTCACTGCCATTTCAATTTATTTATATTTCATTACTTAATTTAGATGATTCAAATTTTCTTGCCATACGCCTATCAGATGATTTCCAACATTTAACAACGCTCCAGTTTAAGTGATACTTGAGAATAATGCTCGAGGGCATTTGCTAGAGGTACGACCACCAAACCGTTTATGTGACTCGTTTTCCAACCAGCCACGTGGAATAGGTGGATACATCAAATCCGGTTGCAAACGACGTTTAGAACGCACCAGCGATTCAACGTGAAAACTAGAGCACGACACGAAGCCTTGATGTTTGCCTTGATCTCAGTTTTTTCAATGCTCCTCTCATAGAATTGCACGAAAATATATTACGAATTTTCAGAAATACTCTAAAAGACTTCAGAAACAAGTTTCGATGTTTAAACTTGAGTTTTCAATTCTGCAACTACTGAATTAATTTCTATTTAATTAGAATCTTCCTCCTTCAAAACTTTCACAGTCCACTGAGCCCCAAATTAACAGCTAAAGTTATCCTGAAGCATCAGTAAAATTTAACTGCATGAACTATTCTTTTACCCAGAATTATCGATTTTTATCATTGATAGACGGTAGTTTTCATTCAGAAGTCAACTCTGATTCTCACTGTTGTCGGTATTCATTGGAGTGACCGGAAACGTGACACAGAAAGCTAACGGAAATTCATTAGAATCGTTACAGGCGCATCCATATAATTTTCAATCTGGCAGCATTGGAAAACAATGAGATTTAATGGAAAGGATATACAATTAAATTCTCTTCATTTTTAATAATGTCATGAATCAGAATTTTTTATGAAAAAAGTATCTGGGAAAATTTACTATTTTACATGAAGTTATCAACAATTTCCAAACACTACGAAGATTGAAGTGAATTAATTGAAGTAATTTTTTTTCAAGTTACCATAGTGAATACTTTAGCTCCAACGAAAAAAAAACTAGACCAAACATTGAATTAATTGGACATTGCATATAGTATAAAAAATACTATATGCACCATGGCTGGATGAAAGTTATTTTCGACAAAATTTTCCCACATAAGTGAAGGAACGAATCTAGTCAGTTGATGAGGGCAAAATCTACTCCATTGTTGTGTACCAAAATGAAGAACTCACTTTGTAATACTAAATTATTTATTAACACAACTTAAACAATTGAAATTACACGTGAAATGTGATGTCCTCAAATTACAATAACGTTGTAGTATCGTGATGTTTCAGAGATTCGTTACTAACTAACTAAATTTTTGGTGGTTGAGGGGTATTTATGTTAAGGTTGAAAGGTAGTGGGAGGAACGCTTGTTCTAGAAGTTTCTTGGGTTTTTCCCTTAATGTTATTTATTTAGAATGTTCGGGAATGAATTTTATGATGGGGAAATTTCGGGATGGATTAAGATATTTTGGAGACCTTGGGTCAGTTTATTTGAGGACCTAAGTAATGGAATGATGGATTAAGACCTTGGGCGGACGGACAGATGGGCAAGGGATTAATAATCGTAAATGGCGCCAAAGGTATGCGCTGTACATCTCAATATAAACATAGGTAATGGACTACATATTAGGAAAAATAATATAATGTGGTAGGTTACACAACACCATACTGCCTAGATGCGTTCACCGCGATGTTGCTCACTAGAAACTTCATTTAGTGAGAAGAAAATCTCGCTAGCCACTAATTTATCTGATTTCTTCATCAGTTTTGCAGAATTAACTTATGTAAAGATTCAATGTGTAAATGTGGCTATAAACTGAAGGACCTTAATCTTTCCTGAGGTTATTTTTTTTCTTTTTACTCTTTAGCTCCACGAGAATAGCCACATTTCAGCACGTTTTATCCATTCAATTTCTCGGGAATAAATCGGATCAAGAGATTGATTTTTTTAAAGCTGACAATACCTTCTGTCATGATGGAAAGGAAGGAACATTTTATAACTATCGTCCCTTCACTCAATTAAATTTTTAATTTGGATATTTTTCAATAATTTGATTTCATGCTGATTTTCCGAGTGGAAATACTTCTTCATTTCAGTAGCACAACAGCAAACCATTTAATTCAAATATTGATAACCCAGTTGTGGCTGAAATATGCCGAGACCGTTGGATGCCTGCATTGGCGACTCAGTGCTGGTCCAATAACGGTTCGTGTCCCTAAACTTAGCAAGTCAGTGACGTTTAGTCGTTCGTCCAAACGACTACACATTGCTGCCTATACGTTACTACACGGAATCTCAACCATTTTAGTGAATTAAAGGAATATCTATTAAAAATAAGACAATTTATAGAACCAGAAGCGAAGATAAAATGGACAGCAACTGAAATATTTACTTGACGAAGCCATTTTCAGTTTCTATGAATATCATTCTGATAGTTGAGACTTGAAGTATCTAATTCAAGCGACTACGTCTCACCTTCATTTATATTAATCTCCCAACGTCTTCATAGCAGGAACTTATTTTGAAATTAGATATGCCAACTTCCATCTTCATAATTGTATTATTTGGTGCTGATAAAATTTCAACAAATTTTTACCTTAGAAATTGAGACAGACGTCTGAGATTTGGTCAAGTAGGTTGCCTCGACATCTCGCGTACGTATTGTCAATTAATTGGTCAAAGTTGATAAGAGTCTATAGGCCCAATTATCGATCGGGCGGTCAAGTGAACTACGTCGATGCGGCAACAAGGGACGCGAAGCACTCGTTGTTCGTGCGTCGTTGCGGCTGCCACGTGTTTTGGCAGTCCGCAATTAATCCGTTAAATCCATTATAACCATTATCTATTTTCATTTATTCTTTGAATATTATATTAATATCTAATTTTGGAATAATTAAGGAGACTTCCGACCATTAAATAATTCTAAATAAAGCACTGGATCAATTGTAAGTAAAGGTGAAATTACTTTTCATTTCCTTAACTCTGCAATTTCTCATTAATTTTGGGTCACCCAAATCGAACCCAACTTTTCTCGTTTCTTTTCCGCTTCGATCGACGTGCATTGGACATAATCATCTTTTTTCAAGGTTTATCAGTTTTCCTAAGACTAATTGGCGCCCAACATTATTGTCAAATTATTCATTTTGACCAATAGAGCCCGAGCAGCCATTGACCCTGGCCGCGCTCGGTGAAGGCTTCAATTCTACTCATTTTACGCCATTTTGCCAATTAAATTTAGTAAAATTCATTAAATAAAATTTAGATAAATATTTCATTTGATCAATTATTTAAATTTTTATTTATTTAAAAAGAAGCCTGTCTCAAAATATGTTTGGATATCGACTCTTCGGGGAATAATAGTGCATTGGAATAGAAAGAAGCGGTAATGAACGAAGGACTAGATTCCCGCGATGGTAGAATCATGATCTCCACCGAAATGTCCCAGGTGAATCCATGGTATAATTAGTTACCTGTCCAATTCGCTAGAAATCCAGTCGTTACATTCTGCAGATTCACAATTTAGACTTCAATCAATGTGATGATAATTGTGATTTCGAATATTTTCATATTTTCTGAGATAGTTTCGCTCCTACCAAGAAATATTGATGACAAGCATTGAGATTGAGGGAAGATCATCTTTTCTGTCATGTTATGAGAAGAGTCCTCCAGGTTCGATAGTCTCGGAGTATTCAAAGAATAATGACTTTAGACAATTCCATTATTCCCTAGAAATCAATAGTAAAGATGTGAAAAAGGGAAAAGTCTTTTTTTTTTGTCACTAATCTGTGAAGAAAATGGCAGAAAAGTAGGAAAATTGGGTAACTTTTACTGAAATTCCTTTTCTGGAGAATTTCAAGCTCCACTAAAGAGTCATCTGAACAATTTCACTATTCGGTTTATTTTCCAAGATTTTTCTCAGCAGTAAATGACGAAAAAATAGACTGATGATGTTTCACCTTTTCATTATTGAATCGATCATCTCCTAACATTCTTCAGGCTTTTCCCTCACTTTCCAACGAAATTCGGGGGACATTTAGAAATTATGGAGATGCAGAAACACGCTTTTGTTAGAGTCTTGAAACTAGAATCTCCAAGGAATAACGTGAAGTAGAATTTTTCAGCCAGAGATGAACCAGATTCTTTGAGACACTACGTGACAATGATAACGTCAATTTTCTGAACTATTCTAACCATTATGCAGTTGCACCTGAACATCAGAAACACCAGACATTTATTCGGAAAACTTCAAGTCTAGAAATGTCCAGATGAGTTGACTTCTAATCCAGCCAGTCGAGGAGCTAGAGTTCACGACGAGGAAAATTGGACGTTTATTGGTACCTTCCTGATGTAACCATACTAACACTTCCCACCGTTCAATTCCATAAGTGACGTTCTACTGCTGTCAATGCCTCCTGAACTGGCACTTTCTAAAACTTGGACATTTAACACTTGGATATGGGAGAAATATTATTTCAACAATTAATTGACTAGAAACATTTCCTACATAATTACCTCACTTATTTCTTTATGAATAATATCATTGATCAAGAATATTCATTAAAACTTTCTTCCACTCTCCCCGACAGGCGAGAAAAGAAAAAACAGAAAAGAAAATGTTTTATGCATTGAATAAACTAAAATTGAATATTGCATTTTTATTTTCTAGGCATAATATAAGTAGTCTGCAATCACCTTCCACTCTATATATCTTTATCTTATTACTCGAACAAACTCTTAAATACACCAAGACTGAAAAACTTTTAAATTCCAATAAATATTTAAGTTTGCCTCGATCCAAGCCTCCTTTTCTTCTACCTCTTAAGTTTTGAATAAAAAGTCCACACTCCCTCCCCTCCCTCTCCTCCCTCCAGCTGGACTCTCAACTGGGACACGTTGAAAAAGTTATAACTATCAATTTTCTGTCAACAATTAACCAGAAAATATACACGCCAGACACTCTAAAAACTGGAACAATCAGTAATCCGTATTAACGTTGTCTCAAAAGAAAAAAGAAAAATTTTCAACATTTATATCATCTACATATAGGGGAGAGTGGGGCAAAATGGACCTAGAAGATGAGATGACTCGAGATTTTTTTAAAAAGCAGCGGTTGCTTAAAAAAATCTGAAAAAATTTACAAACAATATAGATATGTTGGAGGATTTTCTCAAATTTTTTCAGATTTTTTCATCGAGTCCTTCATTCCAAAAAAAATTCCTTAATTATGTTGCTATGAGGGTCCATTTTGCCCCACTCTCCCCTATATTTCATACTTAGAAAAGACCAAAAAAGGCAAAATATGCTTATTGGAAAATCATTTCGCTTCTCAACGAGTTTACAAATCGTGATATGTATACGATAGATTTCCAATACACAGATAACCTACCAATGCTCACTGGGCTAACGTGTTTCTACATAGATAGAATTTCACCTCGATTTCTGTACCAAAACGTTTGCAACGTAAATACATATACTATTTGGTTAGAGAGCAAACGATAATAGAGTATGTATTTCGATACTTTTTCACAACTGAATTGAGAATTATGCACTTGTATTTCCTACTTATATGGGTTACGGAGAATATCAGGTGAAACGATAAATTCATATTGTAAATGATATTTTAGATATGTGATGCTACAAATTTTAATAATCAATTGAACTATACTATTTGATATGTCTCATGTTATAATTAATCGATTAAATCTAAGTGCGAATTTGCACAATTGGGTAATACATAATTGGATAATCAAGTAATCACAGATTGGCTACAATATTATAGATAGTAGCTAGATGAGGGGGGGGGGGGGGAGATGCTGCGAGTCGTGGTATATTCCCGGCAAGATGTATCTCATTTCTCTATATTGCTCATGACGCTAGCAAACAGTGCTCGTGTGTGCACATCTAATTTGGATCACATCGAAGCAATATGTGTACTTGCAATAGTAACATGACTACTCCAAACTGCTGTACAATAGTTGTTGAAGCCAATTTTGGAAAGGTCGATTACAGACCATTCGTCAAGGTTCACTGTTTCAGAGGGCTTCAGTTTGCGAGAACGTTCCGAGAATCTTTCTCATTAATCTTTCTGTAGTTTAATGGTTCAATTTGAACTTTTCGATGGAAATTGTCATTTGTAGAAGGATACAATTTAAGAGTTTAGGCACGAATAGATGAAGGCAAAGTAAACTGTTCTATCTTGCATTGAAACACATAAGTGTATGGAAAAAAGGGAGTGATATGGGTGTGCGGAGAAATTTAAACCAATAGAATCCTTGCTTTAGTTCTGACTGTCTTGTCTCTCATCACGATGTATCGGACGAGCAATTAGAAAGAAAACATTGTTGTGGTTACATTAATGTTGTCAAAGTATACCTTCAGAATCATGCAAACATGAATCTTAACCGAAATATTAGCTGCACAGATATGTGTAATGCTACATGGGATGAATTCGTCTTCAGCGCTTTCAGTGAATATACAGGGTGTTTGGTAAAAAGTGTGATTCCTTTATTTCTGTAAAGCAGGAGGATAACTCTATCAACTAAAAAATATTGACTTCTGGGCTCAAACTGAGTTCCGTTTATTCGATATTCTGATTTTATGAATGTTCACTAGCTATCTTATTATTAGAGTTCTTGTACATCATTCTAATGCTCGGAATGAAGTATCACGAGGTTTCTCACATTGCTCGGAGCAAGACATTTTTTATCCTGTTCTCCTCATAACGTTATCGAGTTTCAAGTTTCATGTGAAAAGTGTGGGAGTTTGATTATGCAATGAATTTACATTATGAATAAGACAAAGATCATCGTGCAGGTGGAGTAAGATGCGCATCATACTTGAGTATTTTAATGCGTTGTGGTTTGCTGAACGCATAGCGAGCATCCAGAGCTTTCTGACGTTTGTCAACTTATATGTGAATAATGACAAGATGCCCCAGTGGTGACTCAATTATGAGACACACAACTGTCCATCAGAACAGTCAGGGTTTGAGTTAAGGAAACCAACTATGAAGTAGTACGATGAATTAGTGAAGTAAATAATGTGAAAATAGGAGGCATGGTGACAAGTAGTAGAGATTGATTAGATGCGGTTAGGTGGAAAACAACTATCTACAGGCCGATTAAGGGAATCATGTGAGTGTTGGGTTGGCTTGAGTGACTACACATCGTTCCAATTCCCAATCGGTTATCTGAAACGCTTATTGAGCTTACCCAAAGATACGTGAGATCGGGTTCAGTAATCCAATCTCATTGTTGATCTGGGCACAAGGATTTGACTCCATATAGCTATTGCCATTTGCGAGTCAATCACAAAGGACACCAGGTGAACTCCCGTAATGGTGCAAATACTCAGAAAAATCGATAGTTACTGGAGAGAGCTGAATTCTGTGATTTCCAAATACGGGATGAAACCGGCAAGGTTCCAGAGAAAAATGAGTAAATATCTCTTCAGGTACTCTCTTAACCCTCTGACTATCACGGAAATTCCCCGCTCTGCTCTTATCCTATTGTAAGCCATGTAGATTCCTGAAGACTTTGATGGTCAAGGGGTTGAGCTTATCTGATTTCTGAACATATGAACGCATTCCTCCATCTAATCAGGATCTATGAGTATCCTGACTAACTATCTATAGTCAATGAGTTCAAGTACTTAGTCCTGAATCTTGAGAGTTTATTACTAGATGTTACTTGGATTGATGTCCATACTGAATTTTTACAATTTATCCGTCAGCACATATGTATGCTAGAAGTGTGGAAGAAGTGGAAGACAATCAGATTAGGTTAGATTCTTGCAAACTTTCACTGGCAATAAGAAGAAAATAAGAATAAAATTTTCAATGAAAACTCGAAATAAGAAATGAAAATGATTTTCCAGAAAACGACGAAGCTGGGGAATATCCAGATTTCTCTATTCCCATGCTCTGGATGTCCTCCAACTTCATTTTTTTGTTGCAAAATAATTCGGGATGTTTGTAGTGAATTTTTTATATCAGCCTTCTGACTTTCAGTATTTTTTATTCTGGTTCCTACTCTATGATGCATTTTCTTCTGGGAAAACTTTGACTGTTACTCTGGAATCTGCACAGATTCTATTTACCATTCATTAGATTGAAACTTTGTGGTATCAGGAAATTAGCGTATTTTAGTAGCAACTATTTTGTTTCAAATGCTGACGTTGATTCGGGCAATTATGAACTCTGAATGTAACTGTATGGAGAGCTCAGCATTGAAAATATAACACTTTAAGAATTGAAAGAGCGAAGGTACTAGTGTAATTGCTATGACTGTTGCGAAGTAAATGGGTCTAGAAATAGAGAGTAGTTGGTTCAAAGTGGTTGAGAGAAAGGGGATGGAAAAGTTCAAAGCTCCGTCATCCAGAACCAAACTCTTCCGGTCGGCTCCACGGATTAACCCCACGCATTATTCCCATCGAACAACTTCACGACTAACGCTAAGCTTCTCTCTAAAGAGTAAAATAGGAAGGAGGGAGGCAACAGTCTTCCATATATCTGTTGCCGAGTTCGGTGCACCTTTGAGAGAAAGACCAGCCGTGAATGACACAAAACTCTGAAGTTGAGAACTTGAATTTTTGTTTAAAGTTTTTTCCCTTAATATTTGCAGTCAATGCTGAAGAGAAAATGCAGAATAGTACATTACCTAACAAGTGCGGTAAAGTACTTTTCTGACGAGTGTGACGTTGCAGAATGAGCCATAGGCGAGTTTTGTAATCACACGAGTTCGAAAATCTTTACCGCACGAGTAAGGTACTGTTTTTTTACGCATAAAGTGTGGAAAGTGCCACTGACCGCACGCGTAGCGTGCAGAATACGTTTCGTTCTTATGAAGAGTTTCGTCAAGCACGGGACCCAAGGGACCTCACTTAGCGTTCAACGGCTAAACTTGACGGGTCACCTCGTGTGTAATCGTTACCAAAGACTTTACCATTTTATTGATTAGATATTTTATGAACTTTATGCAAAGTCAAATATTTAATTATGTGATTCATTGATTAATTGAGATCTCTTATTTACGTGTTAAACAAACTATATTTTGAATTATTAGTTATCAAGTTGTTTCGTGCCATTCACGGGAAATTCCCCACAAATTCAGCTGCCTCTAGGATAATTCCAAACACAGTTTTCCCCAATTGTTTGTTGTGAATAATTTTAAATATTTCTGGGTTTTTCCCACCCTCAATAAAATTCAGTACTCAACATCATCATCTAACTAGTCGAAACGCACTTTGGGTCGTTTATTACTTCGTCAAGAATAGGGCCCCTTGCTGCCATTACGATTATTGCTCCTAATCCCTCTGAAGTACTGTCCCTCTCACTCTAATCCTCTGCAGCTGCTCGGACTAGGCATACCTAAACAGCCTAATTACCTGACGCCTCTCCTACCACCTCCACTTTCCCTCACCTCTAACATTCGGGAAAATCCCAAAATCCCGACCAATCAGAGCAACCTTGCCCTTTCTCAAACTAAACCCGATTGTAATTGGCTCGGCACCACTCTACCTTTTGTGTATATAAACCCGAAATTTTAGAGAATAAGACAGTTAAACTTGTAACCTCAAGTAAGATACATGTACAAATAAATAAATAGAATAGTTAAAGGAAGACTATCATTTTGTACACTTGTTCCGAAGTATCCAAGTCTCCAAGATACCTCATTTCCCTCTCACATCCTTCTCACACATGTAAAAACAACTACACAAAGACTACCTCAGCGTGTAGTAACAGTCGAAAATATTAATCTGTGTAGGACAGACCGTTGGAATTTACAACTCCAAGGGATCAAAAACGATTTAATATACCTTCGATTGTACACAAGTTATATTATCTATCTGTGTGTGCAATTGAAGCAGCGATTTTATATTGAAAAGAACGTTTGTCTATAGTACATTACTTAACAAGTGCGGTAAAGTACTTTTCTGACGAGTGTGAGGTTGCAAAATGAGCCGAAGGCGAGTCTCGAGTCTTTTACTTGTAATCGCACGAGTCTGAAAATCTTAACCGCACGCGTAAGGTACAATTTTTTTACGTACGTGTGGAAAAAAAAATTTCCTACATCGTTCTATTTAAAATAAATTTATAAACATAACCTTCTTATGGTAAGCATCATGTGCTCTTAAAATTCAAAGAATTTCAGCAGCACTTTTTCCACAACGAATGATTTCTTAATTCTCCTTTTTTTCCGAAGTTTGAGAAGCACTGTAGAATGTATAGAAGTAGAAACAAAATTAAAAATTTAATATGCAAGTTTCCGGTTGCCACGAGTTGAATTGTGTCATGGGTTTTTTTCTTCTCACGCCAAATTTTTCTGTAAAACTCGAGGCATCGTCGAGAAACTTGATATGTACTTATCCGCAACATGTATTTGATGTAGAAAACTTTTTCTCCATGAAGCACATGGAGAAACTTGGGAATTCATGAGGAGGGCTGGTAAGAGTTACTCGAAAACCGATTCTCTCAGTTGTTCTCATTTTTAGACATTTTGCAGTAGAAGGTCCCGTTAATAATGAAGTGGTGAAGCAACATGAAACGCTTCCATTTTTGAATGAATTATTACAAATATTTGGGAGTTTGGAGTCATGTTTCATAACTTTTTTGAAGATTTCTTACAAACCATGAATCTAATTAATAGATAGAGAGGTCAAGTTTTTCGGTGGCATCATTATTTATTTACTTCTGAACTTCCATCAGCCTATAACCATTTTTTCGTATTTTCTACACGTTTTTATAGAAATTTACGGAACCCTTCAAAAAACTGAAAAATCGGGATATGGTAATGGAATTCGTGAACTCATGTATAATGAGTTTTCCATCGAAAAACATTATATTTTTAAGCATCAATCAAATTAATGGTTTGTGAGGAATATCCAAAATTATAGATAGCAGCAGACATCGTTAAAAAATTTGAGCAGAAAAAGTCCTTTTCTTATCATAATCATGTATTTGTTATAAACAAAGTAAATGAAAAAATGTTATTTGGTAAATTAACGGCCATTATGGTCACTCCCAAAAAATAAATTTTCTTAAATTTTTGAATTGAATTTAATTTTTAAATGCATCGACGTTTCGTCCACTCTGCGTGGACCTCTTCAGGATGCTCATTATCTTTATTAATTTAACATTTGGTTTATTTAAAGAATAACTATTTCAAGTTTCTATCTCCTTGGCTTGTCACAACAAACAACATTACATTTTATCACATTTTACAGTCCAAATGAAAAAATGGCTGCCGATCATTGTTGTTACCGTTTTTAAAATCTGAAACAATATGTGATATAGATTGAACTGTTTTTGATTTTTCTATTTAGAATTTTAATTTTAATTTTTTCATCTTCTTCCTTTGTCCGCTACCGTGTCAGAGAAACCATGTGCATGCGCACAGTACCTAGCCACGAGTCACGTGGTCATTGGCGCGAAAATTGTTCACTGTGCGCTTGCCCATGGTTTTTCTGGCCCGGCCGCGGACGAAGGAAGGAGATAAAAAACGTGATATCCCTCGAACCGTTAGGAATAGTCTTATGAAAATTTAGGAAAAAATCAGAAACAGTTCAATTTATATCATGTTTTTTTTTCAAATTTTTTGAACGCTGACAACAATGATCGACAGCCATTTTCTGAATCTAGGAAAAAATAGCCCATGGAGAAAACAGACCAGAAAAAATAGACAAGGAAAAAATAGCCAATGGAAAAAATAGGCAAGAAAAAAATAGACAAGGAAAATATATTCCATATTATCATTTATTTCAAAATTTATTATTTTTTTATTTAATCCAAACACCTGAAATGAATGACTTCACTCACTGAACTCAAAAATTGAGGAATATCACACTCCCTTCTTTCAAATGAGGAGGAATTAGATGAATGGACAGTGGGTGGGTGGTTAATATGGTTGATGTGGGAAAGTTGGGTGGGGGGACAGTGGATGGGCACAAAATCATTCAGATATTCCAGATTAGAAATACACGTTAATTGAGAAATGAATTAACAAATACATTTTCAATTTTTTGTATAGACTATTTTTTCCTTGTCTATTTTTTCCATTGGCTATATTTTCCACAGGCTATTTTTTCTTTGTCTAATTTTTTTTTGTCTACTTTTTCCATTGGCTATTTATTCCAGGGCTGTTTTTTTCAATCTAATTTTTCCATGGGCTATTTTTTCCGCCGACCCCATTTTTTCATTCATTTTGTTTATAACAACTAGAAATATTGAGTTTCAAGAATTGAAATGAATTCTGTTTTAATTATACGCTCTTTTGCAATGAAAAAGTACTTTTGCATTTCCTTTGTGAAACTGATATTTAACGAGATAAGAGAATTCGAAGCTGCAGTGAAATGGGCATCTTCAGAGCTTTTCTTTAATTTTGAATGGCTATAATTTTTGAAAAAAAAATTGGTTTTTGTTCCTGTAGAAAATGACTTTCCTACGCCATTCCAACAACATGTCCAAGAATGAACAAAATTTAAAAAAAATAGCTTGAGAAATGAATGAAATAGCGTGGAATGCCTCATATATAAATACTATTGCATTAACACAATTCAATATATAGATTTTTTTTACACAGGAAATAACTCTTATCGGAAAATTCCTGTAATTAAATCCCTCGGAATTGGTTAATATAATTTCACACCCATCGGACCGATTGAAATGACACGATTTTCCTCAAATTTTTCTCATTTCCTTTTTCCCTCGATATAATATTCATCAGGAGGAATGAGAAAGCTTTCTAATGAATAGACACCAAGAATAATGAATGATCACAAGGGAGAATCCATGGGAGATGGGTTTCGGGTTAACCATACTGCTCTCAGGGATGGCTTTTATCGACGCCGATGAAAATCCGATGAGAGAAATTCCCGGGGTAATTACCAGTGTGATAATTTATCGTTGGCTGTCCGTAAGGCCGTGGTTCAACTATCGATAATACCACCAGGCGCCTGTAATGACCAATCACATGCGCCCGACGACCCACACTGTTCAAACTTCCGTATTAATACACTCCCGATGAAATGAAAGAGAGAATTTAAAAAAAAAAAAATTATTTCACCTGGGTACGCGACAAAACCGAAAAAAAACTCAGGAAGTCGTAGACACGATTTGCCGTTCGTCAATAATTTCCGTTGGCCTGGTTCTTTCCTGTACATCCTGTACCAATATCCCGCCAGAAAAGAGGAGAAAAAAGAAGGAGGAAAAACCAAAAGGTCGACGACAGAGGCTAGAGCTCTGCACGATCCTATATACTGCTGCTGTAGCTCGTATAACGCCTCTGGGCTGTATGTGCTCATCGATTCCGATGCTTCGAAACTCACGGTATGTATCCCTCTTCTCCTCATCACGTAACGCGCCACTGCCATGGAGGGTAACCCAGGCGATATAAGCGAACGTGTGTGCACCATACCGCTTTTCCTTATCTATTCCAGGAGAGTTGAGCTTCATCGAAATGGGGTCATGCGAGACAGAGTTTCGGGAGTATGGGTATCCCGTGGAACGTTTCACGTATCAATGGTTCAAGCTGGAGACCTCTCTATCTCTCTCTATCCTCATCTTGCATCCTACCAAGTGCGAAACTGCACAATATTGAGTACACAAGTTTTTTTTTTACACAGCATTAAGATAGTTTTGTCCTACTTCATACAATTTAAGGAGCTTCTGATGTATCAGTGAATTTTCTTTAAATTTACTACAATATTTTGTAGGAAATTGTGCGGGAAAATCTTTTTCCTTGATAATTGAGTGCTGTTTACTTTGAATATGTGCACGTGCATGCATGTTCGCACGTGGCCAAAGCCTATCATTCAGATATTGAAGCGAGAGTCTCTGCGGAAGAGGAATGAATAATAGTTGGAATAAGGAGACTTCTTGGGTTACACAAAGAAACCTGGTTAATAATAGCGAAATAATTAATAAGCGGCAATGAAATAAAATCAAACCCTAATTAATGCATTCATTGGGAGAAATTGCATGCTCTATAGAATATGTGGTATGGTCGATTTGAGAAACTGCACCTTTAAAGAAATTTAATTGCACAATTGAAAGTGTATAAACTCAATTTGAAGTCATATTTCTTCATTCAACAAATGCCTTGGGTGTATAGTCGTCACGATGACTGGTCCAAGCCTGAAGATCAGTGTTACTAGCATCATTTCCTCACAATTTATGAAGGCTGTATTAACCAAGGCTGGGGAAACGCTGCTAGCCAGTCTAGATTCTACCTTGATCAGTCTTCGGATAGTTAGCAGACTTAGTTCTACTATTCAGCGCTAGGGGCGCAATGTAGTGATTCTCGTTCCCAAGTCAAGTTTCATCCTAAAAATGATAAGTTCCAGCGAGCTACCGAGATTGGAGTATCAATAGAATATCATCTGATCGAGTTAGACTTCAGGGAGTCGTAAGCTGAAAGATATTAAATTTAAAAAGCAATCATAATACAAAATAATTGAATTGGAAATTTTATCACGCGAAATAAAACAGAGTAACTAAATCTTAGAAATCACAGTATTTGAGAGAAAAAAAAGTACAAAAATGATGTTAACCAAAATAAATTACAGATTCCCGAAAGTAAAAAAATAATAAATTAATCAAGCTTTGCCTGTATGTTAATTCCAACCTTGAATAGGCGACTAACCATGGTCCATTTCTTTTACGCAGTTAAACTATTGGATAAGAATACGCAGTTCAATTGAAGGCTGCATCTCAAATCTTGAGAGAAGCTTCAGTTCGAGTCTCTGTCGATCCTTGATCAAGCCTTAACTCTCAAGACTCGATTCAATATTCAGCTCTGAGCCTTGGATCAGTGTCTCATTTCCGGCTTCCAGCAAGCTTGCATCAGGCCTGAAGATCCAGGCTGGTGCAAGGCTCATCAGCCTTGATTCAAGCCTGGACTAGTCTATAAACCTTCGTCCATTTTTACCCAAGAACATTAAAAGACAAAGACTCAATAAATAAAATATGAATGAATAAAGTATTCAGTTGACTGGTTGTGACTAGAACTATAAGCGTGTGCAGACTAGAATAACAATCTGTACATATATACATTTTAAAAAAATAATTTCCAATGTATTATTAACGTATTTCTATATCCAGCACTGCTCGTCATGCTGTAGCTTCGTCTCTAGTTCTAGTTCCAAAATAGTTCTAATCCATTATTAAAGTATAATTTCATAGAGAAAGAAAAGAAAGAGAAATGAGAACGAAAAGGATGAAATGTTGCTGGATCGAAACTTTATTGGATCAAATGTCGATGGATCAGAAGATGTGGAATCTCAATTTGTGATCAGAATACCTTAGAATATTTTCGATTACTCTGGATTCTCCCTGTAGCCATCGATAGAAATTATACATTCGTCCTTCTACCCACGGAACACTCTCTCCTTTCGATTAATCCATAACTTCAGGCTATTTCAGTAACTGCGAGATTTATTGTTTGAACGAACAGTAATAGCTAAATGACCATCATGCGGTACCGTTACGATTCTAAGTCAAGTGGTAACGCCTGCGGTCACTTCTTGAATGGGTAACCGTTACTGTATGCTAAGTGGTTTATGTGGAAACTGCTACTCGATAAGCCGATTTCATAGGTCAGGATCTCCCAGTAGTGACCTAAGCTCGAATCGAAACCTAAAACATTTTTTTGAGAGAAAACCTTCACTTGAAAATCTGAAAAAAATGCTTTTACTAGAGATAAATTTCCGGTTCGTTCGCTTCCGTCACACCTACAGTTCCAAATTCTGCTGGATTAGAAGAAAAAATAAGCAGAACGAAGAATTAAATGGTCTGTTCATCACTTATATACCATTCCAGAATAATTATAGTACAAATGCGCACACATAGGGAAGACCGGGGCGAAATGGGGTACTCTAAAGTACGTGCCCCTGTTTCCCATTTTGCCCCGGTCTCCCCTATAGATAGATATGCTCGTTTTTTTATGTATGATTGCTCGATGGCTTAGATTGCTGTGAAGGACTAGAAATGGAGATTGAAGAAACGGATATCTTTACGAGAACAAAGCTCTCCGTTACACAGAAAATTTTTTTTTCTTAATTTAAGAATATGCAGTCACTTAATTTAAGAATGGCAGGTCACTTAAATTGAGTGACTTTTCTCACTTAAATCAAGTAACTTTTTCTTTCTTAATTTAAGAAAGTAAAAGTCACTTAAATTCAGTGACTTTTCTCACTTAAATCAAGTGACTTACTTTCTTAATTTAAGAAAGTAAAACTCACTTAAATTAAGTGACTTTTCTCACTTAAATCAAATAACTTTTTCTTTCTTAATTCAAGAAAGTAAAAGTCGCTTAAATTAAGTGACTCTTCTCACTTAAATCAAGTGACTTTCTTTCTTAATTTAAGAACGTAAAACTCACTTAAATTAAGTGACTTTTCTCACTTAAATCAAATAACTTTTTCTTTCTTAATTTAAGAAAGTAAAAGTCACTTAAATCAAGTGAGTTTTCTCACTTGAATCAAGTGACTTTTCTTTCTTAATGCAAGTGACCTGCACATTGTTAAATTAAGAAAGCATTTTTCTCTGTGTAGGAAACAAAAGTCATCTACAGTAGACTCTTTTTAAGTGCCTACTCGATGAGTGTCCACTTTTTTGAAATATTCATAGTTGACGCTATTTTTCCAAGAAGCTACCTCGCCTTCACTCTGACACTTGACTTTTTTGGTAAATGTGCAGATTGACACACCTATTTTATATCTCATTCAGTCTGTGAAATAAATGCATTAAATTTAATGCAGAATTGCTGTATGAAGGAACAGCGAACTGGGGATAAGACTTGGTGAGTGAGATTTCAAGGCAATTCGAATGGAAATTGTGTATAGCACTGAATAGCTCAATCGGTAGAGTGCCAGACGCGACATCGGAAGATTCTGAGTTCGACTCCCGATGCAGGACTATCCAATTTTTTCTCGAAAAAATCTTGAATATGGGATAGATGTTTTAAGAGACACATTTACCCCTTTTTTATTCTCTGGTTATGTTTCGCTCATGGAGTCAGCAGCCTTGTTTGCTGTGTGACATCCACGCTAGTTTCTTTTTTTTCAATCTAGAGGTTTTTCCTTAAGTGGCGTTCTCATAAGTGATGTGCACAGTGAGGCCTGGATTCGAGTGTCCGAATGAAAAGGAAAATTGGCTGTAAATTCGAATAGATTCATCAGTGAATGTTGAGGATCATAAACAATTCTCTATACACAGAGAAAAATGTTTTCTTAATTCAAGAATGTGCAGTCACTTAATTTAAGAATGGCAGGTCACTTAAATTAAGTGACTTTTTTCACTTGAGTCAAGTGACTTCTTCTTTCTCAATTTAAGGAAATAAAACTCACTTGAATTAAGTGACCTTTCTCACTTAGATCAAGTAACTTTTCTCA
Source organism: Aleiodes alternator (assembly GCA_963921955.1). Lineage (NCBI taxonomy): Eukaryota > Metazoa > Arthropoda > Insecta > Hymenoptera > Braconidae > Aleiodes > Aleiodes alternator. The sequence goes on along the minus strand of OY998108.1, from coordinate 10,188,678 downwards.
CTTGAATTAAGTAACTTTTTCTCTCTTAATTTAAGAAAGTAAGGTCACTTAAATTAAGTGAGAAAAGTCACTTGATCTAAATAAGAAAAGTCACTTAATTTAAGTGAGTTTTACTTTCTTAAATTAAGTGACTTTTCTCACTTAAATCAAGTAACTTTTTTTCTCTTAATTTAAGAAAGTAAAAGTCACTTAAATTAAGTGACTTTTCTCACTTAAATCAAGTGACTTTTTCTTTCTTAATTTAAGAAAGTAAAGCTCACTTAAATCAAGTGAGTTTTCTCACTTAAATTAAGTGACTGCACATTCTTAGATTAAGAAAACATTTTTATCTGTGTAAAATTCAGAATCACTTCAACAATAGAACCTGTAAATATCTTTTCTCCTCCCTTAATCTTTGAATATTTTTCAATATTTCCTATCTCTCCATCCTCAAAATTATTCACTTTGCCATTGAGAAACCTCGTCAAAATTGACAACAGACTCATTCCATAGCATTGAACCAGCTCTGACCTACATTATTAATAATAATCACTCTTAAGAGGCATGTAAAAATTTACACGAGAGAAAACCTTTTAAATATAATCGGCTTTATCGATGTGGTCTTTCATGTGTGCTTCGTGCTTCGTGATTCAAAGGCTTCTACTTACGAAAAATGCGTTGTAAAATTATGAGCAGGCTCGATAGTGAAAACCGTAGGGGTCACGGGGCTCTTATTAATAATTATATCCGTGTAATTAGCTGTAGGCATGCTCGCGTCCGGCGTTAGAGTTTTCATGGAAATAAAGAGGAGGTGGAGAAAGAGAGAGAGAAAATGGAGTTGAGGGTAGTTTACCACCGTCTGGTGGTTGAAGAAAAGGAGAAAGGGGTTTTCAGCTTTTCGTTGCGGGTATAAAATAGTATTCCTCCTCCTCCGCCTCCTCTCCGCCCCTTTTCTCCTATATCTTACCTTTCCTACTTTGCCCTTTAGTCTACGGAAACCGCTCCTGGGACAGGCACACGATAGGGAGGCATGGCCTGTGTACTTCCGGCGTCCGTCGCCCGTCTAACCACAATGGTTACAACGATAAGCATCAACTAATGACTGAAAAGCGCACCTACCCTCGTTAAGAAATGCCGACACGATCTATTTACTATCGTTGTGAAAATCGAGCTGCAATTTTTTTTTTTTGGTTTTTATGTTTATTTTTTAGTATTTAAATTAAATTCAATTTTGACATTAGTTCTCCTCTTTGTTTGTGCAAAAAACATTCCGGGAAGCTGAATATTATATTTTTCTTGTGAAGAAATTTATGAAAACAAATTGAGAAACAGTTCCTCATAATATATTCTTTCCTAATGTATTTTTGATATTTTCGTGAATGCATTCAGACGTGAGTCCGTTTTACTTTTTTTCCATTTTTGACTATTACAATTATTATTATCTTAGTTTCCAAACATTTAAGGAAGAAGTAACGAAAATTCCTCCTTTTTTTTACTTTACACAGAGAAAAATGTTTTCTTAATTTAAGAATGTGCAGTCACTTAATTTAAGTGACTTGCCATTCTTAAATTAAGTGACTTTTCTTTCTTAAATCAAGTAACTATTTCTTTCTTAATTTAAGAAAGTAAAAGTCACTTGAATTAAGTGACTTTTCTCACTTAAATCAAGTGACTTTTCTCACTTGAATTAAGTAACTTTTTTTTTCTTAATTTAAGAAAGTAAAAGTCACTTAAATTAAGTGACTTTTCTCACTTAAATCAAGTGACTTTTCTCACTTAAATTAAGTAACTTTTTTTTCTTAATTTAAGAAAGTAAAAGTCACTTAAATTAAGTGACTTTTCTCACTTAAATTAAATAACTTTTTTTTCTTAATTTAAGAAAGTAAAACTCACTTAAATCAAGTGACTTTTCTTTCTTAATTTAAGTGACCTGCACATTCTTAAATTAAGTGACTTTTCTCACTTAAATTAAGTAACTTTTTTTTCTTAATTTAAGAAAGTAAAAGTCACTTAAATTAGGTGACTTTTCCTACTTAAATCAAGTGACTTTTTCATTCTTAATTTAAAAAAGTAAAACTCACTTAAATCAAGTGACTTTTCTTTCTTAATTTAAGTGACCTGCACATTCTTAAATTAAGTGACTGCACATTCTTAAATTAAGAAAACATTTTTCTCTGTGTAGTTATTCATATTGTTGATGTTTCGATTAATCATCAAGTGGCGATTATTAAAAATGAATGGATGATTGGCCAGTATTATATACTACATATGTATCAATGAAACTGGATTAGAGGTCTCAATAATTGGAGTAATCTCTTCAGTAGAACGTTGAGCATGATCCAACTGCCAGAGTCAAGTCAATGTCTGTGAAGGTCTAATTCTAGCTGCATTGAGTAATCATTGGTTACTCACTCTATTCTGCGGTCATGAGAAACGACAGGAGGTACGATAAACTCTATATATATATATACCATCAAGTATCTTATCTAAAGTGCTCTATAGGTGCCTAAGTAATTTCGATGAAAGCAAGTGAAACTGCTAGTAAGATATCCAAGTTTATACAGAACTTTTGAGATCGGCTTGGTGATAGTTCATTTATCTCGAATTAAGCTCAGGGATATTTTCAAGAAAATGATAAAATTTGAAATTTTTAAAAATTAAAATTATACTTTTAATTAACTTGCGCTCTTGTTTGATGAGCTTATAGGGTGATTCATAAACTTTACAAGTCAAATAGTACTTGATAAGCCTTACCATCATGAGATATTGAAATATTATGTATTTAACGAAGATAAATGGGACGATTGCTTTTCTCCATTAGTCTCAAAGGACTGATCTCATCAGAGAAATTAATTATTTTTTCCCTCATTCGCCTGTATTCATTTAAACGTATCCTTTGAATTACGGGGTCAGCTGATTCAAGCAGTTGAGTATAGGTTGTGTGTCTGGGTTGAAACTGGAAAGAGCTGAGAATGTTGAAATTAATGCAAGCTCGAATTTTTTAAATGTCTGTACGATAACTGTACAAGCTTGTCCATGAGTATGTGTGTATGTGTATGGGTGTGCGGGAGAGAATTTTTTTTATTTTGAGGTAGTATCCAACTCGTATACTCAATGAACAGTACATTCGGACGAAATATATACTGCACAATGAGCATGGCATATTCATTAGTAAGAATATTGTGCAGCAATTTTATCTCAGAATATTAATGGCAGACACGACTTCTCGTGATAATTAGAAAAATTCGGTTACAAAAATAGACGAGTAAAACCAAACAATAATTTATCCCTGTACTAGGACATACATGGGCTTCGCACGTGACTTCTTTCTAGAATGCTGCAACACATAATAATAATGATTTTTACGGAGGAAACTTCAATTTTTTATGTTCTGAGTAAAAATGAGAGGAGATAGATAAAAATTTATCGGGTAGATTATAGTGTAAATATCTACAGAAACTGTAAATTTTGTGGAGAATTTTATAATCTACAAAAAAAACATTGATAAATTGAAGTAAATCCACTACAGTAAACGCTCTGAATAAGATACCGTGGAATAAGATACTCTGAGCCGTTTGACGCTAGAGGATTATCCCACCTCTTTTCAAGTGCTGAGAGGGAGAAATTGACGCCAAGCACTCTGAATAAGCTACAGCGAATTTCTCGTTGAAAAAAATCAGACAATTAGGAATTAGGGACATTTTTGAATTAAATTTTGAGTGTTACTATATTTTTTTTTCTATTGTCTCTTTTCAAAATTACGAATAATATTTATCACAAAACCTACAAAATATTGAACGATTCAAACATAACGTCTCTTAGTAACAACGTATTTTTGGGAGGAGTACCACACCAATTCTGTACTTGCAGATTACATTCGTCTTTGATGGACTCTCTCGCCTCTCTAACCTGGTGGATAAATCAATGAATGAAAATATAATAAAGCAACGAATTAATAAATAGATGAATGACAGTAAATACACAGAGAAAAATGTTTTCTCAATTTAAGAATGTGCAGTCACTTAATTTAAGAAAGTGCAGGTCACTTAAATTAAGAAAGAAAAGTCACTTGATTTAAGAAAGTAAAACTTACTTGATTTAAGTGAGTTTTACTTTCTTAAATTAAGAAAGAAAAATTCACTTGATTTAAGTGAGAAAAGTCACTTAATTTAAGGGACTTTTGCTTTCTTAAATTAAGAAAGAAAAAGTTACTTGATTTAAGTGAGAAAAGTCACTTAATTTAAGTGAAAGAAGTCACTTAATTTAAGTGAGTTTTACTTTCTTAAATTAAGAAAGAAAAAATCACTTGATTTAAGTGACTTTTGCTTTCTTAAATTAAGAAAGAAAAAGTTACTTGATTTAAGTGAGAAAAGTCACTTAATTTAAGTGAAAGAAGTCACTTAATTTAAGTGAGTTTTACTTTCTTAAATTAAGAAAGAAAAAGTCACTTGATTTAAGTGACTTTTGCTTTCTTAAATTAAGAAAGAAAAAGTTACTTGATTTAAGTGAGAAAAGTCACTTAATTTAAGTGAAAGAAGTCACTTAATTTAAGTGAGTTTTACTTTCTTAAATTAAGAAAGAAAAAATCACTTGATTTAAGTGACTTTTGCTTTCTTAAATTAAGAAAGAAAAAGTTACTTGATTTAAGTGAGAAAAGTCACTTAATTTAAGTGAGAGAAGTCACTTAATTTAAGTGAGTTTTACTTTCTTAAATTAAGAAAGAAAAAGTCACTTGATTTAAGTGACTTTTGCTTTCTTAAATTAAGAAAGAAAAAGTTACTTGATTTAAGTGAGAAAAGTCACTTAATTTAAGTGAAAGAAGTCACTTAATTTAAGTGAGTTTTACTTTCTTAAATTAAGAAATAAAAAGTCACTTGATTTAAGTGACTTTTGCTTTCTTAAATTAAGAAAGAAAAAGTTACTTGATTTAAGTGAGAAAAGTCACTTAATTTAAGTGAGAGAAGTCACTTAATTTAAGTGAGTTTTACTTTCTTAAATTAAGAAAGAAGAAGTCACTTGATTTAAGTGAGAAAAGTCACTTGATTTAAGTGAGAAAAGTCACTTGACTTAAGTGAAGAAAGTCACTTAATTTAAGTGACCTGCCATTCTTAAATTAAGAAAACATTTTTTTCTGTGTAAATAAATCCTAAGTTTTGTTGAAAAGATGCACACTAAGAGAAAAATTTACATTTACTAAATAACTTATTTAGCAAAAGAGATAAAATATATTGAAAAAAAAAAAATATTAGATCGGAAAACCAACATTTATTACTTAATAATAAATAAAAAAAACAATAAATTTCTCAGATTTTGACTAAATGAGCATACTGATATTACTACTATCACTTGCCAGCAGTAAGCCACTAAAAAAAAGTTTCCTCAAGTTATGTATTCCTATGTCGACTTACTGATGAAAAAATCTCCAATCAATCAGAATAAAATCACAAAAAAAACGATAATTCATCAATCGCTCCTGAAAATATTCCTCTCAAGACATGAATTTTAAAATCATCAGCATGAATTGAAATTGGATGGATAAAAAAATTAAAAAATGCATAACTGCCATGATCTAGAATTGATTAATATTCTCAACTAACGGCACTCCGAATGAAAGAAGAAACAAATAAATTTGATAATAAAGAAAAAAGCAAAATTAACAAAAAACAAATTGAATGAAATACTAAAATTTCGAGCAAAAAAAAAAATACTCATATTGATAATTTCATTTTCACAATTCAATTCAATTGAACCTATTCCATTCACGGATGGAGAAAATATTCGTTCACTTTCTATGTGAATATAAATGCCAATAAACATTGAACAGTGAGTTGAAATTTATTGATTCAAATTTGATGAAAATAGGTAAATTTATGAGGAATAATAAGCCATTCAAGGTGAATGAAAAAAACAGTTCAAGTGGTACAAGAATTCTTGCTCTCTATCAGTGACGGGGTTTCACGTGAAATAATTTCACTTTGCGCCTAAGCGATAAGAACCGCGAGTGCATGTTACTCTGCCTTATATGATTGCTGAATCGCGTGATCAGCGACCTCTTTCCTCCATTTATTTTTTTTTCTTTCTCTTCTTTTGCGTTGTTTTATTTTTCATTTCCGCATTTTTTTTGTTCATTCTTCTCTTTTCTGCACGAATCTCGCACGCGCCCCCACCCCCCCCCCCCTCGATTTACTGAGCCTCTTTCAGAGTGCCGTTGAAAGCCAACAAAAATACAGAGAATGTCGAAAGTGAGGGAGTGTAGCCAGAGGCATTTTCGTAAAAACGAAAACGAGGATTATTTACGCCTGCCTCTACTCGTCGACGAATGCCGGCTCATGGACCTCGATTGATCGCTGTGAGGGGCTCGATGGCTAGCTACGTGATTAACGGCCTTTTTCACTGTAGAGAGAGCCATGTGGTCAATGGAAAAAGGAGAAAGAGAGGTGCGGGGCCATTGCACCGGAAGGAGCCTGGCAAAATCGAAACTGTTACTGCTACGAGTGGCATCCGCTGTAGAAGATCGTTTCAGGCATCATTCGCTATAAAAGATACAAGAATTACTCTCAAACTTTATCGTCTACGAAATATGACACTCTTCGTCTTATGATCATCGTTATTAGGTTTTGCTACGAATTTATGAAACTTAGGTTGAAGATAATTTCCTGATCAGCGTATGGAAAGCTCGAGAAAAAGCAAATTAATTTTGGCAGAGATCCAGTAGTGATAAGTATACTGATATAATTTCAGGAGCGGAGAGATAAAACAAGACTAATCGACTCATCTCTGTGATCATTCTAAATCGCTTTATATATCGAGTAATTTCGTTCTAATCCTTTTTTTCGGAGAGAGTTTCAAGGGGTACGAAAAAGCATCAGGCTAACATTGTCTCATCTCGCTTCATTTCAGTGATATTTGAAGAAAAAAATTAGTGGTTAGGAAATCAACTTAAGTATTCGAGATAAAGACGGACGTAATGTTGAAAGGTGATGTGTCGATTCATTATTTTGCGAATGATTTCCCATATTTCATTCAAGTTCTTCATTGCTGTAGGAAAATTTCAAGGACTAGTGCGTCTGATGATTTTAATAGATTTCTACTGCTTTTCAGGTCTTTCAATTTTATGGTTTGACGGAGGATTGGAATTTATTGGACAAAATGAAGATATATATGAAGAGAGGCCGAGGTGAAATGGACCTTCCATACAAGAGGATACAGGGTTTTTTTTCAGAGTGAAAGACTTGATGAAAAAATCTCAAAAAACTTAAGAAAATGCTCCCAAGTGTCTGCATTGTTAAGTGATATTTTCCAAGGAGGCCTCAACTTCCATCGAAGATTCCGGATCATTCCGCATCGTAGGATGATGAGTATAAATGTATATGTATACATATAAAAAGAAGAAGTCTGCTCTTTAGTGGTATAAATTGTAATTAGCTTGAATACTAAAGAAAAAAAAAGGTGTATAAATATTTTTCTCTGAAAAGATAGATAGATAGATAGATAATGTTTATTTGATCTTGAACTAAAGAGTCTATCAGATCATTAAAGTTACATTTGCGGTAAGCTTGTCACAACTGTACATTTAAACATTTTTTTTTGAATTAAAAATTTTAAATAATAATAATGAAAAATAATAATAGAAGAAAAATGAGTGAAAGAAAAAAGGCAAACGATTTTCAATAATCAAAATAGATCTAGAGGAATTACTTTTCAGATAAAGAAAATTTTTTTTAATTATTAATTGCTATTTAACACTATGATTCTTGCTCAAACAATGCACCAGATCGACGATGAGCCTCTAAGTATTCTTTGTTCATTAAAAATTGAAATAATAGACCCCTGAAACAATTATACGTTGTTGCTGATGTCACTGATGGTGGTAAGAAATTCCAAAACTGCAAAGAAGAGACCAGGAATGAACTGTTATATGACTCTGTTCTACAAAAAGGAATAACGTATTCATCCGTTCTCTCTATGTTCCTACGCAAGTTATCAGCTGGTCGCCTGTGCAATTTATCTGAGAACAAAGAAAGAGTATTTAGACGAACAATTCTGTAAATTGAGCATACTGATAGGAAGAGCCGACGATTTTTCACTGTCAGCCAATGATGATCTCTCCTTATTCCCAAGATATACTCAAAACGTGATGTTCTTGTTACGAAACGAACACAAGAATTGAATGCTCTCTGCAGCTTGAGTTGTAGCACATCAGAGATGTGTAAAAGAAAGAGTTTATTATATGTATTCACAATTCTGTATTTATGGGTTATTTCTTCAACATCATTGTAGCATCGTGGTGGTCCCTGTTCCTGACAGTGCCCCAGTAACTCCGCAAATTCCTCAGTTATATTCAAATGTACAGTATCTTAATTTAAAGTGTCATGGAAAATTGGAAGATCATAAAAACAATACTAAATGACTGTTCGTGACATTTCGCTTATAATTTAAGCCTCATCAGGCTCTGTCGACCAAAACTGACAAATTATTCATTTGTTTAGAATAATCACTGAAGTGAAATAACACAAATGATTGAATGAACAATTTGTCATTTTGGTCTTGCAGAACCTGATGAAGCTTGAATTATGAGCGTCGCGATTTGATAATTATTTAGCATTGTGTTTATAGCCTTTTAATTTCTCACGACACTGTGAATTGATATTATACAAATGGAAGTGAATCCGTCTATCAACTGCAGTATATTGTTTAATATTAAATTGTTGAGCTCGTTGAGCGCAACGAATATGTATTGAAATAATCAAATTCCTTTCAATAAACAAATAGTCGTTGCCTCCCATTTATGCTGTCAGAAACTAGCTCTAAATTGCCAGAGACGGAGCCATCACGGTAAATCAGTCCTCTTCAAGATGCCAATTCATTCGAGACGAAAGTACGTAAATACGATCGATTGCTCTCAGATTGACTGGAAGCAATGATATGTCAAAAGGGAATATCATGAATTTATTAAAATAACCTGTTACTTTTCTCCACATAACTTATTGACAAATTTTTCCAACAAATCAGTATAAATTAATATTTGTTTTATTAACGTTTTTCATTTTACTCAGTTTACGTAGTATCGTCAAGGGAGTATCTTGATTTATTGGATACAGCATCGAGTCTTTTTCCCCAGTGAATTCTCAATGGTAGATTTCTTTGTGCAGAAGGAATGAGAATGGAAGAGAAACTGAGAGGTGAAGCTAATAGGAGTAACTAAGGTTCTAGCCAATTTCGTGCGATTTTGAAGATTGAGCTCTCGTGTCTGATCAGCCCAGGGGGTTTTTCTACTTTCACTCACTTCCCAAGGGTAAAGTTTAACATTGATCTTTCTATTTTCTCTGACTTCTGAAATATATATATTTTTACGTGAATTTTTATCAATTACAAACAAACCATTACAAACAAAGGCTGTCAATTCTTTGTTCATGATCATCATATTCTCACATTTGTCACATAAAACATGAGACTTAAGGGGGGCGATACATGTAAACGCCTTAATTTTTACCGTTTTTTAAGGACATTTTTAACTGGGAAGGAATAACTGAATCATTTTGAAATTTTGTAGGGTTATTTATTATATATTCAAGTACAAATAAAAATTTTATTTTTATTTTTTTTTTCAAAATGGCCACCGTAAAAATGAATCTGCCGAGACACTCTTGGAAAAAGACATCAATTGGCGGGCGTTCTCACTTCTCGTACGATAATGTGAAATTAAAAAAAAAAGTTTGTACGTGTTTATAAAACATATATCTTCTAGTTGAACCAAAAAAAGTCAAAAAAGTAAAAAAAATTGTAACTTGGCAAACCTCAGAAAAAAAAATTTGATTTTTTCCCGTTTTTTTCAATGGTTTTTTGGTAAAAAGGGTTGATTTTTGAAATTTTTCTTGGAATATTTGAGGTTTAACTAGAAGCTATTACTATAAAGTAGACGTGTGAAAAATTTCATTGGAATCGGTTGAGAACTTTTTGAGTTATCTCGCCCGCAAATTTAAAAAAAGTCGTTTCGAGAAAAACGCGTTTAAAGTTTTGACACACAGAAACTATATGATTACAGTGTCTTACCGATTAATCAGCGATTCCAGGGCCATATAGAAGTCCTTCGGTACGTTCATAGAACTCGTTTTTCTTTGCAAGATTTTCGAAAAATCTGCTGACCCGGTTTCGGCCATACAATAGACCCCAAGAGTGTAAATTCGAAACCCAGGTACCGAGAATCGAGCGCTCAGTTACAGACTTCAATAGCATTTTTAATGTATAAATAATGATAATTGTGTTTCGAAAATATACAGGCATATTTTTAAGATGATATTCTAACGATTTATGAAAAAAAAAAAATCGATTTTTTTTTTACATGTATTGCCCCCTTTACTGACCCTATGAGCCCTCAAGAACGTGATATAGTCGATCTTGCTGTCTGCAAGACGACAAACCTCGTCATACCTCATTTTGAGTGTGAGAATGAGGTACAAGAGGAGATGTAAGATTCTAACTTCTAAATAACTATGTGCTCGAAAATTTTCAAGAAGAGGATAAATGCGACAACCGGACCAACCCCTCAAAACAACAATCAACCAAAAATTCCAAAAATTACGCTAATAACACTATATTTCAGTTGGCAGAGCTCTACTTCCCCTTTACCAATATTTATCAATTATTCACCCTGAAATATTCCGGATAATTTGTACTTACCCGTGAATAATTGATGGGAAAACATGTGAAAAATATTTCCTGTCGCTCTTTGTTTATTCTCGGAAATGTTCTGTTCGGTAAATAAAGATTCTACATTCATTGGCTTGGCTCTTTCGTCCTCGTTCTATCTGAGGACATATTCTGTTGGCACTCATTCTCACTCGAATAAGGATGGTGTAAGTGATGGTAGGAATAAAAAAAATAGAAGAAAAAGCTGGATAACGTTCAGGACAAGAAACGTGAAGAAAAATATGGGCTGTGAGTAAACTTGGATAGTTTACAGTGAAAAGCTCAGGATGGTTTGAAACACATGCCTCTAGCGCTATTTATTTATTGGCTTCGTAAGTTGCCAGTTTACACTGGAGGGAGCTGTGTTATATCCAAGTGTTGAAGGAAAACCATCAGAGAGGAAGAGGAAAAAGCTAAACAGTCTGAGAAGAAAAAAGACAGTGAGATTCACAGCTTTCTCGAGTAGAAGAAAATGATTTTTTTTTCGTTTTTTTTTTTTGCTGAAAGGGACAAGACTGTCGTACTCTTCACTTTTGTGGGGTTTGTATCGCCACGAGGGACCGTAAGAGGAAATATGTTGTACCAACGCCAGAGAAAAGTCTCTCGACCGTGAAAACTTGAAAGGGTTTTGTTATACTCAATCTACCTGCTACCTTGTACCATCATCACTGTTTTCACTGGGTAAACTCTTACGTGAGCATCTCGTGGGTCTCGTCATTCATGGAAAAACTTTCACGAAGAGTATTCCCGTGGTGTACTCGATCATAAGGGTAAAATCAGGATGATGAAAAAATTTGTTATTGAATCATTTGGAAATTGCGGAGGAAATTTTTTTTTTCTCTATAATGCATGGAAAAGTTAGATAGTTTTTATGAAGATGAAATATTTTTTTTTTTTCAATATTTTTTTATATGTGGAACGAAGTTTATGCTCGATTCGTATGATTGAAGCTGGAAATTGAGAATTTTCATTCCTTTTTATTGAGTTTTTCTTTTATACTGGATCAATGGATGTATTAGTCTATCATAAATAATTAACAAATTAATAGATCTGAACAAATTTGATATTTTCCTGTGAGGCAAGATACATCAGGATTTTTTTTCAGAGCCAATGCAGATATCTTCGAGCATCTTCTGGAATTTCTTCAGTTCTTTCCACAGAGTCCTTCATTCAGAAAAAAAAATCTTAAATAATTTTTCTCTGGTCTCCCTAATAGTTTTAACTCCCGATTCTTCCCATTTCGTGCCAACATGACACGATTGAATGAAAAAAAAACGAGAAAATCCGAATAAAAAAAGAAAACATCAAACAGAATTACCATCGAAAAAAAATCTTGCTGAAGCTCATGGCACTATTCATTTATTTTCATTCAGGAATCTCGTTTGACGTGAATTCTGGTGATGAAAATAAACCACATATGGCTACCTGATAAGCACAGATGAGAAGTGGGGAAAAGAGTCTGTAAAAAAAAAAGAAGGGTGAAAAAAAATCCATCGGCAGAGGATATGCGTCCTCTCGTCTACGCGGAGTTCGAGTCACCATCGTAAAACAGGGAGGATTTGCATAGCGATAACCTCGAACGAAGTGAGCGGCGAAGCTCGTCGCGTATTGCTTTCTTTTTTCACCCCTTTTTTTTATCCTCCTTCTCTTCCTCTCATTCTCTCCAATAGTGTCATATGTTTCAGCTGACTCGATCGATGTTAGTTGAAGTGGGACCATTTCAGCGCCCGGCTCCGTCCAATGGGACAGCGTATTCTCGCGTGTGCTAAAGCGTGCAATGACGAGTGGAACGGAAGTGTGGCAAGATCGATTATACGATCGAGTGTTGGAATGATAGGGAAAATTTCGGGGGCCTGGATGGATTCGTAAACTGCTCGACTGTGTGTACTCGTCATTCAAACAATATGTCCCTGTGATTTACGAGCGTTAGATTTTTTTTTTATTGTTTCATTTTATTGTAATTGGTAGAGAAAAATTGTCCGGATGAGTGCTAGTTCATACTGTTTCTATGAAGCTATTATTCAATGCAAAATTATTCCAGTTGAATAACAAAATTCACACACATTTCAATGTTCTTCTCAATAATGACTTTTTTTTTATTTCTGTGGTATCTTTATTTTTGAGAAGAGAGACATGAGTTTAGAATCACATGAAAATTACTTGAATTTCTTATACTTTCCGAATAATCATTTCTAATCACATGATAAAGTCTAGTTGGTAATGAACTGAATGATTAGCAACGAATTATGAAATTTTTTTGGGGATTATTCAGAAAAATTGGGAAATTTCAATAAAATACCTTCTTATAAATTGAATATTTTCAAGTTATTTATTGTTTTTATCTTTTTTGTAGAGAGTTCCATGACTATTATAATTGATCATGCAATTTAAGAAAATCATGTAACAAATATTCATTCATCCTGATGTTTCATGAAATTCTTATTAATTATTGAAAAGTAATTCATTCTTCTTTCAATCATTCTACAGTTCAGAAGCTGGAAAGAATCATATAAATATTATTTCAATTGAAAGATCGGCTGCCAAGAAAAGGAAAAATCATAGAATCTCTAGAATGAGAGATTCTTTTTGTTTACAGCAAATTATAACAATTCCTCAAGAAAAACTGACAGGAATATGAAATCTCAACTATTTAGGGAAGAGACCGGTGCTGAATAGTCTATGAATTTTTTTCCGATGTGAAGAACGCTTCGTGAATATCTGAAAAAATTGCGAAGAGCCTCCAAAGTGTCTCCATTTTCGGGTAATTTTTTCAGATTTTTCCGTAGAGGCTTTCACATGAAAAAAATTCCGGTCCAATTTATCCCGCAAGACCATTTTGCCCCAATCTCCACTGATATTAGTAACTTTTTGCAGAGTTTTATAACACGCGCAAGTATAAAAATATATTTCCTGAAAAATAAGAAATTCTTCACTGCAGTCGGTCTAAACTTATTTACAGACGGTATTCTACCTTTCAATTAAAATAATTTCAGATGAATACAATGTAGTGGTAAAAGAGAGCTGTATTTTTAATTAGATGGCATTGATGATACTAAATGAACCTTGGAATTCATCAATTAACAACTTTCTTCATCTTTTCTTTATGAAAGAATAAGTAGGTAGCAGCTTGTAAGTAGAAAAGACCTTTCAAGTCAAGATGCTGGTCTGATCCACGATCGTCTTTTCTACTGCAAGGTAATGGCTTCAGTGAGTGTTCGCCGTTAAGGATGTACGAGTGGGTATAAACAGTTACGGTCGCGCAATGAAGAAGTGAAATTAATCGTGTGACTACTATAATACTTTTGGCAACGCTGTATATATTGTTATTATTATCACAGCCTTGGAATATTGTCTTTAATATCGATTGTCGATTTCCAGCCAGTGCCTTTATCCTAAATAAGTTTTCTGAAGAATTAATGAAATAGTAAATTCATTTGCTATAGAATAATCAAATGGAATTTCATTTCAAACTATTGATTTTTTTTTTTGGTAAGTGGAGAAAACTCAATGAACGCCTCATTCTCTCTTCATTCAATTTTCCATTCGATTTCGGAAATTGATGTGGGATTAGAGTTTAAGAGAATAGAGTAGGCATTGTGTTGCGTGAATTTAATGATTTTACGAAAAGAAATAGACTAAATATTAGAGACTCTAAGGTTTCAAATTCGTTACGGAAAAGTGTGAAGTGAAAAGTGTTTTTTCCTTCTGACGTTTTTATCACGGTCTTGTTTAGATTTAAGGGTCTGTGAGAAGAGTGCGGGTGGCCAAGAGTGACGTCACAGAATGGTCATTGTATTGACAAAGAGTGTGACGAATGGATGCACGTGTGACTGAGAAAAATATTTTAAGACAAAGAGAGAGAATGAGTTTACTTTTGGGCGAAAGATTGAAGTTGGAATCAGTTCCCCTTAAGCCGATGACGAGAGAAGACCTCACTTGTATTTTTATGTATTCGTATTTTTTATAATTTCAAATGTATATTTACATGATGAATATAATGTAAATTTCGCCACCAAACCTTCATTTTGGCAAACAGGCTGAAAACTTCTGTTTCAATCTAAAAAAATTGTAGATTGAACGAAAGCCAAAAGGAGTTGAACGGCATAAGGCCAGCGAGTTTTTTCAGTTGACTTAGAACTCACGAAAGAAAATTAAATTCAGTCTAGTCGAGATAGTTCAAGCGGTCACCCATCCAAGTACTGACCAGATCCAATGCTGCTGAGCTTTGGCGACCACCTGGAGATTGGTCGTTGTCTGCTGCTTTTTTTTTTTTTTTATATCAACAGTTTTTATTGGCATTAAAAAAAAATATTTACATATGTACAGTATAAAGCGGTGAAAAAAAAATATAATCATTAATTACATGTGTTATGAATATTGAAGTTCATGGATGTTTACATCTCTCGAACTTCTACATTTTATCCACATGGAAACATAGTCCATGAAAAAACATAATTTATATCATTTTATTGTGCGTTGTGCTTAATTTTTGTATTATAATGTATTGCTGGTTTTTAGCGACAGTACAAAAATTGTGTTACAAAAAAACTATCATCGCTTTCATTAGTCGTTGTCTGTTGCTACTCTGAAACATTTGACTATTCCGATTTTAATATCGCCTTTTAGGCTTTTTGAAAAAAAAAATAATAATGAATGTAATCAAGAATGAATGCTCTTTTTGACTTTGACTAATGAGGATGTTGTCATACCAGTATGTAAGATTTCTCTCAGTGATAGTCCGCCGACACGTGTGAAAAATTATAGAATTCTCGTGTGTTTAGTGATTGAGATCAATGTATTCGAATATGAGGGAAAGTGTACAGAGGTACAGGAACTATACTTGAAAAATCTTATAATTTTCCATTCCTTTCCGTATAGACAATGAACAGCTCGGGCGAGAAAACTCAAAAAACTGCACAATACAACTAAGTTTATTATAAAGGCCTGCAAGAAATTTCAAATCTGAATTTCAAAACTGAAGTATTTTAATCAGGGATGAAGGAAATCTCGGGTTCAGTTTGTAATAAACACCCGATAAATCTACGGTTTTTAATTTCATCAAGTAAAACATGAGTCAAAAGAAAACATTTATTTCTTCAATTATCACTTTCAGATTAATTTGAAACTGATGAGATCTCCGATCGAGCTTTAACTTCAACTTGAAATTGACGCCACTCAAACCATTACAAAGCTACGATCCCTCGTGGCTGGAATACCTTAACTCGAATTGTAATCACGATATTGAAATTTGATATAAACACTGATAATGAAATTCCTAATTTCCTTGAACACTACAAGCAAATACGTGATATTAGATTTTTCCAACTCATTGTTCCTAATTAATTAAATATACCTGCAGTTCTCGAGTCAGTGGCCATTAACCCCTCCATGAGGAAGATTGTTTAACGTACCAGGAACAATTGGTATGCTCGGAAATTAAAACTTCAGGGAAGGGTCTAGTCATTACGACTATTGCATCAATACCCCATAGAGATTTTCTAAATTAAAACTGATAATATAGGAGTGCCTGAGTAAAAAAAAAAGGCAATTCACTGTCAGTCGAGCCCAGTTTGTTTTTTTTCATTCGATTTTTGTTTCCTTTCACATGTACAAGCCATATTCATCGCTAATACTTCCCGCAATATTCAAGCGAGCTTCTGGATATGCTCGCACATTTTGTTGGTTCCTTCACCCGTACGGGTAGTAGTGGAAAGACTATCGTTGAGTATACACAAGCCCCACCGTACAACAGGCCTTGGTAGTAGTAATATTGGACTGAGGGTTTTTTGCTGCTTTTAATCTGTAAATGCATCCGCACAGACCACAGCGAGAGGATTGGAAAGTTCGAAGGGTATGCAGAAAGAGGCAGAAACGAATACACACGGGAAAAAAAATTGCCTCTCTACGTTATTTTCATTTTTGTCCCAACGCCCTTTTTAGGATCCTCTGTACTGGGAGCATATCAACCTGACTGTTGCAGTATACGTGCGTCACTGCAGACTGGGGTTCACTTTGGGAGTGGAAATACTGTCAATCGATTGGACTATTTGTGATTTTCGATTAAATTTCAGTGATGAACACAGCTATTTCACGGCTGGAGCTAGTTTGAACGAGAAGAATAGACTTTTTTTTTGTCTTCCTGTTCTCTTAGAAGTTGATATTAAATTTTTTATTTTAATTTGAAATTTGTTCATTGAAAAATTGATGACCTGTCAGCATCAGACAAAAGACATAAAAAATGTAAAATGTTAAAAAAAAGTGATAATACATGATTTATCGAATTTTAGAGGTAAAAATATACTATTATAAAATGAGAGTGTTAAAGATTGAAGAAAAAAAGCAAATGAATAGTTATGTGAAACAATAATTCTTGATAATGAAATAACTCGTGAGTGCACATTGGAAACGTCAGATATACGGCAACGACACTCAATTCCCCTCCTCTTCAATTATGGTGATTTCCCACCCATGATCTGAAGAAAAAGTAAGCGGCACGTGGGCTGTACATGCCTATAAATATAATTTATTAGCGTGAGCCATGCGAAACAGACTCTTTATATACTAACTGTATGTTTTCATGGTACACGAAGAGTTTTCAAATAGATTTTCATGTAGTCGTAGTTTTGGTTGTGTAGCAATCGCGTGCAAACATTTCACATTACGTACGTGTACTTACGTATTTATGATGGGCTTGACGATTCTACTGTGATGATAAGAAGAGTATCGATCGAACCAATGACCACCTCCTTCCTGTTCTCATTTCATTCTTGGTGGTGCCCTTTTTTTTCATCTCATATTTTCACAGTTTTCGCTTTTTCAGCGAATTCGAATTCTCTGCGTATTCTTAATCACTCCGTTAAAGAGAAAAAGAAGAATTCCAGAGGTTTTATTAAGAATTATTTTCATGCAAAATATCGAATAATCACGGGAGAATTCTAAATAATTTGTCAGTCTCTTTAGTATGAGTTCATTTTCTGTTCCGATTGTAGTGAATTAAAGAGAGAGAGAAAGCGCAATAAGAGAGAGAGAGAATAATATAAATTACGCGCCAAAGAAAAGACCGATGACGAAATATTAAATTGATAATTACGCCACCTGCGAATCAACCAAAGGATTGAAGAGTGGGGATAAGGAGACCGATGAGTCGCTAACGACAGGATGTTTCCTTCTTCTGGCTTGGACCCTTGAGCGAGCGAGACTTTGACGACATCGCAGAGGCGAGTCGAGACAATTAACCGGGATCGTCAATTATTCTAATTTTGACAAGAGGAGTCCACCGAATCAAACGTCTCCAAAGGAAATTTTTGGAACAATCTGCACCACATATTGAAGACAAGCGAGATAAGTAAATTATCAAGAAAATATCCGGTCTTCGCGCATTAAATAATATCTCTCTCTCTCTCTCTATTTAAAAGTTTGATAATTTATGTCTGTTATTTTTGATTTAATTTTACGAACAATGTCGGTGATAATCCAATTTATATTTATTATTATAATTGCTTTATATATTCATATTTCTTTGATTAATATAAAAATCAACTCGTTTTCATGCTCACATTTTTCTTTTAATTAAAAAACTGCCTATACCGTTATTTTAGAAACCAAATTAAAAAATCTGAAATAATAAAATAAAAAACATTACACGATAAATGAATAGAAAAATCAATTCATGTGGATATTGTGGATTTGCTTTTAAATTTGGTTGGGGAGAATATGAAAATATTCATCATTCATTTACCAAAATTTATAAACTCACTGCAAATAGAAGGATTATTGGATTGAAATAATTTCCTCGGAATCCAATAAATTGAATGAATTTGAATCTATAATATCGCATGAGGAATCAGGCAATTTTCATAATTGGCTCAATAATGTTTAATAATTCAATGAATGGAGTTATTTGATCGGATCATGTGAAAAAAACATCACAATGCGGGAATAATATATTGCTTTACAAAGCATGTAAATGTAATCTCAGTGCGTGAAATTTGTCACCACACTTGTGACGACACATTTTCCTACTTCATAATACACGATATTTTTTGAACAACAGCACAGAAACTTTAATTTTCAAAGCAAGCACACTGACAATAGAAGAAACTACCGAGTCCATTGTTTTATGCACAGAAAAAGGTCGTTGGGATCCAAGAATCTTTGCTCTGCTGTCATGTGGTATAGCTTTGAGAAGTAGTGGAGAGAATGAAACAGAATAAGTTTTTTGTCATTAATTTTCGGAGAATTCAATGAGATGGGAAGATTTTTTTTTCACATTTTTTATGGAGAGGAATGAGAGCTGCAAAGAAGATTATTCTGAGATATTTGACGGAAGATAATGATAGAAAAAAAATTGTATACTAAATGATCCGGGATTTTTGTTGAAATTAAAGGTATTCAGGAGACAGTTAAAAAAAGTATTCATCAATGAGGACATGCGAGAACATCTTCCCCGTTTTTTCCAGATTTCTCATTAAAAAAAAAACCTGCATCATTTGGTCTCAGAGACCCATTTTATACGTATACAATGAAAACTCGGATGTTTTTAAAATGGAAAGAGGTATATTAACAAAGATCTTTTTCTTCCATATTAAAAATATATTTTAGATTATTTCCATGAGAGCATGATCATTACTCAAATGATTTTTCACTGACAGCGTCACGAGAAGATTTTTTCTTGATTGCTCATTCGAAGAATGTGATTGAAGTCACCCGATGAACTTTCGTGAAATCATAAATAAAACGAAAAAACATATGGTTATATCATGAGAAATGGACTGAAATACGATGCGATTGGATGAACCCTCTGAGCTTTTCTGTCCCAGTTAATAAAATCTATACGTGAATTGTGTATCGTATAGTTCTACCCATGGCGAAGTGGTGGAAATGCTAGTGCTAAATTTTATTTTAACCCACACACTCGTGTATCCAAACTTTTACTGTTTTCCAATTTCAAGGATGGATATGGAGAGGAGTGGGAGGGGAGAGGATGAGGAGGAATGTACTCGACAGTTCGAAATAGCATATATATATATATACATGTATATGTTTGAGAAGGGTTGGATGGGTTCGTGTGGCATTGGCCGTTTGTACATTTGAACCGTAATCGGGTATTCGTTGGGCGAGAATGAAGTGCCCAACGCATATCGAGTTACGCTGATCCTAGGGATATATCTATTGTTGGAATGCGCGAGAAAAAAAAATACCACTGCAATGAAATCCATCAGTTTGGAAATGCGGTCAAATGCAGTGTATAAGAAAAGCAATTTTTTATCATGATAATTGCCAAATCAAGCTATTCATGACTCTGGGAATATTTTTGTGCAATTTTAAAATCAATCGATATGATCCATTTCTATAACGAAAAATATGCCAATTCATACCAATGGAATTCTTGGGATATTTGTAGTAACTTCTCTGGACTTTCTATAAAATCCGTTCTGGAATAGAAATGAAATGGGCTGAAGAAAGAGCCATCCAATTTTTCTAATGTTCAATATTGGCGCAAACAGCTCGAATCTAATGCCTCCTAAATTTTCTACAGTTTCTAGGATCGCATGGAATCAACTATCCGATCCACATGATCCATGCGAAATTTCAAATCAATGTCTGTTTATCGTTTGGAGCTTCTCGTCTTATGGAAAAATTTAATATGATATTCTAGAAAGTACGAGCCAGAAAATAAAGGCAGAATAGCCTACAATTTTTTTCTTCGGAGTGAAGGAATTCTCGATCAAATTTGAAAAATTCACGACGATGCTTCACCATGTAATGATGTCACAAGTATCATTTCCCCCACCTTGATAATCATCAAAGGGAAAGGGAAGACATGTGACTCACAATCAAGGAGACAAAGTCCCGACGAATTTCTCACCCTCTTGCTTCTCGTCTTTTGTACTGTGCACAGTTCTTCATATTTCATACAATTTCTTAAAATTAATTCACGTGATTATTTATTCGAATTTTGTTATATTTGAATCTAGTATTTAATATTTTTCATTAATATACAAATCATATAGGGAGCAAGAGTTATTCCAAATTAATTATTCAATTATTAGCGATTTGACGAATTCATATATATTGATATATATATATTGAAATATTTTTGGTTTGTATGTGTGAGATTGAGTGTTGAGTGAGATACGTACCGATAATTAAATAAAATAAGAAATAAAAAGAGAGACTTGTCAAATAACGATCAATACAAATTTCTTTGATAATTCTAATTTTTATATGATCATATTTATATTTCTTCTGCTCCAAATAATTATGTTGAATTCATAAATTTATTGATACAGAATTTAATAAAAAATTTTTGCACGTACTGTTTGCCATATGATATGTCTGGATGAGATTCGATCGAATGATTTCCATTATGAACATGATATCGTCGCCTTAGAGTGAAAGGGGCGTAAGTGCCATTTTTACGATTTTTTTCTTCGAAATAACAAAGAGACGTCTACCATTATTGCTCCAATTGTTATTTCTATTTTCAATTACCCAAATAATGTTCCAGAAACCATAAGTAAAATTTTGGAGTGATAAGTGAACATACGTCCCTTTCACACCTGAATTTCGTATTATTGGCGCTTGCGCCCCTTTCACTCTAAGGCGACGATATAGTAGAAAATAATGAAAAATTACTAAGTGGAAAATCACAAATCTGAAGATATAAATTTTGTTACAAATATAAAAAATAATGACTGCTATTTCTCCATGTTGTGAAAGAAACGGATAATATTTTACTGATCAGTAGAGCGAAGGAGGGAATTGAAAACGATTGAAGAACAGAGAATCGGCCAATTTTCTGTTCAATTGAACTAAAAACGTAATACTTTGCCAATGAAATCACTGGCAGCAGAATACCATAGCTACTATTTTTAAAAATAGAAATTCTCAGTCTAGTCATACTGCCAATGCCAATTTAAATGACGCCTCCAACCCATTTCCCCCCTCTTATGGGCTTAACTATTGAGGATGGATACAAAAGGTGAATCGAATTCTGCAGATCAATCGCAAAAAAAAAATACAAATTAAAAAGAATATGGGGAGAAGTGCACTGGGATAGCAGCTGTGCTGGACTGCATTCTGTGTTCACGTGAGACTGAGGGTGGAGTGCATGGAATCGTGGTAAAAATCACTCGACGCTTAGATTTGGCACTCAGCCCATATCTGAAAATCGTCGACCTGGAATATACCCTAGAGGGAGTGGAACGAAACGAAATTTGAATATTTCTTTTAGGTGTTTTTTCCTTTTTTTCAAAGGGGATGAGAGGACGTGTCCCATATCCTGGCAAATAAAAATCTATCTTCATTCTATTTGTACTGATATTCCAGCCATTTCAGCTGTTTTTGAGAATTCTTATGGGTGGAATAAAAAATATAGAAATTAAAGTTATGAATAATGGAATGCCTCTATTTATCAGTTATTGAGTTAAAAAATACTTATTTAACAGAAAAAATATATATATGAAAATGTAAAAGTCGATAATATATCTATAAGGTTTATCTCATGTATAAGAATGTGAAAAAAATTGAAAAAATGCTCCAGCATGTTTTCATTTTGGGGTAGTTTTTAAATCTCCTATTTCTCAGAAAAACTAAAAATATTAAAAAATACACAAAAAAGCCACTGTCAAAATGAACTATCCTAAAGATTTTATCAAATTTATTTCCATACCACTTTTTTGTTTTCGGAATTTTCACTCCGAATACTATTGCATCTGATATTGAATAAATTTTTCATATATTTTCAATATATTTCAATCGGTGTATTCTAGCTATTGTTAGTATATCGTCACCTCAGAAACGGAGAGACGCAAGGGCTATGCTCATATATAGCACGTTCACCACTTTGTTTCTAAGCTGACAGATCAAATGGATTTGGTTTAGTTTTCGATAAATATTCTAAAGCAGAAGCTAATGCAAAAATGACTCAATCACTCAATTTATCGAATTCAAAGCAATTTCTCAATTAATAAATGTCAATCAACAAAGGTACATTTCTATCATAATCATCATGATTAAATTGACAATTTGAGGTGGATGAAGTAAATTTATACGATCACTACATTTTTGAAGGAAAATATAATCGCCAATTCAAACAGATCGAACAATCTCTTCATCAAATTATTCCTAAAATGATGAATGTTCACTTGCATATTCAATCAATCTCGTATAACTCTAACATTTGTAATTCATCTGTAGAGAATGTATCTCTCATTAGAAATTGATTGTTTGAAATGTTATGTTAAATTTAGAATAGAGAAATGCACGAAGGATGTACATATTTTCATAGTAAGGAAAGGAATATTTATTGTGTCACGGGACTAAATCCCTTAAGAGCATCCGGTGTCTGCTCGCAAATTATGCATGCTGATATGAGTATGAATGTATATTTCAGTTATGTATTATACTTGCTCTTACTAGAGTCCGTTAAGACAGGGGAATTCTGCAAGGAACTACAAGGACTAAACTAGGGATTATTTGCCTTGTTAAAAATGAAAATTGTTTGAATTATTTTTCCTTCAGAAGTCTCTACTTTATTAATAAATATTCGAAATAATTTTTTATCAATATGCGTCATTCTTTCAATAATGGAAAAAATGCGTTACTCTACACAGAGAAGAATGTTTTCTTAATTTAAGAATGTGCAGCCACTTAATTTAAGAATGGCAGGTCACTTAAATTAAGTGCTTTTTCTCAGTTAAATCAAGTGACTTTTTCTTTCTTAATTTAAGAAAGTAGAACTCACTTAAATTAAGTGACTTCTTCTTTCTTAATTTAAGAAAGTGAAAGTCACTTGAATTAAGTGAGATTTCTCACTTAAATCAAGTAACTATTTCTTTCTTAATTTAAGAAAGTAAAACTCACTTAAATTAAGTGAATTTTCTCTTTTAAATCAAGTAACTATTTCTTTCTTAATTTAAGAAGGTAAAAGTCACTTAAATTAAGTGACATTTCTCACTTGAATCAAGTAACTATTTCTTTCTTAATTTAAGAAAGTAAAAGTCACTTAAATCAAGTGACTTTTCTCACTTACATCAAGTCACTTTTTCTTTCTTAATTTAAGAAAGTAAAACTCACTTAATTCAAGTGACTTTTCTCACTTAAATCAAGTGACTTTTTCTTTCTTAATTTAAAAAAGTAAAACTCACTTAAATTAAGTGACTTTTTCTTTCTTAATCTAAGAAAGTGAAACTCACTTAAATTAAGTGACTTTTTTCACTCAAATCAAGTGACTTTTTATTTCTTAATTTAAGAAAGTAAAACTCACTTAAATTAAGTGACTTTTCTCGCTTAAATCACGTGACTTTTCTCACTTACATCAAGTAACTTTTTCTTTCTTAATTTAAGGAAGTAAAACTCACTTAAATTAAGTGACTTTTCTCGCTTAAACTAAGTGACTTTTCTCACTTAAATCAAATGACTTTTTCTTTATTAATTTAAGAAAGGCCAACTCACTTAAATCAAGTGAGTTTCCTCACTTAAATCAAGTGACCTGTACATTCTTAAATTAAGTGACTGCACATTCTTAAATTAAGAAAACATTTTTCTCTGGGTATAATGAAGTAGATCCGAATAAAATGACAGACGAATTTTTCTCGAAGTTAAGGACTTTGCGAAAATTGATGAAAAAAATTGAGAAGATGCTTCAACATATCTAAATTATTTGGTGATTTTTTCGAATTTTTTTGTACGGTTCTTAACTGCGAAAAATTCCCAGTTTATTTTTCCACTAGGTCTGTTTTACCCTCAGTCTCTCTTAATGACAGGATCATATTGGAGCTTCGCCTCAGGTTATTTTAGCTACTCAATAAACAATTTCCTCTGGCAGTGTTGTCTTCATAGATAAGCCCAGTGATGAAAAGAATGAAAATGCCGATAGCAACTTCATAATCGGATACTCGGACAAAAGCTCTCTCAAGGTTTCATGAAAAAAAGGACTTTAGCTCTGTGAGATTAAGGAAAAATTGCCAGTATCGTATTAACGTTGAAATGATAAAATACTCCTCTCGTTTCACAATTCCTGACGTTGAGTCAAAAAGTAGCCATTATAATCTCGCCAGTAAGCGGCTATGAATATGCAAATATAATGTAAAAATATCCATTATATTAGCTGTGGAGCAAAAAAAAAGTGTACATTCATTTTACTCTTCAGCAGAGATTGAATATTCAAATTATGGGAGAAAATAAAGTGCAACAATCATAATTTATCTTCAGCTCTTTCTGTGGAAGTCATTTGATTAATGAAAAATCAAAGGAAAAAAAATGCAATTGTGAGTTTTCTGTTGAAAAGATACTCTCTATGGAAATGAAGTGATTATTTAAATTATAAATTATGGAGGGAAGCAGTGAGAATTTCCGTTTTCATCAGTCTTATAATAAATGTAGAGTGCACTTGATTCTAATGAGAAAAAAGGGCAATTAAATGAAATACAAAAATGAATAAAGAGGTTTAAGGAGTAGAGCAAAATGTATGACTGGCAGCATGAGCGACGTATCTTCAAAAAATTTTGATGGTTCGTCTGATGACATTACATATTTTTTCCGGAATTTGATTCTCTTAAAAATTTATTAATAAAAATTAATTTATTAATAGATTTATTTGTTTAAACAAATTAAAAATTAATTTATTAATAAATTAATTTTTATTAATAAATTTTTAAGAGAATCAAATTCCGGAAAAAATATGTAATGCGCAAGCAGAATTTGAACCCACGACCCTCTGATTACATGTCAGGTGCTCTACTGCTGAGCTATTGCGAGTTACTATATTTACCATCGAATTTTTGATTCTCACATCTTTTCTCCACCTCCCATCCACGAGGCAATGTCGCCATTAAACAAATAAATTTATTAATAAATTAATTTTAAAATAAAATGAATTAAGTGGCCTCAGAATGCTCCTCGTTGCGGCATAGATATTATTTAGTTACAACCACGATTTTTTCTTATTCCAAAGTGTCTCTGCCAAATTAAGAAGCATCCAATTTTCAACAGTTTCGTAACAAAAAGAGATAATAAAAAGTGCCTGTTCAATCAGTGGTTGGATTGTTCGATATTTCAGTCTGCTGCATTGACCCTCAAGTAACTTTCTTCAATTGTCCTATCACGTGAAACATTGTGGTCTCAATCTTGAAGAAATAATGAAGAATATGATGAGAGTGTAGAATAAAAGTAGAAAACTCCTTTGAGTGTCATTTGATCATTATAAACGTACTTCAAACGAGTGATTGAAGAAAGGAGAGAAAGTGAAAGGGAAAGATTCCTTTTTTTTCCTCATCGTAATTCAAGAGACGTCTGATTACTTGCATTCTCTATAATTCAATAGCCTGAAATCAATAGAAATTTTTCAAACTGCAGTACAATTACTGCATTCAGTACGTGTACAAGCCAGAATGTCTGATGGGCGCCAGCACTTTGACAGTCAATGGTCCGAGAACTAACTTCAGCTATTTCCGGGTTTACGGAGTGGGGAGAATAGATTTTTGTTTGGTCGAGTCGAGAATACGACGAACTAAATTCGAGAGCTCATCTATCTCCTTTATACGACTTAATGCATTACCAATCAAAAAAGTGGTATAAGTTCTTTTATTTTGTTTTTTTTAGACAGCTTCTTTTTTATTTTGTTAAATAATTGGCAGAATTTATGACTTTAATTTAAATGGACGAAATAACGAAGCTTCAACCGGCGCGGCCTGGGTCGAAGGCTGCCGGGGCTCAAGAATTGACGATTTTATTTTGTTGAGCACCAGTTAATTTATATAAAATTAACAAAATATCCATTAATAATTCGACTGATTTATTTTGACTAAACGAAGAGGGGGTTCGATCGGGTGACCCAAACGGAAAACAGACTGAGTAAGCAAATAAGTCAAGTGGAGTGAAATCTTCAGATTACTTACCAGTCAAATCCACGTTAATTATAATTCAGCTATTCTTATTTGACAATTGAATAAATTGATAATTATACCACTTCTAATTCAAATGATATTTTATTAATAATTCTTATAATCTTTTGGGCGTCTCTTTCTGTCGACAAAATACACAAGAAATTTTACAATAGTTTGACACGCTGTTAATTCGACTACATTTTAAAGCGAAGTGCGTAACGTATGCCCGTTGCTCGTCTCCTCCCTTTTTATCCCTCTTCCGATACGCGATATCCTTTTTCTTATTGGTTAAAATGGGTCAGTCGTTATTTTTCAAGATTCAGTTAGCCATTCCATAACTAGCAGTTACTGTTTTGGCGCAATATTTTAAAATCGACTGAATAATTATTCGTGTGACGTTAGGCGAATTATCATCCTGTCACAGTTTTTATTTGAAATTTTCATTGATTTTTCATCATCGATAGGCAAGGCGGTCAAATATCCACCATTAGACTCGAACGGGAGTTCATTATCCGAGGAAAGTTTCAGGCACACAAGTATAACGAATAGTACTCTCATTTATCCTTGAGAATTGAGATTATATTCAGATTTTCGATGATCAAGTAGACAAGCCAGGATTTTTCCAGTGGAAAAAAATTGCCCAGTATCTGGAACTTACAGATTTTCCTATGGATCGATGTTACGAAAATGTTCATATTCGATACGCCAATAATTGAGATCTATAATAGATTAGATACTAACTTATAATTCATCTTCATAGAACTTCCCGAAGTTTCAGAGAATCGTGAAAAACTTGATTGAAGAAATGAAAAGAAAACATTTGTTTGAATAAAATGAATAAAAAATGGAGATGGTTGAAAAATGTCATTAAAGAAACCCCTGAGAAAGGAAATGAAATGAAAACTCCGAATATATAGCGTTACCTTCGAAGCACAGGGGCGTAAGTGCAATGCTCATACATACGATCTACACCACTTCGTTTCCAAGGTGGGAATATATGTGTTTTAATGTTACGATGAAAGTGAAAATTTGAATAAAAATGAAGAATTTCTTAAGTTCATATGATTTCTTTTCTATTCGTTTTTGGATAGTATAATTTGAAGGAATATTGGTCCCAATTATGTCATCCTCCAACAAGGAACTTGCATGAAAGAGCTAATTGGCGGTATTATTTTTTCTCTATCAATCTCTGAATAAGGATGAATGGTAAATTATAATTTTTGGGCTTCCTGAATTCGACTGAAATGTTCATACACTACAACGAAATAAGAGCCAATTACAGCGATATGACATTTTTTAATTTCATCAGCAGCTGCTTTTTCCATATAATTGTAACAGTATTTTTTTCTTTCCAGTTGCTAATTATGCAGCAGTGAATTGTTTCAACTAGTGTATATTTTTCCTATATATAGACTGAATATCATGAATATTTTTCAGAGAAAAACTTTTTCTTCTGTAAACTGACGATGTTTTGATTGAAGAGAATTGGACGTGAGTCTGAATATCAAAATTTCCGATTTATTTGATGAAACAGATGCACTCCTTATGAGAAGTGTATTTATGCATGAGTGATGCTTAAACAGAATTGTGGAGTTAAGTTGTTTCTTGATGAATATGAGATAATATGCATATAATAAGATACATAGCATAGAAAAAATCAAGATTTCTCGAGAATTTCAAAATTTGAGATTAAATAGTCACTTTTTTTGTTTTTTTTTTTACTACACATGAATGAAGAGCTGTTTGATACTTCGATCCTTTTGAAATTTACTGTAAGGCAGTTGCTGGAGTAATTCTTGATTCGATGACCTGTAAATTATAGGACACAGTTTCACTATCATCGCTGATTAGCAGCGTTCATTAGTAAAGCTCAAAATCACGGTAAATGCTTTATTCTGTGATGCTAAAAGTGAATGGGCTATCAAAGCTTCTCAGTGAAAATTTCAACAGGATTTGAATCCAGAGCAGATCAGGAACACTGATCAATCCTCAATGGAGTTTGCTACGGTGCTTTGAATCCATACCGTGTTCGTGTATCAACGTTCATTTCGAATATGATCAGCTGTACATGAACGATGGTCCAAAGCCCAGATGGAATTACGTGTTAAACCCTTATCTATTTCGGATTCCATCAAAATGCCTCAGAGTGCTATAGTTCAGTTGCTAATCCTATGAGTTCTTCTCTATACTCGATGCATAAGGTAAATTCCCAAAGGGCATTCCAGAGATTTCTGCTTATGTTTACTGAGTCGAGCTTAACATTCCAATTAGATGAAGGTTTCAATCCGAATGAGTTAATCTTATGATTCATCAAATCATAACATCAATTAGAGTGCAAAATTATGATTCACGGGATTTGGCACTTTGTGATACTGCACTCTTTGTGAAATAAGATAGCCTATC
Organism: Aleiodes alternator; assembly: GCA_963921955.1. Taxonomy (NCBI): domain Eukaryota; kingdom Metazoa; phylum Arthropoda; class Insecta; order Hymenoptera; family Braconidae; genus Aleiodes; species Aleiodes alternator. Next base: position 10,159,717 of record OY998108.1, on the reverse strand, counting down.
CACACACGCCATCACCCGCGATCTTCGTCAACCCTGAGGGCCTAAAGACATCAAATCTAATCTCGTCCCTTTTTAGAGATCTTGAACAACAGCCGCATGGAAATTTATATATGTAGAATTTATATATGCCAAATATACTTCACATATATGTGCATATGTGATACATAAATGACATATATACATCGCAAAATATATTCCTGAACATATATATTGAATATATGTCGATTATTATATTGTTTGCCGTACATATATATCCTATGATTTTTATATATGTCACATATATGTTCGCATACATATTTTTGAAGTGAAACTTCTTTTGGGAGGGTACTAACTTTTTTCTCGCGTCACGAAACGAGTGTAAGGCTTTGAGGGGAACGTGGTAGTAGAGTAGTGGGGGGAAGGAGAAATTTTTGCTGTTGCCGTTGGGTCGCTCTCCGGGTGGTGGGGGAAGCCTGTGTTTTTGTTTTTATTTTTTCTTTTCAATACACGGAGAGAAAAATATGGGAATTTATCTAAATGATTTTTCAAAAAATTATGGAAAATTGTCATTCAAAGGAGTTCTCATGACACACGACCGAAAAATATCCGTGCTTCACCTCATAATTTTTGCTTTTTATTTCTTGAAAAATTGCCATTTTACACTCGGCTTTGGATTGAAATATCTCGAAAACTACTCAAAAGTTATCGAGACATGCTGTGAATGAAATTTAGAGGGACGATTAACGAATGAAATAAGCAAACCTCCGTTTTTTTACGACTCATAGTTATTAAGATATGGATTTTTGAATGAAAAATTCAGAAAGGACGTCCAAGTGCTCATTTATTTGCTATCGGCCTCATCCATTGTTTCTGAACTACTCATTCAAAAAATGATATCTCGGAAACTACTGGTCGTAGAAAAACAGCGTTCTGCTTATTTTGTTCGTCAATCTTCCCTCTAAATTTCATTCACAGCATGTCTCCATAAATTTTGCATAGTTTTCGAGATATTTTAATCCAAAGCCAAGTGTAAAATGACCCATGGCTCATGTATAAGAAGTTTCACTTCTGTCGTGTGGGTTCCACGCACCCTCTTTTTCCGTACGGGCAGGCCTCATTCATCACCTTCATAGCATTGCTTTTATAAACGTTCCAGCCATCTTTTGAAAAATTGAACAAAAATCCATGGATGCATATGTTTTTACATCTAGGGGGTAGAAAAATCCTGATCCTTTTTGCTTCACAGGTTTGCCTCGGTCTCACCCATTAAGTTATATACAGCAAAAATATATAGCCCCACATGCATCAGTCTGTCCCCGTATATAGGCCCATATCTTGCAGAGATTCATCAAAAGACACACTTTTTAAGATAAAAAAATTACGTATTCAACAAGAGGTAAGAAAAGACTTGCTTGATTTGGATGAATCAATAATTATCCTTCGAATTCTAACAAATTCTAGCGTTGATTGAATTCCATGAATGCAAATTTATCTTTAAATTACACTTTCATGCTATCACATGACTGATGCTGTTAATGGAAATTCTAATGAGAGGCACATGAGCAGTCATGGATCGGAAAACGATTCAATTGGTATCGGCTTTCATGGCTTTAACAGTCCATCATCCACTGTAATTAGTTTTTTTTAATTAACAGATGTGGACAAGTCTGTTTGATCATACAATATTCATTCCATGCATGGGAAATTATGAAATGAGTAAAAAAAATATTTTTTTTTAACAATAAACCACTTTCACAGGACGTCCCTGTTAACTTGTTGGATATATTAGTTATCTGCGGTTATATTGGACATTGTAATTCGTGGTGAAATTATCGGATAATCTATAATTGCTCATTTTTTTAATCCACAAAATATTATTCTTTCGAGCAAATTATGAAATAACGGATTTATTGAAATCCAGATCATAAAATAAAAAAATTAAAACTTCCAATGAAACTGAATTTTAGTGGACAAATTAAAGTCATTTAAATTATTGACCGAATGGGGATTGACTTCAGCTCCCTTTAAAAGAACGAGTTTTGATGTCTATTTGAGTGGTCAGCAGCGTAAAGGGTTTCAATCCCTTGTAACATTAAACATGCAATATATGACAAAACGGAAGTCCTCTTCTGGTGATCAGTTTCATCAGCATCAAAGGGTTGATATGAAGTGGCGTTTCACATTTCAAAATGAACTTTATCTGAGTTTCAGAAGAAAAATAACGTTGCATTGATCATCGCTGATCACTACTCAAAATACCTGTGAGACATTCCCGGAAATTTCGAAATTGTCAATTGAAAGTTGAAGACAAATTCCAAAGCATCATAATTCCTTTGTGATCGATCCATTTCGATATGATGCAATGAAATCATTTTTTTTTTAAACGAGAAGGAAGTATTTGCGAATTGAAAGATACATGAAAAGTATATGATATGTTCGAAAAAACGAAAGAGGTCTCTAGATAGAGCCCCACATGGCTGTGATATGTGTGTAAATTTGTGCCCAGCAGGAGTGCGTATGTCGTGAGGAAGAATCTGAGGGAAAAGAATGAAAATAAGAGGGCAGACGACGCTAAAAGGACAAAAAAGGAAAAAATTGAAAACAATAAGAAACTCGTATCTTCCCTCCTGATGATCTCTTCCCATTTTTCCCCCATATTTCATAAATATTATGAAAAAAATTTGGAGCAAATTCAACACAGATGTGCGAATTATCTACATCGAGTGTGGAACATCTGCAAGAACTGAAAATCAAATTTATGGATCCGCTGTGTCAAGTTAGAGATGAATTTGAGACAGGCTTTTTTTTTTCACAGTTTTTATTAATATTCTGTCGACTAAATTTACCATTTAATCGACAAAAGCCTCTCACCCGACGCGGCTTGGGTCAGAGCTGTCGGGGCTCAAGAAATTTAACTAATTTTCATTAATTACTCAACGACAATTTTTATTTAATAATTTACCTTTTGGGCGCCAGTTGTTTTAACGAGAAACAACAACGTATATTTGACCTCAGGGAGTGAGAAGTTGGAAGACCCAAAATAATAGAGAGAATGAAAAGGAAAATTACCAAAGATATGGATAAATAATAGATTACTCACGTTATTCAATTGATTCAATTTTATTCCCAATTCGGGCTACTCGGAGATCGACTCTGTTAATTCGACAAAAGTATAATTCCAAAAAAGATAAAATACAATTAAAATTATCACAAATACAAATTCAATCAAAAGATGCTCTTCACATGAGAGCTCGGCGCAGAGTGTCTTTGCCTCGCATTGGCATCGCGCGAGTGGGTCACTCGATCCCAAATCGACAGCTATATCATTGGCCCTTCATTTTGCCCAACGAAAATCAAGGCGCGTAATTTCGACAATTTGAATTATTTTGAGATTCCCGAGGAGCCTCGGGCGATTTACTCCGACGGTAAGGTAAAGTTTCTATGAAAATGACATCTCCTGTCACAAATTCATAAATCCTCTGTTGTCAGATATTTTTCGCAGAGTTTTCGCTAGATTTTTTTGGAAGTGCGAGTTTTTGTGAATTGCAGAATCAATTAGAAAAGTTCGAGTAAATATATGAGCAGAATAATTTTCCAATTTCAATGAACAATTTGATTGAAAAAGGATCTAGCGTCTAGATTTTCATGGAAATCTGGATTGAAAGAAATAAATGTTGGGTGCAAGAAAATTTTGATTAATACAAATATAAAAATTGTGAAGGAAAATTCGGCATTGAAAGAAATTTCGTCTTACAAGAATTTTGTTCATGAGCCAATTTAGACAGAATAATCACAATAATTATAGTAACCGAAACCGAACTCATGATGGCGTTCCTCGCAAAATGGCAAAAACTCTTGGAACGTGCGAAATCTGATTGAACTAAATACAAGTTGATTTGTTGCTAACAACATTGTATCTGGGTTCTTAAAAAACATATCATCAATAACAATTTGTTTTCTTCCTAAATGTAGAGAAATGCCTCTGAAGTTGATGATTCCGAACATTCTTACATGTAGGTCTCTATAATAGAAACATATTCATTGTGATTATTTCACATTTTTCATTGTCAATTATCCAGCTTTGAAAACTAAAAAGTAGGGGGAATAATGTTTAATCATTTTCGGATATCATGTGATCAAATTAACTAAATTTGTGACGTCCAAGATCTCAATCATATCATATGGCAATGTCCTCTGTTCGAAGATAAAAGGAAAGTGTTGGTCGAAAAACTATTGAAATTAAAACTCGGTCCTTTATCAATCAGTCTGGACTACTTGCTGACACTCGCGCAGCCGAAAGCTTTACTAATGATGCACCAATTTCTGAAAGAAAGTGATATTAAAGTTTGATGGAGGAAAAAAAAATCCTAGTTTTATATCAATTAGTTCATTGAACCATTGTGTAAACTCGTTGATAAACCATACACATGTATTTACAAAGGACTGTATAAAATATTCTTGTGAAATCTTTTCTATATGTATCTACAGCGAATAAGCTTCTATTAGAATGCCCCTAAGCTAAATAAAAAAAAATTAACTAAATTATCAGAGTCGAACTTTTTCCGCCAGCCTTGATTTATAATAACGGTGCAGGCGAAGAAAAAGTCACCAAGATAAGTCGGAGCAGCTGATGAAAGAGTAATAGGTAGGGATATAATGTTCAACAGGGATATACTGCGCTCTGTTGCCACGTCATTGTGTCTGACGCATATAGACTCAAAGCCTTTAAATTCTTTTTCTTGATTAAATAGGATAGATCAGTAGAAAATTGACCTCCAGGGGAAAATTATCGAGGAATTTTGTCGGACTGAACGAATTGGCAGAGAGACCCGGAAAAACTGAGAAGATGTTTAAGTTGTTGGTTAATTTTTCCAATTTTTTTTGTAGAGGTCCTCATTTCAAAAAACGTCTCCTCTACCAATCAATCATAAAGTCGGAAACTGAATAGATTTTCATTGATTGACGGTAGAAATTTTTTAGATTATTTTATAAATTGAAAGAACGAGAAAATTCAAATACTTTCTCATTTCCGTACATTTAGTTAAAATTCCAACAAGAATTCCACCTAAAAAATGATGACGGATGATATTGAACTTATTCATCTCGACTGTTAGTTATGCCATTCATGAATCCACGGACAATTTTAGATGCATGAAGTCTCTGGTCCGAACAATAAATTAACCAAAATCTCAAACAAAGTAATTCAGTATCTATGCATCCCTGTCTTTTACCGTTGTTTCCGCTCGTAATTTTGTTGGCAATTCATGTGATGCCTGGAACAATGGAATACGAGTGGCGCCGTAACGAGGACCTCTCTATCGTTCGCATCGTTCACAATTTACGTAATGCATCGTTGTCCATAAATTCGAATACAGAGCGAGATTGACGTTCCCGTACAGACGACGCAACTCACTCGGTTTGTATTTCGTACGAAGCATTAGAAACGAAACGTTTTCCCTTGTTACAATCACATCAATACAAACACATATTTGGACAAATTCATCTATCGCATATGTCGGGAGATTGAGGCGCTTCCTACCCCTCGAGATCTCCACTTTTTTTCCTGTTTCACGGTTTTTTTTTTCATTCCGTGGATTTTTTTCCTGTTTGAATTTTTTTTCTGTGTGCTTGGCGATCGGATAGGTCGCATTTTTCCACTAAATCCGTGTCACATGTCACGTGTGACGAGGGAGCGAAACGCCACTGAAAGTGTTTGAACCGATCTCGTTCCAAAACCAGAAACGAATTGGTTTCGTATCTCCGCCAGAAGTTTTGGTTTTTTTAATTCGGAAATTTGACCTGCCGATTGCCAGTAACACTTTATGGGATTAAATGTTCAGTCATATACAAAGATATGATTCATCATTTCATACCAACAATCTTGAAAATACCGCTGTTAATTCGTAATACAGTAGGACTCCATGTAATTTCGAGTTACGTTATTCTGAGAGGAGGAGTAATTGTCTCCCCCACTCTTGGGCCTTCTTGTATGTGGGATCATGGTACAGGAGGCAGGATTAATAATAAATGAATAACATGAAAATAACTTTATTTAAAAAAATAACTTGGAAAATTGAAATTTCTTACAATTGACCATTCGAAAATTTTGCTTTTTCCGGAAATTTTCATAAATAAAATAATGAATATTGGGTAAACTGAGAAATTAATCTAGTTGACCGATGCCAATTAATTCTGGTACGTAATTATTCTCGTTAAGCTTTTCCAAATGTCAATAAAAGCCAAGCGTTTTCCCTCATGAATTTCCCAATCCGTGGATCTATGGCACTGTTTGGTACAATAACAGATGAGAAAAAAAGGGTTTGGGTATTCCGAAAATAAATAAATTAATTTTTTTTACCAGTACCTCGTGGAATAGAATAAATTTGTCCGGTTTTTTTCCTGTACTGGTATTAAAATTGTACCTTCGTCCAGTACGAAAAAAAGAGCATTTGCTTCATTAAATCCTCTCGTAATTGATGCTACTAATTTATCTGAATTATCCATCTATTCGTGATAACGTGGAGCTCGATAATCCCTCCAAGAATATACATCGCAATAAACTCTAATGATAAATATAATTCAGCCCATTTCCACTCAACTAGATTTGTCCCATTGTGAAAATTGAATTTTCAACAAAACGAAAGAATATAGACTCACTGCATTGGATATCTGACTCAGCTGTGTACATTAAAACTAAACGACTTGCCCCAGATTGCACTATATATTCCACATGAACGAGTCTCACCTGAAACAAAGAGAAGAAAAATGTAGAGATATATTCTCGATTGCAGATGCATGTATGGTATACTTGAATCGCAAAAATCGTTATAAAATATATTCGAAGATATTCCGAATAAATAGATAGTATATTGAGTCGGATGGAAATTGAATACATATTTTTATTGCATATCTATTGTATGAATTGATATAATTAAAAATTTTTCTTCGAATCCATATTTATTATAATACTTTCTGATTCTACTGTGCATAAAGAATTCAATTCTCAACTACACAGAGAAAAATTTTTTCTCAATTTAAAAATGTGCAGTCACTTAATTTAAGAATGTGCAGGTCACTTAAATTAAGAAAGAAAAGTCACTTGATTTAAGTGAGTTTTTCTTTCTTAAATTAAGAAAGAAAAAGTCACTTGATTTAAGTGAGAAAAATCATTTAATTCAAGTGAATTTTACTTTCTTAAATTGAAAAAGAAAAAGTCACTTAATTTAAGTGAGAAAAGTCACTTAATTTAAGAATGGCAGGTCACTTAAATTAAGAAAGAAAAGTCACTTGATTTAAGTGAGTTTTTCTTTCTTAAATTAAGAAAGAAAAAGTCACTTGATTTAAGTGAGAAAAATCATTTAATTCAAGTGAATTTTACTTTCTTAAATTGAAAAAGAAAAAGTCACTTAATTTAAGTGAGAAAAGTCACTTAATTTAAGAATGGCAGGTCACTTAAATTAAGAAAGAAAAGTCACTTGATTTAAGTGAGAAAACTCACTTAATTTAAGTGAGTTTTTCTTTCTTAAATTAAGAAAGAAAAAGTCACTTGATTTAAGTGAGAAAAGTCACTTAATTTAAGTGAGTTTTTCTTTCTTAAATTTAGAAAGAAAAAGTCACTTGATTTAAGTGAGAAAAGTCACTTAATTTAAATGATTTTTACTTTCTTAAATCAAGAAAGAAATAGTTACTTGATTTAAGTGAGAAAAATCACTTGATTTAAGTGAGAAAAGTCACTTAATTTAAGAATGGCAGGTCACTTGAATTAAGTGACTGCACATTCTTAAATTAAGAAAACATTTTTCTCTGTGTAAGAATGTGCAGTCACTTAATTTAAGAATATCCAGGTCACTTAAATTAAGAAAGAAAAGTCACTTGATTTAAGTGAGAAAAGTCACTTAATTTAAGTGATTTTTACTTTCTTAAATTGAAAAAGAAAAAGTCACTTGATTTAAGTGAGAAAAGTCACTTAATTTAAGTGATTTTTACTTTCTTAAATTGAAAAAGAAAAAGTTACTTGATTTAAGTGAGAAAAGTCACTTAATTTAAGTGATTTTTACTTTCTTAAATTAAGAAAGAAATAGTTATTTGATTTAAGTGAGAAAAATCACTTGATTTAAGTGAGAAAAGTCACTTAATTTAAGTGACTGCACATCCTTAAATTAAGAAAACATTTTTCTCTGTGTAAAACCTATCCTCAGTCATGGGGAGGATCCTTGTCAAATATTTTCCATGGCTTGCGATTAATTGTTCTATTTCTCATGAAAATAGTTCATATTCGAAATAGGAATATAGAGGTAAATATATATAGTCCGATTTTTAAAAGGATTACTATTCCAAAAGCCCCAAACCGTATCTAGCCCTAGTTAAAAAAAGTAAACCTTTCAGTAATCGGACTATAAAAAGTACATGAAAAGTATAAATTATATCCATAGCGAATGTATATTTCATATATTTCAGGTGTATTTCAATCATACAGAACTTTCTCCATATATTTCAATTATGATCTGTACATCTATTTATATAATATAATGTTTCCATCAATGCAATATAAACTATTTTCATAAAGGCTCTGCAATATTTCCCAATAAAAATATAGAGAATTATCGATGGAATGTATTATAATTATAAACAAGGTATATTTCGAATGATGACATATCCATTGATTATATCATTGTTATATAATCTTCCCGTAAAACATATATATTTAAAAAAATATATTTATTTCCATACGGGTAGATTGTTTCTCGCTATCAGGTGAGCATTCATATTGCGAATGAGTGCTTCAGTTGAGAGGTCAAAAGAATTCCATTAAACCATCAAACCTCTTCCATTCTTTCCACTACGTACAGCACTACCTGCTGAATGGAAGCCCCTTTTCTTCGCTCACAAATACAGCAAAGTACGTTGTGCCATATTGTGGGAGATGGTAAGTGCAAAAGAGGCCGAAGAAAGTTCATAAATTCGTACTACTATAGAGTACCAACATACACGTTAAGGGTAGGAACGATGAGGAAAAGGGGTTTCAACCGTCTAAAATGCATTAACCAGGAAGCCCAAGCTGTGGAGAACACGGAAGACGTAATGGCGTGTGGTTTCAACGGTAGATATTTACCAGCAACTGGGTGGCAAATTTCACATAAATTCTGACCTACATGTGTTAAACACATTTGTCTATATAGTCATGTTCGAGTGGGCTTTTGGCCAGTTATTTTCATTCAACCATAAATAAACAGAAGGGTCAGTGTTTCAGTTCGCCAAATAATCTCACTTTCGGAGGACGATATCATCACCTTTAAAATTGAGATCAAGAGACCTTTAGAAACTCAGCTAAGTGCGGCTTATATCAATATTCTGGAGGGTTATGGAATAGCTGGTTATTTCATGCTCGGTATCACCAAGCAAACTAACATTCAAACCCTTCAATTTTTTCACAAGTTGCTCATTAACGATAATGTATTAAATTAAATGTTTGAAGTATTTCAGAGTGATTCCACTCACAAGGAAATTTTTTATGATGTCCCTCTCCGACTTAGATGCACTCGAAATATGTTGGTCTTCATTGAATTCCAAGGAACGCGTTGTTTTTTTATTGGCGAAGAAACATTTCTAGGGAGTGAAATTATCCCCTGAAGTTGAGGTGCAGAAGGGGTACTTCTGAAGATTGGCATATCAGCAATCTGAATAATTGAACGGAACGAACGACATTTAGCCTGATTTTTCGACCGGAAAAGAATGTGGTTGGTAGCTTTTCCGGAATTTGATTCTCTTAAAAATTTATTAATAAAAAAATTAATTTATTAATAAATTTATTTGTTTAATGGCGACATTGCCTCGTGGATGGGAGGTGGAGAAAAGATGTGAGAATCAAAAATTCGATGGTAAATATAGTAACTCGCAATAGCTCAGCGGTAGAGCACCTATAAAGTGCTTTGCATTTTTTGTTAAATTGTTTTTACCAAAGAGATAAAAAGTCATGATATTGAATAACCTGTTTCTTCAAAGATTTCTAAACAAAAATGTTAAGGAGTGATAATAAAATAAAAATAAAAATAGAGTAGACTATTTGAGACTGCTAGGCGCAGCACATATAGTATAATCTTTAAGGTTTTGTAGTTTGTAAGTCGGTTTCTCTACAAGTGTAACTGTAACTATATAGAATGTTGATAATAATTACACGTAGAAAAATGCTGATGGCGGTCGCCATGGCGGTCGCCATGGCGGTCGCCATGGCGGTCGCCATGGCGGTCGCCATGGCGGTCGCCATGACGGCCGCCATAACAAATTTGCCGCTTTCCATGGAGGTGTTCGCCATGGCATTTTTTTCCATGGCGATTCTCTCCATGGTGTTTCTTTCGATAGCTTTCCTTTCTATGGTGTTCTTTTCCCATGGCGTTTTCTGCCATGGCGTTTTTTTCCATGGCGATTTTTCCCATGACGATCCTCTCCATGCCGATATTTTCCATTGCGATTCTCTCCATGGCGATTCTTCCGATAGGGTTGTTCGGCATGGAAAGGATCGCCATGGAAAAAAACGCCATGGCGGCCGCCATCAGAATTTTTTTACGTGAAAACTTGCTTTTTGAAACGAAACGAAAGAAAAGAGCACCTGACATGTAATCAGAGGGTCGTGGGTTCAAATCCTGCTTGCGCATTACATATTTTTTCCGGAATTTGATTCTCTTAAAAATTTATTAATAAAAAATTAATTTATTAATAAATTCATTTGTTTAATGGTCCTATTTAATAGGTTGGGCCTGAACTTTGAGGACTACCTTTCACTACCTAGAAATATCTTTTCGCCGATGAAAGAAATATGTATCTCCCCAGGAAGAAATTGATGATTGGAACAAGTCTTCATCTCTTGCTTAAGGTTTTTTCTGAAAAGTTCCCTATAATAGAATTTCGGAAGTAAACAAATAACAATTCATAAACTCAGCATAATTTTGATGACAAGATCAAGCCTAGTAGAGCCTCTGTGCACCAAGACTAGTGAGAGGCTGTCCTTATCATAAGCCTCAGTACTTCTTCCCATGATCTCAGATTTCAACAAAGAATGAATCATCCCAATTCATTCATCGGAATCGAAGAGCGATACTAGAAAAGATTTTCTTCTCATTAATATAGTTCATGGAGTGGAACAATAAAACTCCATCGCTGAATATAATATAATTGGTTGAAGCCACTTAGGAGTAATTGAAAATGTTTTCAATAGTAGTTGCAGTTTTTTGGCATCCACCATAGAACTAGGGATTGAAATAATCAAGCGTTGTTGAAAATGGATGAGAGCTACTTATTCATTAAACTCGTGAAAGTTAATGATTCTCCGGAAATTCATGCTCAATAGAATAATACATCGTCTATTCCCACCAATTTCATAGTTTTACGACATTTCAATGGTTCAATAAGCAATTAAAAAACCCGCACTAGAAATTTGATTCTAACAGCTTCCAACATGCATGCGCCATTTCTGTAGTGAGTACGTAGGAGGGTGAACAACCTGATCCTAGTATTAGAGCTGAGAACTGAAAGATATACAAATAAAGAGGGTGTGCAGCATTATATCCCGCATGGAAAAGATATATATTGTTAAAAATATAATTTTCAGTAACTGACGAATTATATAATATTGTAAATTCAATATAAGAATCAATAGGCATATTTTTGCCGGAATATTATATAATTTGATAATGAGAAAGATATAATGGTTCATTATAATTCTCTTCTATTAGACCATATAATTATAGCAACTATAAATTTGGAATATGTTCCAGCATATATTATACTATTCATAATATTAATATAAATTAATATAATATTAATACAATAAAATTACATGATAAAATATCAAAATCTATATAATTGAAATAGTATAATTATGTATATAATTACATAATATATTGAACACCACACATATTTTTGCCGAATTATAACACCCGTTATTAATCCGATATTATTAAATATATTCATAGCAATATATTTCTCTTCCATGCGGGATCTAACAACCAGTAGTCATGAATGGCTGAATCAACGACGATAAAATTCACCAGCAAGCGCGAAAAATCCAGACAGTTCGTAGCTTTTTGTATTTTCGTTTTTTTTCTCGTGTGTGTGTGTACTTTTTCACGTTTAGCTCTATGATGCCGCGATTGCCACATTCGTTGCACCTGACTGAATTCGACTGAATCGTGTTTACTCAGCGTACCTTCTGCCACCGGCGACCAATACAGAATCGCTTGAATTTCTGCAGTATTTGAGTATCGAACACTCGATTACCAACAGGAATGAGCATAGCTTCCTGTTTCTATTGGTATTTCATTGAATGAAACTTGTGTAAATCAAATCGAAAGTAAAATCATTCATTTGGATGACCTCGTTAATTTTCAACACCGAAAAGATGAATTTAAATAAATAGGAAATGAGAATAATTGTGTAGGAACGATAAGTTATCTTATGGGTAATTGATAATAATGCATGCGATATTATCGAAATCAGACCCCCACTCTTCAATCAGTAGTCACGGATTGAAGTGATGAGAGGGGGTCAGACAAATTTCTCTTTCTCATTCTCCTGTCGGCCGACGAACAGATAAGTAACTATTCATATTTATTTGGGTACCCATAAATACAAATCATTGATCTTGGACCTTTTACCAAAAAGATCAAATGAATAATAAAGTTTGATCAATTATAATAATTGAGGGGAATGAGAAATTTCATTTATTATATAAAGTGACACGAAATCATGATTGATTAAAATATGTTTTTGTTATACATTCAAATTTCAATTTTATTGCTGATATTTTTATTTTTTGTATTCCAATTTTTTTTTGTATTTCAATTGGAAAGCGTTTCCTTTGATATTAATTTTGTAATTAAAATAATAATTCTATTGTTGACCGGAATTATAGTCATTAATTTATACCAAACGTTAAAAAGTGTTGTTAAAATTTTGGATTTGACTTTAATAATTATTTTCTTTACTTGAAATGAAAGAAAATATCTCAAATATAAAATAATAATAATAAATATATATTAAATTTTTGTTAACTGATCTCCACAAACTAAAAAAAATTTATTACAATTGTTTATATCAAAATTTCTGCTACAACAAGGTCTCTTTGTAGGATTTGGTGAGTGAAAAATTTGGATTCTAATGGATGGGTAAAATAATGGTAGTTTCACTCAAAGAGAATGACAAATAGAAGTTCACAAAAATAATAATAATAATAATAAAATGGAAGAGAAAGAGTAGACATAAATGACCATCACATTGATGCATTTAGAAGCATTCCACTTGAACTCTTTTTTCATGACAATAATTGCTTCAATTTGTCAAACCTGTGACAGGACAGAATATTTGAATACCGGGAGAACGTGATGAAAACCTCAGGTTTAATATTGTACCTTCATACAATCCTCTCTAGTCACTTTTTTTTTGCAATTTTAATTTTTCCGCTTCTTCTTTTTTTTTTACCACAGTGTACAAATTTGCGTTCCCTCTAGTCTCATTAAATTCAATATTTGTCGATTTATACTAACAAGCTGTCCGTGAGTATTAAGATCTTCGAGAAACATTAGGAACAAAAAACCTATCGCACCAGGCATCGCGTGATTCATTACAATGACTTGTTGAATAACCATCAATCATTTTCAATTCGTTTTATCAACTCACCTAAAAACATGTGATATTTTTATACTCTCTTATCGTGAGTGAAATTTCATCGATGCTGTTAACATTATTGAATAAAAGGTTATCTTTATTTTCATCAATTATGAATAATCTTCCTCATTAATTATTTCGTGTGAATGAAAATTATTCATAGCTATTGAAAAGGTTACGAAAGCTTCAATTAAAAATTCAGTTTTCCCATTCCGAATCTCATCAATATCATCAAATCTATCTGCTATTATAAAATTGAAATAATTCCTATTCTGAAAAGATCTATCAGTATCGAAGATAGAGAATTGCCGGATGAAAAAGTAATTTCTTAAAAATGTAGAAGCGATTTAAAAATTCATTTACTTTTTACGTCACAAAAAGGAAAAAGGGAAAAATAAGTGTAAAATAATCCATTTTTTACCAACAGAAAAATCTTTTCCACTGTAGAAAATCAGGATAGGAAAAAAAAAATATAAAATGTATGAAATATTCGTCGACATACACCTTCATCTTGTTGCACTTCGCTTCCAAGTAATGTGAATTTCACAGAATTTTTCGCACCGATGGATTTTGAAGTTTCTACCTAGATTGGACAGCAAGATATAGAATCAGTGAGTAGGGAAACCCCAAGTCTCTCAACTCTCACTATCCAATAATATTCTTGAAATTTTCGTCACGACCCAGTTTCACAGAACATGCATCATGTCACATGGAAATCACTGTACTAGTCAAATCATTTCGTATTTCATGTCTCCATAAGTTCATCTTGCCTGTTATTCCAGCATCATGATATTCAGATGCATTAATATTCCGTACAAAATTGATGTGATGACATGAGTCTTATTCTCTCTGGCATTCAGAAATTTCCTTAAATCTATGTGAAGCAAGGTCCAGGAAAATGAACATCGGACAAAGTTACGATTCAAATTTAACTAGCTCTATGTCAGTGAGCCAGGATTCACCCAAAACCGCTGCCAAAACATGCTCCACCAAGTCGTCGTCAGTCAACCTATTTCCTACAACTGTATGACTATATAGACAAACATGTGGGTGGAATGGATCCAAACACAATGTGTGCTACATTTAATATCAAGTACGCAACGATCATGCATGCCTATCTCAAGATTGACTCTCCGACTGGATGACTAAAGATTATTGACGTTTCTCCCCTAGGTAATTCAAGTGGTAAATGAGCGAAACACTTGTGCCAGTGAAATTAACCTTCTGTAATGAAATGTATCCGAATATGGTAATCTCTTTGTCATAAACTCTGCTATTCAGGATTGATTGACAACTAAATTCACAGAACTGGAGAAATTCTACATATTGTTGTATTCCCACTTCAAAATGAATATTCTACGTGAAAGGGGAAAAGAAAAGATTAGTTATTGAAAATATTCCAATCGATGCACATCTGTATCGTCCCTCAAATAAACCTTTACTTCATACTTATTAATTGTGTTTGATGTCACTCACTAGCAACAATATCATAATCTCTATAATTGTACGAGATTCCCGAAGCGTTGCGGAATGAATTTTGAATTTTCGATCCATCTTTATTTATATTTTCATTTGAATTCATTTTTTCTCTAATTTTACAATAAATATAAGGAAGTAAAGTTATACATTTAGATGCATCAAATGAGATTATGGAATTGGCTGATTATTGAGGAGTGCTCATTTTCAGTGTTATTATGACTATTATCATTATTATTATCATCATTATTATTACTATTTTTAAAAACAATATTTTCATTATCATTTCATGAATGGAAATCAGGAGAATTCCAGATGACAATTTGAATAAATTAAGAAAAATAGCAAGTGGCAGTTCATCATTTTGAAACATTTTGAGACAGAAGTCTAGAGTTGATGAAATGAGATTGCCTCGACATCTCTGGCGATAATAGATAAGTATTGGTCAAGAGTTGAAGAGGGCGCATATGCCCAATTGTCGATCAAGAAGGACCAAGAGGACCACGTGGAGATCGCAACGAGCGATGCCAATCACTCGTTGTTCCGACGTCATTGCGAATAGCACGTTTTCCACTCTTTTATCCTATTAAGAACGCCACGCGCATTTATTTGTAAAACTCTATTTAATTATCGTTTCACATCAATCTTTACTCTGATATTAATAAATCTATTATATTGATCATTAAAAGTTCCAATTAACTATTATTTTACTGATCTATTATCAATTATCTATAAAATCACAATTCAATGGTTGCATCTACCCAAATTGACATCGTTGCATTTGTTTGGAGATCCAGATATTAATCGACCAGCTGTAAGTAAAATTGCACTGATTTCCACTCTTGTAGCTCTGCAACTTCATAATTTTCGGGTCACCCAAATCGAACTCAATCTTATTGTTTCTTCTTTGTTTTCCGCTTTGATCGACATACCTTGGACAATCTTCTAATTGTTTACGGTTTATTGGTTTTCCATAAAATCAATTGGCGCCCAACATTATTGTTTAATCGTTAATTTTGACCAATAGAGCCCGAGCAGCCATTGACCCAGGCCGCGCTCGGTGTAGGCTTCTACTCTTTTACGCCATTTTGCCAATTAAATTTATTAAAATTCATTAAATCAAATTTAGATCAATATCTCATTTGATCAATTATTTAAATTTTTATTCATTTGAAAAGAAGCCTGTCTCAATTTAATAGCAAAAAATATAAGTTTTGAGTGCGGAATGTTTTTTGCAGTTTTTCGGGAATGCTCCCAAATGATTCAAAATTTAACATTAGTGAAATTCAATTATGATCACTATTATTATCGATTCCACAGCTTCAATAATGTGTATAACCATCTGGAAGAATCAACGTGTGGAATATGAGAATTAATGTACTGGTGACACGCTACGTCGTGTTTCAAAAGTATAACAGCCAGTTGTCAAAATGCAAAACTACAGTTGTATCTGAACTGGAAATACATATATGAACAATGTTAAATAGATCCAAATATATGAACATAGATGTGAAGCAGACGTGTTAGATGCAAGGTATAGTGGGGAAATATTGTCGAATATGGTATGAAATACGAATGGCTATTTAATTTATTGGATTAACAAGCCCTTCAGTGATGTTTTGGACAACTGTACATTTTACCAATTTGTACACGTTTGTTACTAATTGTCTCCTATTTTACGGTTCAACCATTAATGCAATTTATGATGAATATTTTTCATTTTCATTTATCATTCAAACTGATGAATTTATAATTTCAATCTCTCAACTTAATTAAAATAATTTGTTGATATTATTAGAGCTGCACAGGTCTTGTTGACTTCGGTTCTCGATGAGCACAACTGTATTAACTTGGTGGGAAATGCAGTTTGTAGTTTTAACGAGTACAGTTTGCAGTATTCAAGAAAACAATTCTTGCGGGATTTTTATCAGAAGCATTTTACAGTCCATATTGCGTAACATATCATAGTTGTTTTGAATGAAACAAATTTCCAATTCCACGACTGATAAGAAAAAGTATATATAGAATAGTCAGAGCATAAAATGAATAGATGATTCAAATTTTAAATAAAACTTCGCCTTAGTGATTCAGCTGAAGTCATTTCATTGGATCCCATGGATAATCCTCCGCTATGGTTAAATCCGTTGGGAACATACTTTCATACTTCTCAGCGGGAATTTTAATGCGATATTCATTCTTCATTTTCAAATCAATACTCGTTATGAGAACAATACCAATATTGTGTTCAACATTTTATCCGATGAGATGTGATAATCTTAAGTTAGTTAAGTCAATCTTCGAGGAGGGGTTATGATATGTCTGTGGATAAACCCATGTAGGAAACCGAAATTGGCCGCAATTCGGGGCGATGTCGAATTGCCGAGTTTCGATATAGGGAAACTATATAGTGCGAACTTCGAGCCAATAATGGCATGTCATAGCGGCACGAAATCGAAAACTAAATACGGCGTACATCGCATCTGATTTCGACCCGATATAGGGTTTTGAGTTCGGCCCGAACATCGAGCTAAATTCAATGTGACGAATTTCGACTTAGCGCTACGATATACGCCCAACATCGAGTCCGATATCGAACTCGACAGACGCTCAATAATATAAAAACAAATTTTAAACATAAAATAAAAAGAAAATTATCATTTTTTTTTCTAAGATTCCGTAATTTTATATTTTTATTATTTATATTTCAATGTTAATCATTTCAAAGTCATTTTTATAATTACAAATTTTAGTTCCCACAGGCGGTTTCGAACCCTCGATCGTCGGATGATGAAACTTGCGCACTGCCGACTGGACCATCACTCTATTTGACTATGACAGAATCGTACTGTTTATATGAATCTAAAAATCATTTGGTCTAAATTCATATCGATATTTATATTGTTTATATGGCCATCTTTATTGAGAGGAATATAATAAAAATGAAGTAAGAACCGAGGAACTAAACTACATATTTCTTGTAATGGAATATTAATTTTTTTACAGAAAATTCTCCTATTTTTGAAGATTAAAGTTTTATTTGAGCATTATTTTTTCCTCTGTTAATAATCGAATCACTTGATGGCAAAAAGGGAAGATTTTTTTCTCGATCAATTTTTATATTTATTCTATTTTACATTTATTTATTATTTTATATTTTTTTAAATTTAGTTCACGAATTAATCATTAGTAAGAAGAATAATTGAAGAAAAATCAATTATGGCGTGATTTTTCAATCGTTACGTTGGAAATAAAAAAAAATGAAAATTAATCAAAAAGAAAAATTATTAACTTATTGTTGGAAATATTTTCGTCAAAAGTAGAGCAGCCGAACTTCGGTTACGCGAATTACGTGCGAATTCGGATAGATATAGGTTTCCCGATATTCGGCTACTCGATATAGAACCGAGTTACGATCTAACTCATCATGCCAATATACAGGGCTCGACGTTGGGAAGAATATCGGACCTATTAGCGGAACCAATATCGACGCCCCGATATTGTTTCGTACTTTGGCCTTTGATCGACTGCCCAAAATCGTATAAAATAATTTGGCCCGAACATCGGCCACCCTGTGGATGTCGGGAAACCCTACATGGGAAGCATATGGGGAGATCTTCCAGTGATGCTTGTGTCACTTGACAGAGACCAGGTTTTTATAACATTACTGTTGGATTACGTCTCCATTGATCTGCTGTTGATCAGATGCCGATTCGGATGCTCAGATCTTCCCTAAGCATAACCTCGGATACAGCCCGTCAGATTAGGTGCCCAAAATAAAGACTCTCACTGAATCCTAATCACAAATGGATCACATCAGAACTGCAATTTGACGAGGATAGAAGCTCGATACGAACTCATCAAATCTAGGCCAGTTCTAACTCGTTTCTATCGGGTAAACAGAGAAGCCTGATATGGAGGTCCTACGAGTCTGATCATTAAATTTCGTCATCATGGTAACAAAGTAGCGCAATTTGCCCCGAGATATTCTTTACAAAAAATTCTTCCTATAATAAATCCATTTCCACGAGATAGATATACATCAAGGACAATAGTATCCACCTTTGTTTTTTATTCGATGTAATACTTCTATCTGAAATTCAAGAGGAGCTGAAAAAGCCGTCATTTGACATTCTGGGCTGCCGACAAATGCTGAGAGCAAGTGAGCGCGCATTTGTTCAAGAGGAAAAGAAGAAAAAGAATCAGAGGAATACGATTTCAAGGATCCCCGTGTGGATTCGTTTGCCTTACTCTTTTCAAGTGGATGAACCGCCGATGTATTCGGTAAGTATGAGAAAAGTAGAGAAAAGAGGAAAAAAAGAAGAATGGCTGCAGAGACTCGACGAAAAATGAACGAAGACGACTGGGAAACACGGAAACCACGAGAGGCAGCGAAAGATGCTACTAGAAATGCACTGCGTGTTCGGCTTATGAAAGCAGAGACTCGATTCGGTATAAAACGCGAGTCAACGAGCTAGTATATACATATATATATAAATTTGTATGTACATGATCCTCTTTTTAACATTTGCCAATCTAACTCTTTTCATATATCCGTAGTTTCACGTGAATATCGATTCTCTCGTAAAATATTATCTCGTATTTGTGAATTTATGATCAGTATTCAGATACAGAATTATTTAATCTCACTCGAATGAAGTTTCTTCCGCATCTGCATGTTTTATTTCAATATATTTGAGAGATAAATATTTTTTTCACTTTTTTAGCTGCTTGATTTCATTAGAAACAAGTCAATTTCGATGACAATCATTCTATGGAATGAGTGCAAATTGTTAATTTCATTATTTATCTTGTTTTTCTTTTTTTTTGTCACAGTTTCATGATAAATCATGAATTAATTTACAGGTTAATTGGGATTTTGGACAGTTAAATAAATATTTGAAGTCAATTTTCACATTTATTATCCCGCAGTTCACATTTGATTTTAGAAAAATAAATGTGAGGATTGGCTTTGAATATTTATTTAACTGTCCAATATCCCAATTAACTTAAAAATTAATTATATCATCATGGACGACAACAATAACAGGAATAAATCATAAAATTAATTCAATCTTAGGGAAACCGCCAATTAGTGAATCCCTCAAAAACAGCTCTTTCCAAATTTCCTCTGATTCTAGTATTCCATGTAGTATTGTTTGTTTATGAAATCATCTAGTTCTCAATTGGACCAGGCTGTCTGCTTTTCTTTGCAGTGAAATTCGGTAAAGATGCAACGTAGGCTACACAACAGAAGAGACTGTGCAGCTACTAGTGAACCAACGACAGGGTAAGGGCAAATAACTGCCCAAATTGGGCAACGAAATAAGCTCGAGCAAGCGTATAACAAGCACCAGCATGATTTCATTTTCCTCGAGGTAATTTTGAATATTCTACAGCAAATTGTTATTGTTAATTCTGTTTTCAGCCATGAGATACTTGTTTCAAATTCTCTTGTACTATGAACAATATATATTCTCATTAACCTGTGAATTGAATAATAAATTCATTAAAAAATTTATATTCCATTGATTTACAAAACCCTGTAATTTTCAACAATAGCCCACGAATAGATTATTCAGCTTTTGGAGTTCATCAATACTTTATCTGATTCGAAGAAATTCATCGTACTCTGTCGACTCGAATAAAACCATCATGTCACGTGATTTTTCACGTAGACTGGCGTATATTGACCGTAGTGAAGCAAATACTGTGGAGAAAGATTGCATAGTTGTTTGCACAAAGAAGCCTTGCGTCTAAGGTAAGGGGACAAAAAAAGAATCAATGAAGTGGAGGAGAGGAAGAAGTGAGGAAAAACGATTGGAGTGGAAGTTGAGAGGTAGAGACAGGAGGATGACGAAGGCTGAGACGGTGACCCGGTAAATTTAAACGCAGACGTTGATACGTAATAATACGATGTTTGTGAATGGATCAATATGGACTGAGTCAGACTAGCAGGAGGTTATATTTTATTTAGAAATGAATAGTACAGGATATTTGTAGAGTAAAAAAAAAGGAAACAAATGAAAGTTAATTTTGTATGGAATCCGGGCTATTTGTTTGATACATGGTTCCATGAAAAAACGAATAAAAATTCATGCTATGTAACCCAAGGAGGAGAAATAAAGTAGAGGGGGAAAGGATAGGTTCAATTCCGGTTTTCCATCCAATGTGCGCCATCGATCGATCTTCAAGCCATTCAACGTTCTCCTTCGGTAAAAAAAAAGGACGTAGAAACTGTGGTAGGGCAATCGGATCGATCGATGGTCCTCATTAATCTCGCGGAAAGTTCGAAATCCTCGAATTATTCGGGCATCCCGCCAATCCCTCTTGGAGCTTCCCTGTCTCCGAAGGAGGCCAACCTATACCCCATTTCATCACTATCCCGGGAATGGCCAAACTGCTGCAACTATTTCAATTCTGGATAGTCCCCGCAGAAACCGCTAGACGGCAATCGGTAAATTGTTCAAATGAAGCACTGAATTTTGGCTATATTACAAGTAATATGAAGCAATAAAAATTATTCATGAAAGAGGAATTATTTACAATTCAAGAAATTTATTGATTATCATTCATTACAGCTAGTGAACGGAAAGGATTCTATGAAGAAGGAAATGTAATGGAAAATTCAGGATTTTCGATTCCATTTTGTATGATTATGGACAACAATTCCATATATATTGATCCATTTTATTTCAATCCTCCGGTTGATGTTCAAATTCCTATTTCGGTTCACGTTTGCTTTCTACAGAGGTGATCGGCAAAAAAAATCTATCTATTTTCTTTACCTAATTTTCCTGAAAAATTAGTAATTAACTGGGAAAAATTCCTAATTTTTTTGGAAAAATTTAGTAATGAATCGAGAAAAAGTCCTTAATTTTTTTCGGAAAATCGTAATGCTTCTGAAAAATGAGTAGTTAACCGGCAAAAACTACTGATTTTTTAGAAAAATGAATGATGCTTATCGGCTAATTACTAATTTTTCAAAATAATTGATAATTAGTCGCCAAAAATTACGAGTTCCTTACAAAATATATTCCAAATATTACTATTCCATTTATTAATTGCTACTTTTTGAAACACTAGTATTACATTTCATCACAACTCCTCGTTCAAAATTTGCGTCTGTTAATCTATTAAATTACTAATTTTGAGGAATTTTTGAAAACAACAAGTAAATTTTCGCATTAATTACTAATTTTTAAGAGTAATTAGTAATATTTTCTCGCTAATTACTAATTATTTGGAAAATTAATATTTTTTAAAGACTAATTATTAATTTTCTATGAAAATCAATATTTTTTCTTGGCTAATTACTAATTTTTATGGAAAATCAGTAATATAATCGAAATCGTTGACGAGAAAATCGATGATGCCGATCACTGAGAGACCGGAATAAAATGAACTACTGAGGCGAAATAATTCAGGAATATTTTTCAAAGTAGAAAAATTGCGGAAAATCAAAAAAAAATTGAGAAAATGCTCCAGCATGTCCACATCGTCAAGTAATTTTTTCAAATGATTTCGGAGAGGCTTTCACTTGCAAGAAAAATCCTGTTCATTTTGACGCGGTTCGCCCTATTCTCTTCAAAGTATTGAAAAGATATGTCTAGAATACATATTTTCGCATTTTTATCATCGATTTCTGGAGATTTTCAATGCAAATTTGTCACGCAATCCAAGAATTCCCAGCTTTTTGTCTTTGTAGCGTAATATACTATTTCTGATTGGAGTCTTGGTGAAAGTCCCATGGAAAATATTTCTCAGAGGTCTTCCAATCATATCAGGACGATCCTGAGAAGAATATTCTGAAGTTGATTAATTTGGAATTTGACACACTCAATGATTTTCTCATTGCCTTAGCAAAAAATCTGGTCATTTAAAACCAGACGATTGCATGAAAATTTTATGAAATCCTCATTGACTTAATCAATTTAACAATTCACTTGATATCCATTGAATCCGTAATATTCATTGAACTAAATACATTAAATATTGAATAAATGATTTTAATCGAGGGAATATTATTCTGAGATTTAATTCAATTAATTTTCAGAGTCTACACATCAATTTTTCACTCGTAAAATCATGAAATATTGCAAAAAATTTACTAGAATGCTTTTAGGAAAATGAAAATTCTAACATAAAATAAAAATCTCTATCGTGATTGCCAGAGTATATTGATGAGAAAGTGCACAAGGATAAGAGATAGCGAAAATAATAAAATACGCCTATGTCTTCTTTCGCCCGGAAAAACCTCTGACGTTGCACGATTGTTCAGAAAAGCCTTTTCTCTTTTTATCACCCCCTCGATGTCTTTTTTTTATCCATTTGTGTCAGAGTGTACTCGGTCTCTCTCTCTCTCGTCGATACGCTTGTACCACACATTCAAAGGTGTCTGATATTTCATCGTATCCACCACCAGTGCAATTCCTACGAGGCCAATAACCGTTCGGACTTGTTCCTTTCTCGTCCTTCCTAGTGGATTTGAAGCCGCAGGCTTATCGGAATGTGCTGGCACCTTCTACTTCCCCTTGTGGGAATTCAGTGACTCTCTGTGTACCGATTTCATCCAACATCCCTCGAGGATCCTTTGAAAGGGATATAGAGGACGTAATCTTGTATGTAATTGTCAGGAAATGGGTCATTTGCTTGTAACGTAATTTTATATGTATATATATTTAGAGGAGAGTGGGATGAAATCTACATTCCAATGTAACGGCCTCAGACGGATTGTGATTAACGATTCTATTGGGAAGCAGTGAAAGTTCCAGGTGGAAAACAGGTGCCAGAATAATTTTTTTTTCATTCTTCGAAAATTCATTTTTTTTTGTTCGTGGATGGACCGTCAAACCTTATTCCTTTTTTTTCCACTTTTTCAACGTATGGATTTTTATAAAATTATCATTTTTTGTAATACTCATAAGCAGGACCCGGAACTTGGTATAACTAAAAGTACCATTGGTCTAGCTGATACCTTGGTTAAGGAAGTAAATAAATTTCTGAAAATGTCAAATTTTATACAGATTCGTTATTTACATTTGCACTAGTTAAAATTTAATTCATGTAAGATTAAATCAGTGATGTGCTTCGGAAAAAGTGTTCTGGTTTAATACACCCAGCAAAAAAATTAAGGGAACGGTAAATTTTGTCAGTTTTTTGCTTGATTTTCAAATGGCTGTAACTTCGCCAAAAATGATCGTATCAGAATAAAAAAAAAATCGTTGGAAAGCTTGAAGTCTCTACTCTTGAAATCTTGAGATGAAAATTTTTTATGACCATTTGTTATAACGAGATAGGAGAGTTGAAAGTAGAAAATTTTTTTTTCTTTTTTTTTCATTTTTAGAACTTGTCCCACGGACTTTAAAAAAATTTTCTCGACTCAACCCTTATAAGGATCATGTAGCCTGGTCTTTCAGCTTCAATTCCTTTTTTTTTTTTTTTCTCTACGACCCTTTGTTGCTGAGATATTGTCGATTGAATCAAAAAACACCCTTTTGTCTTTAATCGTCGATATCTCAGAAACTACTGATCGCACAGCGAGCGGATGATGAGATTCGTAAACTTGAATGAATTTCCTGTAAGATTCTTGCACTGTTTGATTGAAAAAAAATTTTCTTCCAATTTTAAAATTGGTTCGAAAAAGTACCAAAAAATTGCGTTTTTTTCCTTTTTTGAAAATTGCCATGCATTTTGCGAATTTTGCGAAAATTGGAAATGTTTCAACGTTTTTCTTTAGTTTAATGTGTGCTGAAACACCCCCTAAATTTTCGAGCCAATCGGTTCGACCGTTTTTTTTTCCCGAACGAACAAAGTTTCAGCAAAAATTAAAGGAACACTTTTTTGTGCCCTAAACACCAATTAATGATGATTAGGGCCGAAAATGTTTTTTATCCGTTATTTTTCCGTGATTTTTCGTGCAAAATTTGTTGAATTCCATCGAAAAATGAGAACAATGAAAAATGAAGAAAAATCAATAAAAAAATCAAAAAAACAATTTTTTTAAACGAAAAAAATCAAAAAAAAAATTGTTTGAAAAAATCTGCTGAGTCACCATCTCTCCAAATCAAATGCGATTCCGGTGTTTTTTTTTTCATTTTTCAAATTTTTTTCCGAGTTTTCTACTGGTTTTTTGAGAACAAAAATTGATTTTTCCATTGTTTTTCAAAAGGAGAGAAAATTCCTAATTTTCCATTGATTAAAAAAAAAATTGAATTTTTTATTGATTAAAAAAAAAATCGAATTTTTTATTGATTGATGAAAAACAAAATTTCAATTTTTTTATTGTTTTTTTGTTTTTTTCATTGTTCTCATTTTTCGATGAAATTCAACAAATTTTGCACAAAAAATCACGGAAAAATAATGGAGAAAAAACATTTTCAGCCCTAATCATCATTAATTGGTGTTTACGCACAAAAAAGTGTTCCTTTAATTTTTGCTGAAACTTTGTTCGTTCGGGAAAAAAAAACGGTCAAACCGATTGGCTTGAAAATTGAGGGGGTGTTTCAGCACACATTAAACTGAAGAAAAACGTTGAAACATTTTCAATTTTCGCAAAATTCGCAAAATGCATGGCAATTTCCAAAAAAGGAAAAAAACGCAATTTTTTGGTACTTTTTCGAACCAATTTTAAAATTGGAAGAAAATTTTTTTGCAATCAAACAGTGCAAGAATCTTACAGGAAATTCATTCAAGTTTACGAATCTCATCATCCGCTCGCTGTGCGATCAGTAGTTCCTGAGATATCGACGATTAAAGACAAAAGGGTGTTTTTTGATTCAATCGACATTATCTCAGCAACAAAGGGTCGTAGAGAAAAAAAAAAAAAAGAAATTGAAGCTGAAAGACCAGGCTACATGATCCTTATAAGGGTTGAGTCGAGAAAATTTTTTTAAAGTCCGTGGATCAAGTTAAAAAAATGAAAAAAAAAAGAAAAAAAAATTTTCCACTTTCAACTCTCCTATCTCGTTATAACAAATGGTCATAAAAAATTTTCATCTCAAGATTTCAAGAGTAGAGACTTCAAGCTTTCCAACGATTTTTTTTTTATTCTGATACGATCATTTTTGGCGAAGTTACAGCCATTTGAAAATCAAGCAAAAACCTGACAAAATTTACCGTTCCCTTAATTTTTTTGCTGGGTGTAGAATATCATGGAGTGATTCGAGACCAAGGAAAAAGGCATTTATTATAACCTGAATTTTGACTTTTTCGTAATTGGGAAGATATTTCAGGGATGAGAGAAAAAAGCCTCTTCATTGTGTTTTTTTTCAGTGAGCCTAACGAGTGTTGGGTCTTCTCTTGATCTCTCCCAAGTATTTTTTTTCTTCTATGTATTTTATCTAATAACAACAGAGTAAATTATATCTATTTTAATATAAATCAGGTTTTTTTGTTCTATCAACACCTGTCACGTTTTCAGACCAGCGTCGGTGCTATTTTAGGGGCATTTTATCTATTAAAAAATACAGTCCACTCGAATCATCAATTTTCGGCTACAATATCTAAGGTAAATCATCAAAACCCAAACAGTTGAATTTGCAAAGAATTATGAAAAACATTCGTGACATATATTTTCCAATTATAATAAAAAAAAAAAATATATTTTCCAATTGAAATTTCTTCTGCATTTCTATGGAATCATTAGGAGAATCCTATCCCGAATATTTTTTTTTATTAATTATTCCAAATATAGTCACTATTTTCGAGCAATTCTTATAATATAAAATATTGAAACTTGTGACAGGAGATGTCATTTTCATACGAACTTTACCTTACCGTCGGAGTAAATCGCCCGAGGCTCCTCGGGAATCTCAAAACAATTCAAATTGTCGAAATTGCGCGCCTTGATTTTCGTTGGGCAAAATTAAGGGCCAATGATATAGCTGTCGATTTGGGCTCGAATGACCCTCTCGCGCGATGCCAATGCGAGGCCAAGACACGCTGCACCGAGCTCTCATGTGAAGAGCATCTTTTGATTGAATTTGTATTTGTGATAATTTTAATTGTATTTTGTCTTTTTTGGAATTATACTTTTGTCGAATTAACAGAGTCGATCCCCGAGAAGCCCGAATTGGGAATAAAATTGAATCAATTGAATAACGTGAGTAATCTATTATTTATCCATATCTCTTGTAATTTTCCTTTTCATTCTCTCTATTATTTTGGGTCTTCCAACTTCTCACTCCCTGAGGTCAAATATACGTTGTTTTTTCTCGTTAAAACAACTGGCACCCAAAATGTAAATTATTAAATAAAAATTGTCGTTAAAGTAATTAATGAAAATTAGTTAAATTTCTTGAGCCCCGATAGCTCTGACCCAAGCCACGTCGGGTGAGAGGCTTTTGTCGATTAAATGGTAAAATTAGTCGACAGAATCTTAATAAAAACTGTGAAATAAAAAAAAGCCTGTCTCAAATTAAAATATGTCACTTTCAGCCCTCATATAATTTTCATCCCACCTTCCACTATTGATATTATTTCGACATTTGAATACAAGTGTTTCAACAATTTTGTCATGTTAATATTTGATTTCCCATCGCTGTTTGATCAATTACAATAATCACTCAGAATATGTCGACCTCGTGAATTCGTATGGTCATTCGTGGTGCATCACTGGTTTCGAAATTATGATGAATTCTCTTGGATAATTGAATCAGTTCAGTGAGCCAACTGTAATATCAACCCACTTTGTTAATTCGAGAATGACAAAATGTTCAATCAGTGTGTTACTGTCAGTTTAATGGGATGTGATTTAGAAATTTTCACACAACCATGTGAGGATAGAACGATTGAAATAGAACAGCACATTGCGTTTCAGATGCGACAGTGATTTTACGTATAATCTAGTAAATACGATTGCTGCAGGTGCAACATTTTCCCCGAGATTTGGCACGTCCATCCATTGAATGACCAAATCGTGTTCTACCAACGAAACAGCCTCGTTTCAGCTCGCAGACTACTGCGTCCAATCGTATCGAGAGTTCTAAATGGCATAAAACCTTATCCCTTTTCTTCCATGTCCAATTGTACCACTCTCATTGATAAAATTAAATCAGCTCCAACTGCGTTAACATTGACGTGTTCCTATTTCTAATATTCTTGATTAAAGGATACACTAGAGTAAAATGCATCTGGTAGGCAAGATGATTTGATATTTTTTCTCGAAAATGAAGTGTTTTACGAAAAAAATTAAAGAAATTATCCAAGAACGTAGACATTTGTTTATAAAGTCCTTCATTCTGAAAATAATCCTGGATCATCTTGCTACGGAGATCTATTCTGGCCCGGCCTGCCCTATATATTTTATTTCTGGGCTCTCTAATTTATGGAATTCAGTAGCGAAGAGGTGGAACTGGATGAGTCGTTTTTTTCATCATTAGTACTTGAAGAATATTTTGGAAAGTAAGTTAGAGATCGCAATTTCGTTCCGATCCTTTTTTGGATCTTTTGGAATTTCTCTACGAAAAAAGGGTGAAAAGGAAATCGCCCTGTCTCAGTTAGTTTTGGAGGTATACTCCACAGAATATTAGGTAATAAATCGACTTATCTGGATTTACTTCTTTATCACTGAATTTCCTTCATCGTTGAAAAAGTTTGTTCAATTAAATTAATCCATTTAAAGTATTTCATAAATTTGTGTCAATGCCAGAGTTAAAAATTTTTTATTAAAATTTCAAAGCGAATACTGTACTGAGAAATGGGAGAAAATTAATTGAAAAAGAACCTCTGAATTCTTTGATATTCTCGCTTCATTCTCCATTCCCAGGAATAAAATTATTTCAACCTTTTTGCAAGTTTAATTTAGTTTGAGTCTTCGTTTTCTTCTTCATTCCTTTTGTACTATTTCATCATTTTTTTTTCCTTTTTTTTCATCTCCTAACCACGTATGGGTATAAAGTCTCTGTACGCCAACACGATCTCTTAAATTGCTTTAATACTCTGGAGACCAGTCACTAGTCTTCTTTTCCTTGCTCTCTTTTGCAGAACCACCTCGCGCCACTGTGCTTTTATACTCCCCTTTCTCTTCAATCCATAGCCCTTGGGCCAGGACATCCCAGAAGTTCACCGGGTCAGAGCAATTAGTATGTAAAGCTCAGTACAAGACTCTCCTTTTTTTCTTCCAATGGACTGTCTGACTACAAATTAGTCAAGGGACGTCCGGCAATATATATAGGGATCGAAATGACCAGTCAGATTATTAGTGATGTTTCTTTATTAATTATGTACAAGGTTATAATGTTTTTATTGTCATACTTGTTTAAAACTAAACGTACTCTTCCATGAATAACACACTGCTCTGAACAACCTCAGAGTAACTACTAACTTTTCATTCATACCTGATCGCCCTTAAATATCCCTCAAAGTAAATTCCCCTTCCTCTCTTTCCTTTCCTTCGCGTCCTTTCTCCCCATTTTCTCTCTCTAATTTTCCCCACTCGTGTTTGCCAATTCCTGATCTGCCAGGCCCAAGCTGTCCCTTCTTTTATTGCTCTGGGACTTTCCCCTCACTGCTGGGCCTTTCCCTCAATTATTGGGTTTTTCCCTTCCACTGTACCTGATGCTACTTAATTACTTCTGAGTTTCCTCCGATTTTTCCCCACTCAACTACGCGTTACTCATTCATACTAACACTCACACATTTTATGATTCCTACATATATTTTTCACACTATTTAATGGTGATTTTTGATATTTTGAGATAGAATTTAAATTTGATGGTAAGAGTGTGCCTCGACATCTTGCGGAAGGTGGGTCAAACGTTAGATCAAATGATTGTAGGGCGCATGTGCCTAATTAGTGGCACTTGCCCCTCTAGGGGATATAGCCAATAAGGAGTAAGATGTGCCTAATTATTGATCGCTAGGCCCATCGGCGAGGTGAGGGAGCAACAAGTGACGCGAAGCCACTCGTTGTTTGTACGGCAAATTGTAAATGCGTGAGTCGCCATTTTGCGTTGATATAATTTTCATACACTTTATAAATTTTCACGATTAATTTTGATCAATAAATAAATTTCATATTTTAGTTAAGATCAACTCATTATTGATCAATTATTATTGTTCGTTATTTATTTGACTCAAGTGTCATTTCTATCATTTCTATTTTCGAGGATCAACGGGCACGAGGCACTGTAAGTAAAACTGCAATCATTGCTTTCCTCTTGATTCTGCAATTTCTCTTCTATTGGGTCACCCAAATCGAACCTAATTTCCTTTTCTAATTGTTTTGATCTCCTCTTTTCGATCGACGCTCTTTGGACAACATCTTATGGTTTATTGGTTTTCCCATAAAACCAATTGGCGCTCAACAATTTAATCATTTTCATTAACTTTTGCTAATAGAGCCCGAGCAGCCACTGACCCCGGCCGCGCTCGGTGAAGGTTTTTTTCCTTTATTTTGATCTAATAATTAATATTAAAATATTTAAAATAAAACTTATTCAATTTTCTATAAAATTTCAATAAATTAAAAGAAACCTGTCTCAATTTAAATAACCAAAATTATTTCCTTATTTTCAAATTTCAATAGATCGGTATATCTTGAAACAAAAAAAAAATGAAATAGTCTCGTTAAATCCTGACAGTGTAATTACTAAATTGAGTTATGTGCAGTAGAAAGTATTGTATGTAGTAGACTGAAAGAAATTTATTCAAGATTAATGATTTTGTTTTTTCATTGTAAAACGATAAATATTGTTGCGTGCTAATGGTTGACGAAAGAACTCAAGATATTATCATTTCAGTAGGAATGGCCTCTAGTTCAGGCATAATTTCCATTTCTTTATTTTTTTTCGTAAGATTAATTTAGATATTCTATTATGGAAATTTTCGAGGCAATCGTTTACATATTTACAATGTTCGTTTCAGCATTCGCAAGACAGAATTCAATGAGTAAAACAGAATAAGAATAGTCAGACGAACATTTCCAATCGAATTCCAAAGAAAGCCATTCGTACTCTCCTCCTTTTCTTTCACTTAAATGACCCTTTTCATTTAACTGCTCTTATCTACAGAGCCACGAGGACAAAAAAAAAGTCAATTTGATTATATAATGTCTCTTCGTTGGCACGGAATACCGATTGGTGCCAATATCTGTGTAAGAAGTTCAATAGTTGGTACGATTCAGTGAGTAAGTTTACGACGATTCTCCAACGGGTCATTTGCTCTAGAGCAATTCACCTTCTTCTCTTAGTTATTTCGATATAACGAAGAACAAACTTGTACTCAGTAAATTTTTCTACAGATATACAGATCCTTTCTGTGAACAAGTTTGAGGAGAATAGAGAAAAAAAAATGTATAGAAAAAACAATGTGACCGAGAGAGGAAGTTGAGAAAAGTCCCGGAATTTCTAGATTGTAGACAAGATGATTTTTCTTTTATCTTGATTGTTTTTCTCTCATTTTTTGTGTACAACATCACACCATCGTCCCTTGGCTACTGTCCAATTCTATTTATTTTCTGGTCATTTTTTTTCTCACCTCGATTCATTATGATGAGCCAGCCAACCGTATTCACTACAGATTCCGAAGATTAAGGATGAAAAACTGCTGATGTCATTGACAACACTGATGAGATTAGAAAATTACCGTTTCCAAAGTCAGTGAAAATGTGTTCCAATGCGAAATTGAAGTTTCGTAAATAAATTGAACGACTCAGGAATAACGTGCAGAAATGATGATTTTTAAAAATTACTACCTCTAGCTAAAAATATTTATTAAACGAGTAGTCCTTCATTGGATGCGTTGTTCACCATTTTTCCCCTTAATTTCTGCTAATACCTTAGCAGTGTGCTTCCAAATTGTTGTCCTTCAAGTTGATCTGAATTATCGATGTATCGATTTGAGTCGAATAAATGAATTTTTTTTTGGAAATATTGAAAAAAAATATACATTTTTTTCTTCCCTTCTTTATGCGAAAAACGCAAGAATTCATCGAAAAATTCCAACTTTTGACGAGTAGTTCAGCTTATTAAAATGAATCTTTTGAAATTTGTTGGAATGAAAGATGTAATTCAGAATATCTCTAGAACCGTTCAGTCGATATGACTCAGATTCAATCTCAACTGTCTTTATTAGAAACTGCGCATCCACACAAAATTCGAATTTTCTGAGTGAATTATTCATAGAATTATCATCGATAAATTAACCTCCTGAAAACGAAGCACCAAAAAAATGATAACTCATGAAATGATAGATTCATTTCATCTAATTGGGTCAAAAGTTAAAGATTATAGATGCAAATTTTTTGTTCGAATCTGGACGAGATCTGTCTCACAAATATTAAGAAATTTCGGGAAAACTATTTCTACAAAATTACTAAATCTTAGAAACTATTGAGCCAGTCTCGGTGAAATTCCTATAGGACATTGTCTTCTTCAAATCTGATATCTTGCAGGGATTTCAAATCTCTGACTGATTTCGTTCTGAAGTAACAGGGAGTCGTAGGGACACACCGACCAATCTACATACATATCAACCTTTTTCTAGGTATCATTTCTCGATTTTTGAGATCACTTCAAGTCATTTAAAAAAATAAAAACTTCAAGTCCTTTCCAAAAAATTACGAAAATGAAGGTTCCGATGGGAAGCAAATGGCAAAAAAAAAACGAGAATCAGAGCAATTGTCCCCGAGGTATATAAAATGAGGACCTCCACTGCATTTCTCTGAGGAGTCATTCTATCAGCGACTGTAATGAACAAAATTTATGACTCCTTCAGTATCTAGTTCATGAAAATATTATCAGCTGAGTTTAAACGATGATATATATCTATGGGCGAGAATTCCTAGGAGACATAACGACTACGCTCCTGACGAAGAGCGATATCAGTAGTAAAAAGGTAAAACAAAAGAATTCTTTTTTCTTTGATTTTCTGCAAATATCTCGGAAACTAAGGGATGTACCGTAATGTACTGTTGTCCCCATCCTTTCTATAGCTCTTGAAATTATCTGGGAAAAAGTTTGACTCTGAGTCTTGTAGTAACAACTGATAAATTTGCCGCCTTTTGATCTGGAATTTTCAATTTCTTGAGAGTTTTAGCATAGGCAAATAAGAAATTAGATTCGAATGAATCAGACAAGTTCACGTGGTGTGGGAAAATATGAGAATTTTTGATATCACAGTCAGATTCACTATTCCATAATAACAATAATATTGATAATGATGATGTTTCTGATGACAGCATCACAATTAATCCTGAGAATAAAAACAATCGTTCAACAGGCACCGATGTAGCAGGACTTAGTCTCGTTTATTGATTTTTTAGATTTTTTAATAATTTTCATTACAGTGGGATTCCTCTACATTTGACGCGTCAGTTCAGGACTATTCTCTACATTTGATATATCCTTTTCTTCTCATCACATCACATTCATGTCTCAAATGCGTGGGTTTCCGTAGCCAAATGCACAGACCTGCTCATTTACCTGTGCCATTGAACAAATCAATTTATTAATAAATTAATTTTTATTAATAAATTTTTAAGAGAATCAAATTCCGGAAAAAATATGTAATGCGCAAGCAGGATTTGAACCCACGACCCTCTGATTACATGTCGGGTGCTCTACCGCTGAGCTATTGCGAGTTACTATATTTACCATCAAATAAAAAACACTACATTTTTATTCGGCAAATGCACAGACCTGCTCATTTACCTGAGCGCTAAATATCAGTATGTTCTTAAAGCTTGAAGACCGTCTTGAATGCTTATTTTTCATTGGGCCTCCGGACGGTCACAACACATTGTATTGAGGGGTGGAATGGTTAGAGATAGATGTAGATTTCAGTCGAATATAAAGGACAGTCAAATGTAGAGAAGTCATATATAGAGGACCACCACTGTAGCACAGTACAGGTAGCATGAAATGTCTCTGATTCATGCGACGAAGGGATTAGGCATGAGTCTCTTTCTCTTTCTCCTCAACTGCTGGTTGGAGGTGGAGGAGGGGAAGCGTTTCGCTTTTTCGTTCGATCCAGACCAATTTTTCCTTGTTATTTGTGCTGCTTGCGCAGCTGCCTTCCGACAATTCCGTTATACAGCTAATCTTACTAATTTTCACGTGACAAACTGTGATCAGAGAGTTCTTTCTGTTGTTATGAGCTACACAAATTTTCTATCCAGTCGGGACTCCAAAGCTGGTCTTCAGCATGTGATGCTACAGTCCAATCCATTGGGCCAGACAACTGGACTCCCCCATTTTCCCTACCATGCTTGAAGAAGTTTCACTTCACAATAAACAGTGTTGCTAATTACATCATAGTAGTCACGTGATGAATTTCCACTCCTTCATTGTGCGTCCATAGCTGCACTGTTAAAAATTTCTGTCTGAATTTTCCGTGCAAAATCACTGAAATTTTAAACAAGTTTTATCTCTACTGAAATTCCAGATAATTACGTCATTGAAAAATGAACAAATCATCGATTTTCAAATAATTTCACGCCTGAATATCAATGAAATTTGTAAATTTCAGTTCAATTGTTTCTTGGAAATTTAGAAAAAAATAGGAAAAATTCAAGAAAAAATGGAAAATTCAAGTCATTTTAATTCTGAATATTCATGTTCAGTTGAAAATTCAAGTGAGTTGTAGAATTTTCATCTCAATTCTACTTGAAACTCATAGATTCCTCTGAATTTTTTCGGAAGCTCATAGATTTCATAAGCATTATCCCATTAAAAAACATTCAGTATCACGTTTATTAAAATTTTCAGCGAATTTCCTATGAAATTTGAATTTTTTTTCTAGCAGTGTGTCTATCCCCACTCGCTGGGGTGCTCACGCATCACGAAGATTCAATGAAAGATGTGCAAACTCTTGATGCACAGGATGTCTGTGGTTCGCACTGAGAGAAATTTTTGAACTCTGGAACTATAAATTTTGAGTTGAAAAAGACCTCGACTATGAAAATATGTACGCTGTAGCTATTAGGTGGTTACTAAAAATTATTGTGCTACCAATCAAATACCGGAATTCACTTGAACGCTAACGAATAGCTCTACTCCCTAAATTCTTATTGCTTAGTTTACTATGATAATCGATAGGTATACGCCCCATTCTCCCTCGTGGTCAACTTATCCTCCACTGATTTTCTGTGAACGATTTTGTGAAAAAAAATCAAAAAATATTAATTTATTCATCTTTTCGGGGAATTTCTTCAGCTATTTCCCATTCGTCCAACCTACCTACCCTATTTCTCATTCAACCAACCCACCAAGTACATTTAATTAATTCTTAAACGCTAGAAAAAACGCAATGTCTAACGCATCGAGGGGGATTCGAACCTAAGCTTGTCGGAACGCGAAACCAGACATGCTACCGATTGAGCCACACATTACTCTAGAAATAGTCATTTTTGATCTCGCTCATGTAGGGCCAAATTTCTCGTGATGGGAAAATAACGAATGTTGAAAAGTTACGATAGCAAAATATTTAGTGAAACAGAATTTGTAGAGGTGGATTTGGGTAACTGGACTCTTACATTCATGTTGCATGTCCCAACTAAGTATAGTTGTTCACCGTTGTGTATATGACAATAAAATCTGTGCGAAATAGTAAAAAGTAGAGTTCGATTAGACCTCGGCTACATAATTTTGTTAAATTTACCATCGAGAATTCCCTCCGAGTACCAATTGAGTATAGTTACCCTAAATTTTAAGGATTTTCATCTGATTATGGGTAGGATGACTAAATATATAGTTGAATTTGACCTCGACAATATAATTTTTGTTGAGATTACCATCGAGAATTCTCTCAGTGCGTACGAATTATAAAGCCATAGCCCCCACGAAGATTCAAGACCAAAGCTTCAAAACTTTTATGAAGCACAATTTGACAAACAATTGTACGATCGTGAGAATAAGTATTCAGGCGTTTTTCTCCAGTCCCAACAGCACAAATAATACTAAATTAATGAATGAAGAATTCTCTCATGCAGAGCCACCGTGCTATCTCGCAAACTTAGTACACGGTCTCAATCGCTTCATCATATTTATTATCCGTAAATTCTGTCGTTACTTCAGTAATCGAGAAACATAAAACTTTCGTAGTTGACTAAAAACTTTTAATGAACTCAATTTGAAAAAGTTTTGCCATTTTCAAATTACAGAGAAAGAAATTCACAAATGATAATGAATTACGGTAATGTACTACTCTGTCGACGACAAACAACAATTTGTTCAGTTTGCTAGAAATTATTGATTAATTCTGAAATAATGTTAATACTCCATTGGTCAAGCCAACAAGTGATGACTCACAGGGAAGAAGAGTGGGGATCCCAATTAATGTATAACAACTACTGGAAATTTACAAAATT
This sequence comes from Aleiodes alternator, assembly GCA_963921955.1. Classification (NCBI taxonomy): domain Eukaryota; kingdom Metazoa; phylum Arthropoda; class Insecta; order Hymenoptera; family Braconidae; genus Aleiodes; species Aleiodes alternator. The sequence continues at coordinate 10,123,296 of OY998108.1, read as the reverse complement.
ACAAAATTATTTTTTACTGAATTACAAATAAATAACAAAATGAGTAATTTCAGAAGATTCATTGAATTAATTGAACCGTATGATTACAATTTAATTGATTGATTATTCGAATTTGCAATTATTCCCATGTGTTCAATGGTGATAGCTGCACTCCAAGCTCATACCTTAATCACTTGAATTTCCTAATAGGATTTCATAGGGCGCAGGTCAAATCCTGACGACAGAATCACATTCACACTAAGCAGAATTATCCTTGGCCTGGTACTGTTAGTACGTTTATATTCCCTTGGGTATCATCTCAGTAGCTAACAATTTCCATGTACCTAAACTGTAATCCATATGTAATCGACACCGAGGACTAAGGCCAGTAGTGAGTTGAAACAGTTTAAGAGAGTAGAATTCAATTCAACCAAATTCAATTAGTCTAACAATACCAGTGTGCTCAACCTGTTGAGTCATTTACCATTTTCTACATTTCAATTTGTAATAAATTTTTTTTATATTTTATGAAGATAGTTGTATCGCAGAATAATTCTTTAAATTAAAATAGCTAACAAAATATTCAAATATTTTGGGTCAATAGCACTAAAAATAATTTGATTAAATTTAATTACTAAAAGGCAGATAAATGAAAATATAAACGTTTTGCACCAAATATTCGCGTCAAATATAATATTTTCAATAAAAGTATTGAGTGAGAAAATAATATGAAAAATAATTAAGAATTCAATAAAATAGTATAACATTTTTTAATACTTGTTCAATTTCACACATAATTGTTGTCAAAAAAAAATGAAAAATAGCACTTGAAATATAACGAAAATATTTCTCTCCTGAAAATAGTAATCGACTTAATGATAATTACACAATGACAAAAAATTTGAATAATGTAGAAGAAATAAGCTACTTTCTCTCAAATTTGTGTATCACTGTTATTTTTACTTTTTTATCTTTTGGCTGATCTTATAGGAAAAAGGTCCAAGATGCCATTTTAAAAATGGGTACCCATATAAAATCAGTGTACTTATCTTTTTGCCGGTCGAAGAGAGAAAGAGGAAGAGTGGGGCATCTCACTGCCTTTTATAATCGAGTCATAGAGTATTCAAAATAATAGTTTGATTTTCGATTATTCATTTTCGTATTAATTCTGTAATGATTCAATGTAATCCCTACCGAAGACTTCCCCCACTTGCTAGCAAGTGAAGAAAGTCGGAAGAAGAGGTGAAGACGAGAGAAAAGGGACAATTAATTCGAATACTCACTCTTGCTTGGGCATTTGATCTATCACTAGTGGTATTGATATAAGCAATTGCGTAACCACTGTATCCTCGAGGCAATAAAAAAAAAGGGAATATTTGTATTGAAGACTATTGATATAATTTATTTTTATATTTTTGACTAATTTCATTTTGTGAAATTTAATTTTGAAATACCATTTTTTTTTGTCAATGGTTTGTATGGATGAATGTGTGAGTGAGTTTCGACTGGTACGTAACATTTTATATTAATTGTGCACTGAATAAAATAAGAAATATATTTTTATATAAATTTCATTTAATATTTTTTTTTGTTTTATGTATTGTATGTGGAATTCTATTTTTTTTTATTTTATTTTTTTTTTCTACATAAATCTACCGGCTACTAGGTAAAATTATTTGTACATCATTATTTCTGGTTTTTTGGATTATTTTACATGTTTCAATAACTTTTATTCTTCTATTAATTAAACTAAATTTGAGCAACGTGTTGAGAATAATATAAAGCAAAAGAAAATCGTTACAATTCTCTTTTCCTTAGTCGATAACTTAATAGTCGACAAAATTTCTACATCATTCATTTTAAATTCTCACAAATTATTTACGAAACTCATCTATTTCATTGAGATTGAATGAGATTAAAGAAGAATTATAATTTTCAATCTACCAATGGTATATCTCATTAATTACTGTAACTATAATTATTGTGGTTGGTGAAATATGTATGTACTTCTGTAATTTCATATATGAATTTTGAATTTAATTATTCCCCATACTATTCATTATCCTCCCATCAATTCATTAGTACTTTGTACCTCTGAATAATACAATTGGGATTCGAATTTCATAATCAATTATTTTTTTCCAACATTTTCTGTCATGGGTTTCTACAAGCATTTTTGTTCAATATATATATGTATATTTACTGAATAATGAAATAAGAGAGAAACTAATCGCCATTCGTTTATTGGCAACGTTTACATATTTATGGTCGCATGAGAGTAGTGATGAATATTTTGTCGAGCGTAGGAATCGCTTGCCTTCAATATTTCTCTATCACAATATTTGCGTTTTTTTTTGTGCGTGTGTTTTTTCGATCGTGACAAACAGCCATTGAACGAAAGCCACTCATAAATTATTATTTTTTTCGTTTTCCAGTGTTTTTCCATGTAGTGGTAAAGCTTGGAAAGTAGTAAATTGGCTCATAATGAGGACAATGTTTTAGAGAGAGTTGAAAAAAGGCGGGAATTTCTCACAAGTAAAGAATGAAATTCTCAGTAACGATCGAAGTTGTAACGAGTGGATAAGTGAAACTATGCTATAGTTAGAATAAACTGTGTCACATGTCTATGCACATTATGATTAATAAGAAAAGGGGGAAATATAGAATTTAATTGAAAAAAAGTATATATAACTTACCTAATATAAGCCTGAGGAGTGAGCCCCAGCTTGAAATTTTCCATAGGGGTTGATTAATCATCTTCATTATGCCTTTCAAAACTTTTAAAAACTTTGAATTCTTCAACAAATTTCAATCAGTCCAATGCCAATAAGAACATAAATATCATATAGATTGGGTTTTTTGAATCAATTTCGAAGTTGAATAATTTTTCAATTGTTTTTTCTATGAACAAATTGCAGCATAGTATTTTCTCAAACTGATTGGATGTAGTTTCTGAAAATTTATTCCCAAAATCGGATGTGGCAATGCATTCAATTCTCCAATAATAACTGAATTATTCGCCATTAATTGGCCACTCTGAGATAAGAAACATGAAATTAATAAAAGAAGAAAAAGTGATCAAAACAGGATTAAAAAATAAAGATGAATAATTATGAGTCAATATTCACTAAACACTTGATATTCAACTATTGATAATAACAACATGATTAATTTTTAAAACAAAAACTTCAATCAAAGCATCGTGATTAGTTTTTTCTACAATAGAATAAACAACCAATCATCATAGAGTCACGTTTATTTCATAACACTAACATATCTGTTTGAAATTGTTTATACATGAAAATCCTCAATGAGCACGTTCTTGAAACACTCGGAAACGTCACGATGCTGTTCTCTGATAAAGCTTTGGCACGCGACCACACAAGTAACGAAGAATGTAGAACAATCTCCTACTCGAGTGTGAATGACTCGATCCTTCTGTTTATCTAGCCCACCCCTTCTCCAGCCCAGTACAACAACACTGTCCTATTTTTGATAAAACTATCCTTCACAATCTAATCTACCAGTGTTTCTGACCCCTTTCAAATCACAATTAACATTTTACTCTTCCAGTAAAATTTGCAGACTACAGAATGAGTATTTGATAATAATCAATAAACGATAAATTCCATCTCCCTTTTTTTCCATCCGAAAATCCGTTGTCAGTGACACTGAAGACACTGTTTACTTTGTATTCATCAAATCTTATTGATGACAGAATCACGCTCGTAATATCACCATTTACTTCTCCCCTCCGCATAGAAACGTTTTCTCGAAAGCTCCCTCGAGTTTATTCTTCTCAAGTGAGGATAATGCGAATTTTCTTTGCTGAAAAACTTTGATACTCGAAGGTGTCACCTCGATAGCCGACGGTTAAGTGAGAACGTAAACCTACGTAGAGGTACACGATACCCGTACCAAAGTGAGACAGATCACCGCTGGTGGCTCTGGGATAATGAGGGAGATAGATAGAGAGAGAAAATTTTGCGCATGCGACTCATAGCAGAGGGTAACATACCAATTGTGAATTGAGGTTGAAAAGAGAGCGATAGATTTTGCACAGACGCTCACGAGTGCGCATAACAGTCGAAAGCTTTGGGCTCAAGTTTCGCGGGCCTTCATGCAGTGGCATTCACGCCACGTGAGGTAGAGCACGATAGGTTCATGCTTTTTGTTACTGTATTTTTCATTCTTCGTTTTATCTACGATTATTCATCAATGGAATGAACCTGCTTTAGCTGGGGCTTTTCCGTAATGCATCAGATTGTTTTGAATGAAACCAATGATAATTCTCGATGGTATTAGTTGCATCAGTGTTATCATTGGAGCGCTATTATGGGTTAATCCTTTGATAACGTATTCGATCTACATCTAGGAAGCTCGGTTCATGTCTCTTGGGGGATTCTGTTGATGCTACGTGTAAACGTGGGAATCAAATGTCAATGCATCAAAATCATTCTCACATTGCACATGAATGCCAGTAATCTGAACTAATCATCGAATCAACTGTGGCGCTATTGTTTAAGCTTAATCCCTTAGGTGTTTCTGGATTTAGTAGGCCTGGGAGTTCCTACTGATTTGAATGAATATCAATCCTGGGAAAATGTTCAGTGATGCAGAACTCGGCTGGTTATCAGGCTTAAGGATGAGATCAAGTATTAAAATCAAAAAACTCCTTAGAATTTTTTTTTTCTCAATTTTTATGTTGGTACCATTATATTTATTCCCAAAGAAATGTTGATTAGCGATGGAGGTTGTAATAGATTTTTTTAAAATATATTTTAGGAGAATAGTTGTTTAGCAAAATAATTCCTTAAATTAAAATAGCCAACAAAATATCCAAATAATTTATGTCAATAACACTGATGATAATTTGATAAAATTTGATGACTAAAAGGCAGATAAATAAAGAAATAAACGTTTTGCATCAAATATTCGAGTCAAATATAATATTTTCAATAAAAGTATTAAGTGAGAAAATAATACAAAGAATAATCAAGAATTCAATAAAGTAGTATAATAACATTTTTCAATGTTCGTTCAATTTTATACATAATTGTCGTCAAATGAAAAGATAGTATTTGAAATATAAGGGAAATATTTCTCTCGTAAAAATAGCAATTGACTTAATGATAATTACAACAAGAAAAAGTTTGAATAATATAAAAGAAATAAGCTACTTTCTCTCAAATTTATGTATCACTGTTATTTTAATCGTTAATTCTTGGCTAATCTTATAGGAACAGGGTCCAAGATGCCATTTAAAAATTGGGTACCCATAGAAATCAGTGTACTTATCTTTTTGCTGGTCGAAGAGAGAAAGTGGAAGAGTGGGGCGTCTCAATGCCTTTTATAATCGAGTCATAGAGTATACAAATAATAGTTTGATTTTTGATTATTCATTTTCGTATCAATTCTTCTTTCCTTAGTCGATAAACTTAATTTCTACATCATTCATTTTAAATTCTCACAAGGTTCATGGTGCGTTGGTAGAAGAAGCGTTCGTAAGAATATCACGGTGGCACTTGCAGCTTTGAGCAGAGACCAGGTTTCAAACTTAGAACCTTCGAATAACAAATGCGTCGCCCTGCCGATCGAGTCACCACAGACCCTATCCTTTCTAGATTTGTTGGCTGCTCTCTTCCTGATAAGCAACAAAGATTCGTTCCAATAGTACGAGACTTATGGCTTTGATTGTTCAAGTAATTCCTGATGCGATAATGATCCTATTTGTTAGACTTGGTTCAATTTTTGTCTAGTTGAATTTTTTCATCAAGCTTTCTAGGCTTCTCTATTGAAGCTTATTCGGTTAGATAGTAGAATGAGTTGTGCATGACATACGCAATGGGAGTCATCAATTACGTGTATCCAAGTTAATGATTTCTGTTGACTTTTTTGAAGAAGATAAAAAGATGTTCAATTTAGGAAAATCATAAGCTCGATCCCAGGTATTTCAAGCTTATAAGAATTCAGAGAGTAAATAAGAAGCACTTCCATAACTTTGAGACGTACGTAAGACTATCGGAAGCGCCTTCATGAAATTTGAATAGACTTTGTTTATGCTGGCAGTGAGGACTGATTGGCTGAAACGAAAAATAAGTAAGCCTCGTCTAGTATTTTATAGCCAGTGAGTACTCACTATTTCTTGACGTTTGGAGAATCCCAATGACCTAATATTCCGAAAAACGACGTGCAAGTTTTATCGATTAGTCCTAAGTTAGCACTACTGAAGAGATATCTCAAATATTTTATTCATATACTCTATCGTTGGTAAATCAGAATTCTTGGCCACTACTCTAATTCAATTTATTGAGAATTTAGACTGTATAAATCACTGAATAAGCAGAGCTTTACACTGCTGCTTATTATTTATCAATGAATATCATGTGAGAACTGGTTTATCCTAAGGTAGTTCTCCTTAACTGATGAGGTTAATCCGATACTTCTGGAAAAGCTCTGACGTCAACGTGATTGTATAGCTTCCAACTAAGTCTAAACAATTCCTACTTATTTAATAACATGATGAAATTTTGATTCACGAAACTTAATCTATGAAACACGGAATATGTTTCCCATGAGTTAGCCATCTTTCTTTACAACTCCTAGGACTATTATAATTAAATGTATTCCACTGCCTGTACTTCTCCTCTACATCATGTACGAATTCGTTTAAAACACTGATGAAGATTTTGCAGCTAGAGAAGTTTCGAAGAACTTCAGTATTTCTTGAGAATGTCTACTCGTAAGACGGCTGCTTACTTTTTTCCCGAATTTTTATACTACCAACTACCACCGAAGTCTGACGCAAATAGTGGTAATTGGCATTCAATTAAACCAAAATGGCGTATCTCCAGGATTTATGAGCCTCTAAAGGAATCCTATCAGCAGAAAGGCGTAAGTCCCAGATTGAAATCTTCTGATGAAAAAAATATGGAGAATAAAAAAAAACCACAAGTGCACGTCTTTTTTATACTAAAAAAATGGTAATTATGGCACCCTGTTACTCCAATGAGCAATGAAAGGGCTCAAGGATCCCAAGAAAAACATTTTAAGGGAGTTCATCCGGTAACTGAATTAACAGACCAAAAATTATGAAAAAATTACAATATACTTCTGAAAATCTAAAAAGTCACCCGTTAAAATTTCAAACTCTGCGGATATCTTGTTCGGGAGAAATTAATGAATGAAGATTTTCCAATTAACACGGTCCCATATGGGTTTTCGTCTATAAACTTGAAATTTGTGGCAATTAACAGGTTTTTAGAGGCGAAACTTTCATAATGGATAAATCAATGTGTAAAGAACAGTTTAAGAGTTTTCTCAAATGCATTAGATACTTGGTGATTTTAGAATAAATTAATTTGTCTCAAAAAATGCTGATTTTCGAAAAGTTAACCTCTGTGATGTTTTGAGCGAGTGGAGAGGATTTTTAGGTATCAACAAGTTATTATACACACGATGTTTGTCGATGATCTTTAATGATATTAAAACTATGTAATTTACATATCGACATCTTTACAGAGAAGAAGGGGTAATTTCAGAGTGGCCACTCAATAATCATAATAATACTAATACCTAGTTTTCATGAACCATTGCAAGTCAACCTTAATATTTTAAATATATCTTTTCATACATCACAACCTCTGTCTTTACTCGCATGACAGTAACGTCAGAATCGCGCGGTTTTTGAAATCAATAAGAATGCTTTCTGAACAACGCTATGTATGCTACGCTTGCTCATTAAATCATACGAAACTAGCTGAAAATGTGCTGAATTCACCTTTTTCTATTTGATCTTTAAAAAAATTATTTCTATAAATTCAATTTTCTACAAAAAAAAAAGCAATTACGATCGACGAAGAAGCATTTCTAGTATGTAACACTAGTCGTGATAATTTTTCGTCCTAATAAATTCCATGCCGGATGAACTTTCTTAATACAATTTCCAGAGATATTCCTCTTCAATTCTGAGATATAGGATTCCTGATACATACGCTCTTTTGTTCCTGAGACAACGATACATTATGTACAATTCAAAGTAATCATTCAACCCTGCAATTATCTTATATGCTCTGGTCAATAAATAATAACTCAATTTTCTGTATCGGTATGTCAATGCATTTCCTCGTAGTCAATCGAATAATAATGCTATCAAGGGTAGACCTGAATCAATAGAGATTCAAATGATATTGTCCACTCGACGTAACACAAGTTGCATGGTGTATGATGGTAATGGTTTATCGTAGAGAATGCAAACGTAGTTGTTGAGGATGTTAGTAGTCAACCAGTAGGCTGAATAAAGATGTATACGTATGCTGGTTGTGCCTAGGATCGAAGACAGGAGAGCTTCGATGTTGGCTGGACATTCGGGGCGTCACAAGAACCAGGAACGAACGGGCGTTGAGACATTTCCGTGATCATTGATTCACCGGATCGATTTTACTTGCAAAATGGGAAGAGAGAGAGAGAGAAGGAGGAGGAGGAGCGAGGTGCGGGTGGATAGTTGGTGAAGCAGCGGGTCTAAAGAGGGGTCAGATCGATCGAGTGAATCGAGGAGCATTGGGTAAGATCAGGGTTGGACTTTCGAGTGGGGTACAGGTCACGCCACACTACTTGCCGATGGCCTTCTACCACGAGCTACTATATTTCAGTCGTCCTCTTCCTCTCTGACCCTCGCTTAGGTTCAACTGTGGAAACAATGGTCGACCTTAGTCCTACTAGGCAGTATCTAATGGCTTTCTTAACAGAGTGGGTGTCAGCATTTCTACGTCGCGACGCCCATTAATATGCCGACCGGCGGGCGTCAGTTACGTGAACGACGTGAAATATCGCGCATTCCGTCGTGACAATTCACCCACACGAACACATGTGTCTCCCTTACAACTTGGTTAGATCACGTGTGTTATCGTCTTTTTGACTAACTGCATAACTTTGTAGCTTTTTATGTTTATTTCGAGTTTTTGCGAATTTAATACCTCAATTTTCACTGTCATTTCGATTATGGAATATTGATTGCTGTGATAGATAAATTCCTGATAAAATTGAATTTCTAGGATTCCAAAGGAAATACATTACATTGATAAATGTAAAACAACCTTACCTACGTGTTACAATGATTTCCATACGTGATAGTAATACCTTATCTACTACGTTGCGAGAAACTCAATACACCAGATTCCAATAGAATACGTATCCTCATATTATTCTAATTCAATGAAGGAATAAAACAGAATAGGTCCATTTTTTTTGCTGTTTTTTCCAGGAGAATATCTCGGAAACTAATGGAGATACGCTCTTTTGCACCAATTGATTTTCTCAAAAGATTCAGAGCTACGAAAAATGATTAGCTATATTATTAGTTCCCAAGATAATTTTGAAACATTTTGTTTTACCCCTTCGCTTTGAATTCATTTTCACTCTGACAATCCTTGAAAATTTTGTCCTCCCTATTGCAATGATTAAGTTCCAAGATTTTGTCATTGTCGCATTTACCGTCGCGACAATATAAACAAGCCCTTATACCACCCCTAAACATCTCCGGTCAGTTTTGTTGAGTAATAAATTACATTTTCTCAGTGGTTAATCTGAAGTGTAGTATCTAACTTGCGTGACCTGCTTTATTCGTTTGTTGGGTTTGACTTAGCCCTATCATCATTTGCATCAGTAGACTAGACACCGTATGCCAGTAAACTCAAGAACTTTTACAGAAAATGTAAAAATTGAATGGAGAAAAGAAAAATATATAAATCACACAAAAAATGCAACAAGAGAACAGAAAGGATCCCTCCTATTTTTGCAACTTCACCACTTGACACGTTTCAAATGTCACGTACATCTCTTTGGAATCACGGTGCATGGAGTACCTTGGCCTTTGAATCTGCAAGTCAGTTTTGAAGAGAACGGGGAGAAGAGAAAGAGAAGGCGTGTGTTACCACGTCGACACTGCCTTGGCGTCTTGTAATGCAGCGTTAGGGGGAAAAGGTTGAATCGTCATCCAGTTTCAACCGAAGAGGGCTTTTCGGGTTGAAGTGAGATCCAAAGCCAAAGGTGAATGCGTTGGCGTAGGAGACAGGGGAGTTGGTATAGAGGGAATGAACCAGCCGACTCCGTGGATCCCCAACACACACACACCCTCGCCAGACCGTAGAATTGTCTGGCATTGTGCTTGCAAATCAACCGGTCCAAATTTACATGAGATTTATAGCATTCCGTTTGCTCCGGTTTCATCATCTCACACCTCTCTCTTCTCTCTCTCTCTCTTCCTGGCCCATCCTTAGCATTATCCTCTTTGCACCAAACCTTTCCTCATGGGGTCTGTACCCTTGCTGATGCGTAATTCAGAAACTACTGTGTGAAACACTGCCTTCAGTACCACCAGGTAGAAATTCACTTCTAAACCAACAAGCAACATGGGTGCATGCATTCGTCCACACTCAGTAAATTACAAACCAATGTTATCTAGACTATAACAAGTAGACGCTGATTGACTTTCTCTGGCTGGTTTGTTCAATCTCAATCTGATAAATTTTACGTTACGCATAACATAAAAAAAAGAGGGTGCGTGGAACCCACGCGACAGAAGTGAAACTTCTTATACATGAGCTATTGGTCATTTTACACTTGGCTTTGGATTAACATATCTCGAAAACTATGCAAAATTTATCGAGACATGCTGTGAATGAAATTTAGAGGGAAGATTGACGAACACAATAAGCAGAACGCTGTTTTTCTACGACCAGTAGTTCCAGAGATATCATTTTTTGAATGAGTAGTTCAGAAACAATGGATGAGGCCTGATAGCAAATAAATGAGCGCTTGGACGTCCTTTCTGAATTTTTCATTCAAAAATCGATATCTTAATAACTACAAGTCGTAAAAAAACGGAGGCTTGCTTATTTTATTCGTTAATCTTCCCTCTAAATTTCATTCACAGCATGTCTCGATAAAATTTGCATAGTTCTCGAGATATTTTAATCCAAAGCCAAGTGTTAAATGGCAATTTTTCAAGAAATAAAAAGCAAAAATTATGAGGTGGAGCATGGATATTTTTCGGCCGTGTTTCATGACAACTCCTCCTTTAAAGAAAAATTTTGAGTAATTTTTTAAAAAATCATTTAGATAAATTCCCATATTTTTCTCTCCGTGTATTGAAAAGAAAAAATAATAGAGTGTAGAGTCAGGCATCGCTGCTGACGCACTCTCCTCTTCTCCTGCTCCCCCCCACCACGTATCTAGCTATTCCCCTCACACGATTACGAATTTTCGTGACGCTCGAAAATTGTTGCCCCCTCAGCAAAAAAGTTCCACTTCAAAAGGCTAAATATAAATACTTCATGGTTTGTTCTACATTTTTACATAGGAGTATGTTTGTTATTTTTATCATTTTTTTTTATTTTATTTTTTTATTAGATTCAACATATGTGGCAAGAGGAAAGTGACGCTGGAGTGGTTACACTCAACGTCCGTGAAATGAGATAGGACCAACTCGAGTTGTCCACTATTATACGGTTACCGAGTACCATGGCATTGAATTGTTTCCATACTCTGCATATTATGTAAATATTTCAATGTAAATATATACATAGTATATGATGTTGATACATTCATCACATAACCTTATGCTTTTGTCCGAAAATTCCAAAAGCCAAGTAACTCTCCAACGGGTCAAAACATATTTACTAAATTCACAACAATTTACAGTGTTGGATATTAATATAAAATATTTTAAACTATTCTTCATTCATTTTATCTGGAAAAAGAGCAAAAAAAAACTTCGAGCGCAAAAATATTGTCCGAAAAAGCATGAATTCGTGAATTTAAATAGACTCTTTCATTTTAACAAAAAAACGATGAAAATATTGTCCATTGGACTATTTTGTGACACAATATGTTCCACAATCGCATTCCATTGTGTTGATAAAATGAGGACAACGCAGTTTCGTGCGTTTCGGAAGAGGAGAAAACTGCATCAATTTGAGTCGACGTACCGTTCAAATAGTGTTGCATATAGTGAACCGAAAAAAAAGCAAGCTCACCTGAACAATGAGAATCAGCGAAAATAGAAATGCCGAATGATTTCCAACACGTAATCCACCCTCCTTGATTTGCTGATGTTGATGAACAGGATTTCGGTTAAATGGCAATGGGATTTATTGGTCAATGCTTGTAACATGGTTCTGGACACGTCAGATCAGAAGGGAAGTTAGATAGCTATTGTGTTGGAGGGTGACCTCACGTGCTTTCCCTCACGCTCTAGGGAATTTTTAATGGGACGCGTGTGCGTGTTGCTCTGGCAACGTTTAAATTACACCTTGATAAGCCCTCAAACCACTTCTTTTCATTTCTATTGTTGATTCGAGGCTGAATACGTTGAACAATGAGATGCTTTGTTTTGGCTGAGGGTGATTGTCAAATGCCCGGCTTACCTTGTGAACGTTATGAAATTTCCTCACTCGTAAATCGCCTTTCAATCCTCCCCCACTGTGATTTTTCTTTCAATGGAAAACAGTCGTTAAATTCAATGCGCATGATACAAATTCTTTTTTTTCTCCATTGAAAATTGGATCTCACGAGATTTATGGGCTGTAAATTTTATTGAGAAATGTATCCTGTGATTTTAATTCAAATATAGTTCGGAATACCTAAATAATAAAACTCTTATATTGGCAATACTTACTTGTGAAAGTTTTCTTACGCCTTTCATCCGATATACGGGATCTATGGATGTAGATGGTTTATAAATATTACACGTAAATCAAAAAACTTTTTTATAGCTCAGTACAAGCAGGATAAAAATCCTCCGGGCCTCACTGACTTCATTTCAATCTCATTTTTATTTTATTTTTATTTTTATTCTCATCCTTTTATTTTTTCTTTCAATGTAGTTCAAAATGAATTTTCGTTTTACGAAAAGAGCCAAGCATATTGAACTGTCAATCTCAGTATTTTAATCGAATTTCTAATTACACGCCCGTCCGTTAGCTGTGATTAAATAACCGCATCCACCGGAATTGTTGAATAAAGAGCTACATGAAAGATAGTTAGAAAATTCAATTTGAAAATGTGGAAAAAGAAGCGAAATTCTATTTACTGTCTGTGATAATTGTGATATTTGAGAAATTTCCGCTGACAGATTTCATTGGGAATATCTATTTTCTATTTAAGTGATGCTATCGTCGCTGAAGAATACGAAGAACAACTGGAATAATTGTGAGAGAGAATCATGGATTGAGGTATAGATTATTTTTTTTTGTAATGAAGCTGTTGTAACTTTATACACAGAGAAAAATGTTTTCTTAATTTAAGAATGTGCAGTCACTTAATTTAAGTGACTTGCCATTCTTAAATTAAGTGATTTTTCTCACTTAAATCAAGTAACTATTTCTTTCTTAATTTGAGAAAGTAAAAGTCACTTAAATTAAGTGACTTTTCTCACTTAAATCAAGTAACTATTTCTTTCGTAATTTAAGAAAGTAAAAGTCACTTAAATTAAGTGACTTTTCCCACTTGAATCAAGTGACTTTTTCATTCTTAATTTAAGAAAGTCAAACTCACTTAAATCAAGTGAGTTTTCTCATTTAAATCAAGTGACTTTTCTTTCTTAATTTAAGTGATCTGCACATTCTTAAATTAAGTGACTGCACTTTTCTTCATTTAAGAATGTGCAGTCACTTAGTTAAAGTGACTTGACATTCTTAAATTAAGTTACTTTTCTCACTTAAATCAAGTAACTATTTCTTTCTTAATTTAAGAAAGTAAAAGTCACTTAAATTAAGTGACTTTTCCCACTTAAATCAAGTGACTTTTTCATTCTTAATTTAAGAAAATCAAACTCACTTCAATCAAGTGAGTTTTCTCACTTGAATCAAGTGACTTTTCTTTATTAATTTAAGTGACCTGCACATTCTTAAATTAAGTGACTGCACATTCTTGAATTAAGAAAACATTTTTCTGTGTGTAAGACGCTGATTAGTTTCCACTTGATAAGATGTCGCATGAAATCTGCAGTGTTTATTTGAAGTTCAATTTTTTTAGGCAGGAGAATTCGGAGGATTATTAGACAATCGTGTAACCCAAAAATCTATATATTTCCAGTTTCCTCTGTATTCTCTCTGATGATGTTCAAAGAATGTGATCAGCATTCTCATCCTCTCACCATGTCCAATCTTAATATTATCGATTTTTCATCTTTGTCACCTCTATTGATATTTTTACTGATGCAATCTATTGAGAAAGCTGAAGAAATGAGTTTATTCATTAAGATAATACGATGTATCTGAAAAAAAGAAGCATATTTCCTTTTATAAACAAATATTTATGCTAAAACGAAGAAGGGTCCATTTTGCTCCGGGGTCCATTTTACCCCGGGGGTTCATTTTGCCTCGCTCCCCCTCCTTTAAAATAGGGCTTTCATCTAATATCTCAAATTCTCTTTGAACTCTTCATTATTTATAACCTAGAATGGCTCGGCATTTCAGTTTTGCAATGATCAATCGATATCGTACAATTCTCATTTGAAAAGTTCAACGGTTAATTTTAAATCGAAAACGGTGAAAAATTGTAATTGAGAATTAATGATGATTGAAAGCTCCATCTTTTGCAGATTTAGAGCCATTCCTCAGAAATTAAATTTCAATTTAAGTGAAGAAATCTAGTTAGACATCTCTCTAATTATCCAGTCAATCAAAGCTATGGAACTGAATTTTGATAATTTTAGAATATCTCATTTTTCCTGACGGAAAAAGAATCTTTATTCAATCTGCACCAGTTCTCCCCAGGCGTTCAATATGATGTATCAATAATAACTTGAGGAATAATAAGTGAAGATTTTTCTTCTGAATTTAGTCGATACCTTTTCATTAGAACTACAGTGTAACCTTGATATAACGAAACTGAAGGGAAATAGGAATTATTCGTTATATCGAGTTATTCGTAACAGTGAGGTTTGTTATATAGAGGTTAGATTAAACTCGATTCGTTATAACAAGGTAAGAAAATTTCCATTAAAACAACTCATGTGAATAACAACTCATTTGAATCAAAACACAGAATTATTTATTTGAAAACATTCAAATAGAATATAAACATAGAATGTAAGAGAGAAAATTAACAACATGATAAAGGTTAATGCTTAATAAAGGTTCAAATTTCTGCAACACTCAAACAACACCTTTTCCGTTTTTCAGCCATTACAACTTCGAAATTACTAACAATCACAAACAGCAATGTTGACAGTGATCAAACAGTAATGTCTATCTTATGAAGATTTAAACGTATCAGCACTCATTGAGACATTAGTTATTGTGGAATTGAGTGGGGATAATTTGTAGGATACGTTATGTAGAGGTTGTAGGCTGGAAAATTCGTTATATGAAGGTCAATAATAGTTTCTATATATATTCTGCAATGATTGATTTTTCGTTATAGCGAGGTTGTTTGAAAAATATATTCGTAATGTAAAGGTATATTTTACATAGACTCTTATGGGCAGTTCTGGGGGATTTTGAAAAATTCGTTAAATCGAGGAATTCGTTATATTGAGGTTCGTTATATTAAGGTTACACTGTATTTAAAAACAAGCAGGCATTCGTCGCTGCGTTAGTCGGTATTCCTTCGACGTTATCCTTTAAATCGCCATTTCCTTTCAATTTCTGCTAATGAATTAGTAGAATGCTTCCGAATGGTCCTCCCTTTTTCTCTCTTGTGTGTTAATGCATTAAAATATAAGGTAAAATTATTGGGATTTATTAAATTCAATTATTTTCAAATTATACTAAATTTTATATAAAAAATCACTTTTTCACTTTTAAGGTTCCCTTCTGGGTACAGTTTCTGATTGGCCTACGAAAGTAAGTAGGGACTTATTTGAAAGAGAGAAATGTGTTCTTTCAAAAAACTGAATGAAAAGTAGGGGTGCCCATTCAAAAAAATCGAGAAAGATTGCAATTTTGAATTTTTTGTGAAATATTGAGAAAAAAAAACATTTTACAATGTAATAAGTGAAGAACTTTATCTAAAAATTCCAAAAATTGAGTGTTTATTAAGCTCATGAAGACGAATCTGTTGAGCTTTGTTCCGATAAAATCGCATGAGTAGTTTGAAAGATACAGCCATTTTCGAAAAAATTTCAATTCAAAATATCTCGAGAACCGTTCAGCTGATTTGCCTCAGATTCAATCCCAATCATCTACATCAGAAACTACAGATAGAGAAAAAATTTTAAGTCTATAAGTCAATTATTGCTTCAGCTATGGTGAATACACCAAGTTTGTGTAGAAAAGCACAAAAAATTAATAACTAATAGAATAATGCGATTAAATTCATAGAAATTCGCCAAAAGTTAGATATTACGATTACGAATCTTCAGTAAAATTTTGAACGGAATTCGTCTCACGCAAATTGAGCAATTTTCAGAAATACGATTTTTAAAAAATTGCTATATCGCAGAAATCGTTTGGCCGATTTTGCTGAAATTTTGATGGAACACACACTCAATCAGAATTGATATCTTGCCAAAACTTCGAAATTCTATCTCTCATTGTTCTCGAGCAATAGAGAGTCGTAAAGTCGTAAATACAGACGCATACATATACATGTGCACACAGAAAGTAGGCATGTATACATGCCTACTTTCTTTCTCATTATGATTTCTCGACATTTTGGATCATTTTGAGTCGTTTTCAATGAAAATTGGCACTTTGAAAAAAAATTGTGAAAACTAAGCTACCATTCGGAAGCAATAACCAGAAGCAGACTCTTAAAAAGTTTTATTTTGGTATATTCCTCTTTCCATATTTTCATGGATCTATTTCATCGTCCACCGCATTCATCTCCATCACATGGCACTAAGCAGGGCTGAAAGAGATGAGCTGGACCCAAAACTGTCAGTGCTCTACGATCAAGTTTCAACAGTACCGTTTTCCCTCTCTCTCTCTCTCTCCCTTACATCTGTCCATCTATCTGTGGTCTCTCAGCAACATTCTCTCGACTGAATTCCAAAGGATACCTCTAGGCTTACCACCGTCGTTGCATTACAAACCCAGTCGGGAAACCAACGGGTACAATTGTTGACCATTGCCCAGTTGAATTTCTGAGTAGTTCTAATTTTCGAATTTGCATTTACGTTTCGAATGTTACACACTTGGCATCAGCAATCAACAGTGTACTGCGTTGAAATTCTACTTACTTTTCATCAATTTCAAGTGATACTGCAGTTTATTTTACTTACTGTTCAATTTGAGTGGCATCATACAGTTAACTTAATCTTCAAGGTATTACTTTAAGTGAATTCAAGGTATCCATGGATTGAGATTATTTTTTTCCGACCATACCTTTCAGATTTTCATTGATTTTCCCCTGTTGACAATTATTTTTTTGTAAATTAAATATATATATATTTGCGATGATATATCGAACAGAAGAGACTCACGAATGTTTATAAGGACAAAATGGCGCAGCTGATGTTACCTGTCGATGATTTCTCAATTTTAATGGACTTTATATGATCTCCAATAGTCTGGTTCAAATGCTGTCGGATTGAAGTAACCTTGAGGATAATTCACAAATAATTTACACTAGAATTGTATAAAACATATAGCATATATTGACTAGATTGCACTCGATGAATTACATAAATTTTACACTGATAACTTGCTTTGAGTTGTTGATAATTGTCTTCGATAATTGTCTATCAATTTCACTTGTCTTTGTTGAATTTGAACAATGAGATTAATCCATAATCTGAAAGAATATGGATAATGCACGTACGAGTTATTGAAGATAATTCGTCTAGCGGCAGTTTTAATGATAATTGTCTGATAACTTCGATATTTTAACAAAGATAATCATCTGAATTTAGTCGCGGTAATTAATTGTGATTTAATACGATATTTAGATGACGTTCGTAACGATTTGATGATCGCATTTCTCTGCCGGGTTGTAAAGCCGGTCTTACATCGAAATGATAGATAATGTCTTCTTGTTAATGTTGAATATCTATCTGATATGTAACAACTGAATGAGCGTCGGTTTGTTACACCCGAAAAGTCTCTAATGATTATGATAGATGGTAACACGTCATAACACGTATCAGTAATATTACATACACAAATAACACGATAAAATATCACAATCATAAACATTACATGCAAAAATAACACACAGCAAAAAGATTATTAATTAATCTTATTGGATATTTATTGTTCAGTATTAGGTGAATTCATTCCCATTTACGTTATAGCTGTTCCCCTCTTTCCTCTTATTATTGATTTCTGAGTAATCCCAGATTGTTTACATTTTCAAATAGCGATTTGATTCCTTAATTTGTGACTATTGCTCTTATTTTTCATTGTGCACACTGAGAAAAAAATTTGTAGCAAGAAAATTCAAAATTTTCCTTCACAATTTCTCTATCTATATATATCGAAATTTTCTTGAGTGAAGTGGATTTTCTTCAAGTAACTAAACTTTCTTACAACAAAAATTTTTTTTTTTCAATGTATGTGTTTTTTATGGGTGTGTTATTTTTGCATGTGTTTTTTATATGTGTGTTATTTTTGCATGTGTTTTTTTGACATGAAACCACGATAGATAATTTTCTTGATGATGTACGGACTCACAAAGAATCTAGCTATTGACGATGCACGGATTCACGAAGAATCTAGCAAGATAATATTTGATAACGCGGAAAGACGTCTGTACAGTTCGGCGGGTCGATGACTAGGATCTTCTCTTGCCGAGACGATTGGTCTCATCGGTGTCGATGACGCCTAGGGTGATGTTTGGGCATCGATTGAACTAATTAATGACCCCTGATCTGCGGGTGACCGTGGCTCGATCGATAAACTTGCCAGGATACCTAACACAACTGATTATGTCTGGTCATTCTTCTGAACACTCTGCTTTATTTCAATGGCCGTTTTATCCGGAAGTACACGGATCTTCCACGAAAACCACTCTCGTATTGATGCCTTTCCACATCAATGTCTACCCGGAGGGGTTGCGAAGAGATTTTCAGCCCCTAACGTTCGTTGAAAGACTTCAGGATGGCTTGGAGGCCCTATTTGAACGTCAAATAGGCTTCATACAGCGCTAAAAACAACAGCATCTTGGAGGGGATGAATGGCTCCCCACGCTGCTGTTGATATGACAGACTGAAGAGGGAGAAATTTTTGAACATTCCACAATCTTTCATCACTTGAATTCTATAAACTCATGGGGACAATTCGTATGAAAAAAAACTCGGCAGAGATTTATTTTTATAGAAATTATTGACTAAATTCTTTATTTTATCACAGATTGTGGGAGGAGTAGATTAGAAGAAAAATGGAGTGATGCATTTCATTGCTAATATGTAATGAATTTTAATTAATGGTGAAAAGGTAAAACTGGAAAAATCGATTTTTTATGCTGATGGTTTTTGGAGAATATCTCGGCAACTAATGAAGATACGTTTTTTTGTTTCGAATCATTCCTCGTAGAGAATTCCAAGAGCTACGATTCTGTTTTACTCCTTGAGTAAATAAGAATCGCCATTAAACAAATAAATTTATTAATAAATTAATTTTTATTAATAAATTTTTTAAGAGAATCAAATTCCGGAAAAAATATGTAATGCGCAAGCAGGATTTGAATCCACGACCCTCTGATTACATGTCATATATATAAATCAATTACTACTGTGTGACAATTTGGAAGATTCTGCCCGACATCAGTCCTCAGAATCTACCGCAATCTAGAATTTGGGAGATTTTCTCTTGTCAAATTTTAGTACGCCACAACGGAAGTGATCAATGAAAAGTGAGGTAGTGAAATGGTCAACTGAGCTGCGCCAAAATATTGATTTTTCATTCCAACACGTCCAACAAGTGGATAACGTATCATACAAGCCACTTTTCCTGCGCGTCAATGCACTTTAATTTTGTGAGCTGTAAATAAATTGAATAATAATAGCATAAATTTTTCTTGCGGCGTTTATCAATTATTCTGATTTGCTGTTTAATCATATTGTTTTGTCATCGTATTATTCTATCAATTTCTGTTGAAGTTATTCAATACTAACTGAAGCAGTCGAAGAGTCGGTTTCCGAAGATTCCAAGGAAGTAACTCATGATTTGTTCGTTCAGTTCCTCTCTCTCTTTATCTTTTGACTGTAATATTTTATTAATTTAAATATTAATTTCAATCTTATTTTTATTCTAAATTAATGGAGTGTTGGCTTTCAATTGAAAGAAAAATGCGAGTAATAAAAAGTGTTGATTTTAATGTTAATCAAAGAAATATAAATATATAATGCGATGAAAAATATAAAAAGAAGTTGAATTATTCCCGACATGATTTATGAGATTATTTGGTATATTAATTTAAAATTCATAATTTCTATTTTAAGAGAGAGAAAGAAATTATGTGGCCGTCTGTAGACCAGATACTTTGTTGGATAAATTACTTATCGTTTGTCTTCAAGATGCTTTAGTTGAATTTTTCCAAAATCTTCCTAATACAGATGATGGCTTCAGGTGGACTCCTCGAGTTAAGAATTTTTTATATATTTGGCGATTCCTGGGAAGTTATTTGTCACAGCCTCTGTGTCGTCAACCAGGTGTTGCCTTCGTGAGGGACCACGCCAGAAGAAGTATTAGAAATTCGTTCGTTAATAAGGAGCTTCTCTCGTTCTCCCCACTCCGGAATCATTCGTCACTTTATTGATTACGTAATTGTCAAAATGTCCAGTTCTCGGTCTTTGGCGTTATATTCATAACACCTTCTTTCTCTCATTTCTTTTCTCTCTCTCTCATTCGCTTTCTCTCTCTCTCTCTCTCTCTCTCTCTCTCTATAATCCATTACATGACTTGTCTGTATCATCAGGGTCTCCAAAATCGAATCGAACCCCGTTTAATATCAGAGTTTCTTTGCCAACTATTGCTTTCATCTAATCACTAAACTTCATTGAAGTTGTTGGACTCAAATCGAATAGCGCCCAATATTTTCTTTGTATTTTGAGTATCGAATGAAATTAAGGAGTCGTCCCAGTGTGACGGCCAAAAAAAGTGCTCATTTTTGCCATTCTTCTGTTCTTATAGTTGGAATGCTCTGATCAGGCTGATTTGCTTTCATGACGAATAAATAGACCCATGAAGAATAGGAACGAATTTTTTTACGTTAGTTTCATTGACTTTCTACAGATTTCTTAAACGTTGAGAATTTAAAAAAAAGTGTCTTGATAGTGTGCACTCTAGATTCACAGTCGTGAATCGTGTAGGAAACAAATTTTTCCGAAAAGATTATCAATTGTCATAGATAGAACTCTCGCCTGATAGAGGCTTTTCTTTTTTTTTCCAAAAACTTGCTGAAAAACCATGAAAAAAATAACCAACTACCGACATTTTGCCAGTTTTGAGAGAAGAGTAGAAAGCCTCCGTCAGGTAATAGCTCTATCTATTAAAATTGGTGATCGTTTTGGAAAATTTGACGTGCACACCATCGAGATATTTTTTTTTCAAATTTCCAACGTTTAAGAAATCTGTAAAAAGTCAATGGAAATAACGGGAAAAGAATTTTTTTCTATTCTCCATGAGTCCATTCATTTGTGATGAGTAAATCAGCCTGATCAGAACATTCTAACGAGAAGATAAAAAAAAAATGAAAAACAAAAAGATAAAAAGTGAATGTTCGCACCAAGAACTTTTTCATTTCGTTCTCTCACAGGAACGTTCCTTGAGAGCGTTTGCATTTCGTTCTTCCGTGCGATCGTTCTTACCAAGAACTTTTTGATTACGTTCTCAAGCGAAAAGTTCTCTGAGAACGTTTTCATTTCGCTCTTCCGTATGATCGTTCTTACCGAGAACTTTTCAATTTTGCTCTCTAGCGAAAACGTTCTCTGGGAACATTTTAATTACGCTCTTCCGTGAGATCGTTTTCTCCGAGAACTTTTTAATTTCGTTCTCGAGTGAAACGTTCCCTGAGAACGTTTTCAGTTTGCTCTTCCGTGCGATCGCTCTTTTTGAGAACGTTCTCATCCGATTCTTCGGTAAAAACGTTCATCTTATTTCGTTCTTAATTCGTTCTCCAGTAAAAACGTTTTCCGCATTTTGCTCTCGTTTCGGTCTTTACCGAGAACGTTCTCATTTCACTCCGTTCTTCTATCTGCGAACGAGAGCGAACAGTGAACGCGTTCTCAGTCCCTGCTTTTTTTGGCCATAACACTGGGACGACTCCTCAAATAATGAAGAGATCTCGTCTCAACTGATGTATAAGGCAATAGAGACTTCAAAATTCTTTTTGAAATTGAGAACTTGATGAAAAGTAGTATCCATTAAATCACCAATATTACTTTGAACTAACTCATTAATATTCTCTTCAAAGAGAGAGGCTGAACAGAGAATGAGAGTGGTGAAGCAATTGGCAAATATGTTTGTTACACTGGGATGATTACACAAGTACATATGCAAGTCAGATGAAACACTCAACAATGAGACTTCAAAATATGGAAACCAACAGAAATCCATGGAACATAATATGAAGGCTAGGCTGAGATGAAAATTGTACATACCAGGATAAAAATTCGAGTTGTAGATAGTGGGAATGAAATAAAATCAAAGACATATTCCTGAGACATTCCAAATTAACGAGGTCGAATAATCATGGAGGTATTCGACAAAAGATGTACGATCAGAGAGTCTCGTTACAATGGAGAAAACCATCGGAGATAAACATTTTGCTTTAAGAAAAGTCAAGTCAGTAGATAAAGGAAAGAATAAAAAATTTGAAAAAAGGAAGAATAGAAATAGAGGAAAAAATTGGAACAAACTGGTGAATGTGAGGAAGGTAAATGAGCGAAAAAATGTCGATGCCATGTCCAAGGTCTTCGATAGATCGGGTGCGATCAGTGGCTTCATTTTCCAAGGTACATGCTCGATAGACAGTAGCCGGGAGGTTTCTTCGTGCTTTTCCCGATGTTTTACTGGTCTGACTCTGAATAAATCACCAGAAAGAATCGTTGATACAGAAGAAAATCATCCTTCAATGAAAAAAGAAGAGACGTCATGCAGAAAATATGAGTTGAATTTGGAAGATGAGAGAAAATGTTCGATTCGTTTCTGGTTACAGAGGAAGAAAATAATTATGATGAAACTGAAATAATGTAGAAGGTAGAGATGAAAGAAAGAACGAGCCATGCGAGAGAGGCAGGTGCTTGGTTCTTGCGGTTTCTTTCTCTCCACTTCACTGATCTTCAAACGAGAATACGATCTCGTCGGAGAATTGCTCTGCAGCAGCTGTTCGTATTTGGCGGCAGCATCCAATTGTTAAGAGGCTGTTGATGAAAAAAGTATATCGTAGATTGTATTTCAAAAAATTTTGAAACCCAAAAAATTATAATTGTCAATTTTTAAATGAATAAATCATTATGGGACGATTTTTTTTTTATTAAGCCATCGTAGCTTCCATTGAATCTAATTAGCATGATACAAATGTTGTATTTTTACATGTATATACACTGTTTCTGATTTTAAACGTTACATTAGGATAAATATATACATTGTAACGTAATATTTGGATTACGTTACTTTTTGTCGTCTGAGCGCGTAATTAATTTTAAATTCTGAATAGTTTTGGCACCACCAATGGAGAATCAAAACAAACGAATCACGAGAGTTCAATTTTTGTATAAATTCTGTAAAACTAATGCCGATTGGTTAATTTTGTATGTTAACGCTCATTGGATTGTCGTCAATTGAGTTGATGTCTCACGACTGGAAGAGGGAGACACCAGATGGACGATGATGAAGGGAATCGACATTACCGAAGGAGTCGGTTTATTGGACTAAAGTTTTGGCGCCAATGACAAGATTCATCGGAAGAATTAATTGAGACGTTTAGATGAACTTTGGTTGCATCCTTGGACTTGATAAAATTGTCCCAACTCTAATGTCATCGACTTGGAGTTTCTCAATTGTCTTCGTTGGAATTTATTGTCATTTAACAGAAGAAATTATTGTCGTCAGGTTAAGCTGTGTTAACTGACATAGTCTGGGATTGACCAATGAGAAGAGTCCTTCCCGGAAAAGACGCCTTAGCCGAGTACAGCGTTTGCTGTCGGCAGGATTCTCGTTTGGTGTGCCGTAGAGTAAACACATATTTTGTCGTGTTTTTGCACAACTTTGTAAAATCGCCATTTTCACGTTTGGAATAAATTAATTCATTGGAATTAATTGTATTAATTGTCGTGTAACTGAGTTGAAAATATTGTTCACGTTGAAATTAATTGAGATAATCTGGTGAGAAAAGAATTTTGTTTAATTAAATTTTGTACGGTGATTAATTTCGTGGTCGCGAAAATTGTATTTTTTTTTTAGCGTAATGACGCCAAGTAGAAAAGACGCCATGAGATTAATTACCATTTATCGGCGAATTAATTTTGATGATTTTGGAAACATATTATTTTTTTTTATAAATAATTTTTGGAACTCTCGTGCTCGTTTTTCGAAAAAAAAAAAAAAAAAATATTTTTTTTTTAAAATTATTTTTTTTTGTTTGGATAAAATGTCGCGAATTGAAAATTTTCAATTAACGGAAATATTTTGGCGTCATGGTCAAAGATAATTAATTGGAATTTATTTTTGGAATTTTAGTCTTGCGACTTTGTAAAACATATTGAATTTTTGTTTGAAATTATTTTTTTTTTTATTATTCAATATTTTGAGAAATTTTGTTTGAGGAATTATTTTTTTCATTTTTATGAAATTAATTCAATTAATTTCATGCATTGAGTATGGTTGAGTCGGCCTTGACACCTAGGGAATATCGCTAGGGAATTTCTAGTAACTTAGCGCTAGGGAACAATAGTTACTTTCGTTTCGTTGCGAAAGATGACTGTAGGTGGCAGCAACATTAATTTCTTATGAATTTGAATTTGAATGTTATTCTTTGAATATTTATTTTATTTGATAACTTTATTATGTGCTGACGATTAATTAATGAATTAATCAATTTGTTAATTAATTAAATTGTTTGATTTGATTAACTTTATTTTAAATTTGGTTTCAAAGAATTTGTTTGTAATTAATTGTTTATTTATTTTGAATTGTTTTATTTGTTTGAAATTTATAATTTTTTTTATTTATTGTGCTGCGCACTTGCCGATGTAACGCAGGGGTTTAATAATTTATAATTAATTTTTTTTATATAAAATTTTTATTTTATCCCCTAAATTGTTTTGTTTGAAATTATTTACACTCCTTATTCAAACCCACAACAGCGACCCTGAGGGGGAGACTGAACTAGTTCGTGCTGAATAAGGGAGTATTTGAGTTTGTGGTTATTTTATTTGAATTTTTGATTTTGTTGTTATTGTTTAGATCAATTTAAGATTGATCGGATGTTGAAATACATCCTGGCGCCCATTTGGATTTTGGTTTCGTTTTGAATTTGGTTTTTGGCTATTGGGTGCTTTTCAAGCGTGCTTAATTGCTGAGCTTACCGTTAGGCTCAGGAATTACGTCACAACATATATTCCAACATACATATACATTCAAATATTTTTCCCATTTGTTAAGCTCTTTTTTTTTCTAACCCCCTTTATTTTTATGTCACATTTTCTTAAGAAAGTGAAAATATATTTCAAGGCCTCAATAGTGGGATGCGCGAGAAACATCTCAATGCAAATTGGAGCTATGCTAAATTTTCTCAAGATTAACATCAATGTTATTCTTTGGTCGTCGACCAAATGTCTAATTGAAATCCATATTATGGTGAACAGATGAAGATATTTAATATTTATGATATTATTCATAAAAAAAATCAACAGTTCGTCTCAGAGAATACTATTTTCGCAGAATATTCAAATTTCGAAACATGGTGTAAACTCAAGAACCCTGGGAGCACAATTGCGATTGGCTGCTTTGGTTAACTAAAGTTAATTTGAAGCATCATGGTAGATGCACACATTAGTACTCTATGATACTTTGCTATGCAGCAGTTGCGACTTCTCTGTGCAGGTATAATGTTAATGAAATGATTCAGTATATGCCATACTGTGTTGAGAATTTGAGAATTCTTAGTGCTTCTAGCACAAAGGAAATTACTGGATGGCCCATCAGTAGTTACTTACAATATGCGTTCATGGAGTGGATCATTATTTTTTTTACCAAACTCATCGCTATCTGTTTCTGCATTTCCTTGAGTATTGATGGAGCGATGAACATTAATCAAAATATCTTGAACAGATCCTTTGACGAAATTGTAGATATCGCACGAAGAGAGAACTGTAAACTCCTATACCCTCCATTCACAATGGTGGGCTCCAAGACGAAGGCATATATATGACAAAATAATTACCAACAACCAGAACATCATCAGTTTTCAATTTGATAAGAGGATCATTCTTCGAGGTCTTAAATAACTTGAAATTGTATAGTGAATTAATAAAAGGAATGTGATCAAATTTCTATGGCAATAACTATATTGCATTTGTTATTACACAGAAAAAAATGTTTTGTTAATTTAAGAATGTGCAGTCACTTAATTTAAGAATGGCAGGTCACTTAAATTAAGTGACCTTTCTCACTTCAATCGAGTGACTTTTTATTTCTTAATTTAAGAAAGTAAAAGTCACTTAAATTAAGTGACTTTTCTCACTTAAATCAAGTGACTTTTTCTTTCTTAATTTAAGAAAGTAAAACTCACTTAAATCGAGTGAGTTTTCTCACTTAAATTAAGTGGCTTTTCTCATTTGAATCAAGTAACTTTTTCTTCCGTAATTTAAGAAATTAAAAGTCACTTAAATTAAGTGACTTTTCTCACTTAAATCAAGTGACTTTTCTCACTTAAATCAAGTAACTTTTTCTTTCTTAATTTAAGAAAGTAATAGTCACTTAAATTAAGTGACTTTGTCTTTCTTAATTTCAGAAAGTAAGACTCACTTAAATCAAGTGAGTTTTCTCACTTAAATTACGTGACTTTTCTTTCTTAATTTAAGTGACCTGCACATTCTTAAATTAAGTGACTGCACATTCGTAAATTAATAAAAAAATTTTCTCTGTGTAGTATACGTTCTATTTCCACGGTTTTTCACCTTTGAAGTTTCTAAGCTCACTTAGTCAAACTTGCTGACCCTTCCTTTGATGAAGTCAAAGTTATCGTCCCCTCTTATGAATAGCTGAAATTACTATAACTTTTTCCCTTTGATGTTCTCTCAGTAAATAAACCAACCCGACTAATTCTGTAATTGTTTCAATTAGCTGTGCCTCGATTCAGTCGGTCCATTGAATGGGGTGGGTCCAGAAGAGCCTATGATGTAGCCTCAATCAGGAGATTCATATGTTGAATGATGATTGTAAATCATGAGAATAAAGAGAAAATCTCTGTCATCACGCTCCAGTTTTGAACGTGCCTATGCTCCCACATGAAAATAGATAAATATCTCCTAGATATGGAAAGAATCTTCATGATTCTCGCAGAATGAACTATATCTGTTTAAATCTCAAATGGAATGAAAAAAGAAATTCATGAGCATTTTCAGTCGAATCATCTCACGGGAATAATCTTTTAGTATTCTCTTAATGATGCTAATATTACAAATATTAGCAAGCTTTGCATTGGATGTCGATAGCATGTGATATTGAGCTAGTATTGAGTTGATTAGAATACATTAATTGAAATACATCAGAAACTTGAATTAAATATATATATAAATATATATATATATATATATATATATATATGAAATTAGCTTCGAATGTATAGCAATCATGTACACTTTTAAAAATTTCTGTCTGAATTTTCCATGCAATTTCACTGAAATTCCAGATAATTATGTCATTGAAAAATGAACAAATCATCGATTTTCAAATAATTTCAAGCCTGAATATCAATGAAATTTGTAAATTTCAGTTCAATTGTTTCTTGAAAATTTAGAAAAAATAGGAAAAATTCAAGAAAAAATTGAAAATTCAAGTCATTTTAATTCTGAATACTCATGTTCAGTTCAAAATTCAAGTAAGTTGCAGAATTTTCGTGTCAATTCTACTTAAAACTCATAGATCCGTCTGAATTTCTTCGGAAATTCACAGATTTCATAAGCATTTTCCCAATAAAAGACATTTAGTATCACGTTTGTTAAAATTCTCATCGAATTTCCTATGAAATTTCAATCTTTTTCTGACAGTGTACTCTTATATTTTTTATGTACCTTCCTTTTTTATGATTTTTTTTTCTGCTTCGTTATATATATTTGCTAAGATATATCCACAATTTTTAGGACTCGATCTATCGTTTCAACATTTGAATAAATATCATAGAACTATTCCTCATGTAGTCAGTATGCTGAACTGGATGTATGCAAAAAAATTGGCCAGGATTTAATTTCTGCTGTCATTTTCCAAGTCCTCTATTCATTAACTAACATATGTCCGAGGACCGTTCAACTTCGGTGATCGGCTTCCTCCTCTATTATGCTGGACTGCTATGCTGCTTTTGATTGATGTACATTTTTTGTTCGGTCTTTATGGATGAAATACAAGAATATTTCAAATTAGACAGGTAATATAATGAGGAAAATTCAGAAAGGTCCACAGAACAAATCAATCACCTAAACCAAATGCATATTAAGCATTTAGAGTTGATTTTTTTTGGTAATGAATAATCATTTCCCGAAAATAAAAGTACGACCAACCATATAATATCAAATGGCTCTTTGGAATGTGGAACAGGAGAGAAAGTCTCAAATATTTCTTGCTCTCAGAAAATTATCACGCAAATACAGAATCCCAATATTTAACAAATTCTAGTCAAATTGAAATTTTATGAAAATGTTTACTTGAAAGTTCATCTAATATTGCACGAATCAAATAGAATTTAAAACTTCATTCTGACAGGTCGTTTAATTTCTTATTGAACTATGATTTTTGTACATAATTGCAGTGTATTATCCAGTGAATGAATGAAATTTTGGGAATTCAAGTGCATGGATAATTGGAATCTTCATTAGAATGTGAATACAGTGTAACCTTAATATAACGAACCTCAATATAACGAATTCCTCGATTTAACGAATTTTTCAAAATCCCCCAGAACTGTCCATAAGAGTCTATGTAAAATATACCTCTACATTACGAATATATTTTTCAAACAACCTCGCTATAAAGAAAAATCAATCTTTGCAGAATATATATAGAAACTATTATTGACCTTCATATAACGAATTTTCCAGCCTACAACCTCTACATAACGTATCCTACAAATTATCCCCACTCAATTCCACAATAACTATTGGCAAACAGACAACAATTTATGACTTTTTTCAAGTAAAGAAACGAAAAATGAAGATTAAGCTATAATTATACCTTTATCATGTTGTTAATTTTCTCTCTTACATTCTATGTTTATATTCTATTCGAATGTTTTCAAATAAATAATTCTGTGTTTTGATTCAAATGAGTTGTTATTCACATGAGTTGTTTTAATGGAAATTTTCTTACCTTGTTATAACGGATCGAGTTTAATCTAACCTCTATATAACAAACCTCACTGTTACGAATAACTCGATATAACGAATAATTCCTATTTCCCTTCAGTTTCGTTATATCAAGGTTACACTGCATTTGTTTTTTTTTTTAATTTTCATACTTATCAAATTGATAAAATCACATGCTTTTTGAATTTTCCATTGAACATGAAATTTTGGATATATTTCTATCTCAAATAAAATCGAAATTGAGTAATAAAAACTTTGACATTTATCTCTTCCATCCACTTTAACAGCTTACTGATCAACGCAATTTTTTACAACAGATCAGCATTGGATATTTTCAACACAATTATTACCAAATGAGTAAAAGTGAAATTTCGTTGAAAATTTTGTGAAAAGTGATACAATTGTGCTGGCAAGTGCGCTTTATTCTACGATTTATTAGAAATTTGCAATCTCTGCAGAAGAGCTTTGC
The DNA here is from genome assembly GCA_963921955.1 of Aleiodes alternator. Classification (NCBI taxonomy): domain Eukaryota; kingdom Metazoa; phylum Arthropoda; class Insecta; order Hymenoptera; family Braconidae; genus Aleiodes; species Aleiodes alternator. The sequence continues at coordinate 10,093,381 of OY998108.1, read as the reverse complement.
AAGTGAACTCAAAATAGCCTGGACGATTGAGCTACACAGAGCTTCTGTCTTGTGCTTCATACTGCTATGTTGTGCACAATGCGTTTCCCTTCCTAGTATTAATCTCCTTTCAATGATTCCGGTCTTCAAACAAGCGTCGATAAGATACGAGACGTCCCTGGAATTTAATTATTGACCGTTGAACAACAGCCGCCCAAGTTAAGGGCATAAACTCCCAGTACAGAGTGCCTCGATGCACCAAGGCAGTTTAACCTCATACCTACTCAATTCCGTGATTTATACTCTCAGGCATGTCCTTTGTGAACGATTGATACCCAGCGCATCTCCATTCCTATCTCACTTCCTATCCTTTATTGTCATAAAGTTCTAGGCCTATGAGTTATTCGAAGTCCAATTATGTCTGTAATTACATTCTTTGTAATTTGGAACAGCTTAATAGATCTGGGAGTTATTCTCAGTCATTTTAAAATCAAAAGTTCGTAGTTTACACAGAGAAAAATATTTTCTTCATTTTAGAATGTGCAGACACTTAAATTAAGGAAGGAAAAGTCACTTGATTCACGTGAGAAAAGTCACTCGATTTAAAACTCACTTAAATTAAGTGACTTCTCTCACTTAAATTAAGTGACTTTTCTCACTTAAATCAAGTAACTTTTTCTTTCCTAATTTAAGAAATCAAAAGTCACTTAAATTAAGTGACTTTTTCTTTCTTAATTTAAGAAAGTAGAAATCACTTAAATCAAGTAAGTTTCACTTTCTCAAATCAAGTGACTTTTCTTTCTTAATTTAAGTGACCTACACATTCTTAAATTAAGTGACTGCACATTCTTAAATTAAGAAAATATTTTTCTCTGTGTAAATCAAGTGAGTTTTCTCACTTCAATCAAGCGATTCCGTCTTTCTCAACTCAAGAAAGTAAGTCTGACTTAAATTAAGTGACTTTCCTCACTTAAATCAAGTAACTTTTTCTTTCCTAATTTAAGAAAGCAAAAGTCACTTAAATTACGTGACTTTTTCTTTCTTAATTTAAGAAAGTAAAAATCACTTAAATCAAGTAAGTTTTACTTTCTTAAATCAAGTGACTTTTCTTTCTTAAATTAAGTGACAGCACATTCTTCAATTAAGAAAATATTTTTCTCTGTGTAAATCAAGTGAGTTTTCTCACTTCAAACAAGCGATTTCTCCTTTCTCAATTCAAGAAAGTAAGTCTGACTTAAATTAAGTGACTTTCCTCGCTTAAATCAAGTGATTTTTCCTTTCTTAATTTAAGTGACCTGCACGTTCTTGAATTAAGTGACTGCACATTCTTAAACTGAGAAAACATTTTTCTCTGTGTATGAAACTATCACTACTGTCGTCGAAATCGAGGTGAAGGAGCTCAAATTCTGAAAACAATTGAGAAAATGCTGCAATATGTCTACATTTTCACGTGATTTTCTCAAATTGTTTCGTAAAGGACTCTTAACAAAAAATTTCAGCTCGTTTTGCCGCACAGGTGCATTTTGCGACAAATTGTGATAATATATTAAGAGAGAGGAATAAATGACAAAATTTAATAAAATACAAAAAAACAAAAAAAAGTCATTTTCAAAAATTGAAAAGAATAGTAATTATCAAAGGTCCATGACCAGACTGGTCTAAAAAGTTGTGTAGAAAATAAAATAAACGCGCCATGTGCACGTTTAAAATATGCTGGGGACCGAAAACTGATCCAGGGTTGACTGTGTAAATAATAGATGGGTAGTCAAAAAATTGAGTGGCAAGTTAACCCTCTAAGCCACAAGTCGTACTAGAACGTACTTGGGGCTATAGAGTGGGGGTAACCAATCGCGTAGCGTTATTTCTCGGCCCAGGACCGTACGAACGAATGATCCCGTTGTTTTTGGTTATGGTAACCTTTTATTCAAATTTTTTTTCAATTGGTCAACGAATTTGTTTTTTTTTAAATTATAGCAATAGTGTCATTGTCAGTGCCAGTGTGTGTATTGTGTCTATTGTGGAAGATTGGTTTAAAGATGGACAAAAATAAAAGAAAGAAAAAAGCGGTTGATAACAATGAATTCCAATGAATATTATTTTAAACAATGATTTAATATTCTACCATTTTGTTTCATGTTTCATAATTTAATCATTAAATAAATATTCTTCCAGAATATGAAATGTTGTTTGTTATAATTACTTGAATCTCACTGAACCTCATATTTTTCAATAGTTCAAACTAGACGGTACTGCTACCAGCCTTCGCGCGTTCAACTGGATTGGCCTGTAGGCGCCCCCACTCTATGCACGCCGTACCGAGTAAACTGGTGGGAGAAACGCCCAGTTCCTTATAGGGTTAAAGATTCGAAAAAACTTACGCAAAATTAATCAAATCAATTATTCAGACAATCAATATTAATTCTTTACACGATCTATTTTGTTAACTTCGATTATTCGAAGCTAATAAAAATGTTTCCATCCATTCATTCAAGCACCTTCAATAATACTCAATGCAAGACTTATTTTTCAATTCTTTTCTTTTTCCAGGATTTCCGAGCAAATCCTTCACCACCAGTGGGACATTCATAGGTTTTCAAAGGGACATTTATTGAAACGCCAGATTTCCTCCATCCTCTGCTTTTGTCATTTTTTTCTCATAACATTATCCATGTTTCAATCGACACGAGAAGTACGTGGGAAAAATTGAAAAATTCTACAATAGAAATGGAAATGAATGTAATTAACTCAAATTGATTCATTGTCGTTATTCGTTTTATGTAATATTGAATATAATTTTCCTGCATTTATTATCGAAGCTCTGAGGGGTGCTATCTTCGTGTTCATTAATTCAAATTTTATTTAGTACAGTGTCTTCATCGGAAATCCCTGTATTAATGAACAATCCGCTGGTTATTTCGCGAATACAATCATTGAAAATTCACAAAAATCCGAAAACATCAGTTAAAAAACATCGGCGACTGTTATGCTCACTGTGTTTGTTCGAAAAAACGTTCAGAAACTTGGCCTTTTCGATTTTCATCAATGATTTTAATTCGACTTCGGATGCGAAAAGGCCAAGTTTCCGATTTTTCCTACCGAATAATCTCCCATCTAATCGTATTCACTTCTTTTTTTTCTCGTCAACCTCCGCGGAATAATTCCAATTCTTGGCTCTTCCGAATTATCTCATTTTTCTTGAAAGAGAGGAATTCTCAGAAATATATACTTGGCCACGTTTTTTTACAAAAACATTAGTTTCTGTTTTTTCTCCCAGATTTCATGATTTTTAAAATTTTTTTTGGAATCTATCTTCAATAAATTGCTGAAAGTCGATAATTACTTACTAACAAATGGTAATTTTCTTTATCGACTTTCAGTTTTTATTCCGATTTCATCGATAGACTGACTGTCAACGTGAACGACAGTAATGCCAGCCCTTTAAAAAAAATCTGGCCAAATCATTGAGATAAAGATTTTGGCGAAAAAGTGAATTCACGGGCGTTGCTAAGGGGGGTTCTTTTAAAATATTGCATGTAGAAAAAAACAAATATCACCATTCGAACCCTCGAGGTCGAATTAGGTGATGTAACTAAGGCTACTTTTTTCGTAGCTTGCCTGGTTTTTGAGCTATTTAATAAGAAAGAATAAAAAGTAGTGGAGGGGGAAGCTCTGTCCGGAATATATACAGTCAGCGCTCGGGCCTTCAACATGTACTTGGCCCGATACGCTGCCGCGTATCTTGATAAATTGTGATGAAGTAAGATTTGGCGAATCAAAGTACAGAATTAGAGGAAGCTACGTCTTATTTCATCGAATAATGGCAGTTATTGATCATCACTGAGTTGCGATCAAGCTTAATGAAATACTATGATCTCTATTCAACTGGAAGAAGTTGAGATCGATCAGTTGTGAGGAAAATTCATTAATTCAGTAGCGGAGATTATTTGTTTGATGGCGACATTGCCTCGTGGATGGGAGGTGGAGAAAAGATGTGAGAATCAAAAATTCGATGGTAAATATAGTAACTCGCAATAGCTCAGCGGTAGAGCACCTGACATGTAATCAGAGGCTCGTGGGTTCAAATCCTGCTTGCGCATTACATATTTTTTCCGGAATTTGATTCTCTTAAAAATTTATTAATAAAAATTAATTTATTAATAAATTTATTTGTTTAATGGCACAAACAAAATGAGTTGATTTTTCTTCTTAACAATTTTTTAGAATATCTCGAAAATGGAAAGAGTTACCGCAATGTGGCCGTCATATTTTTCTTTAGTCCTTGAGATTCTTTGTAAAGGAAGAGCGAGGTAAAATCGTTCCATCTCTCTTCATTTACGAGATATTGTCAATTGACTTCAGTCGCGAAGAGGGAAAACAGGATGAATGATTTTTTGGCCGATCGTTTCTCGAAAATATCCCGAAAAAGTAAACGAGCCAGCACGATTTTGTGTAGGGAAGGATCGATATCTCCACGAGAGGGAAGCGATGAGAGGGCCAGTAGAGCGCGAGAACGAGGAACACACGACTAAAGTGTTTGAGTGAAATAGCCGTGAATATTTTACGTGTAGGACTGCAGCAGTACACTGTTCAAAATTTCTGTCTGAATTTTCCGTGCAAAATCACTGAAATTTTAAACAAGTTATATCTCTACTGAGATTCCAGATAATTACCCCATTGAAAAATGGACAAATCATCGGTTTTCAAATAATTTCACGCCTGAATATCAATGAAATTTGTAAATTTCAGTTCAATTGTTTCTCGAAAATTTAGAAAAAATAGGAAAAATTCAAGAAAAAATGGAAAATTCAAGTCATTTTAATTCTGAATATTCATGTTCAGTTGAAAATTCAAGTGAGTTGTAGAATTTTCATCTCAATTCTTATTAAAACTCATAGATTCCTATGAATTTTTTCGGAAGCTCATAGATTTCATAAGCATTATCCCATTAAAAAACATTCAGTATCACGTTTATTAAAATTTTCAGCGAATTTCCTATGAAATTTCAATTTTTATCTAACAGTGTAACTATTCCTTTTTTATAATTTCTGTTGTAATTACGAACGACCAGTCGAATCGAATTCAATCAAATCTGGCACATTGATTCATGGTAAATGAAGTAACACAAGCATTATTAATTTTCGCCAATTATATCGTTTTGAAGATTTGTGGAATGAATGTAAACATTGAGGCCATGAGAGCCCACGTTAGAGGATGAGCTTTATCAATTAATTACACCAAATTGGCTGAATAAATTTGCTCGAGAATTCTGCAGTTTACCTAGAATCTATTCAAGAGTCTCCCGGAAGAGCATCAGTTAAATTAGAATGCAAAATTGATCACGAAAAAATTCACAGATATTTTCAGATCAATTTTAGCATCAGCTGTGAAGTTTCAAGGTAATTGATCCTACTAATTCTGAATAATTAATTGGTAAAATTTCCTATTTGAACTCTCACGTATCACCATTCATGCGTCTAGCCGCAGTTTCAAAGTGTAAAATGCAGAAAAAAATTTCGATGTTTATATGACTTTATTTGAAGACAATTGATGCATGAAGTTTGATGAATTTTCATCCAGCCAGTTTTCAACAATTGAAAAAAGAAATGCCAAAAGTTTTGGTGGGTCTCTGTCTAAAAGAAACGATTCTAGAGGCTAGTACTCTCGCACATTTTGGTCGTGTTTATCTCCCCGCATGGAAGAGGAATATATTGCTATGAATATATCTAATAATATCGGATCAATAACGGGTGATATAATTCGGCAAAAATATGTGTGGTGTTCAATATATTTTGTAAATATATACATAATTATACTATTCCAATTATATAGATTTTGATATTTTATCATGTAATTTTCTATATCTGAGACATTTGATATTGGGGAATATATTTTTTCATTTTCAATTCACCATATAATAATGACAGTATAATTTGTACTGTTTTCCTGTTTTGTATGGGAATCATTATAGTTTTCATTTCATATTCGATCATATATTTTATCGAAAATGAAATATATTATATTCCATTTTATATAGCTGCACTTTATGATAACTAGATAGTTTGTATCGTTACCCTAATGTGAATTCCGTGTGATGTACATCGTCAATAATTTCAAATGTTCTCATGATCCATTTAGCTATTGTGAAGAGTACGTTACTCAGAAAGCCTCCTGTATAGAATAAATTAAATATTTTTTTTGTCTCAAAATTTTAAAATTACATTCTTTCTTGGAATTTTATGATTCTTACAAACTATTTTTAACTGATATTTTTTATTATATCTTTGGAGTATTAATTTCATTATATGTCAATAATATATATTTTATTATATTCTGATTAAATATTAATATTATACATAGTATAATATATGCTGGAACATATTCCAAATTTATAGTTGCTATAATTATATGGTCCAATAGAAGAGAATTATAATGAACCATTATATCTTTCTCATTATCGAATTATGTAATATTCCGGCAAAAATATGCCTATTGATTCTTATATTGAATTTACAATATTATATAATTCATCAGTTACTCAAAATTATATTTTTAACAATAATGGGGTTGGTAAAATTTACCAAACCTTGACAATTCGTTCATCCTGAGCGCACCCCTGATGTTCTCCCTCAACAATAGTTTTTATCGAAGCCCAAACGCCTCCATTGTGGGTGATGATCCTTTTCAATAATTTTTCATGGAGAATTTCAAGAGCTACCAAAAACAATCAGGGCAGAATCGACTCATTTCGCTTAGTTTCCGGAATATTCTCAAAAAAAAAGACCGGTAGAAACCTTAGACTTATCCTGTTTTATCTCTTTCCTACTAAATTATCAGCCTGATTGAATAAATTTCTCGTATGAAGAGGATGCATTGAGAAGCGTAGTGAATTTAAAAAAGAAAACGTCATTTCTTGAAATCAGTTAATCATTGTACGTCCGTCGTTCGTGGAATTCTCATTCATTCTATCTTATTTGATAGGGAAAAAAAACAACTGAAACCTTGAATTTTATTAAAACTACTCACAGGATGGCGATGAAGAAACGTGTTCTCCTTCCTGCAAATCTAGTTCCTTGAAGTTTCCCATTGGCTGTTCAATAGCATACTTGGATCATCAAGATTCTAACATCACGATTCTTCTTCCGGTCGCGGAAACTCTACGACAAGAGCGGATGATATTGCTGCGGAAAGCAAACCACTCATCGGTATCCATTATTCAATCATCTTTGAAGAAAAAAAAGCATCGAGTGCGTTCTCGCTTGAGTTTCTTGAATTTAATGTTGAAAAGACCTATTAATGCAAGTGATTTGGTTTGAGGTAAATGAATTTTTCTTTTCAGTTCCTTCATCATTTAATCTGAGAAAAATATAAAAATAGAAAAGTCTATGATATGTAGGGGAGACCGGGGCAAAATGGGGTACTTTGAAGCACATGCCCTCGCACCCCATTTTACCCCGGTCTCCCCTATATATGCTTCATGCATTCCAAGAATGAAAGAACTACATTTTTTGCCATTCTCAATATATTCAAATTCATTTTGTATGTATATAATATATCTGGCATCATATACCTTGGGAAAAAGAAAATTGATGCGATGATCAGAATACAAATATTGAAATAGGAGAGACCAGGGCGAAATAGAACTCCGCGCTAAAATGACTCTGGATTTTTTTTTGAGCAAAGAATTTAGCGGCAAAATCTGGGAAAATTTGAGAAGATGCTCCCTCATGTCTACATTCTTAGATAATTTTTTCAAATATTTTTGTAAAAGCTGTCACTCTAGAAAAAGACACGGTTCTTTCGCTCCAAGGTTCCATTTCGTCCTGATGTCCCACATATTAAAAAAAAATATCCCAAATAGATAAAAATTTTTTTTGGCACGGAGTCAAAGTCAAGTCCTACGAGTACTTCCAATTTGGAGTCTCTACATCAAAACTCTATACACAGAAAAAAATGTTTTCTTAAGGGGTAACGGAAGACCCAGTAAATTCCAAATTTTGAAACCCATTCTTTGGGAATAATTATGATTTTTTGCATTAAATATCGGAAGCATCGACTTCCTTGTGTTCTTCCCAAGACGTTGCCACTCTTCTATCATAAAAATATTGATAAATATCGTCAAACAATTAGTTAAAAAATTCAATATATACAAGGGGTTCCGTTACCCCTTAAGTTAAGAATGGCAGGTCACTTAAATTAAGTGACTTGTGTCACTTAAATCAAGTGACTTTGTCTTTCTTAATTTAAGAAAGTAAAACTCACTTAAATTAAATGACTTTTCTCACTTAAATCAAGTGGCTTTTCTCACTTAAATCAAGTAACTTTGTCTTTCTTAATTTAAGAAAGTAAAAGTCACTCAAATTAAGTGACTTTTCTCACTTAAATCAAGTAACTTTTTCTTTCTTAACTTAAGAAAGTAAAAGTCACTTAAATTAAGTGACTTTTTCTTTCTCAATTTAAGAAAGTAAAACTCACTTAAATCAAGTGATTTTTCTCACTTAAATCAAGTGACTTTTCTTTCTTAATTTAAGTGACCTGCACATTCTTAAATTAAGAAAATATTTTTCTCTGTGTAGAATAGTGGGAACCATTTTTTTTTCTGTAAAGATGTTTCGGATTCCTCGGATATCACATCTATATAACATAATTTTTCGATATATTCAATATTATGTATTTCATTTGCCCTCTTATGGGTCGAATATACATGATTTGTATTAGGACTGATTAGGTTAAATCAACTGTATAAATACAATGATGAGAATTTCATTAAAAAAAATTCCCAATTAACAGTATTATCAATTATCAATATAGATGACATGAAAATGATAAAAATTGAAAGGTATGGTCCTCTTATTGGGATCTGTGAGATATTTTATTATTGCACATTGCATAGTTTGAATTCGACTTTTCACAGCCTTTGAGAATGAGAGACGATGATAATATTCAGAGTGTAATAGCACGTTACCTGGCGAATGAATCGCGTGAGACGATCCTGAAAGACAACTGCGTGGAACCCTAACGCAGAAATTACCGGGCAAAATCCAATCCAGACAGGGTAACTTGGAAAAACGATCCAGACTCTTAAACGACTTCTCTTACTCCTTCATTATTCTCACCATCTCAATGGTACATTACTAACATTCACCAAGTAGTTGTGTCCCTACAGTTTGTCTCACTATTCTTTCACAATTTCTGAGCACGTTCAATGTTCCCCAACGCTTCAAGAATAATGATCCATTTTTTACGTACAGCAGAGAATTGAAAGTGGTAAAAATACCAATTGGTAGTCTCTGGTGACAATCGATGCTGAATCAATTTAATATTCTAAAGATGTGATTTCTCACAGTTCATAAACAATTTGCAGGTATTGGAGATTCATTAGATTTCGCGCACTTCTGTAGCACAGGACTGATGAAAAAATTCGTTTTTTCAAGGACAAATTACTAAAGAAATTGGAAGCAAATCAGGAGAGAATCGAGGTGCGTATACAATCGTTGCTTTTAAGATGAAGAATTCATTCACGAGCATGACTGGACTAAAAATTTTGATTTGGCTTTATCTGGGCTGGATAAGATAGGTCTGATTCAATGCGTCAAGCTTTACTTTGCATAGTTTAATCGTTCCAAGTTGAAGTTATCAAGTTTGGACCTGGCTCAGGACACCAATACCGAACCGGATAGGATATTTTCGGATAACGTGAAAGGTTATATACATTGATTAATTAATTCAATAACAAAAAAGATATCCCTTGTGAATTATTAGATAATTTATTATATGTATTTAACCATGATCAACATTCACTAATGGAGGAGAAAATTAAATTATTGAGAATTTTATTTGCACACGGGGGCATTCGATGCTGAGGCCTTTTACACTCTTATCTAGCGTGCCTATCATCCAAACACGCACCATTATAATATCCATCTGTATCCATAGTCTATAGTGGCTTCTCTCATTGAATAATAAGTCATCATCGAGTTTCATTTTCAGATTTAAAAATTCCATCGTAAAATTGCTAAAATTAATTTTAGAAGGGTTCTGTTTAATGATGGAAGCACTATTTCTATATTTTCAATTTCTATATTGGTATAAATAGAAATTTATGAGAAATTTCAATGTTCTTCATTTTATTGTAGACTATAAATGATCAGTTAGAAAATTCCATTCAGAAGCGTTCCACCAATCTCTTCGGCAGAATAAGAAATATCGCATGAATAGTGGGATTGTCAGATTACGCACAAATAGTGGGGCCCTTGCTTTTTTTGGACCATTTTAGGTGTCTTCCATCAAAAAACTTACGATCGAGAATTTTGACGTTAGTATAGCTTCCATTCAGAAGCAAAAAAAATCGAATGATGCGGAAAGTACGTCCGGAAAAAAATCTTGTGAGATTGATGATGATGTTTATCACGATAACCAAGGTTCCAGAGGTGATGGCCACATGAATGATAGCTCCGTCGACGAGTGCGGTCTTTGAACGAAGAAATTCATGAAGATAACGTTCCGTATTGAATCATCAAAAATTAACTATGAGTTAGAGGAAACAAACATTATTGAAGCCTCACTCATTATTTAGCGGAAGATTAATATAGGCAATATTATTCCATGAGTTCTTTCTGATTCTTTTGTGGAGGTATAACTCCGAAAAAGAATTACTGCTCTCCAAAAATTTCTCCATTTTTGACGAATTATTTGACAAAGTACAATGCGCAATACACCCCTTTATAGAGGGAGGATGAAAATTTAAAAATTGTACATTTTTTTCGGTTACACAGAGAAAAATGCTTTCTTAGTTTAAGAATGTGCAGTCACTTAATTTAAGAATGTGCAGGTCACTTAAATTAAGAAAGAAAAGTCACTTGATTTAAGTGAGAAAACTCACTTGATTTAAGTGAGTTTTACTTTCTTAAATTAAGAAAGAAAGTCACTTGATTTAAGTGAGAAGAGTCACTTAATTTAAGTGACTTTTACTTTCTTAAATTAAGAAAGAAAAAGTTACTTGATTTACTGAGAAAAGTCACTTGACTTACGTGAGAAAAGTCACTTAATTTAACCCTTTAACGGCGCATTCGGACAAACTCACACCCGGGGCGATAGAGTGGGGATAGCCAATCGCGTGCGCTCTCAGTCCCCACTACCTCAGTTTACGAGACTCAGGCTCGGTCATTACCGTGATACATACGTCTGATGGGTTCCCTCAGGGCCCCTTCCTTTGTCATTTAAATAGTCTTGAATTATTATTTTTTTTCAAATTATTTCTGTCGATGTAGAATAAAGAATTACAAAAAATGGAACGTAAAAACTCAAAATTTTCGACTAACAATAACGTGCCCGATAAAATTCCAGAACAAACAGTAACCTCATAGTGGGTACGGTATTGCTCGCTAGAGCTCACGGATACACAGTAACGCAGATATGTGCCGCCTACCTAGTAAGCCGCAGAGTGGGGGGAGCGCCCATAAGCTTTAAAGGGTTAAGTGAGTTTTACTTTCTTAAATTAAGAAAGAAAAAGTCACTTGATTTAAGTGAAAAAAGTCACTTAATTTAAGTGACCTGCCATTCTTAAATTAAGAAAAAAATTTTCTCTGTGTAGCCTATGAGAAGGCCCCACTTCCAAATTGGACTTCGGCAGGAAAATGAGAATTATCAACAAAGCTTCAATTGGATCCTCTACATTTGATATTAGTTCTAAGAATCATGCACTTGGATACAACAATTATCGGAGAATTGAAGAGAAAATGTCTCTCACGTTCATTATCATTTATAGAATTATAGAATATTTGAGAACCGATCGATTGGGATGACAAACAACAATGAGGAAAAGAGTAAAACTCAAGAGTATCCAACGCTGGATAGTGCTCATCAAGTATTCATGCTGCTTTAATTACCGGAACAAAGTTCCTACCCAATTGGAAAAGTTTCGATGATGCCTGCATAACCGATCGAGTACGTTCAAAATGGTAGAGATAGTCCTCAACTTCTATCTCTTTTCATGCTACCGCGCAGCCTATACTCTGATCGACTGGTCTGTCATTGAGAATTCATAGCCGACTATCTTCGCGTAGACGTGATGAATTAAAATTTTCCAGTAACTTTAAATTGCCTTGCACAAGTGTCGATTCGAGGAAGATGCTACTTATATTGTACTTAAAATTCTGGATTTTCAATGTTACCTTATTTTTATAGTTTGATGAATATATTACTGAGAAGATGGAAGGCAGTGAATTATTACACAGCTTTCTCATAAAAATTATAACTTTACGAATGTCAATTTTGAGAAATACTACAGAGAAATTTATTGGCTGTCGAAAGTTTAAGACGAAAGAATAATTGGAGATTTTCTATTTTTCAATTCAATGGTTATCCAAGTGGAATACATTAAGCCTAACCTAATCAGCGTAGTCGACCGAACAATGTTGTTTGGATGATATTTCGGCTGCAACGTTGTCACATCCATTCTATACTGCCCGGCCACGTTTGAGGACTTTTTGGCAATGATGCGCATCGAATCATGTCATTTAGCACGGTAAAAAATCATATGTCTAGAATGAATGTGGGTTCTCTATTAGTTCAGTGAAATATGTAATTAAAAAATATCGTAGTTTTTTTTAACACTTCAACCCGTCAGCGGTTGCGTTATGAGGGATTTCTTCACACTAAATTCGAAGATATAGGAAAGTTATCGTTAAAATGGGTTTGCAAGCGGAAAAATTTTTGGATTCCTCAAAAAACTCTTCTAATTCATTTGAGTGGAAAAAATCATTCATGAGTTGTGATTCAGCAGAAAAGTAATATATTATGTACGTAGGAACTAAGGAAGTTAATTGCGACAAAAATGGCCACCCGTGCGAAGCGAGGGTGCCAATTTTTTGTTGTAGTTGACTCCTTTATTTCTATGGTACATATAACATTTTTTGTATCAAAGGGAGAGAAAAACGACGTTTTTAACTGAGCGAAGCGAGGTTAGAAACGTCGTTTTTCGCTCCCTAGGTACAAAAAATATTTTCTATGACGCCGTTAAAATTTTCACGTGTTACGCATACGGTTTCTGCGCAGTAGAGCCGCCTATGGTAAAATTTGGCAGCATTCTCCAATACAAATAACATGGTGAGAGAATACCTTACAGCACGACCGAAGAACGCTGGTAAAATAGCGTAACCGCTCGCGGGTTAATTGCTAAGTTCTTATTTCCCCACAATCCAGCACACAACTAATCAATCATACACAGAGAAAAATGTTTTCTAAATTTAAGAATGTGCAGTCACTTAATTTAAGAAAGTAAAACTCACTTAAATTAAGTGACTTTTCTCACTTAAAACAAGTGACTTTCTCTTACTTAATTTAAGAAAGTAAAACTCACTTAAATTAAGTGACTTTTCTCACTTAAATCAAGTAAATTTTTCATTCTTAAATCAAGTGACTTTTTCTTTCTTAATTTAAGGAACTAAAACTCACTTAAATTAAGTGACTTTCCTCACTTTATTCAAGTGACTTTTCTCACTTAAATCAAGTAACTTTTTCTTACTTGATGTAAGAAAGTAAAAGTCACTTAAATTAAGTCACTTTTTCTTTCTTAATTTAAGAAAGGAAAACTCACTTAAATCAAGTGAGTTTTCTCACTTAAATCAAGTGACTTTTCTTTCTTAATTTAAGTGACCTGTGCTTTCTCAAATTAAGTGGCTGCACATTCTTAAATTAAGAAAACATTCTTCTCTGTGTAAAAAAATGAAAACAGTGAAACGAGAATTACTCACATGATCACCAGTTTAGAGTTGAAAATACTTTTAGGCTTGTGCTGTTTAACTGGGTATAGAGAACGGCAAAAGCTTCCTTTATCACCTTGTGTGCATGATCAATAATAGCAGAATTAACTCAGTGAAAGAGAATAAATCAATTCTTCAATATGGGGAAGTGAAACCACATAAATTCATTCAATGGTGGAGGGATGACTTAGTTGAGGTCCTGAGCAATCAATCAATACTGTCAATCGTAATAGCAATGGGAAGAGGTGGCGTCTCACTGGCACGCGAAGGCGCCGAACGGGGAGGAGATCGAATTGCAGAGCATGAGATTAGGGAGTCTATTGTCTTGATATCACTTCAAGTGGTAGTAAGGTGATGCCATTGTCTCACACATGAAATCTTCTCTCTGCTCTATTCACTGGCAAAATCTATTTATTTCGAATTACTAAGAAAACAATCTTGAATCTTCCTTGATCGGTGATCCTCCTTCGTTAATTCACAACGATCTTAATTTTGAAAATGTGCTATTTCCAATTTTATCATTCGATTAATGAAAATATCTTATTGAAAAGGATAAAAAATTGGAACGGAAACATGAATAATAAATTAAAAATATTTGAAAAAAAAGAGAAGTGCAATTGAAGAACTTCCAGAGTATAGTAATAGAGGAATTAACTTCACTGCTTATTTGCCCCATTTTCATTCGCTTGCAATGTTTTTGTCAAAGGTCTTCTCTCATCAATTTTGTCTTTCGGTTTTTCTTGTCTTCTTCATTCTTATCGTTTTATTTCGAAATTCTTTCTATTAACAAAGTAATTACACATTTCAGAATAATTTCATTCTACGTAAATTCTTCATTTCAACCATATAAACCACATGTTATCAAACAGAATGTGTTTCTTCTTCATGAACAGATTGAGGTTTCAATTTCATAACAAGACTATAGTTTGACCAATATTTACACAGGCTGTTTTGATATTCCTTCATCACGATGCTGGGGTGCGAGGAAAATGGAGTTGCTCCCTTCATGAGAAAGATGTATTCTCCGCTTAGCCTCAGCCTTGCAATTTAATGCTCGTCAGAATGTTCAAATATATTGATATCTCTGTTTCCAATCATATATTTTTCTCCCCTCTAAGCAACACCATAACAGTCCACAAAGCGGTACGGATTGTACCCAGTTTTCTAATATCTATGCAGCATTCCTTTCATAGTGAACGACAGCTGCAGATTTTTGCATGACAGTATAAGATACCAATGATCATAACGCATAATAATAACGATCCACCACTACTCTCTTTAATGTTCATGATGAAAAAAGAAACTGTATTCATATGCAGGATGAATTCCTTTCTTTCATCCGGTGGAATCTTCGTTAGAAAATGGGTTATGTATATATACGAATGTAACGGAGGAATATCTTACAAGAATACCGTACCATAGGCTTTATCATGAATGTGTTATTATGGAATAGAGCAGAATGCTGAAAGTCCTTGAAGTTAATAAGCTAGTGAAGGACCATCAAAACTTATAGCTTCTCTCAAGTTGCTCCTTAATTCCTCATTGAAATAGTCCATTTACCATTCTATACTGCATTCAAATTCCCATGCGAAACCTTACTACTCTGCCTCACCTTATTTCGCAATACCTCCAACCCTCTTTCGCTTCACTTATAGCTCGTACAACTTTCTCAAGTAGCTAGCATCCAAAGTTTATGCTTCGATGATATCCCAATGGTATAAGATATCATCTGTTATTAGAACGTTAATCTGAAATACGTTGGCATTCTGGATAACCATTGCACATTATCCCCTGAGCGGTTTAATATAACTCCATTGTAACGTACAACCATAGAGTTTCTCAAGATGCTTGGAAACCAGTAGCTTCTAAGACTGATCGCAATATCTCGACGTCAAAGATGTAGGTAGCTTGGATGTAATAATTCATTTGAACATTTGACCAGCGGATTATCCCTTCATCTAATTCATCCTGTATTGTCGTAATCATCTCGAATTAAATTTTCGATTTCTATTTGAATATTAATGTCGTATATGTACTTGAGAGTGTACGAAAATACTTCAAAGTGCACTGTCAATCACATATTCAATTGCTAGTTTTCTATTTACGAATGTGTTGTTTGCACTTTGTCGTGCAAACTGTTGAATACTAGTTCAATGAATAAAGTAGTTTGCCGACTATACAAGAAAGGGAATATTGATTCTCCAGCAGTGAGAAGAGCTTTGAGTTGAAAAAAGATCAAAACTTTTTTTGCATTTTCTTTTGAAGGGGATATTTCTTTCTGCTTTGAGTAAATTCATCTTCCGATAATTACAACTTCCATTTCTGTAATTCCATTAACAGTTTATATCGTCGCCTCATGCTGTATTTTAGGAGTAAAGAATGGCAAAATGGTTTCTATTTGCGTAACCGATCTTATTAGTAAGCAAGTAGGATAATTATAGGTCTTGGATTGAAGAAAAAAGTTATCTCCGCATTCATTCGTCTCTGTTCCTTCAGATTCTAAACTATCACGGAGGAAATATCTTGACTTATCCTTTTTTGTTTTTCGATTATTCACATTTGAAATCACCACTCGTGGTCCGCGGACATTAAATCCGCGACTTAAAATCCGCGACTTTAAATACGGAAACAAAAATATCCGCAACACTAAAATCTCTGAAAACAAAAACCGGCAACCGAAAAATCCGCGACTTGAAATCTACTACATAAAATCCTTGACTTAAAATCCACAAACCTAAAATGCGAAACCAAAAAAATCCAGAATGAAGAAATTAATGAATGCATTAATTTTTGCAAAATAATTCCATTTCAATTTATTTCAATATGAGCATCAATGGAAAGATAGTGAGGAATGCCTCCATCACATTACAATATCACATAATTAAATGGATAAAATAGTAGCTATATTCTTCAAATACTCTAAGTTATTGCTGTTAGGATAATCCTTAACAAATTCTTCAGTCTCATAATTACCTCAAAAATGTAACAAAAGAAAATATATTTTTTCTTCATTATATATAATATATATGTATATATGTGTATATGAAAATCATATAAATATCCCACACCGACCTTCCTTCGGCAAATTATTTTACGGGAAAAAACATGACAATTGACAAATGACTATGAAAACACAATAATCAATAATCGGACTCGATGTTGCGGATTTAATGCCTGTCGCCAATATAGACTCCGGATAAATGGGCAGAGGATTGAAAGTCTTCGGATTTTATGGCGCGGATTTCAAGTCGCGGATTTAATGTTCGCGGACCACGAGTCGTGTCACTAATACGTCTAACTAAGGTGTCCGAAACGCAACATTAAATAACATTTCGAAAACAAAGTATTTAGATATATACCTCAATATTAGCCGTAGTTATTCATGGAACTGAGTAAATTGGATAAATCACCAAAACCAAAGAGGCGTAACTCCTGGAGATATGTCTCTCTGATTTGAGTGGGTAGCAATTACGATTATTTATTATGAATCTTCTGTTTCGACAGTAAAAACGTTGCATGATCGTAAAAATCGATTAAAGCAAGCAGCATACGTTATTTTTTTTCAGCAGTCGATGATATCGATCGAGGAATGTTAATAAAACTCTCTGTGGATGTTCCGTAGAAACCTGTCATTTTGGCAACTTATATGAATTCTATTCTTCGTTCACCAATTAACACATGTGAAACATGGAGCACATAGTGATATCCGGTTAATTTTGAATCGTAATTTAGATATGGGATATCCCGATTTCGCGATGGAGGAGATATATCAATCTGGTGTAAACAGAGAGAAGAGAGATAGGGGGTTGTAACTAGCGGGCTATTATAGCAGGCCACGAAGAGGAACCACCATACATGCAAGGAAAAAAGGCACCTGACTCGCGTGGCCTTTTTCACCATTGCGACGATAAAGTTGAAGAAGAACAACTTGGTGTACGTACGAACGTTTATTGTCTCGTAGTACTCTGTGTCGTTATGTACGAAACGGTCTGGATTGGCGAGCCGTAACGAAGGCATCCGGTCGCACGCCCTATACACGCACTCATTGGCCCAAACCAAGTCGAGATAAATGAAGAGACAAAGAAAACTACGACAATGAGAACGGTGGAAAAATTATACATCGGAATTGTTGATAATTTTATTCAAATCAGAGTCTATCAGTCTCATTATATTCAGAATTTTATGGATCTAACTATTTCTTCATGACGAAGAGAATTTCGATTACTTTATGGGTTGTTTTTTGTTATTCCTTGTGATTAATTTTTTTTTCCATCAAACTTTCGATTCTGAAGATTTTTGGGTATTTAGAGGAATGAATGTCTCGATTTAACTCCACAGTTGTCTAATTGTTTTTACCTCGAATTTTAATTGGCCCAAGTTGAATTGCGAGTTACAAGTTTACAATGAAATTTGCATCTCTATTTCTAACGAAGTTTCTACTCGTTGGTGTTGTCAACGTTTCTACAAGACAAATTTGTCTTTTTCCCCTAATTCTCATTCTCATTTTCCGCGTAGTACAAATTTATCACAATTGAAATGATCAGAATTCAATTAAATGAGTTTTAGTTTACAAAATTTTTTTTGTAAATAAATTTATGAATTTATGAATGAAAGTTAAATTGAGGATAGAATTGGGAAACATTTTTTTTTCTCGAGTATTTTTTAAAGTGCACTCGAGTGACTAATAGTATGAGCTTGAGGTAAACACCGTGAAATCGAAGGGTCCTTGCGAATGATGAAAAAAAATGATTTTCTTCCATCTAAAAATACTTTACTCTAAAACCAGGGGAGACCGGGGCAAAATGAGGTACTTTAAAGCACATGCCCTGGTACTCTATTTTGTCTCGGTCTCCTCTATGTATACTTTATTTAAGAATATACATTTATAAATATTCTCAAACAAAGTGAAAATGAGTGAAATATCGTTACAATATAATGAACAATTGTGCAACAGTAGAAAGATTCTATAGAGGCAAATTTTACCTCTCTTAGTGCACGTAGCATGGATATCGTGACTGTTCTACGTTTCTCCAACGTGAAAAAGAATTTTATATAATCCATGCATCCAACCACACAGACACAGCTGTACACTACTTCCAGAGCAAGGAAAATTCATTGTCCACGCATTGCTGCACTTTAGAACCATGCACAAGAGGGCTCGAATCATCCCGCCTCCCCTCTCTACTTTTCTATTCTCATCTCTCGTAGCTCTATATCTCTTCTTTTCATTGCTTCACTCACTCTTCCTCTTGTTTCCTTACATGCGGAAAATATACATTCGTTTCTCTCTTGGATAATAAATGAAGCGCAACAAAAGCTTCTTTCCTTTTCTCATTGCAAGTCTGAATTGATAGCCATACATCAGACCTAAATGATGACACGCAAGCTAAATTGAATTATAAAATTTTCTCTGGGAAACTATCCCCTCATATTTCCATGTGCTCAGTATTCTTTATTCAGCAATGTTTACATTATTCCTGGCTCTGGCTTTCAATTGAGATTCATGAGAATGTTGTTGGTATAACACAAGGTTAATTAAAAACTTTGCGTGGAGAAACATATTAATTGAAAATTTCTGCAGCAATATTCAACAAATTCTGGAACGATATATGCTGATTTTAAACTAGTGCATTGGGCAATTCCAATGGCAAAATGAAATTTAATCATTATCGAGTCAAATAGGGGAGGGCGGGGCAAAATGGGCCCCCGGGGTAAAACGGACCCCGGGGCAAAATGGACCCCTCTTTTTTTTCATGATTTTTTTTTTATTGAGTGAGCATTGAGTCAGATGGAATATATTCACATCCTCGTATCGTAGAGGAAAGGGGGCAAAACGGAACATTTTTACTATTTTTGAAAGTAAAAATAAAAATAATAAAATTTTGACTTATGCACTGGGAGAATTTTTCGGACTATAAAGTATATTAACAGCGACGAAATTTTTATCAAGAGCAGCTATCAGATAGTAAACACAACTATAATTTAGCTGCTTTAGTTATAATTCTAGGTGCAATTATTGATTTAGAATAGTTCGTTTTCACTTTTAAAGAATAGGAATGCCAGTAGGAAGAAATCCCCTTAGTGTCGGCATTTTTCTGCTCCTTTTTTGCCCCGTATTCAGGTTTTGTACGTAAAATAAATTTCTCGAAATGTGAGGACTCAATTAATTAAAAATGATTCAAATCTTTGGAAAATTAATCAGTAGTGAAGATCATCAAATTTCCAATGCTTTTAGGGTTCAGAACTGAATAAAATGAAATGTGGCTCCCTGGCTGTGACATAGCGAGGGAGTTTTATGTTTTGGTTTTCAACCATTAATAGCTGATTAAATTAAACTCTTCTCCTTCCTTAAGGAAAAAAGAACGATTTGGTCAGGTATTACAGGGTGATATCAACAGCCACCTTACAAGTTCTCGGGATAAAGAAAATAAGAAATGGTAATTCTGATGGTGCACAAATTAATAAAGTTGCAAAATAATCGTCTGTATAGTGACGGACAGATTTTAGCTGTAATTTTGGAAATTGCTGCATCCAGTGTCACTAAAAGTACCGCATTTGATCTCAGCTCAATCCTTCCATTCAATAATAACAGAATTGTCGCATTTAATATCGCTTCAAGTATCGCATTTGATGTTACGACAACAAGAAAATTCTTATGGCTCGGGATTGTCTATAAAAAAAATTTCTATCCCATTCCATTGATTCTTGCAGTATTGAAATTGTAATTAGCGATTCTTCGACCCCCAAAGTTTGTAAGGTGGACGCCGACGTCACCCTGTATATCTATCAGGAACCCTCATCCACGCCTTATTTATGGGGCAAAAAATAACTTGAAGAAAAGTGCCCATAACTTAATTAAAAATAGTAAAAATATTGAAAGCTTCATTTCGATGTTCATCTCGTCCCCCTTCCTCTAAATACAAGAATTTGAATGTGTTCTACATGACGCAATGTTCACTCAACGAAAAAAAAAATTTATGCAAAAAGAGGAGGGGTCCATTTTGCCCTGGGGGTTCATTTTGCCCCGGGGTCCATTTTACCCCGGGGGTCCATTTTGCCCCGCTCTCCCCTATTTGAAGATAATCTTAAATCCTGTTCTTAAAATTAGAAATCAAATTGTCATTTTTTTTTCTGTGATATAATATATGCCGGACCATATATTGAGCCATATACTTCTCCAACATAATAGAGGATATATGTTTCGATGTAATGAACCGGTGTCCGACATTCAGATCACCGTAAAAATATCGCTGTAAAAATATCTTGTTTTTTTTATCACTAAGCATAAAATCACTTTAAAAAATATCACAGTAACAAAAATATCATAGTCATTGATATCATATGTTAAAAGATCACAATTACCGTTATAAATGATTTATTTATTTCTGCGAAAATTATATTCGAGAGAAATTATCCATTTACATCACACGTTTGTTATTGAATTATACTTTATTGATATCTTTTTCTATTATTACATAATTATTTTGATTAAATCCTGTTTCTATTTCTCGGGATTCTAGCCATTTCTTCTGTCTATCTCGTGGTATTCATTACAATTATCGTTGTCGTATTTTTATTTCTCGTAGTATTGCTCATTTCTTCTGCAAGCGTAAATATGTTATTATTGATAATGCTCTCGAGATTTCGGTGCAATCGTATGATGCTGATCAACGTTTCAATTTTTTGCGTGGCATTGCTTTAAATATAAAACTGTAATCAATATTTTTTACTTTATCGTTTCCTCTTTCCTTTTTGTGATATTTTTTCTGTAATTTTTTTTTCTGTGATATTTTTACGTTGATATTAATGTCTGTGATCTAAAGACCGGGCACCAATTAACTTATATTATAAGTATTCTCGGCCAAATTTCACATAATCGTGCAGGGTAAGTGGACCCTCTTTTTTGCCACTTTCAAACCAATCTTAGGAATGTGAGAATTTTTTTTTACCTAAAAACATGGAAAGATACGCATAGAGCATTGATTCAAGTTTACGAAACCCACCATCCGTGCGCTGTGCGACCAGTAGTTCATGAGATATCAATGATCGAAGACAAAAAGGTGTTTTTTCATTCAACTACCGATATCTCACTGATAAATGGTCATACAGAAGAAAAAAAAATTGAATTGAAGCTAGAGAATCAGGCTAAAGGACCCTGCCATTGGCTGAGCCGCAGAAGAATTTTTAGAGCCCATGGATCACTTTGAAAATCGACAAAAAAACAAAAAAATATCTCCGGCCTCTGTTGCTTTTTCGCGCCATAAATAATGTTCAATAAAAAATTCCATCACAAGATTCCAGAAGTAGACATTCCAAGCTTCATTTTTCTTTCATCTCGATCCGATCATTGAAATCACTGAAAAAATGGGGAAAAAATTCTGTTCCTTCAATTGTTCTGTTGAGTATATATTAAATTTTAATTATTACATTTACATTTTAATTTTAATTAAGACATGTATTCGTTGAAAGTGCCATTCTTCTGAGAAAATTTGAAGAGGTAAGAAAAGTTGAAGATATAATTAAAGAATTGAATTATTGGTCAATTCAATCTTTCCATTGATGGAGTATTTTCTCCGAATGCAGCTCGAGTTATGGTTTTATCTTGCGAGATGAAAAATTTAGATTTACATTCTCGCGAATTCCCATAAATTGCCCCAAAATTTCACTGATCTATTAAATGATTCACTTGAAAATGTATAAAAAATCTAATTAGAAAATAACTAATTCCATGGCACTCAATGGGCAATACATCGATTGCTCGAGACAGAGTTTCAAATTTCATTTCTTAATTTTCTATATCAGGTAAATTTTACAGAAAAATCTTTTATTTCATGAAACGATATTTTTGAAGTGGAACTTCTTTGCTGAGGGGGCAACAATTTTCGAGCGTCACGAAAATTTATCATCGTGTGAGGGAACTAGCTAGATACGTGGTGGGGGGAGCAGGAGAAGAGGAGAGTGCGTCAGCAGCGATGCATGACTACACTCTATTATTTTTTCTTTTCAATACACGGAGAGAAAAATATGGGAATTTATCTAAATGATTTTTTAAAAAATTACTCAAAATTGTCATTTAAAAGAGGAGTTGTCATGAAACACGACCGAAAAATATCCATGCTCCACCTTATAATTTTTGCTTTTTATTTCTAGCAAAATTGCCATTTCACACTTGGCTTTGGATTAAAATATCTTGAAAACTATGCAAAATTTATCGAGACATGCTGTGAATGAAATTTAGAGGGAAGATTAACGAATAAAATGAGCAAACCTCCGTTTTTTTACGACTCGTAGTTATTAAGATATCGATTTTGGAATGAAAAATTCAGAAAGGACGTCCAAGCGCTCATTTATTTGCTATCGGGCCTCATCCATTGTTCCTGAACTACTCATTCAAAAAATGATATCTCTGAAACTACTGGTCGTAGAAAAACAGCGTTCTGCTTATTGTGTTCGTCAATCTTCCCTCTAAATTTCATTCGCAGCATGTCTCGATAAATTTTGCATAGTTTTCGAGATATGTTAATCCAAAGCCAAGTGTAAAATGACCAATGGCTCATGTATAAGAAGTTTCACTTCTGTCGCGTGGGTTCCACGCACCCTCTTTTTCAACATTGCACAATGTTTCCTACTCCCAAATTAACTTTTGAATTTAACTCTTCAATTTCAATTGATATTTTTTCCCCTACCGAAGTATTCCTAATTAATTTCATGAAAAAAAAAGAAATAAGCCAATAGTATCCGCGAAGTAAAAATTGCACATCGCTTGCATCGAAAAACCCTTGTCCCATCCGCTCTCTTTTACTGGACCGATAAATTCCTCGATGCTCACATTAAATTTTCGTGATACTAAATCCATCACTGGAATTCAACTTGAAAAAGTATGTATAGAATGACTGATAAAAACGAAGTGGTTACGACGTACGAAAATCGAATTTCATAACAGAATTTTCAATACTTCAGCTATTCAGAATAATATTTTCTCTTCGTGATGAACAGCAATATATGTAAAGAATTATATTCGCATACAGCATTGTCTTCAACTACTACCTCTTTCATTCCAAACAAGCAGAGTTTCCGTCGAGATGACACAAAACCAGACGACGCGCAGCAATAACATAATTCTCGTCTATTTGTTTATCTGTCTACACCTGCCTTGCATCCAAATGCTAAAACACTTCTCTCGTGTAATCACAGCAGCTGCGAAATGATTCCTACATTTTTTGAAAAACAGGCAGAATGTATATACAGTGTAACCTTAATATAACGAAACTGAAGGGAAATAGGAATTATTCGTTATATCGAGTTATTCGTAACAGTGAGGTTTGTTATATAGAGGTTAGATTAAACTCGATTCGTTATAACAAGGTTAGAAAATTTCCATTAAAACAACTCATGTGAATAACAACTCATTTGAATCAAAACACAGAATTATTTATTTGAAAACATTCAAATAGAATATAAACATAGAATGTAAGAGAGACAATTAACAACATGATAAAGGTATAATTATAGATTAATCTTCATTTTTCGTTTCTTTACTTGAAAAAAAGTCATAAATTGTTGTCTGTTTGCCAATAGTTATTGTGGAATTGAGTGGGGATAGTTTGTAGTATACGTTATGTAGAGGTTGTAGGCTGGAAAATTTGTTATATTCAGGTCAATAATAGTTTCTATATATATTCTGTAATGATTGATTTTTCGTTAAGCGAGGTTGTTTGAAAGAAAATTCGTAATGCAAAGGTATATTTTACATAGACTCTTATGGGCAGTTCTGGGGGATTTTGAAAAATTCGTTAAATCGAGGAATTCGTTATATTGAGGTTCGTTATATTAAGATTACACTGTAGTACGTACTGTAATGCTGAATTTTAGGTATTTGCTTTTTTGATAAGATAAGTAAAAAAGTGATCTAGACTATCAAGAAACCTGCAAATCTATATGTCAGAAGACAGAAAAAAAAAGATATTTCCACCAGCACATGGTCCAGCTGTCCGATAAATTTCAGAACGGTCGGTACTCGAACTTCCCCTTATCATCTGAACAGCTGCTGTGTGAGTCGAGTAGCTCAAGCGTAAATACGGTGTTGAGTTTTGTGTGAATCCTCGAAGGGTCTATTCGCATCGTTGGAATTTTTCAGGACTGAACATCTTGAATCGATGATGTATTAATCACTTTAGTTGTAGAGAAACGGCAATGTCTACAAATAATGAGAGATGAAATTTCATAACCGTAATAACGGAAGAAATTTGTTCAGGAGAATTGCTCTCTTCATAAAAAAGTAGTCTTATTTCAACCCGTTAATATCCCAGGAAACGGATACATTCATATGGAAATTAATTAGACAGCTCATTACCATTGGTGAGCGCAGAATCGACGATGAAATTAATGACAATTGGATTTTGACGACTGATTCAGAATGTAAAATAACGAAAACTTTTTCTCTAAATTGTTTGTGAGATCAATAATTCATCTATTTAATTAAAGAAACTAGGGGTGAACAATTGCTCGCTCGCGAATAGAGGAGTGTGCAGTTCCTCGCTTGCGAATGGAGGAGTGCGTTACTGCTGATTAGAAGGAATTAGTGAGAATGTATTGTGATGAGTGTGATTTCAAGTCACACTAAGAACTTCCCGATAATTTCTCTCCTACAACTAGAAAAAATGATGAATGATAAAAACGATAAATAGGGGAGAGTGGGGCAGAATGGACCTAAAAAATGAGATGACTCGAGATTTTTTTAAAAAGCAGCGGTTGCTTCAAAAAATCTGAAAAAATTTACAAACAATATACATATGTTGTATGATTTTCTCAAATTTTTTTAGATTTTTTTGTCAAGTTGTTCATTCCGAAAAAAATTCCTTAATCATGTTACTATCAGGGTCCATTTTGCCCCACTCTCCCCTAACAACAGACATAATCGTGGAAACTATCGAAAAATGCTGGGGAGATCTCGAAATATGGAGATCAATAAAAATAATCAATTTTTCCTTTTCGGGGGCAATTTTTCCACTTTTTGAGGAATTACGAAAAACATGATAATATTTTTCTCAAAAAACTAAGAAAGTACTGGATCGATTACGATCAAAATCTAATGACCGCGAATTTATGTCAAGATGCTTCGATCCCGACATCGATCACCTCGATCACATTATTGATTTATGAGAAAACGTGAACGAAAAAATTGATCACGGACATACACACACACAGACATGATCGTGAAAACTATCAAAAAATATTGGGGAGGTCTTAGAGCATGAAGATCGATCGAAAAATCGATTTTTCATTTTCGGGGCCATTACATAAACTTCCCTTATCGGGAAGTTAAAAAGTTGCACATTTTTGATCACTTGAACAAAAAAAATATGGGTGATCTCATTTCAATCTCCATTTTTTTGATGCTGTGTTTTTAGGGGGATGATTTTCTATCAGGAAATCATCCAACGAATCATTCAACTCATTAAAGAACAAAAATTCGATTCATTCACACTTCTCTAATTTATTGTAATGTTTAATGATCAATGCCTCATACTCTGTTCACACAATTAGAATAGTTACGGAATTACTATTAGATATCTCCTATACCTTTATGAAGATAGAAGGAATTAACAAGCCAGGAATTACGAACCGGAGAATGCTAGACTCAATTAAAAATAATTCCACGGAATTTTAAATGAAATTGTTGAATTAATCCCTAGAGCACCTAAATGACTATTAATAGCACGTGCAATGCTAAAAGTTAATGAAACTGAGAAGATTAAATTTCAACCTTGATGGGCGGAAAGTATAATGCAGAAGATCGATGATTATGCGTCACGTCTTGTGCACGTGTCCAGTATACGACTGGATTAAGAAAAGTAGTAATGAGTCAGGGTCATAGGGAATGAGGGTAACGAGAGTAGATCAGTGCGTTTGAGGAGCTCCAACAGAGTCCCATATGAGTGGCCGGTCATCTTGTGACTGGCTCGAGGGGTTCCCTTTGCCTCCCATGGGATAGCACATTACCTACACCACAATTTTCACCCTCGTATGAACGAGCGTGAGAGTGAGCATTACCCATCAATCCAGATCGGATTGTTTTAATGGATATTCCTTGTGTAATTTTCCCTGCATAATTACTTTATTTATTTAATGTGTAACAGATTAATGGGTCTAAGCTCTCTGAACACTTATTCTGGTATCAGAATAATCCTGTGGAATTTGCAATAAGCGAAGGTTTTTTTTTTTAAATATGATGGAATGAAATAGGTTGTGTAAGATCCATAAAACGTTTCAAAAATTGGATATCCTAAATCAAAACTTTGTAATATAACGAATGATAAATTCTTCATTCAACATCGTCTGATTTGAGGAAAAATTGATAACTTGCATTTCAGATTTATCTCTTTGTTAAAAATCATGGCAACTTTCTTGCCCTGACTTTTACTGGAGGAAAGCCCGATGCAACTCGCCGTGACTTCCTCGTTGACTTTCTCTAAGTGGACTGTATATTTTAAGATGTTGATGAGTTTCTCGAATTTAACTGCCTCCGCAGCCGGCCCTCAGGAACGAACAAATAACACAAACCTGAACGAACACAAGGACCTGATAAAGGATTCTCAAATGATAGTTGACACGATACATTCTATAAAAATATATAACTCTTTAATTTCGTGACTAGATTACACTCATGGATGAATTTCACTGACTCTAATAATTGTCTGTTATTGATAATTGTCTCTTTCTCGTTAACTCATTTCTCACAATAATTTATATTAATCCCGGTTGTAAATCGCGATTAATTTAGATAAAATGTGTCAATTAGTGCTCACTCAAAACCCATAAAAACGACTCGTTGTTTTTCACCATGCGTCTATCGACTCGGCGTGGGTTTTCTCACTCGCACTCGTTGATGAACTCGGTGTTACATTTTGCACGTTTCTCACTCAGGATCCAAAATGTAAGTGACGCATAAAATGGCGTAGTTACTCATCTCCCGCTTGTCACCAGGGTCAAGACGCCTCTGGTGACCATCAGGATAATATGTATAAGATTGATGACTCGACCGCTCCTCGGATAATTCAGGATCAGTCGATAATTAACTCAGATTATTAACATAATATTAAATATTCAAATCGATACAACAATTGATTGATATCATGCCTATAGCTTGCTATCATTCCAATCACTTCAAAGAATTATCCATGCCATACAGATTCTGTCCTTTCGGACAAATAGTTCGTATACTATTTATGGGGGGAACCGGAGCATAATGGACCTGCGGGCCAGAATGATTCGGAATTTCTTTTACTGTAAAAGCTTCTTGCAAAGAATTCCGGAAAACTCACTACAAATATCCATATAATGAGCAGCTTCTAAAAATTTTTCGGATTTTTCCGCGGAATCCTTCACTGCTAAAAGAATTCATAGATCACGTTATCACAGAGGTCTATTCTGCACCTTGTATAGACTGTATACGAGTATATGTGCGATAGAACTACTGCAATGAAATACTTTCCATTCGATATTCCACGGTTTGTTTCAGTTCACGCGAGGAAATATTGTCTGAATTTTTTTGGTGCTTTCACTAATATTTACTGACCAAAATGGTGGATTGAATTGAAACTAGCACGGAATTTCACTTGATTATATATTTGGATAACTATTTCAATCGATGATTTTTCGAACAGCAGTTCATTTTGCTCCCTCCCCCTTTTTTCCTTTTTATACTTCTAATTTCGAATTCGGAATGAGTGGTTTTTGAAATTTATGGTGTTATTGAGAAAGTGACCCACTCTCAAGTGTATAGGTAGCTCAGTCGGTCCATTTTACCCTCCTCTCTTCTATATTTATATATTTTATCAATAGGCCGCAAGTGGCCGCCTCCGTTGATTAGTGTAGCTTTCTATTTTTCATTTCAAGTTTCAATAAATAGGGAAAATGATTTGGGAAAAAAAAAAGTACAATTAGTACATATTTCATGTACTGCTACTGTGTAGACCACTCATACTTTAGCTTCCAGCTCGCGCTGTACTGACGACAAACCCGCTTGAAGGGAGTATGTGGATTTTTTTGTCATGTATACTGGGTATCTGTTGGTCTCGAACCCGGGACCACCAGATAACAAGTCAATGATTCCCAAAAATAATATTAATAACATAAATATTTAATGATTCCGTTTTGGTTATATCCTCTAAATTTTAATGATAAGTGACCTTGAATGATCATGCATCTCTAGCGCCACCGTCACCTTCGGCGACGTCGTTGATCCCCTTTTCGTTTTTTAATTAACAATTTTATTTTTCAATGTCTGTAATTATTTTCTTGTAATTATTGAATGTCATCCTTTAATTATTGAATTGATGATAACATAAAATTCCAAGGTTATTCACTTTTTTTAATGGAAAACTAATTCAAAAAAATTAGTTTCCATAATGTCCACCAGAATACGCTTTTGTCAATTCGAGTTCGACTTTTTTCATTTCGAGTTCGATGATCCTTCAATTCGAGATGAAATCCGCCATGTTCGATTTTAATGCCCTGTCCTTTTTATATAGGATATATTAATTATCTCCACGGAGGTCAATTCTATTCTCTTATTTCTATGACTAAGGATTATACAAGATCTCAGCAAGTGGCGAAGAGCTTGACATAGAAATGAAAATACAGCTGCAGCTTTAAGAAAAGCAATCCTTGGATATGTCTGCGTTCTCTCGTTATTCTCTCTACATCTCTTTATCCTCAGTGGCGACTATTCTATCTACCGACTCTTTTAACTCACAATACTAGCCTATCCCGCCCTACAAAAGAAAGCCCGCAACTCACAGCGGAGATCGCAAAATTCAATTTAAATTATAATCATAACTGGTGTATAGTCCCTTGCGGGTGGTCCCGTTGGGGTAAATTTAATTAATAGTACACTAGGCGAGGCGAGAGAAGAAACTCAATGAGATCACTATCTCATTAGGTGGGAGGACGGTGTTTGCGAACAGAAGGGTGAGTGGATAGGTGGTTAAGGAGGACGATCTCGTAGACTCGTTTCCCTGTATACTCGGTTTATGTGTGCGAGTGTTTGTAGATCCTGAATGCAACCAGAATTAAGGTATAATGAAAGCAGCTGCATCAATGGAGTTCCTACATATGTTGACCCAAAACTTGAACTTTGGAGATAATGCTGTATCATGTGGTGCTCTTATTCAAAAAATGAACGAAATTCATCACAACTTTTACGTCAAAGTTTTCGATCCATTTTGGAAAATTTATTCAGATGAAAAGTCGCTTCATAGATAATAATTATGATATAATAATTATAATAACATATCACAGAATTCGTTAGCTGTTCAAGAATTGTTGAAGTGAACCTTCTTCAGGCGTGGTTGAGCAAATTGGTCTGAATCAGACAAAAAAGTAAAATGCTTCCGTTTCTCGGACTTCAACCAGCAGTTGAGAGGAGGGTGAGAAAGAATCATTTCTACTCTCTCTATTGAATACATCATCCTTTATGCGATGTGTACTGTGTTACAGCGGAATTTCTCTACATGGATTTGGCCATTCTCTACATTCGACGGAATTCTTGCTCTGTCTTTGTCGATTCTGTTTCTCAATACGATTTCTTGTTACTACCGGGAGGACCATCAAAAGGAAGCATTCAGGCAGACATTTTGAAATTTTCAAAGTATACCTGTGTTCATTTCGCATTCGGCTGCACAGACATACGTTCATAAGACATGAGTGTGATGTGATGCGAACAAAAGAATTTGTCAAATATAGAGAATGTCTCTGGGTGAACGCGACAAATATAGAAGACTCTCATTGTGATAAAAATAATTGACAAATGTTCAGCTTAGTAAAAATCTCAATATCAAGGAAGATTCTTCATTTTCGTTATCGTCCAAAATATCCCTAGGGAAACAGCAAGAATGAGTTTGCGCTTTTTGCAAAAAAAGTTACTTCACGGCAACAACAAAAATCGAAATTTAACAAAGATCTAAGAAATGCATTATTTTTGTGCAGTAAAATGGTATTCTGTAGAAACGATTGAATGTACTGAAATAAAAATTCATGGTTCTTTCCTATAGCTATATATTATAAGAGTTTCACTTCCATTTTTAGGGAAAATCACGATGTAGCCACATGAGATTTATCCCTCACAATAAAGACGAAGACTAAGGCGATAGATAGCGTCAGATACTAGAGCCATGGGGCAGAGGCTCCCCCTGAACTTGAAATCTACGATCGGATCGCCTGCGAACGGCATCTACGGAGACTAAACATAAAATATAGCTTGAGATTCACGCCCAAGCGTGCCAGCCTTGCCGTTAAATACCCGAATAGCAAGGGATTCTCCCTTATATACTGGTGTACGTACGTATAGCCATGTAGAGCAATTAATTCCATTGATTGGGATTTCAATTACGCTGCTTCCGACATTTTAAATCATCAAAAGGGTTTCCACACTATTCAGAATTGATTGATTAATGAGTATCAAAAATTTTATATTTTAATTGAATAAGCATAGAACCATTCACTGGAATCATTTTTGCATTAGAGGGAAAGTTTTAACAATATCTGTAGTGAATATTTTAAAACAGTATTTATCGAATTAAAATCATTAAGATTTATTCACACAGTTTAGACTAAAATTCTAATAAGACCAAACAAAACTCAAGTTAAACTCTCAAAGGTAAAAGACAAGTAAAAATAGAAAAAGTATTGAGATCCTTCCGGGTCCAAGTGTCGAGGAAGACTGCCCTCCAATTTCCCTGTTGCTGGGCCAGTCCTCTACCAACATAGAGCTCTCTTTGTCCAAGTGTGTATCCCAATTGTTTATTGGGATACATAAACAATGACGACGCCCGCAACGCAGTTCTCCCGGAACACCGTGCCTAACGTGACGCAAGCCGTTTTTTTTTCAGTTTTAAATGTTTTTATTGATCTGATTGTTTTTATACAAATACATAGGAGTATAATAGTACATTGTGTAGTGTTGTTTTGATTCCTACCTCGGTGGCTTAACTCAAATTTGAAAATGTTGACGCAAGCCGTGGCCACTAGAGTATGGTTATATAACCCTGCCATACGAAAAAGACGAACTGCCTATCTCGAAAAATTCCACTTCATATCAATTAAACATTAATTCATGTATGAACATTAATTTCCAACACTTTTCCTTTAGAAATGATTGAAATATGTTGATATTCAATGATGAGTTCTTATCAATACCTGCCTCCAGGATTACCCTTCGAGTTATGATATTATATGAAATCGGAGAATTATTAGTTTGATGGATCCCTCGTTGTATGGTCAGTGAAATATGAAAATTTAATTCATTGCATTAATTTATGATATGCGAGTTGTAGAGATTTCACATTGCATGTTTTATTGTATTCCACAATTTCGATGTATACGAATGAATAAACAATCGTTCCTGTACTGACATTCAATACTGAATGTTTTTGTGATAAATAACCCTACGCAATAATCTCAAATTTCTTTGAATATGATACCCATAGTTATATATATATTTTTTTCAAATAGAAATAAACGTTCGATTCAACTACAGCAGGCTTCCGATAAAGTTCCTGATATTCAGGTTTCTCTTCCGTTGTAGTTCTCAGAATTCTTCCATTGAAATTTCTCGTTGGCTTCCCACTCTGATTCTTCAGTGAATCCATCATAATCGAATTGAGGAGTGCAGAATTTCAGATGTATTTTTGGGCATATTTCAACATTCTGTGCATAAGAGAATACTTTACGGGGCGATGAACTGCGCAGAGGAAAATGCTCTGTCAGAATCGAGATAGGAACAAGATGAGAACTTCCACGAGATGTCCTGGACGGAGGAGTGAACTTATTTGGAAGTCACCTGTAGTAATAGCAGCTATTGTCTGATGTACGAAGCATGCGACTAGCGAATTGAAAATATCCAATTTCCAAATACAAAAGGAAGAAATGGAATTTTTTTCCGCTTTCCATCAATATTTTGCTTTCAATTTCAACAAAAGGCTCACTTGAATGAAGACTAAAATGGAAATTGAAATTTACCTCCCTGTCCAGAATCGGTTTTCGGAAAGTTGAAAGGTTGTTAAATTGCGTTCATTTTGCCGAATGAAAATCAAAATATGCTATATATGCCAAATATAGCATATATATTTGACAATCCGAGAGCTGAGCGTATATATTCTAGGATACCCGGGATAAAATTTTTGAGTCTTTGGAGAGTCTTTTACGGTCTTCAAAGATTCCTAGAAAGACTTTTCGGTCTCTAGAGTGTCCCGCAAGTCCCGCAACTGTCTCTACAGTGTCTCTCTTGTCTCTCCCGTAAAGACTTTTATCTTTGCTGGTCTCTCCCGTAAGGACTTCTGTCTTTACTAGGCTCTCAGTACATTTATAAAGATTTGCAAAGACATAAGTCCTCATGAGAGAGACCGACGAATGAATCATTTTTTTTATTTCAACTTAATAAATTTTAAGTTTTCAATTTTTATAATTTTTGCAAACCGTGGAATTATTATTTTTTTCATATTTGACTTTAATTAAAATTCTCAATATTAGCGGAAAGCGGAGTGAAACGGACATAGGGGTAAAATGGATATATTTGAGTTTTGATGTTTATATTATCAATTTTTTTTTTAATTAATCAAAATATTGGACATTTGGAGAATAGACACACATATTTTATTGTTCTTTTTCAATCAAATTGACAGGCTCTTTGAAGAATAGAAAGACTGATGGCTCTCGAAGAGAGACTGGAGGAGTCCTTATTTGAGAGACCGTGAGTCTCTCAAGTAAGGACTCTGGTTCTTTGAGCAGGGACTGAGTCCCTGTAGGAGAGACACGTGTCCCGTTCGGAGAGACAGCAAGGTGTCTCTAGAAAGTCCCTGCCATGGCGCAAATAGGGACTCTGTCAGGGACCGGGACAGGAGTCTTTCGGCCACCGAAAGACTCAAATTTTTTCATCCCGGGCAAATCCGAAAATGCCAAGTTTCTGATTTCTCTATGCATCATTTTCCACCTAATAGCATTCGTTTCTTCTTCTCTTCATCATGCCTCGCGAAATAACTTCCACTCCCTGTATAAATGACTGCTCCAATTGGTTTCATTTTTGTTTGTCGTGAAGAATTTCCAGGAGCATGTACTTAGCCATGTTTTTTCCAAGAGAAACTTGAGTTTCAGTTTTCTCACCCTAACGATATTCGAGCTCTTTTCTCATTTTCCTGGCTGCTATTCACACTGATGCCCCTCTTGTAAAACACCCTCCCCCCTTCATATACATTCAGCGTTCTCTTTTAGATCCGGTGACACAAAAGAGAATATCCAGCACTGCAAAAATATCGACCTTCCGTCGATGCCACATACAGCAACTGCTGTCAAAGCGAGAGAGAAGGATGGGAAGAAGAGTGAATGGTAGGGAAACAGGAACAGTTCGTCTCTGATGGATAGGCTCACGCCTGTGGCTCTCAACACTTCGTTTATTTATTTTCTTTTTTTTTTTGTTCACATTTTTTATTCACCAACATTTAACCCAGGGGTAGTTTCTACCCAACGGCAACTGGAGGGTGAGTTGAAAGAAAGTGAAAGGAAGAATAAAATGAAGAACGATTGACGATTCTGTTACTTGCGGATCATAACACACGCACCACCCCCTCTTCATCTGCATGTACTAAAAAAGTAGTGGCATTTCCTATTCCATCTTCCCTATACAATGGTAGAAGGGTTTCATGCGTGAAAGAATAAAAATGATTGCTGGAGATGAAAAAAGAAATAGGAGGGAAAATAAAGGGAAACGGGACAAATGTGCTGAAGGGAGGAAGAAAGAGGCATTCCATTGACACGTCGTTACGTATGATTCATGTGGAAAACAACAGTAGCAGAGTCAATGAATTGTAAGAATAACTACAGAGTGAAACTGGAAGAATGAAGTATTTTATGACTCCACGAGGTACCATATAATTCCCCAAGTATTCATTATGCAATTAATTGAATCTATATAATCTGTAAAAGGTTGTGACAGGATAAATAAAATAGTCGATTTTCCACCATCATTGGACAATCGATTATCATTATGTAGCATAGACCAAGGAGATGATAGAATGTAAAATTTCATCGAATTTCTCGCAAAAACCAATTGCTAAATTGGAGTATAGTAACAGCGCCATAATGAGTATCTGTTCATCCTATTGACGAATTGCGTCTACGGGAGAAATTGACCAATCAGAAAAATTAACGAAAACAATCGGCTTAAGCCTCCCGGTGAGGCAGAGGACACACTCCTGTTTCGTAAGCGAACGGTGTCACTTGTAATTTTATTGTAAATTGTCTTCAAGTTAATTTTCTATCGAATTCATGTTGAATCGAAATTAGTGTACGAAGTCAAATTTCATAACATTGGATTGAAGTCATTAATATAAATTGTGAAACTGTCATTTGAATTAATCGAACAATCAAATAAATTCGACAATATTATAAGTACTTTTCTGCAGTTCTCGTCTATTATTTTGCCTATTTTCATTTGTATTGTCTTGGGAATCCAATCTTCTCACAGGTCATCCCAATCGAACCCGAATCGTCTCAGTTTATCGTTAATGTGAATTAGTCAAATTATTAAAGCATATTTTGTTAATTTTATATAAATTAACTGGCGCTCAACAAAATTGAATTTAACGTCATTTCTTGAGCCCCGACAGCCTTTGATCCAGGCCGCGTCGGGTGTAGCTTCTTTACTTGCATTGAAGAATAATAAAATCGACAAATAATTTATGCTAAAAGAAGAAGCTGTCTCAAGGTCATTTTGATTAATGAATCAAGTGATTTCATTGACACAGCCACTTCAAAAAGTTCCTAATGAATTAACTTTCATATGAGAATCCTTGATTAGCACTCAACTGTCCTGTCAAGCATTCAGCCATAAACGCACTCTGAGAATGTATCAAGGGCACGTGTGTTATATAAATACACGGTTGAAATGGATCTAACGCTAATGGACACTGAATGCCTAATGCTACGATATACATACTCGATTTTAGAGGGGCTAGATTCAAACCAAGCTTAAGCCTCAACTAAAGTGTCAGCGCAGGATAAGAGTCGAATATGAGCGAGAGAGAGAAACCAAGAATGGGGATTGGATTGAGCGCACAAAGTAGGTGCGGTGGGAGCGCGTGCATACACTCGGAATCTACATACACTATGGCACCCCAAAGATACGGAGGAGTAATTTCACACGGTTTCTCACGGTGAATTAATATGAAAATGTCCCTCGAGTAGCATGACTCAGTTGTTGCATGGT
This sequence comes from Aleiodes alternator, assembly GCA_963921955.1. Taxonomy (NCBI): domain Eukaryota; kingdom Metazoa; phylum Arthropoda; class Insecta; order Hymenoptera; family Braconidae; genus Aleiodes; species Aleiodes alternator. Next base: position 10,057,381 of record OY998108.1, on the reverse strand, counting down.
GAACTAAATTTGTAATTGGTCCACTGAGAACTTCCACATTTCTTGCTTAAATAGTTCTTTATTCTCACTCTTTTCAATCTTCAAATTCAAGGACTCTCAGCTTCTTCTGCAGCTTACTGGTGCTCAAGCAATAGTCCTTCAATGACAATCGTTACCAGGCGTTATTGCTGACGTATTTGCATTCAATTTCTCCTCGACAAGAATGATATAGAGTGGATGATAGGAAATGGATTTTTTCATTTCTTTTTTTTTTTTACTTGTGTACTGTAGGTGTGAGGGTGCAGAGAGCAGGAACTGGTCCTTGCCAAACATTGGAGATACTCAAGGTGGTCCGAAGTCCCTTGACATTTCCTGTCCATTGCTATTTGTTCATCTTGTCCTACATCCAACAAATTCTGCCTCTGGCCCTAGGGGAATTCTTTTTTACTCCATTTTTTCATCAATGAGAGGAGACAATGTTGATTTTGCTTTGGATGGTAAATTGAGAGATAAATTTTCAATGGTGAGCCTGGAGGAGATAAACACATAGGGAAAATATTGTATTGCTGAGAAAATAACAGATTTCTACAAAATAGATTTTTAATAGCTATAATTCATAATTCCATTTAGAAATAAACTTCTCATTAAAAATGATAATACATTTTTCTTCACTCTCACACTCCCGCATATAGTTCTTTCGAGTGATTCATATGTAACTCCAATCGGATATCAAACTTAATGGAGGTTATCCGTTCTTCTTGGATGTTTATTGTCCATTTACTTTTCTTATTTTCCTCAAATAAGAGGTAAAAATGTTTGAATCCATTTGAAACTTGAAAATGGACTTAATAAATTTGGAATGCAGACTGTTTGCAGAATGGCTAGCGAAAGAACGTAAACAAGCAATGCTTCAGAGTTACCGTAGGTAACGATGCTACCCTACAATTCAGATAAGAAAGAAGAGTGATTGCTCTTTTTTTTTCACTGTTCCAGAAGGACACAGTACTCTCAAGAGGAAATAACGAGAAGAGCGGTCAAATGCTTCACTGCAAACTCTCGAGAGGATATGAGACAATTTGAGAGGAATGTTCAGTTTAGGGTCATCTCCAGTTGAGATATACAATGTGGCCATTGGCTTCTGTAAGTGCTCATTCCATAAATTGAATAATTACGTTTCTAAAGTTAATAAAAAAAATCATGTGTTTCTATTTTTTCAATTCTTGAACGATTTGGAAGAATTTAGCGAAGAAGGTATAGAGATTGAAGATTCTATTACGAAGGTTTCCACAAATTGTATTGGCAGAATATAAAATTTAAGGATATTTAAGTAGTTCAGATGATCTATTTTTTCAAAATTTATTTGACACCATGTTACCAGATGAATTATAAATGATTGTCATGTGAATTGATAATTCCAATATTATGGATTCGCCAATTTCATTACAAGTTCCTCATTTTCACTGATCAATTAATGAAGATTAATACAGAATCTACATATTCGGAACATTCAATGTTTCCTGAATTATTGATAATCTTGTAATAATATTGAACTCACCATTCATTTGTTTATAGCCAAGGACAAGAGTTACTTTTGGCGTCTTGGTGTCACAAAATCCCGCCTGTGACAGATAAAAGGGGGGGGGGAAGACAATAACGCAGCATCTGTATGCGTAGTCGTTATCCCTCTTTCACGGACACGAGTAATGATTCGAAACAAAGGAATTCTGGATGAATTTGTCCTGGGGGGATTAAATGTCTTCGTCATCATAAAGGGCAAAAATCATACGAAATCACTTTGAATATTTGGCTCGAATATTAATTCCCACCGATAGAAATGGTAGGAAGTATTGCTTCATTCGGGGGATAAATTATTATTCATTCAGTGTATACAGTCATTTGAGGAGGCAAAATAAATTCTCAATTACTAATGACATTGTTCAATGTTCTCCGGCATTGTGGCATCATATCTTCTCCAATGTGTCGAGATGGTGAAAAGGGAGTATCATGAGATTATGACAAACGACATTACAGTTCATGAGACATGGTCGATGGGCCTTGGGGAATTCGAGGGTGTTTCTTAATAACTGCGACACGCACGTTATCCCCAAGTAAAATAACCGGATCATCGTCGATAAAACCATCACCAGTCTCTCTTCGGTTCTCCATGATTCATCTTTTTTTTTGTTCATTCTCTCATCGTGCCATTTTTTCTCCTACCATTCAACATTGAATGGCAAGAGGTCACATGAAAATTTAATGAGAATAAAATTTACTAAATTTCTTTTTTCATGAGATTCTTACGGATTCTATTGTTCAAAATTTATCGATAATCAGAAATTTCTGTTATTTTTTGTTAATTTCTCCGAATTATTTAAAAGGATGAAGAAATGAAAGAACTTTCAATGTTGGATTTTTATCAGGTAATTATAATCATGAAAATAAAATGTAATAAAATGTAATGTTAAACATCAAAATTGAGATTTGTCAATGGAGTTATAGTCTGAAAAATGTTCATAAATATTATTTTATAGAGCAGTATAATTTCCATTTAACGATCATAAAATGTCATTAAAATTCCTCCGTAAATCCCTTGCACTCATAAAAAAATTATCGTCAACAATGTCATCCATAATTCAGTATGTAACTTTCGAAAATGATTCATTTCAAAATGAAAAAAAAAAAAACAATTAATTTAACAATGGAAACGTTATGATTATAATTAAAAAATGCTCTTAGTCATCAATTTAACTCGTGAAAATTAATAGTTTATGATTATTTTGCGATAAGTGTCAAACATTCAATGAACAGAAACACAAAGCTAGACATTGACAAATCAGGGCTAATTGCAGGCCGTAGACACTGTAGCAGTAGTATTTCGAGTCACGTATATGGTAATGACGAGAAACACGCTCAACTTAATCCTGATTATACCTCTCGCTTTTCCCATCCACCTCTCATTGCTACAACTGTAGAGAGAGCTTTATTCATGATAGAGTTGCAGGTACATGAGACTATAGTGGCTACAGTCCATTTTGATGAATAAGAGACAAGTTTCTAATGGCCTGAAACAGTGAATCTGCTCATAATATTTCAATACTTAGACTCCCTCGAGCTTTTCAATGCCGACATCGATGGTTTATTTTTGTTCCCAACTACTCTACCAGAATCGATGCATACATGGAGAACTTTATCTCCAATAAACGCACAATATTCAGTAATAGTCGCTACTACACAATTTTCTTCACAAAGGTAGAATTTGAATGAAGTATATAAGGTGAAAGCCCTCATTACTGACAAGATGTCAACTACTCAAGTCTTATTTTATTGAATTGCCTACTCCATTAATTTTCCGATCAGTAATAACAATGCATAATTCCATAATATAGTGGACTCGATTCAGAAAGCTCCTTAGGAGAACAATATGAAAAAAATCATTACACCCACTGCTTCATCAATACTGTTGCTTTCACGAACCAGAATCTTTCAATTTCATGCGCATTATGGGAGGCCACTATACAAATTTTTTGAAGTGAAACTTCTTTTGGGAGGGTACCAACTTTTTTCTCGCGTCACGGAACGAGTGTAAGGCTTTGAGGGGCACGTGGTAGTAGAGTAGTGGGGGGAAGGGGAAATTTTTGCTGCTGCCGTCGGGTCGCTCTCCGGGTGGTGGGGGAAGCCTGTGTTTTTGAAGTGAAACTTCTTTTGGGAGGGTACCAACTTTTTTCTCGCGTCACGAAACGAGTGTAAGGCTTTGAGGGGAACGTGGTAGTAGAGTAGTGGGGGAAGGGGAAATTTTTGCTGCTGCTGTCGTCGAGTCGCTCTCCGGGTGGTGGGGGAAGCCTGTGTTTTTTTTTTATTTTTTCTTTTCAATACACGGAGAGAAAAATATGGGAATTTATCTAAATGATTTTTTTTTTTAAATTACGGAAAATTGTCATTCAAAGGAGGAGTTGTCATGGAACACGACCGAAAAATATCCATGCTCCACCTCATAACTTTTGCTCTTTATTTCTTGAAAAATTGCCATTTTACACTCGGCTTTGGATTGAAATATCTCGAAAACTATTCAAAAGTTATCGAGATATGCTGTGAATGAAATTTAGAGAGAAGATTAACGAATAAATAAGCAAACCTCCGTTCTTTGACGACTCGTAGTTATTAAGATATCTATTTTTGAATGAAAAATTCAGAAAGGGCGTCCAAGCACTCATTTATTTGCTATCGAGCCTCATCCATTGTTTCTGAACTACTCATTCAAAAAATGATATCTCGGAAACTACTGGTCGTAGAAAAACAGCGTTCTTCTTATTTTGTTCGTCAATCTTCCCTCTAAATTTCATTTACAACATGTCTCGATAAATTTTGCATAGTTTTCGAGATATTTCAATCCAAAGCCAAGTGTTAAATGACCAATGGCTCATGTATAAGAAGTTTCACTTCGGTCACGTGGGTTCCACGCACCCTCTTTTTTTTATTTTTTCTTTTCAATACGCGGAGAGAAAAATATGGGAATTTATCTAAATGATTTTTTAAAAAATTACGGAAAATTGTCATTCAAAGGAGGAGTTGTCATGGGACACGACCGAAAAATATCCATGCTCCACCTCATAATTTTTGCTCTTTATTTCTTGAAAAGTTGCCATTTTACACTCGGCTTTGGATTGAAATATCTCGAAAACTATTCAAAAGTTATCGAGACATGCTGTGAATGAAATTTAGAGGGAAGATTAACGAATAAATAAGCAAACCTCCGTTTTTTCACGACTCGTAGTTATTAAGAAATCGATTTTTGAATGAAAAATTCAGAAAGGACGTCCAAGCGCTCTTTTATTTGCTATCGGGCCTCATCCATTGTTTCTGAACTACTCATTCAAAAAATGATATTTCGGAAACTACTGGTCGTAGAAGAACAGCGTTCTTCTTATTTTGTTCGTCAATCTTCCCTCTAAATTTCATTAACACCATGTCTCGATAAATTTTAATCCAAAGCCCAGTGTAAAATGACCAATGGCTCATGTATAAGAAGTTTCACTTCTGTCACGTGGGTTCCACACACCCTCTTTTTTCTCATTCCTTAGGGCTATGAATTCACTTCTTCTTCTTCTTCTTTCAACTGACTTATATTATTGTTTCATGATACAAAAAATTAATATTTTCTTTCATGGTTCTCAATGATTTTTGCATTCTGGGCACAGAGTTTTGGAATGAATCTTTTTTTTCCTGATACAATTAATATGGTCTGCGAACAATTAATAACAGATGAAACCTAAGGTATTTCGCATATTTGAGAGAGAAGATCATAAAAAAACTGGATTCAATTTATTCAAGACAATTATTTCTGGAATTACTGGAAACAGAAATCCTAAACGTTGTATGATAATTCGAGCGGGCATTGCGCGTCAAAGCACGGTTTGAAATTCGAGGCAGCCTTGGAACACGAGCGGTTCGGGTAGCATTCTCAGAAGAGTCCTGATATTTCGAGGCTTTCTAAATCGAGTCTACAGTAATCTTTGTATAATGGTGGAGCAGTAACTTATAGACTGTCAAAACTTCTAATAAACAGATTGAGGTGTCAAATATTCACAGAAACAAATGGAATTTGTTCAGCTTTACTCAGACAGCTCATGAATTCAAATTTGCTGAATGCTTGTGTGACGAAAATTCTAGGGACCTACGAAGTAAGATGAGTTGGATTTGATTAGGAAATATAAGTCTTCATAAAGGAAAAATTAAAAAATTGCCCCACAATACAGACATTCTGGAATATCTTCCCATTTTTTCAGATTTTTAATGAAGGTCTTCACTCCGAGAAAAAAATCGGTTCATTCCGTTCGCAGGTGCCTTTCGTTCCGCCCCAGGCAGGAATATCCGAGTTCTAACAAATGATGCGACCTTGGCTGAAGCTCGACGAACCGAACTTCAGCTACCTAAAATGAACCATTTAGGACCTTCAGTAAAAACGGTCTCCTACCAAGGCTGGTACATGTTCAAGGTCTAAGCTCTATCTGTCCGACTTGGTCCAAGCTTCATCCAAAGCTTGTATCCAAAATTTGGAATTTCGAGTTCTTATCGAGTTTGAATCTCAAAGTTATGAAGGAGAAATTCTACTGGCACCCATCTTTTTGATGTTTCAATCAATGAAGTCACGTTGATCATGTCGAGCCCATTGGGCAAAGTGGGGTACCTAAAATAATATTGAAATCTTATGAAAAAGGTGATTCTTTTCAGATATTGATTATTCTGCTGAGTATTTGGAGCATTTTTGCCGACCTAGTTCATTGTTATCATACTGGGCGAAGTGGGGTACATTAAAAAAAATTGAAATTTCATAAGAAGTTGAGTTTTTTTCAATAGTTGATTATTCTGTTCAAAAGAAAACAAAAAATGAAGTTTTTGTTTTTTTTTCTTAATTGACCTGAAGTTCACTAATTTTGCAAAAAGTGCAAATGTTTTAACGTTTTCCCATAGGAAATTACGAAAAAAGAAAATCTTTGTGCTTAATCATCATTAATTGATGTTTTAGGAAGAAAGAAGCGTTCCTTTTATTTTCGCTCCAACTTTGGCCATTCGAGAAAAAAAACTGTCCAACCAATTGGCTTCAAAATTGATAGAGCACATATTGAACTAAGAAAAACGCTAAAACTTCAGTCCTTTTTGCAATATTTGCAAAATGCAGTTCAATTTTCAAAAAAACGAAAAAGGGTTACTTATTAGTACGTTTTGAGACCAATTTTAAGTATAAAAATAAATTTCGTCGGCGAAACGGCACGAGACACTTACAGAGCACTGATTTAAGTTTATCAAACCCGCCATTCGTTCTGTGTAATCGATATCTTGATCACAAATGGTCGTAGAGAGATGGAAAACAATGAAATCAAAGCTAAAGGATTAGGCAGAATGATCCTGATACGAGTTAAGTCGAAAAAAATTTTTGAAGACCACTTGCATTTGCAGAATATTAAATGTACGATGTTCAAATTACGCACAAGTAGTACGGCTCCTGCTTGTTTTCATAGCCATTTGCTATTCTATTTTATTCAGGATGACTTATCTCCTGGAGAACTTGTAATTCGATTGTTGTTAATGTTTAAAGGTTAATTATAATATAAACATTTTTTTTTTCAGAAAACGAACATCGCTAGTCGCCGAGCTTCATCCATGCTTGGTGCGACTTTGGTTCCCAAGCTCAGCGCTAGTTTGATTTCCAACCTCGGTTCCGCGTTATCATTCCGATGGCTAACCCAGTTTGGACCGAGCTTGAATGCCGAACTTGAGACGAGGATGGAGAGGTCTAGTCCAAGTTTAGCTCGAACTCGGATCTTTTGTCATTTCCCACTTGGGGATCTCCACTCTATTATTTTGTAGCATTCTAATCTCAAAAAATGCTCAAAAATCACAGATGGTCTGAAATGTAAACCCATTGCTTCGCAAGCGTCGCAAATCGTCTCGGTGTGAGGCAACTGGGGGTAAAACCAATCAGCGCGGCACCTGTATCGGTGTGAGTGTGGTACGTAAATGTAGTGTGTAAGTGTACCTCCCACCAACTATCAGCGCAGTGCCGTCACAATGCCAATGATCATAGAGGGCTCCTCATTGTATTGTAAGATTTTATCTGATGAGAATACTAAAGGAGTAAATTATTATTTTACGCTAGTTCCGATACACCACATTGATCATTTGTTAGAGAAAAAAAAAATTAGTTCTGATTTGTTCAGAGAATTGATAGATGCTCCCGAATAATTGAGGAGCAAGCCGCGTCCGGTCCTGCTGCCGCCATCCCCACTACAGACTCATCACGCAGCGTTAGAGAGTGGGGACAAACCGTATGAAGCAATGGGTTAATGATAAGTGCATCTGGAATAAGTAGATTACATCGATGAAAATATGGATAGAAGTGACACAATAAGAAACAATTATGTGTACATTAACTATATTGAACTAAGAAGAATGAAATATTGCTTACTTCGCTCGTATTGTCAATAATGAGGTCTTTTACCTCATAATATGTGAAAGTGGAACACAATTGATTACTGTCAAGTATTCAATCTATTAATACTCATTAATAATTGACAAGAGGAAATAATTCTATTATTCATCGAATTGTAAAGGAGAAAAAGAAAACATATGATCTCAGCGAAATTTTGAAATTAATTATTTCACATATCACTCTCTAAAGCATTGAGCAATGAGGTACTCATTATGGTACCACGATGAATATTATTTCTAACGGTCACAACAGTAGAAATTTCACGTACAACTACATCTACATATTTACATCAACACCGATACGAGCAACATGTACATACCTCCGTTTTAGCACTTGATGAATTAATGCACTCCCTTGGTAAGCGTTGAACGTCATAATGCATGGGCACACACGTTTGCTCATTGCAGTCCGAATAGGCTTTCGCAGTGGCCCAAACACTGTGAATACCTTGCTATATAATCTCGTACAGTTGGGCTATGAATTCATCGCCTAAAACATGTAGTGAGGGAGCTATAGGGCTCTAGTTTTGTTCTATTATCAAGCATCAATGCTATCCATATCAATTGTCATATTCCAAAGTATCATTTTCTCTCTATGTATTCATTGATGTTATTACAAAAATATTTTTATTTACCCATGAAATTTTTGTGGATGTCTCTAAAAGGAGTATGCTTTTTTGCGGTGAATGAAAAACCGTAAATGGCATATGAAAAAACAATCTGGTCATATGATGGATATGCCGTGCTTTTGAGGTAGCTTCAAAAATTTTAATCATCACTTTTGACACAGATTTTTTATCATCGAGTTTTTTCCCCTTTTTATTGATTTATGAAGGAAAATATTTGCTTCCATGTAAATAAACAGAGTGACACTGGAAAAGTTATTGGTTTTTTGGTTAAAACCTTTTTGAGGAGAATTCTATCACAAAAAATAGATCGGGTTTCAGAAATTTGTCTACTTAGCGAAATTCTCGTGAGAAATCTTCAATTATTTTTAGAATTGGATAACATTAAGATTTTTCGCATCGATGGAAATAACATAATTGAATGTCAGTAGAAGAGATCATTTAGAGTTATTATTTCAAATGCAAGATGCTCATTGAGAAGGCAAGGATTTATTCATTTTCAGGTATTTGAAATTATCATTTCCATCAATTCATTGAAAGTTTTCATCTAAAGAAAAAAGAAAAAAACATCTATCACGTAAGATTGAATATTAAATACATCAAATCCGCGTCTCGAAGTTTTTTAATAGAGACGAAGAGTTTCTTGTTCAATAATAAGTTTACTCAACTTTCCACTGGGTCATATTGTACCGTCCTACAAATTGTGAAAGGCGTAATAAAAAAGTCACTAAGAAAGTCAAATTATTATGAAAATAAAGAGAAAGAAAAAAATTGTATAATCCAAAAACTTTCGATGTAAATCCAAGGATGCATCTCTGTGATGACTTATATTATATAAATCCCACTGCCAGTGCTCTCAATTCTGTACAAACTTGACCGAGTCATACTTAACAAACCATAATTCATCACAACTCAGACGAAAGATAGTCAAGATGAAAAGTTGTAGAGTTGGAAAAGAAAAGATAAGGAATACAGCTGAGAAAATTGAGATAATTGTCTTTTTTTGCTCACAATATAAATATAGTTTTTTTTCCTTCTAATTACAAGTTTTAATGGTGAATATTGCGATAATATTTTTGAATTTATTCAGAGAAAGAAAATGAAGTGAAGAATTTAATTTAAACGAATCCCAACGAGCACCTCCAAAATCTTCTCAAAAACATGTGCAGCTCAATTAATTTAATTTTTTTTTATTAATATTAATTTAATTGATTTAGTTCTTTAATCGATAATATGAATTTCAACTCTATTACCTGAATAGATTAGAAGTGTAAATACTCAAACAAATTTGGCTCTTCTCTCCATTCAAGTTCAGCTGAAATACTCATGAATGAACGCCTATATGACTGAGAATTGCCGTTAATGGAATGTCACGAAATAATACAAAATAGTCTATACACAGTCGATGAAATAAAAACTTTGGAATTCCAATGAGCGATAGTGAATTGTCCAAATTATAACTTATTTTTTTAATCATTCTGATTGTACTTTCGGCAGAAAACGTTTTAGCCTCACAGGATTACACCAATCCTGAGGAACTGGGCAGTAAATTGTGACAACGGAGCGAAGCTGTGCGTGAGTTCTCACTCAGTAACATAATAGGAGTAATAACACTCAGGGAAAGATTAAGGAGTTTGGGGAGTAAACTCAAAACGACGGGAAAAAATGGATTTTTTCAACAGGGATGAAACAAGTCGTTTCAAATCATCTCAATTTTTTCAAATTTTTCATCTAATTATTTACGATGAAAAAAAAATGATAACAAATGATAAAGTGACATAACCCAACATTTGAAAAAAATTAATTACAGCTTGAAAATTCATTCTATTATGTCAAAGACCCGTTGAAATACTTCTCAGAATCGTGAATATTATAGAAAAGAAATTTTTGCACTGTTTGTTGTACTAAACAATTAAAGAAAAATAATTTAGTAAAAATAGCTTTCTGAGCTCAATTTTTTTCATTTATAACTGCTCAGAAAACGATGGAAAAACCAAACAAAAATTAAGATTCGATCACTGAATATTTCTTCAATATTCTGGTGAAATTTACTCTAAACTGTCTAATTTTTTACGAAGATATTTAATTCAATGTTATGAAAAATCGACGAATTTAGACATTTTTTTCATCCATCAATGCAATGCAACAACGTTGTACCGCATTCATTTGGCGCGTAATTTCAAATGAGCATCCAGAGGTTAAGCGATATGCATCAGAAAATTTAGAATAATTTTGAATAAATCAGAATTTTCGAATGAAATCTTTTTCACTTATTAATTTACCGCCCCACCGCTTTATCTTCTTCAATTTCGTTACCCGATGCATTATAAATGTATTGATTTCTACTGAATTATTTAATTATCACATCCCGAAAGTTAGAGAGAGACGAGTGCTTTCCATGCTGTCAACAGAAGAAAAAGGAATAATAATTTGACCACAACGTTACCGCGGTTATTCTCTCTTTTCGATGCTTTTTGACTTTTAGAAATTGATTGCATTGCTCTATTGCGTTAAATCGTTGATTTAAAGAAAAATTCTGTCATTCTAAAACAATGAAAATATTATTTCCGAACTTTCGGATCATTTTTCAAAAAATCTTTGAAAAATAATTTTTTTAGTGTTTCACGATTGGATTACTGCTAGAGAACAATAGCCTCCCTTGTCCCCTCACACCCGATTTACAATCACTCCCCAAACTCCTTAAGAAGCCTGGGATTTGGAGACCAATTTGAAGGCCAACCCGGGATGAGGAATATTGAAGAACTCATCTCATGACAATGGAGGAACAGGCTCTTTTCCCTGGGTTTCTTGGTTGACTCTGGATTAAACATCACTCGAACAAGAACTATGAAGTAAAAAGAATGATAATTGCACATCGGCAAGTAAATTTTGTAAACCCTATCTTAAATGGCAGTTCCAATTTAAAATGTCGAATCTCTGTTTCATAACGTGTTTTTTTTTATGGGAATACGAAAAAACAGAAATACTGGTAAGGAATTCATATAGATTCAAGAGTTCTATTCAAATCTGGCTGATAACTGCTGGAGCGAATGACAACAGAGATATCGGGAAGAAACATTGTTTTTGAAGTTCGCAACAAAATGAACCTGGATTTTCTCTTCCGGATCAAGTTCTTTACGAAAATCTTCAAAGAAAATTATAATAATGCTTCAGAATGTCTGCATAATTGGCTAATTTTTTGCAAGAAATTTAGGTACGACCTCCATTTCGAAGAAATTATTGCCCATTGGAAATTTGAATAGTTATCACGCAATGAGCTCATTGCCCACTTTATATACATATAAATATATTCCTAGTTATTTCATTACAATTTATAATTTTCTCTACTTTCAGGCTTCTCTCGATTCTCGCGGAAGCACATAGCTCGTGCCCACATAGCCAAGTGGCTTTATGGCTTCCTGCCATAAGGCCAATACATGAAGTTAACAATACGTATATATAGATCGAATACGTGCTACCATTGAGTGAGTATTGTAACACTGGGGTGGCAAATAATCGCGCACGCTCCACTCCATGAGAACCTGTTCTCCCCGAATGAACCTGCTCATTGGTCCAATAAAAATAAACGGCACTGGCCTACATGATGAGAAAAAATAAAAAAGAGACCCCATATACACTTGTCTCCCTCTCCTTTTTTTCTCTCCTACCTTTCTCTGGCTCTCCAAAGACCACTTTTTCTGCCTCTGCCCTCTTTTCCCCTACCCTTTTTTTGGGGTGAACTGGATGATGAACAATGAGTTTCACCGTGGCTTGTCTCATCTTTCATCTCGACGTGGCACGCGCCGTGGTCGCATCTGGCGAGCCAACGGGGGGGCAATTGAAATTGTGACGACAAGGGTTCATATTCCCTTATTAGAAATGGAAAAAACGTAACACTCAATAATCTCACTGTACTATCTCTCAGATAATTTCGTTATGATTATTATAGATCCACAGAGTTTACATATCGTCGCCTTAGAGTGAAAAGGGCGTAAGTGCCAAAAACACGAAATTCTGGAGTGAAAGGGGCGTATGTCCACTTATCACTCCAAAATGTTTTTTATGGCCTCTGGAACATTATTTGGATAAATGAAAATTAAAATAACGTAGTGGCGTAACTACCATTTTTTAAATGAAAGCGACGTATCTCCACACTTATGCCCCTTTGTTATTTCCTTTTTAATCGCTACATAATTGTTAAAGTTAAAGTGAAAAGGACGTATCTCCGCACTTACGTCTCTTAGTTTTTAGGATTTTTTTATTTTAATTTTGGGCACTTACGCCCCTTTGTTATTAGTCAGTGGTACTTACGCCTTCATGTTCTTATTTGTTTTTATTTCACTAATATTGCATAAAAGGCCTTGGAAAGCCTATTGGAGCAATAATGGTGGAGATACGCCTTTTTGTTATTTTGAAGAAAAAAAATCGGGAAAAATGGCACTTACGCCCCTTTCACTCTAAGGCGATGATATATTTTTAGAATGTTGCAGTTGCATGTGTGACTTGAAGGGGAATGAAGTTTTCCCTTTTTTCTTACCTCAAAGGAAGCTGGATAAAAAGAAAATAAATTTTCAATGGAGAAAACCATAAATTCGTCAATAATTCCAACGATGCAGAAGTGGAGAATTTCTTCCTCGTTAAGTGTTCTCTATTCAAAATTATTCATTTCCTGTTATAGAACAAAAAATGCAGCAAAATATATATAGGATGCGTTTAAGAGGGGCTAATTCATTAAAGAACATCCATTCATTTATGTAAATCCCAACAATCCCTCCGTTGTCCTACTGAAAGTTCGACAATCAGAAAACTTTCTGAGTAATTAAGGAAGATTGTCGTGAAAAAATAGGAAAAAAAAGAAAGTCTTAAACTTTTTATCTTTAGTGTTGAAGTTTAGATCATAAGACGACAGAGCTCTACAGCATCATTAAGGGCTCATTACTTGATAATGATTTAATGATTATTACTTCATTACCAGACAGTGTAACTCTGTATTCTGTATTACCAGGGGCTGCGTGTAAAAGGCCAATGACTGAAGAGAAACGTGATGAGAATCACACTATTTCTAGTCTATTTTCGAGACACCCCTGAAGCTGCCTCAGAATAAATTCTACGCACATACATAAAGACACACATACATAATTCACTGTGGTTAGCCTCGAAAAATAAAGCTGAATTATATCGGGGATTCGTACTATTTTTTTCTGGTTGAATAAATCGTGCTTTTCACAGTTGGAACTAATAGATTAAAGGACGAATTTTCGAAAGAAAAAAAGGATGGAGAAAAGGTGAAATGGGAAATTCAACAGAGTCCCACGATGATTCAGAAATTAAGAGGAGATCTTAGTTACTCTCATCGAAATCGATTGCGATAATTATGACTTTGGAAATATGTTGAATTGCTAGTCAAATTACCGGAATAGAAAATTCATTAGATCTGTTTCATTTAAAAAATAATTTATGCTAAATGGAATGACAAAAAAACTTCTATTCACTTCATTCGAATCTGTAATTATTTCAATAATTTAATTGTGATTAGTACCGTTCTCTCAAGCGTCCAATTACTGAATCCTCCGTATTATGAGGTTTCCAGTGGAAAATGAAATATTCACTACTTCCTTTCATACGAACAAATACACAGAAATGCTCTTATATAAGGCCTCCAGGTTCTTCAATTCAGTACACAAAATTTTCAATACTCCTTTTTTTTCCTTTGTTTATTTCTCAATGCAACTTTAGTTCCCATTTTCAATCACATTCGCCCACTGACTCTCGTTTTCTTTTCATACTCTAACTTCCAGTTTTCAAGCAAGGCTTTTCTACTCTTTGGGGGGTTCAACTTGAGACATCTGGCACTGGCGGACTCCTGATTAACTCGAAAGATCGTTCCGCCTCACGGGGAAACTTCTATCTTTTCCACTTGTTCTTATTTCCCTATCTCTACCGCACCTTTTTTTTTTTATTTTATTTCTATTCTTTTCTTTAGCTGCACCTCCGCTTGCCTGCATGAATCGTTTTGTTCTATTTTCCATTTCATTTTTTATTTTTTTTTTATTCTTTATTTCTTTCCGTTATTTTATTTTAATTCAAGCAAACCCAAGTACGCGAGAGACAGCACAGTGGGGAATAAGGCAGAAGAAGTTAAAGGCAAATAATGGTGAGAACGATAACGGGCTTCTTGGGTAGATGATGGTGTGAAAATAAAAGGAGATGGCCGAGATATAGATATACTAGAGTAAACAGAATAAGAAAGTAAACCACCATCAATTTTATTCTTTCATTTGCTTTCTCATACCAAAAGTCGATTTTTATTCTTCTTCAAGGTACACTTATCTCCAAAATTACAGGAATATTAAACAGTAGAAGAGAAGTAGACAGAAGCTTACATCTCTTAATTATTATATTGATTTTCATAATGACTAACTTTTCTATCTTCTACGGCTACTTGCAGTATCGGGGATGTCCCGATTTTTAGATGTGGCCCTGTTTCTCGATGCAGACTGTTTTTGAATCAGTAATTCAATTTACTCGATTATTTTTATTTTTTTTTCAACTAAAATTCAATTCTTATTGATAGTGAACTTATTCTCCTGTGTAATAACGAAAAAGAAGGTATAGAAAAAGAAGGCAGGACTAAAGTCATTGTGAGAATTTTGTACAATGCAATTGGCAGAAAGCTTCCAAATGAATTTTTTCATTTCAAATCTACCATCATCGATCTGCGCGTGGAATGGGAGAGCCAAAATAGGCCGCAAAGGGTTAAGTTCGTCCCAAATATAATCAATTGAATAGTTTTGGAGATATAGCTTTTTTCAAGTCAGCTTGAACAAGTTTTTCAAACTAATTTGTGAATGAAATTTTGTGGAAATAATTTTTATCATTCCTCTACATCTTACAGCAGCTAGAACAAAATGTCAGAGTAATGATAAGTTAAGCGCACATGCAGAATGAATTTTAAAAGTCAAAAATAGCGGATACACCAGTTATCGAAAAAAACCAGTAATCGAAAGCCCATGAACCAGTTATCGAACAAAACGGAAAAATAATAACTCTTATCCAAAAAATACAAAGCTATTTATTTGGAATATTCTTTAAAGCGTTTGAATGCATGAACGCAGTATAATTATTAATGGAAATAATCTAATAATGTAATTATTTATGTAATAGAAGGGTATCAAGTGATGAACTTTATCTTTATACCTTCTCACGGGTTCAAACTATTTTCCGACCCTAGAAAAAAAAATCGATTTTTTGAAAACTCTACAGTGGTCCATCCCTTTCATACAAATTATTGAACTCATGGAATATAATTCAGATGGACACATATGGAAAGTTGCGATTTAGATGACTCGGTTCGAAGAACTGTTGTCAATAGTCTCCCTCCCAGGTAAAAAAAGATCAACGAAGGAATCAGCTTGCTTCTAGTTTGCTCTATCAACGCTGGACATCCAAGCTTGAAACAAGCTAGGTTACATCGTCATATGAATTCAGGATACAATCCTGAAGATCAATATTCCTCCGTCTCGTACGCGAGTCTCCAAACATGAGTATTCCAAGATTGACGCAGTCTTGGTTCTATAGTCGTCGCGAAGACTGATCCAAGCCTGAGGATCAGCGTTACTTGCACAATTTCCTCACAATTGATACAGACTGCATAAACCGAGGTTGGGGAATCGCTGCTAGTCAGTCTAGATTCTACCTTGATGAGTCTTCGAATAGATAGGAGACTTAGTTCTACTACTCAGCGCTAGGAGCGCAATGCAGTGATTCTCGTCCCCAAGTCAAGTTTCATCCTAAAAATCATAAGTTCTACTAAGCTACCGGGCTTGGAGTATCAATGAAGTATCAAATTTTAGGGAATCGTAAATTGAAAAAAATTGAATGAAAGGAAAACATAATGAAGAATTGGATTGGAAATTTTATCACGTGAAAAAAACTAAGTTACTAAATCTTGCAAATCTCAGTAAGAATATTAGAATTTCTGTTACATAAGAGCTCATGAGTTGGAGTTATATTTTGATATTCATGCCATCCTACTATTCATCATTTGCTTCAGATTCCTTTCCTTGCGTTCAGAAAACATGTTTTTGGCTATTAGAGGATCCTTCAAAATTTCAATTAAAAATTTACTGTTTATTTGAAACATTTGTTTTGAATATCTTTATGAAAAAATTAGGAAAAATGAGATGAAAATGTCAACATTTGTTGAATCCTCCAGTTTTTCATGTTCCCATGCTTCTACGAAACATGAACACGAAAATACACGAATTCCCAATGGACTGTCGTATGCATCGTTTTATTTGCCAGCTTCTGTCTCTTTTCCACTCAACAAATATGTTCAATTGATCACGAGGACAATGTTTTCTCTGTTTTTATATTTTTTATTTATGTTTTCGGTTATCGGGTATATGAACTAGTGAGGTATATATGCATGAACATGTATATAAATGTATATTTTTACGTGGCTTTGCACACAATTTTTAGTGATGCATAGATGGTCAATTGATCGTGAATTTTCTGAATTGGAAACTTTTTAATACTCTTATAATCGAGTACCATATTTGACACAATTCCATTTCGCTGGCCATGAGTAATTTACTTGGCGAATAACTTTTTGGAAAATAGTAAAAAAATATCATGAAATCAAAAGCAGCAAAGTTACATATGATATTAAACAATGTTTGTTTACTTTTGATGAAATTTTTGATTCACTCGCAGATGAAAAAACAATTATCAAAAAAATAGAATTGACAGTTTATATATTATTTTACAGTTCAAATTCACAGGCAATCACGTGGTCTACATTGTACCGATCGAAAATACATTTCACTGGAGTTTGCACAGTGCCAACAAAGGGTCGGTTAATTCACTTAACGTTGAAGCACACGCACAAGTTTATCCCTAAGGCAAGGTTATTTGCAAAAGAGAAGAGAAATGGGACCAACCATTGCCCATTGGCAAACATCTGCAAACTCTTGGCCGGGGTAGGCTCGAATTATCCCTCGGGAGCAGGTTCAGTACCATCAGTGATACTGAATGATAGTGTATTGTATACAGCCGTGAGAAAGCCACTGCTGGTTTTATTCAATGTGTGCCATAAAATCTCATGCCTGACGTTCCCATGCCCAATTCTCAGTGGATATGGATTCAAATATAAATTCATCTGAACTGAAATTATATTTTCAAGTAGAGTTGCGATCAAACAAGTTGAAAAATACTTTGCCTCATTTCTTCAAAGTGTTTTCTTTTAATCTCCCAAACTCTCCTAGTCCTTTCATATTTCAATTGAGAAATCATCGAAATAGTCAAGGTTAATAGGATAGATGTAATTACATATTTATTTCTTTATATTGAGAAGAAATTCTACATCCTGACATTCAGTACAATCGAGAATCAATGTTACTCGATTTATTAACATAATGGAGCCATTGTCAAATATAAAATTTCCATATTCATGAAAATACAATTCCAGGCCGATATATCCACCACAATCACCAGCCTGCTTATAATACAGCCTTACTCCTCTTAACATAGTTGGTGGATTAATCACTACCTCTTGGATATCGACGAAGGGAACTGTTGATTGTGCAGCATCTTTCTCCCAATCACTTGTTTGGACTTCTATGAATTGGTCACTTCTTTCCATTACAACATTTTTGGGACACAATGTCGGTAGGTGAGGCTTTTTTAGTATTATCTCCGTTCTAAAAATGCAAGTCATCAATAGTTACATATTCCATCGAGCTCTTCCGATCAGTTCTATACAAAGTAATTATTATCCCTTCGATTCAAAAAGTGTCAAGATTGAATGAAGAGATTCTACATATAGTTATAGCTAGGCCCGAGATGTTAGTGTACCGAATTTTCTAGGCTGAAGTTGCCTGCAAATTCGAACACGTGTTTAACATAAAACAAAGCTGTCAAACGTCAGATTAACATATTATTTGAATTAATTGAAGTGTAATTTGAGTTACTTCAATTTCCTAATCGCTTTAGTATTTTCGAACTGAAAAAGAAATAAATACGTTGAAGAAATTAGTGCTGAAATCGTGTCTGCATTTATGTCGATTGATAATCTATCATTGCGAGATTTTGTGAGAATTGGGGTGCATTTTCAACGAAGGGTAAGTCTTCTTATAATTCAAAAATTTAGTAATTTTTCTTTCTCTCCGTAAAAAAAAATATTTGATCGATTGAGATAATTACAATTTAATTGATTTAATTTAAAGATTCTTCATTAACATGATATCTCATAGTCTTAATAACAAATAGTAGCATTAATCGAGAAAAAAGTATAAATTACAAACGGTCGTAGATGCCACAAATTACTAACAGAGAGTCGTATCCCCAGCACTGGCGTCTTTTTGGTTTTACTGGTTTTTACTTAAAGACCGGAATGGTGGATAACGCATCCGATGGAGGACTACTTGATTAAGTGAAGATGAAAACGTCTTGAAATATTTTTTTTTTTACTAATCCGTCCAAACTTTTGTAGAGTTTCTTCAGAACTGTTGAAATTGATAGAAATATTAGAGATAGATTTTTTCTCGCCATTCGAGTAGTTGACCCAGCAATGAAATTGAGTTTCGACGAGGCATTCCACGATAATTCATTAAAATTCTACTAAAAAATCCCACTAAACTTGATCGATAACTTTTAATCAAGTCCTGGAACAAGGAATCAATACTAAACGAATCACCGAAAAACTAATTATAAAAACCCGTTCGTATGTTCGGTCTGCATTAATCTGCATGGCTTTCAGGCAGAATATGAGGGACGTGACATTCACTCCTAGGACACTTGAGTATATTAATATCAAATAATTGTGTGAGCTATGTGTGCATTATGAATCATCCCCATTTCCTCGAAACAAGGATTATATGTTTAAAGAAATATTATGTACGATTATGAAAAAATCTTTTCCACGGGGAGGGCAGAGTGAAATGAAGTAGGGGGAGAGGGACAAAATGGGGTACCCAAAAATTACATAAAATATTTTTGTCAAAATGATTTTAGAAAAGTCGAAAATGTCTCCTAGCATTATTTTAAATATAGAAAAGTTTGTTACTTCACGATTTTTGACAAAATATTAATGATAGAAATTTATTGGAATTTTCAATTGAATGTCGAAATTGACACGCCCGAAAAACTCGTTCTGTTAACATTGAAAATGTGATCTGGTGTTAAATGATACTGATTGAAAATATTTTCTTTCTAAATCAACAAATGAATTTAAAAATTATTAAAAATAACTCAGCTCACATTATAGAAGTCGCTCCAGGCTCACTTAATGATGACGGTAAAGAACGGTGAGTTAAAACGATTTGAATCTAGTCTTTTCCCGCCCTATCATCTTAAAAAGGATGCGAACTCTTATTTTCCTCAGCTATTTGAAACTGCCATTCACATATCGGAATTCTGATGATGAATCGCAACACGTCGTTCTAATGTAGTTTGGGGCACTCCAATCACAGTTAGCTGCTGTTTTATATCCCATTTCTCCATTAGAAACAGCTTTAATGGCATTAGAAATAGGATTTCCTCCCTAAAATTAAAATTGTACTTATTTTACAGACATTTTGCTACAAACTAGTTACTTCTATAAAGTCGGAATATATTTAAGACAGTTCAAAATACGCTAGAGAGTTTGTTCAGTTTGACGACACTTTCAAATTTGATAATGTGAGAGTTGTACGTATAGATTGATTTAGATTCTTGATATCTCCATTGTTAATATGTATAAATGAAAAGTACACAAAGCCAATTTCGCCAATTTCTACCGTGTACTACAGATGGATTATTTTTCTGAATTATCTCTTCGTATTCTCAATTTTTCCCAATTTATTATATCAGAGCTCATGGCTCTAAAAATGCCTTGCCGCCCAACACCAATGTGACTCGACTTAGTTCACCGGTAATGAAAAACAGAATTCTCAATCTTGAATGATGAATGTAGAAATAATTTTATTTGATGAATAACCGAGGAAATGAAAATAATTCTTCTCTCCAAATGTGAGTTTATTAATTTGAATTGACGCGTATTCCTTATTTGAAGAGAATGATAATTTCTTCAACAGAGATTCCATTTTTCATAAGATAGCTATTATTTCGATTCAGCTTGAAGCAGCAAATTGAAATGGTATACCCATAAACGGATTCGGTAATTAACTTGCGGACCGTTTGGCAGCTGAGAGGTAGCAGTGGTGTTTTGAGTCACTCTACATTCTGCACCCATCAAGCTTGGACATTCATGGAGGTACTCCTCAGTCTTCCCATACACGAGATATGCACACCGGGACAGGATTTACTTAACTGGCGAGTGTTAAGCTGTCAGAATAATCCACGTACGAGAGTAATAATGGACTCTAGTGCAAATGCGTCTCTCGGGGGTATAGTACAGGGGGCATAGCTAACGTAAATAATGTACGCTTACCAACAGGCACTGTGGGGCTACTGTAGACGTTTGTGTAGTGCCCGTCTCTGTACTTACGCGGTCTCACTTCCAGCGCGACATTATCCTTAACAAACGACATATACGGTTTGCATACGTAATACCCACCACTCCCTTTTCCCCGTGGATAGCCTACAAGAAGACATGGCACTCAAGTCCAAATGTCCCATCTACATCTGACTACATTTTTCAACAACTCTAAATTTCCCTGCTATTATTTTATGAATCATTGTGACAGTGAATAAAATTGAGATGACATATCATGAAGGCGGATTATTAAAAAAAATATGACGTTCTAGTGTGATTGGAAGCAAGTTATCATACTGTCAATGAGAGTGATTTAGTTGCTCAATTCGTCATTAGAATCTTTATGATGAGTAAAAGGAATTTTATATCACTCATGGGTAAAATGGCGCTTTACCACGCTCTTTAGTAATGTAATACAGCAAGCAACGATGTTGGCTCCGTAGTCGACAGTTTTTGGAAGAATAGCGTAAATCAAAAACATTCCTGTGGGAAATGATCTAGAGAATAATTAAAAAATGACTGAGTGTGAGTGTGAAGGTACCTCTCAAGGTATAGTGATGTACCTTGAAGAGACCTTCGCCCTGACGGATAATATATATTTTGATTTATTTGACGAACGAGTCGGTTGTTCACGAGCTCTTGATACATGCGGATATCGAGCCAGTTTATTATCCGTGAATTGAGTGAAAATAATAACGATATCACATTTTAATATCATTTTTGCATCGCTGGGCGGGGAACGACGTTTCTAACCTTACTTTGCTCGGTTAAGAATGTCTGTTTTCCGCTTCGTCGATGCAAAAAGTAGCATACACACCACAGGCGAAAGGAAGTTAACCTTGACAAAAATTTAGCACCCTCGCTTCGCTCAGGAGGCAAATTGTTGTCGAACTTGCCTACTCCCCGCCCTAGATGTGTCATATACTATTTCTGAGCGTTTTTCGTAACTATTGAGAATTACCTGACCATCCTTACATGCCAAGAAAGCGGACACTCATCCAGTGGATACTCAACGCTAGTCCACTGTACGTATCGATGATAATTGAGCGAGCTCAACTAAATGTCTCATCAACGTTCATCACTGATTTCCTGTTGTAATTGAGATTTCGGTTATGCTGATTAAGACGGAAGTGATAACACCACCATTGAGATTAAAGGAAATTCACCTTGAATGGGGAACTTGAGACAATAAATTTGATCCATCATCCCTCCCATTCATAGGTCTGTAGATGAAAGCCACACTCCTCCGCGATATTATTAGTGCAAATTGAGGATGGAGAATACAGTGGTTAACAATCCTATAAAAATCATACAAAGTAATGAGTTTAACCCATTCGGACGAGGGGTTACTCACTCAAGGATTGAGTGACACCATGACTTCACGTGAATTCAGTCTCTAACTTCAATGACTTCAACAAAATGTGAAGTCAATGACTTCAAGCGCTGATTAACGTGACTTCATGACTGCAATTGACTGCCAATGACTTTATCAATTTGTAGTCAGTGACTTCAAATATAACGAAGTCACTGAAGTCACAATAAATAAGATTTTACAAATAAAATAGGGTGGAAGAAAAAGCATTTTCATCATATTGAAACAAGAACATGCTATATAAATGACGCATTAGAATATTCAGATGTTTCGTATTGGAAATATTTTTTAACAGCGTTAAAAACATTATCAAATAGTTTTAAATCCCCACTCTCAGTTATCACAGGGGGTGAAATAGTTTTTTGATACTGTTTAATATCGATGTATCTATGCACACTCATTGGCTCTAATTTCAAACAATTTGTACTTTCATCTAGAATATACCAGTGGCAAAGAACACTGATCTTTCTTTTATTTTTATGAACGCGAGTATATTCACTCGAAAATTCTCTGCTAGGCAAAGTTCTTCCTTCTGTATATGCAAAATTCAATATAAACCCTGATTCAAACGCGGTAAATTCAAAACCTGAAATGCGTAATTTGAGTGACTTCAATTAATTTCATCGACTTCAAGTGACTTCAGAAAAATGCAATCATTTGACTTCAGTGATTTCAAAAGTTGAAGTCACCTGACTTCAGTGACTTCGCTGATTTCAATGACTCCAATGTGACTTCACCTCGACTTCATCGTGGTTTGGCGCCATGACTTCACGAGTGGGTAACCCCTTGCATTCGGAACGTATGCTACTTCTACGCAACACGCACTTTGAGGCCCTATAAAACTGAATCGGTCAGCAAAGTCAGGATTCTAACTGCACAGCTTCATCAAGCAAGGTCAGATGATCTCATTATTAAATTGGATTCCAACAGATACTCCTAAGCCTCGAAGTGAACTGCTTTTACTCATCGAAATATCAACATGTCGAGAGAGTCTCGTGTCGAGCTGGCGTTTTGTGACAAAGCGCTGACAAACTGCTTCAGTTATCGCAAAAAAAATGTCCGTACACATTTGCTTTTCATATTCCGAATGTTATATCCTTTCAAATGGAAGCTCATATGATGTTCCTATGGTTTTACTTTCATTTAATAAAAACTGATAGTTTGGCATACATGTGAAGCGCGCATGCAATATACGAAAATTCGTATTTCCAACAAGAAAAATTAAATTGTGACGATGGATTCATTAACTAAAAAGTATTTTGAAATGAAACTTTGAAGGAAATAATCTTGATTTAATTTAATTATTCTCTCTAAATACCAGTAAATTGCTATCTCAAACTCCGCGTATAAGAACATATCATATGTTCTTATACGCGGAGTTCACGTCATGAAAAATGTCAGAAACCAAACAGAAATTATAAATTCATGAAACAATTTTCGTTACATTTTCATTTTGTACAGTGAGAAGAAGTGAAAGAAGGCAAGATGCGACAGATCATTGCCTGAGTCTCAGAATGTTTACATGACAGTAGCCTAAGTCAACGAAGACCAATTTCAGCTCGGTGCAAAATTTATTCGGGCTTTAATAATCAACATCTAGACGTTAGGCTCATTTTCATTCGAGGGACGACGTGGAGAGACGTTGTCACAATTTGATGCATTCCAGTCTCATTACACTAACACATATAGGTTTTCCCAAGCTATGTAATGGGGTCTGTCTTTTAGAGCCTAATTAGCATTTATCTAATGCCCTAAATATTGTTAAAAATCATGGCAATTTTCTTGCCCTGACTTTTACTGGAGGAAAACCCGATGCAGCTCGCCGTGACTTCCTCGTTGATTTTCTCTAAGAGGACTGTATATTTTGAGGTGTTGATGAATTTCTCGAATATAACTGCCTCCGCAGCCGGCCCTCAGGAACGAACAAAGAACACAAACCTGAACGAACACAAGGACCTGATAAAGGATTCTCAAATGATAGTTGACACGATAAATTCTATAAAAATATATAGCTCTTTAATTTCGTGACTAGATTACACTCATGGATGAATTTCACGGCTCGAATAATTGTCTTTTATTGATAATTGTCTCTTTCTCGTTAAACTCATTTCTCACAATAATTTATATTAATGCCGGTTGTAAATCGCGATTAATTTAGATAAAATGTCTCAATTAGTGCTCACTCAAGACCCATAAAAACGACTCGTTGTTTTTCAACATGCGTTTATCGACTCGGCGTGGGTTTTCTCACTCGTACTCGTTGGTGAACTCGGTGTTATATTTTGCACGTTTCTCACTCAGGATCCAAAATGTAAGTGACGCGTAAAATCGCGTAGTTACTCGTCTCCCGCTTGTCACCAGGGTCAAGACGCCTCTGGTGACCATCAGGATAATTTGTATAAGATTGATGACTCGACCGCTCCTCGGATAATTCAGGATCGGTCGATAATTAACTCAGTTTTTTAACAAATATTCGCTTCAATAGTCCATAGTCTATCCTGTTAATTCAGTCCGCAATTCCATCCATCATATGGCTAAGCTCATAAAAACAATTGATGATGGAAAAATGGACTACACCGATACTGACTCGCGGTATGAGTTTAGTATTAGTCACTCCTTGCCAAAGCTCCCAACCAGGACTAGTAAATCCAGGACGAATAATGAGCCATTCTCGGCCATGTCGCACCCTTTAATTGCAGCAATGGGAAAGTCTGTATCCAGCTTGAAACGAACCTTGAAAGGAAATCGTCAAATAAGCCTGCTTGAATGTACAATTGAATAATGTTCTCAAGACTGATTGAGAATAGAGATAGGTTCAAAGGAAAGTTACATTGTCACTTCGGGTTATTGACAATTGAATCAGAGAATATCGCATTCTAATATTGGTATATTTCCAAATGTTTACACATTTTTCTTGAAATCTGCCTCTAGCGACCTTCGTTCACCAACAATGGTATCTGAAAAATCAGTTTATATATCTGATTTCGGCCGGTTCTGCCCATTGATGAATCATTTTTGACCATTGGCCCGTCGATGGGCCAACGTTGTCCTGGTTCACCCAATGAGCGAAACTGCAGCAATTTGAAATTTTTGTTCTGGTTGTACAAAAATTTTTTTGTCTGTTTAGATTTCTTCTTGTTTAAAATACCATTCTGTACGATTTTTATAATCATCCAAAGACACCATCTTGAATCACTTTGTTTAATTTTTGTGGATTGTAAAAATCGAGTAATTATTTTTCTGGCACTAGTTGATAATTTTTATCAATTCCTCAATTGAAACTACGCAAATAATTCAACGATAACCTTCCCAAAGAGTACACAAGCGCATAGTTGGTAGCAAAGGCTACCTGAGAGACGGAAACATTGATCAAATAAATTCTTTAAATACAAAACACCAGTGAGTTATTTTTTCATCCAATTCGTGATGTAAAGGAATGAATAGTATTTCATTTGAAAGATCAAATTCTACCAATTATTTGCGCAAAACCGATCAACAGAGTTCCACATTCGTTTATAAACAGCTAGAAGAGGAAATGATTCTTTCATTTAAAACGAAAAGCCCACAAAGGTATGATAAATAGACAGGAATGATTATATTCTCCCTAGCTCGTAAAAAGTATCGTAATGAAATTGGTTAGATGTTTGAAAAAAACGTAGCACTCAAGAAAATAAGATAAACGTGGAGATACTTCGTAAAAAGGTATGTGTTGAACGTGAAAACTATTGGAACAGGTGAATCGAAGTTTCTAAAGCTATTTTTCGTAAATTTATCCATAGGAAAGCTCTTTTTTGAACGATCTTCTCCAAATACCTCAGCACGAATGGCAGTAGAACTTCCGCAGCACCTATAACAGCCTTCGCACTAGGTAATTTCGTCGTGCAGAATGGAAAATCCAAGCTTTTAGCATAGATACTTTGTAGAGAATTCATCTTCAGCTCTTTTCCAGTATTTCTGTTTATGTACTTTGAATTAATTATACTAGGATGTACCGCATATGAATGAGAAATACAAGAATAACTGAGCTCTAGCATGAAACGTATTCGTGTACAATACAATAAATATGATAATCACATTTGTAATGGTCTTATCCACGAATTAATGGAAAAATACTTGTAATATACGGTTTATTGTTGGTTCCATAACTTCAATAATACTGTATAATTTGTTGATAAAACGGGTATGAAAGAATAAGCGGTAGGTCATGAATAGTTCAAAATCTATTACTGCATTGATGAATAACCTCGAACTCACAATTTTGGAAATTAGGTGAATTCATTTGATTTTTATCGGTTTACCCTCTATGTTCATCAAGGCTCTCAATAGTTCAGCTACAAATTCATACGATAATGGAGAAGGGAATTTCTGATCGAATTCCACACATTTCCATTAGGACGAGTAATGAATGCGGCTCAATTACATTGTTATATATAATTATGTTGTTTCGCTTGATTTTTTTCTCAGTTTTTCGACGATTTCCACCTGCAGTAATTTCAACAGTTATATGCACAAGTTTAAACAGTAATTAGCCGAAACTGGGGTACATTATAACGACCATAATAAGAGAATTATTGATAAGTATCAAGAAGATGACTTTTTGGGAGAAAATTTTGTGTTTGATTGCACATTTCTGTGGTTTCGAATGCGAAAAAAAATTGTCTGACCACCAATAAGTTCAGAATGAGCACCAAAAGCCAGGCTGGATAAATGATTTGTTCGAAAAATAATTCAGTAGTTGATATTCTGAACATCGTTCTCTTCACCTCTCAGTCTTCCTTTAGTCTTTGAGTCTACATCACTGTAGGATCAAATTCATTCAGGAAAAGGAAACGTTTATTTCAAATGAATAAAGAAATTATATTTGAAATTATAAAAAATACGAATACATAAAAATACAAGTGAGGTCTTCTCTCGTCATCGGCTTAAGGGGAACTGATTCCAACTTCAACCCTTCGCCCAAAAGTAAACTCATTCTCTCTCTTTGTCTTAAAATATTTTTCTCAGTCACACGTGCATCCATTCGTCACACTCTTTGTCAATACAATGACCATTCTGTGACGTCACTCTTGGCCAACCGCACTCTTCTCACAGACCCTTAAACAAGACTCTAAACAAGACCGTAATAAAAACGTCAGAAAGAAAAAACACTTTTCACTTCACACTTTTCCGTAACGAATTTGAAACCTTAGAGTCTCTAATGAGATTGTTCTAACTCTGAAAGTTGAATTAATCTCTGATTCAAATGAATTTCTCAGAAGTGAAGGCAAAAAAAAGGAATTTTTTATTTCGAAAATACAAAGGATTTCATTTGTAATGAACATGGTTTCTTGAGGAAAAAATGACTAGGAGTATGATTGCATTATCAAACAGAATTAAATCGAATCATACACTATTGAATTCACATTTATTTATGAAAAATATAATAATGGAAGCTAATTGCATTTGCGGATATGTATGTATGGATTTAGACCATATTTTGTGGGACTGCCCTGAATATAATAAAAATCGAATGGAAATGTGTGAATTACTGAGAAAAGAAGACGTTTTACCGGGAACTAATATCCAAAAAGTATTCATAGATAATGAGTTCAAGGCTATGAAAATTATAGTTAAATTTTTAATTGAAAATAAAGTGAAGATATAAAAAAATAAAAAAAAAAAGGAAAAAAAATGTGTTTGTCGTATCATAAAAATTGTTAATCATGTTTCATTTGTGTTGTTTGTTTTGAATTTGAATTTGTGAAACGAAGAAGAATACAGATGGTACGCCCTCTAACGGGTATAACCAAGAAAATAAGAATTCAAGATATTTGGAGAAGAATTGGTACTTGCCCCTCTCATAGGGGATATAACCATAAGGAATAGAAGAAAAAGAGTCTCTAATATTTAGTCTATTTCTTTTCGTAAAATCATTAAATTCACGCAACACAATGCCTACTCTATTCTCTTAAACTCTAATCCCACATCACACTAGACTGAAAAATTGTGGAAATAATCAGGCTGCACATATTGCTCATTGAAATCCATCAAGTTCCGGATTGTCATAATTAACCAAAATATTCTCATTGAAAAAATGAAGTGAAATGAGTTTATTAAGCTCTAAATCATTGAACATTATGCAATTTTCTCCAGAAAATGTCAATTCACACTGTATCGAAAATTTGCATAGCTATTGCCTGGTCACGTACGTCTCTCATGAGATTCCAAGCCATGCAAACAATGAGGCCAGCATGTATTTAACGCGGATAGTAGAATATTTCCACAATGGAAGATGAGAATTGTTGATACAGAGATGCAGTACTTCAGAGTTTCGAGGAATCACTTGGGAGAAGTGAGGCCAGGGAGTATACGTTATGAGCTGTGGTACTTTTGGCCCCGAGGTTAGCCTCTACTTTGTCCAGTGAAATTGCGTTTGTGAATTCGTTGAAAATAGCAGTCAGAGGCTGATGATAGCTTGGTCAGGCCTGCGGGTGTCCTTCAATCCAAGCATTCGAGCAAAGTTTGGAATGAGAATGAGGTAGAAAAGGGATGAAGTGAGAGAAAGGGAGAGATAGAGAAAGATGGGGATTTATAGTCAGGGAATAATCGTGGTTGGGATAGCTTTGGTGGTGGTTCTATGGTTTGCCCAGCGGCATCCTCCACCACTGACTCGGTGAATTGTCGTACTGTTGGTGGTTGTCATTGCTACGACAACTGCTATAGCGTTGAAAGTGTCGACGTTGTCTCTTGGTGAATTATTACGAGTCACGTAGGCAGTGAGCCGCAATGCCATCCCAAGTACCATGATTATGTTGAGGATGCTGAAAGATATGTGAGTGAGAGAAAGATAGAATGAGAGAGAGAGGATGGGGGAGAAATGAATGCCACGCGGTGGATTTTCCACCGGCGTTAGGGAGATAGGTATGAAATCGTGCGAGAGAGGGGAGAAAGAGAGGGCCTTAGGATGTCGACAGGAGAATAATGCAAATTATCTACGCGCTGACGAGCTCAGCGTTTTGAACGGG
This sequence comes from Aleiodes alternator, assembly GCA_963921955.1. Classification (NCBI taxonomy): domain Eukaryota; kingdom Metazoa; phylum Arthropoda; class Insecta; order Hymenoptera; family Braconidae; genus Aleiodes; species Aleiodes alternator. The sequence continues at coordinate 10,027,939 of OY998108.1, read as the reverse complement.
AAAGAAGGGAAACGGAAAATTGTGGAAAAAAATGAGGGAAAAGAAAAGAAAAATGTGAATTACTCATGTAAAATAGCACTGAAACAAAATTCTGGGATTTGTCCCAGTTTCACTTGGAATTATTTTCTTCTTACATCATTTTTGATACGTTAAATTTAATATCACATTGTTCTCTTTTCATTTTCACGGTCTTTTTTTCACCCAAATTATTCAGAAAAAAATGAAGCACACATATTCTCATATTTTTTTTTTTACATAAAGCAACGAACCATAATCTCGCTGAATAGAGGCAGGGAGGAGTGAGTTAGCTCCATGAGAGATGAAAAGAACAAAGAAAAAATGGTGATTCTCAGGCTTTATCGCGTCATGAAACATTTAACGGTCTATTCGGTAGCGAAAAATGTTTGCGTATCATGATGCTACTGTATACAGCGTGAGAGGAGAAAAGTGGGAAAAAAAATTGGGTCGGTCTGTTGTTTATTTTTTTTTATTATTATTATTTTGACGCACTTCTTTCCGTGACATTTTTTTTCATTCTTTTTCACCCTCGTATTTTTTCACTCAAAGTCATCACCCACTCTCGCAATTCTCCGAGAAATACCGAATAAGTGGGGAATATTCAAATGATTATTTACGTGAGCACTGAACTATCTATGTCTCTTTTTTGAAGCGTGACGCGGACTGTAATTGGAATGATAAGTAAACTTTATTTTACCTGACTATCTGAATTCGTAATTAATATTTTTCTGGGAATACGAATTAGTCTGTGCTAGTTAATCTACAAATCATTTAAAACTGTGGAAATTCTCCAGAATATAAAGACCAATGGGTATTAAAAATTAACCATCAGGTGGAAAAAAATAATAAAGATAATAATATCACAATGTTTGATTTTCTTGGAGGCTGGAGATTCCGTTATACGGAAAATTCAATCGTTGCACCAAGACTCAATCATAGATTACATTACCTTCGGACAATGATCGCCCAAACGATGTCCGATTGTCCAATCCCTCAGGGATAAAAAGCGAAGAGATAGAAAAATAAGAAGAATAAGTAAACCAGAAGAGAATGTATGGTTGAGTCAAAGTTCCCCCATGTTTTCTACAGAAAATTCCACCAGGATCCAAATACCCTCGGGGTTTTGAATCACTGCAGAGTCTGCACGTTTTCTTACTACTTTTCTCCAGTTTTTATTCTTTATTTTTCTATTTCTTCTTAAAGATTTCACATTTCATTGCATCAAATAATGTGGGTCACTGTTTCACTATATTCCTGTCTCTCCTCGCATGGAAGAGAAATATATTGCTATGAATATATTTATCAATAACAGGTGATATAATTCGGCAAAAATGTGTGTGGTGTTCAATATATTATGCAAATATATACATAATTATACTATTCCAATTATATAGATTTTGATATTTTATCATGTAATTTTCTATATCTGAGACATTTGATATTGGGAAATATATTTTTTCATTTTCAATTCATCATATAATAATGACAGTATACTTTATACTGTTTCCTGTTTTGTATGGGAATCATTATAATTTTTATTTTACATTTGATCATATATTTTATTGAAAATGGAATATATTATATTCCATTTTATATAGCTGCACTTTATGATAACTAGATAGTTTGTATCGTTACCCTAATGTGAATTCCGTGTGATGTACATCTTCAATAATTCCAAATGTTCTCATGATCCATTTAGATATTGTGGAGAGTACGTTACTCAGAGATCCTCCTCTATAGAATAAATTAAATATTTTTTTTTTGTCTCAAAATTTTAAAATTACATTCTTTCTAGAAATTTTATGATTCTTACAAACTATTTTTAATTGATATTTTTTATTATTTCTTTGGAGTATTAATTTCATTATATGCCAATATTATATATTTTATTATATTCTGATTACAGTGCACGTCCCGAATAAGGCGTCTTCGAATAAGGCGCAATGTTTATATTCGCGATGAGTTGATTCCCCCACCATCGGGCTTCTCCTCCAGCGCTGTTCTTTAGGTCCCGATGTTTTGAATGAGGCGTTAGCGAGAAAAAGGAAAAATCAAATTATTTTTGGATAATTCATCTATTATTGAACTTTTTTTCAAATTTGGTTTAATTCTTAACTTTTAACAAAAATAAGAAAATGATAGTTAAAAATTTTTTTTCTTACATATCATACAAAATATTCAAAGAATCTGTTAAAAAATTGACTGACATCAATGGATCTTTTGTTCTACCATTATTGTTCATTTCATCAGGGATAATACCATTGTTCCAAGTTTCATCAGGGATACCTATTTTTTTTTCAACGGAATTTCTATCATTTATACTAATTAAAAAAGTACTTTTTTCTTCAATGCGTATTTGTCACTATCTTGATTAAAAAAAAGTTTAATTCTAATTTTAATTGTACAAAATGTTCAGTTTTTAATTCTTTCAACCGAACGCCTTATTGCGGACAGCCAGACCCAAAACACTGCGCGTTGATTTGGCAACAGGAGTGGGGGAACGACGATTCCAGGAATCGCCTTCCCCTACAAGACTCTTAGACGCCTTATTCGAGACGTGCACTGTAAATATTAATATTATAAATAGTATAATATATGCTGGAACGTATTCCAAATTTATAGTTGCTATAATTATATGGTCCAATAGACGAGAATTATAATGAACCATTATATCTTTCTGATTATCGAATTATATAATATTCCGGCAAAAATATGCCCATGGATTCTTATATTGAATTTACAATATTATATAATTCATCAGTTACTCAAAATTATATTTTTAGCAATATATATCTTTTTCATGCGGGTCTCCCTCTAGAAACATATATATGTGTAGGGGAGACCGGGGCAAAATGGGGTAATTTGAAACAGATGCCCCCGTACCCCATTTTGCCCCAGTCTCTCCTATATATGTTTTTGAAAGATATAATCTGACATAATTACATAACTTTGTCTGAAACCTAAATTAAATTATCCAGAAGAATAGTGGGTAGATAACAGTAATTGATTCGACGGAAATAAAAGTGCGAGGATCCAATGTCAGAGAAATAGTATCAGGCAATAAAATAAGTTGGGTAGCTGTACTTTTAACCCTGTTTTTCCATTTCTGGGGAGTAGATTCAACGAGTAATCGTGATTCCCCAAGGATATCGAAAAGGAACTAACCTCTTACATTCTACTTTGTTACTCCATTCCTCTTCGTATTCATTTTCTCTCCACCATTTTTTTTTTATTTCGCAGGAGTCTCCTTTTTTTTCCACTCTACCTACGAAATACCAGTATCTTAGACTTTATACGCTGTAGGTAATAGGCAAAACGGTACTGCAAAGTATTACCGCAGAACATTTACAGACACGTCGAAATACCACTTCCGTTCATTCTTCCGGTTTGGGGATGAGAGCATGGGAATTTCTCCTGGTTACGCTCATCCTTTTTTTCTGCCAGTTTGATAGCTATTCAGGATCTTTTCTCCTAACTATACCTATCCACACTCTGGTGTTTTCCAGTTTTCACCGTGAATGACTATCCACAGAATTCTCTCGGTTTCCCCTACTGTATATAGTAGAGGTTTTATTCCACTCCATGGACATTTATATTGTCGAGTTTGCCTCGAACGGAGTACAACAATCATTGATCGTTCAAAGCTGGATAATTCTAGCAGAACTATTGAGAAAAGTAGCGTTTCTCCACTGTATTTCGATCAGTGGAAAAATAAAACTTGGAAAATATCGTTACCACGAAGAAAACGTTTCTGCACGAATATCTATATCTATACATTCTTACAGAAATTGGATAAACAAACACCTGGAAAAATTTTCTTTGATAAGATTTGATCCAATTATATCTAATTCTATCTAATGAGATAGAATTAGATGTAAGCAGATCTACAGTCATATCTTCGTAGATATGACGTCATTCAATGGATAATCACACAATGGAATCGCTACGATCTGCATCAGATATAATTACAGTGTAACCTTAATATAACGAACCTCAATATAACGAATTCCTCGATTTAACGAATTTTTCAAAATCCCCCAGAATTGCCCATAAGAGTCTATGTAAAATATACCTTTACATTACGAATATATTTTTCAAACAACCTCGCTATAACGAAAAATCAATCATTGCAGAATATATATAGAAACTATTATTGACCTTCATATAACGAATTTTGCAGCCTACAACCTCTACATAACGTATCCTACAAATTATCCCCACTCAATTCCACAATAACTAATGTCTCAATGAGTGCTGATACGTTTAAATCTTCATAAGATAGACATTACTGTTTGATCACTGTAAACATTGTTGTTTGTGATTGTTAGTAATTTCGAAGTTGTAATGGCTGAAAAACGGAAAAGGTGTTGTTTGAGTGTTGCAGGAATTTTAACCTTTATTAAGCATTAACCTATATCATGTTGTTAATTTTCTCTCTTGCATTCTATGTTTATATTCTATTTGAATGTTTTCGAATAAATAATTCTGTGTTTTGATTGAAATGAGTTGTTATTCACATGAGTTGTTTTAATGGAAATTTTCTTACCTTGTTATAACGAATTGAGTTTAATCTCACCTCTATATAACAAACCTCACTGTTACGAATAACTCGATATAACGAATAATTCCTATTTCCCTTTAGTTTCGTTATATTAAGGTTACACTGTATATATATTTAGATCTTATCAGATTTGAATAATTGATAGAATTGCATCTAATCAGATCTAAAAATGAGATGTTTTTGCACTTTCCAAGATCTCAATAGATCTAATTAGATATAAGTATATCAGAAAAAATTCTCGTGGATATTTATTTCATAAGATAGCATCCAAAATAGATATCCATCACCTTCCGAATTTGAGTTTGAGGATAGAATTATTCGACAATGTTCAATCGCATAATAAATGAATATGTGACACTTATAATTTCCTATGTCATCAGCTATTCTAACATTTTAAATCCAGTACACTCTATGTGAAAATCTTTCAGACTATTTTCGTATAATCCTTAAATTATAAATAAGTACTTATGCTTCTAGAATGAACTGCTCGCTATTTAGCCAATCGTAGTGTGAGTGAAGTTCAATATGAATGCTTTTGCGGTTGAAATGCGAGATTCTGAAATGGATAAAGTATTTGAAAAAGTTATTGGATTTTCATGAGATCAAGTTGGATTAAATAACAGGCATGACAGCCTCATCGGAGATGCCTCGAAGTTTCGATAATATCAGGAATAGAATGCTCGAAATAAAAATTTCACAATAAAGAAAAATAGAAATTCCTTTTATTGATTACATATTCATCCTGGAAATTTCAAGATGAAAAGTTCTTCACTATTTGAGAAGTACGAACACATTGCAAAAGATTGTGTAAGAGTTGAACATTTTAAAGAAGATATTGGACTGACAGAGTTATGCAAGCAAAGAAATTGTTTCATATGGAGATTTTCATATGTGACTATTCTTTGAAAGGGTTCTGAAGTTTCATGACTTAAGGGGTCACAGACAGCTGCAGTTGTGCACTCATGTCTCTTTTTTTCTCTCAATTTCTCCTCTTATTTTATATTGCTATTAACGAACTCGCCCTATCCCTTCATGCAGACTCACGTATCTGTAGAGTATTTTACGAAGAGGATCGACGAAGAGAAAGGATTTGCATGCACACAAGGCTCCGCGACATCTTATTTATGTAAATTCGTTCATTGCATCAAACCAAAACGTGTATTTGTACTTCTCAATTCCTGTCTTTATTAAATAGCGCTGCTTCGGGTATATTTCTTTTCCACGTTAATGTGCATAAGCAGTGTAATCAACATTGCTCATTAGGGAGATGTCATAAGCTTTCCTCTGCGGTAATTAATTAATTCAACCAAAAAGTTTTTAGTGAGTGAGAGCTTTCCTCAACATGTCAGTGGAATGATTTCCCGTACGGAAAAACGATATATTGGAAAAATATCTCTGAGCATATATGAAAATATGTGGCCATATATAGTGCCGAAATTATGTATAAGTATAAATATATTTTCAACATATAATATAATTGTATGTTTTGATAATATATTGAGTCATACATTGAGTATCATATATTCTTTTACATTTATCGTTATATATGAATGATTATATATCTGCTATACATATCAGTTTAGCAACTGAAGTACGTAATTTAATTGAAAGCACGTTCTCTTCAGAGTTCTGAAAAATAAATGAAAATCTAAACGTCATTGTATTAGTGTTAGCTGAATTACAAAACTATTTAACTGATTCTGTGGATTAAGGAGATGTGTAAAGAGAGAAAGAAATTTGCTTTAGTTAAATGGATTAGTGGAGGGAATAACAATCAATGTACGCCCGGTATTCCTGTTGAATGGATACGAGATTTTGATTATGAGAATTTTAATATCGATCGTGAAGATAATGACATTTCTTACGTTGTTGACTGGCGTGGAAGCGAAAAAGGGAAGCAACCACAGTCGGGATGGAAGTGCTACGATGCTCAAGTGATCATGGTATCATGTGGAATTACAATGTGGTCATACTCGTAAATCTTGAAGAAATGAATTTAAAACAGAAAAACATGTACTGCCAATTTTTAGTAAAAATAAAAACTAATTTGCTTGTTTCATAAAATATATCTGAATTTGTCGTATTTAAAAAATATTAAATCCATATACTGCCATTATAATCGCAGTATATAAATTACATATATTTATTGGTCCTATTCAAAGTTATATATAACTCATATATTTTTTGATTTACTAATTATCAATAAGATGCCATATATTGCTATTTAAATACAAAAATATATTACTCCTTGGACGAATATTTGTATATAAATTCATATATTCATCAATGTATGATTTAATATATGATAATACAATTATTACATATTTCTGAATATATTTTCTCCATGCATCGGTTTTTCGTACGGGTTTATCGAGAATTTTCATGTAATTTAGGAATCAATTCATAAACTCGCTTGATATTTTTGTATGATGTTCTGAAATAAAGAGTCACACGGCGAGGTACTCTAGGGTGTAAACATTTACCCACCGCACTCAAAGCCTTATGCGAACAGTAAAGCTAGTTGAGTAAACTGTTTGAATTGTGCACTGAGGATTATACTGAGTGCGTATTCCTCGAGAACTCTGAATTCATTTGAGGCCAGTACGCATATTATACTGACCCTACAAAAGCGATATTACCCACTACTATGTGTAAATAATGAAAAGAAAAAAATATTCAAAAAAGGATCATCCAAAATAAGGCAGTTAATCTTCATATTCATGGAGTTTTATTAATGAATTTACATTCAGTATTGCTTCATTTAAACAGCTCTATTCCGGATTTGATGGAAAAATATTCCATTACATGAATGGTTATATCTCATCATATTAATTCTGTATATTCAAATATTTAACTTTCTCCACTACTTCATTTTTAAAGGCTGCTCGTATTGACACTCAAATAGAAAGGAAATCATACAGATAAAAATGTGTAACTGATGCAGCAGCTGAATGCATATGCAGCAGTTGATTATTTCGAGGATTTTATAGATCACATACTGTATGAATAAATATACTCACAAATATTATTTAACAGTATTCACTGATCAAATAAATGAAAAACTCCTTGCTGTGGAAATATAGAGTTTGGTTCTATTGAACTTCCTAAAAAATAATAATAAAAACAAAAAATTTCAAAAACATTCACACTTTTACAACTGGGCTTCGTTTTTGAGGTTAAACATATTGTGATACATGATGACACCAAAAACAAAGAATTTTTTCAAATTTTCGATTAATGTTTTATCACTTTTTTATCAATGATAAGGTAAATAATTATTACTATTTCTATAAATATACAATAAACAACAATGTCTGTAAAAACATTTCTGTTAAAAAAATCACTTTTTTTTTATAATTACAGTTAGAATAAACAAAGTACCCTAAAGAGGACTCCGCAAGAGAGTCGAAACGTTGGTACACAAATTAAAAATGTTCAATTAATTCATTACACTGTCTGCAGTGACCTACATGGCTACCTTTACACTAATTTCCTAAAAACTGCAATAAATAATCACTTTACCACAAAGAATCAATTCTCAATGGAATAGTCTTGATTCAGATAGCAGACGATGACTAGAGTGGTTGATTTCTTGTAAGATTTAATTTGGACATATTTCGTCGATCAATAGTCGATACAAATTCTTAAATCTTTTGGAAACAAGTGGAAAGTTGCATCATTATCTACATCATTATAGCTTTATCTGCTAATTTATCAGCAGGTCGCTTCCGAATGAATTCATTTTTCTCCACTCTAATAAAGCGCTTCGCATGAATTTCCATCCTTGTTTAAATTTGAAAGGAGAAGAATATTTAATGATTTGATTTGAATTAATAATCAATCATTTCATTCGAATTACTATTCCATTGCGAATTCTATTTTGATGTTTTGCGGATATCGATTGATTCATTCAATTTCAATGTTGCCTTTAAATCAGTTTTTAATCAACGTTATTTCTGCTGATCTGTCTATTTATTGATGACAATTTTCAAGAAATTCAGTTTTAATGATTTTTTCAATCGTGTTCTTGTACGCACGATAATAAGAAGAATCATTTAAGCTAGAGACTTCCAATTCGGTAAATTTATACTTCTTATATCGCTGACGCATGGAATCGCTCATGGGCCTAATTGATTGAAGAGTTTCTGATGGAGGACATTTTTTCAGTTTTGAAAAAATTCACCTTTCGGGACATATTTTCGGTTCTATCAGTCATAGCAACCTGATTGTTATCTCGAATGAAAGGTGAGATCATTTTCCTCTTTTTAATAACAAAAGGGCGCATTCTTCTTTGCTCAATTGATTATTCTCGACTTCTCCGGTCATTTGCAGCATTTCTTTCGAATGTCAAATAGGCGTATAGTCTTCGTTCGCTGTACGATCAATAGTTTATGAGATATCAAAGTAGTTCGATGCCCAAAGACAGAAGGTTTTTTTTCATTCAACTACCGATATCTCGATAACCAATGTTCGACGTTAGGAAAAAAGGAATCAAAGCCGAATAGTACATCACACACCTGGGAGGCAAGAATACATCCGTTGTGTGTATGCTATTTTTTCCAACAAAGAGAGTAAAATTGAGCTTCTAACAGAGAGAAGCGAGGGTAGTTATCAGCAGATTATAAAATTGAGAATGCCATTCGGAAGCTTTCTACCAATTGCATTGGCAGATATTAAATTTAAGCATAGTACTGAAACTTTCAAGTAACGCACAAAGAGCGGACGCCTGCTTGTTTCGATATTATCTGTACTAATTTATGTCGTAGAAGCCTTATAATCGAAAAATAATTAATAGCTGTTCTTGGACTTTTCAAAGTACTTCCAAATATTTTTAACCACTGCAACACATGAGATAATCATTTCTAGTAGCATTTTTATTCTCGAAAAATAGTCATGAAAAAATCCTATTTTTCATTTACTGGCAATTTCTCAGTTATATTTGGCACGAGCGATTGCAAAAATCAGTTAAGGATGAATGATAATAATAATGCTACACAGTAATGAAAGTTACAAATGATGCAAAGTTTACCGTTCTAACATTAAATTTTTGTGATACTAAGTTTCCACTGACAGTGTGACTAAATTTTCCTCCAGTAGAACTGTATTTTTATTCAATGCAATAGAATTTTGATTCAGTGTAACTAAATTTTTATTCACTGAGACTGAACCAAACCGACTTTCAGTGTGAACCATCAGTGTAAAATTTTACCGAACTGGCTCTGCATTCTCTTATGCCGTTATGTCCCACAGTTACTGCTCAGTTCGGCAATTTTTTGCAGCCTGTCCATCAAATCCTAGGGATTCTTCTTTCCGTACATAAGTCCTACTTAAAAAAAAACAAATTTTTTTTCTCACTCATATCGGAAAATGATGAAGACATGTGGTAAACGTTTTTTTTTTGAATAATAGACATCATGCCTTGCTATTACGGATATTGAGCGATTTTTCTGAAATTTCAATTTGATTCAGAATTGTCATATGATTCGCTCCTTTTTCTTCGCAAGTCATGATTCTTGTGCAGTTACTCTTGTAAGGTATCGAAACCTTCAATGTATCCTTAACACGTTGAAATTATGAAATTCGCCTACAAAGAGACTTATATTAATATTCAAATACGATATTTCATGCAGATATTGACTACATTTCCATTCTGTGATGGGTCCATGTATATGCATTATGATGCACGTACACATACCTCGAATCCTCGAATGAAATTCCAATTAAACCAAGATTACATGTTCATAAAGAATACTGAGAATAAAAGTGAGTAACAAAGATTCATAAAGTACTGATGTGAGTTTGGAGGGAATATATATATATCTTTTTTCATACTACGAAAGTACAGGCAGCGGATGTGAACAAACATACATCAAACTGAACTCCATAGAGACAGGGAATCCTCCCATACACTTTAGCCTCTTCACGCACAGTCCAAGTATACATTTATGTACATTTATGTATGAATGTATGTACGGGAGATATCCCGTAAGCTACGAGGATTGGATAGGGGAAGTACTGAAGGCTCTGAACAGTGCCAATGTATAGAGTAAATAGGAATAAAATATCGATAATATCATCCAATACGAGTGGTAGTGAACAGATAACGCTACTGTGACAATCATCACCTTCTCTGTACTATTCTTATTTCATCAGATTTTATTCAATGATAGATATCGAGAATTACATTACATTTGTCAGTATCATCCATTTACGTATTAGGCTGAGAAATATCATCACCAAATGGATTAATGAATTATGGATCTAATGTATTTCCGACATGGAAAAAAATTCATGCCGAAAATATATGTCAAAATATATTTATAAAATATAACGAATGTAAGCGGTATGTATGCGCTTATAATTGATGCATATGTAATATCTATTCATTTAATATTCGAAAAGGATGTTTTTGGCCACTTTTATATGTGCGGAGAAACATTCAAAATATATGCAATTTTTATGGGTTACATAGATAGTATATTACATGCCTAGGGCAGTAATGTAAGAAATGTCTCAGAGCACATGTAATTGTTGGCCGAGGCGAAGCCGAGGTCGACAAACATGTGCTCTGAGGCTTTCTTACTTACTGCCCAAGGTGTGTATACTATTTTTCTGCACACTGGGACGGAAGTGAGCTTACGCCCGAGCGCAGCGAGGGCCGAAAGTCTCACTTTCGTCCCAGTGTACAGAAAAAATTTTTATATGTCACAAATATTTCTTCTCACATATGCAGTATGTAGAGCTGACTATACTACAAAGAAAAAATTTCAGAATCAAATAACAAAACTAGATACATAATCTGTGTATGATAATTTATGCATTGATGAACACATAAACGATCAGAGTCCTTCCCAAAACTTGTTCCCTCAGCACCCCGTGTAGGAAACTGTTCCGAAACCTTCGAAATTTACTGTGAACCTTCGTGAAGGAGGCTAGCAAATCGCGTAGTTACCTTATTATTAGTTCGTATGAGAACCATCCATACGCCTTTCGAGATGAAAAAAATTCTCCGCATAGTGCGTCCCTTGCGCCACCATGGAGTTTCTCTCAGAGCTGTCTCACGAAATTGTTTTCATGACTGTTGCGACAACTCTTAACTTGCAGCAAGGCGAACGCCGATGCATGCTCTAGCGGTGTCGTTTGTACTACGCTTGTCAATTAATGTTTCCCGGAGTTCGATTAATTTTGAAGTGAAACTTCTTTTGGGAGGGTACCAATTTTTTTCTCGCGTCACGAAACGAGTGTAAGGCTTTGAGGGGAACGTGGTAGTAGAGTAGTGGGGGGAAGGAGAAATTTTCGCTGCTGCCGTCGGTTCGCTCTCCGGATGGTGGGGGAAGCCTGTGTTTTTGTTTTTATTTTTTCTTTTCAATACACGCAGAGAAAAATATGGGAATTTATCTAAATGATTTTTTAAAAAATTACGGAAAATTGTCATTCAAAGGAGGAGTTCTCATGAAACACGACCAAAAAATATCCATACTTCACCTCATAATTTTTGCTTTTCATTCCTTGAAAAATTGCCATTTTATGCTCGGCTTTGGATTGAAATATCTCGAAAACTACTCAAAAGTTATCGAGTCATGCGGTGAATGAAATTTAGAGGGAAGATGAACGAATAAAATAAGCAAACCTCCGTTTTTTTACGACTCGTAGTTATTAAAATATCGATTTTTGAATGAAAAATTCAGAAAAGACGTCCAAGCGCTCATTTATTTGCTATCGGGCCTCATCCATTGTTTCTGAACTACTCATTCAAAAAATGATATCTCGGAAACTATTGGTCGTAGAAAAACAGCGTTCTGCTTATTTTGTTCGTCAATCTCCCCTCTAAATTTCATTCACAGCATGTCTCAATAAATTTTGCATAGTTTTCGAGATATTTTAATCCAAAGCCAAGTGTAAAATGACCAATGGGTCATGTATAAGAAGTTTCACTTCTGTCGCGTGGGTTCCACGCACCCTCTTTTTTTTCTTCGGCTCTATCTTCGTCAAATTTGTTTTATCTTTTTTGTCCTTTAATTAATAATGAAATTTCATTAATTACTACTATTTTAAATTCTCTTAAATTTCGTGATAAATTCCATTATCTTTTTTTCGTTAATTCAATTAAATTTTCATTTCTCTGAGTTCTTACAGAGTAAAATAGACGACACATATAATGTACACATATTTCAAATATTTTTCTTAAGCCAATAGCGATATGTTTTTGCTGTGTAAAATATTCATTTTATTCGACATACATCATCCTGATATCAAAAAATTAACTGTAAATATATTTCTCATCAATAGTACATGTTTTTCGATACATATATGGCATATATTCTGGAGTATAAATTCCAAAGTGAAAAAAAACTATTCAAATTATATTTTATGATTATTTCATAATAATGGGAGTACATTCAATAGATATTTCCATCCTAAGGTGGCATATATATATTGCACATATGTGACTTATTACATTTTTGGCAGCACATATATTTCTTATGGCTCACATATATCGAAAACATATGTTCGCATTTTTTTTTTCATGGGGGTTATTTCGCTTTGGTAAAAAAAACCCAACGAGTTATTGAAAAAAACGAAAAAATAAAATAATCAATTCATAATTAAACTATTGGAGTTCTTGATTGAAATACTTGAATAATACTCGAGTCAATCAAGAAAATATTTAATCATAAATTTAATCAATTTCTTAATCAATTACCAGACCATAAAGTCATTCATTGAAGAGCTAGACGACAATTCATTGTCTTCAAGCAGACAGTGACACTCGGTACTATTCCAATCCTTCACAATTCATAAAGCCATATTCTTTTTCCACCGCAATTCTCACTGGAAAATTTTAATTCTTTTCGCTGTCTCTTTTTTTTGTTTCCGTTCTCTCTCTCTCTCTCTCGCACGCAAGAAGCAGACTATTTTATGAGGCAATTGAACAATAATTGGTCACATAATCGATTAATTGATATGAAAAATCCGAGCCTCCGAGACAATATCTGATGATTTTATTAAAACTATCTCATTTAGTACCTTACAACAAATATTCAACGGAATTCTAATACCAGTAATATATTTATCAAACATCATCATTTCTGATTTAGGAGAGAATAAACCTTTTGACCTCAAAATTTATACGATAGTCCACGCCTTAACCGGAAGATTAACTAACTTGCGGATATTAGGCCACCACTGGAGCGCTTACAGTAAAAGATTTAGATGCCACAGGAATTTCATTCCTCCCTTCAACCAAACACAAATCCACTGGACTCCACATCACAGAGAGGAATGATATAATTCCTCGAGGGCTTGTCCATTTTATGATTTAATACTAGTTATACCGGGCTGGCCAACGAATTTTCAAATAAGTTCGGAAAAGGAAAAAAAAGACAGATAAAAAAAACTACCTTTCAAATTTAATGAAATTCTGAATGAAACTAAAAAGCTTTCTCTTTGCACAGGATCACGCAATCTAGAGATAATACTTCATAGCGAATATGCATACAATATATTACCTCGACCTGTGAATTTTTTTCCTCTCATAACGACATATGTAGAAAAAAATAATTTCCCTTTGACACAATGTGAGTCGGTAACAATTATTGAATATAATGATCAAAAACATCCGACGACTATTTCCATTCCACTTAGTTTTTATGCAAATCCATTAAGTAATTGCTGAAAACTGAGCACCCTGCAAACTATGGGGAGATTGAAATATGCTAAAAACGGTCATTCGATCGTTTTCCATCAGTGTTTATACAGTTCTCACCAAGCTCCCCCTTGTCTTCAATGTTATTTTATTCCATTTTCTCTTGGGAATATACAGTGTAAAGCCTGCTCAATGTCAGGATACACTCTAGCGACTTGCCTGAAGGCGTTTATACCCATCGAAGAGGAGGGAGAAATGTGGGAGGAAGGTCTGGAGCATTATGCAGGGATCCTACCACCCCAAGTTTGCATGTTCTACGGTATTGTCGATATCCCCATCTCCTCCTAGTGCAACGTTACACCCTCGATTCTTTCACATCTCTCTCAAAGCCTGGGTACTCGGATGAAAGAATCCAAGTGAAAAGCATCAACTTCTGTGTCGATGAAAGCCTCTCTAGCTCCTTCAACACATTCCACATTTATACTTTCCGAATGTTACAAAGGTGACGAACGAGGTACTTGAAACAAGGGAATATCTGATTCTAAAGCCCTAAGAAATACTCTATAGATATTAACGTGCTGAGCTGCTATAATTAAGCTGAAGATACAATCTTATCGACTTGCCAATTATTCCAAAAGAGAAACCACACCCTTAGGGCGTTGCTTGAAATAATAGAGCCTGCTACGTTCACTGTATGATATGGATTGTTTCAAGAAAATAGATTGGAGGGAGTCTTGATGTTACCCAAAACTGACATGTTTATTTGCATACAAAGACCTTAAAGGATATTAATCATTTAAGGAGACAATATCATGAGGATTTTTTCTTTAATGATGACCGATTTGTTAAATGAGAGTCAGCATCAATCTCTCAAGATTAAAATGAAATACAAAATATGTAGGAACGAAACCTAAGCTAGGGCGAAGCAGAAACGTTTTCTATACATTTGGAAATTGGGTTATGAGAAAGTTGAAATTTTTGAACTGGGAATCGATCCTGGCATTAAGATCAAGTTAATTTGATTCTGAAATTACTTTCGGAAAAATTTTCATGATTTTCAATTACTTTTGCATATATATATTTAGCGCAACTACGCAATACGTGCGTATATATTTTAAAAAGAAATTGGGTACATTTTTAGCTTCCAAATGGTAGCTATGCAATGGTGATTTTTTCCTGAGAAGGTCAATATATTAGGATTCATCATCTAGAAGGCAACGATTTCTCCTATAAAATGAGCCCATCGTCATTCTAATCTCATGGCTAGCAGAGGGATAAAAGCCCCTCGATTCACGACATTCAATTTTCAGATTCTAAATTGCAGCGTAGGAGTCTGGAATTGATTTAGAAAGGGTTTTATTTGATGAAGGAAGTTATTTTCCTACAATTTCAATTTATGTATTGCAATAAATGGAAATTTATTCAGGATTTCAATGGACTTCATTTAATTGTAGACCATAATTGATTAGTTATGAAATTCCATTCGGAAGCGCTCTGCCAATCTTATTGCCAGAATAATGTACATCGGGTGCCAAATGTCTGAAAGTAAATATAAAAATCATTAAATATAACTTCTTACAACCGAACTACGAAATTTCGAAAATACCTTTCCCCTTTTCTCTTCAAATTGAGTATGCTTGACGTGGAAATAATGAATTACCTAACTAAAAATAAGAGATACTGAATTGAAAATATGGAATTTCAATATTCAGCTCCCACAAAATTCGTTTGAAAATGATATGTGTGACGTGAGAAGAGATTTCTCCAACACATAAAAACAATTAAAACCTCATTTAATATATAGCAGAACGTACTTGACATGCTAAGATACTTGAAGAAGCTGCCTTAGCTTATGAATATTGAAGAAGAGGCGTGATAAATTTCTGATGATTGAACCGAAATAATCAGCATTTCCAGAGTGCTCATTGAGCTTAAATTATAGTCGAGATTTTATAATACATTTGCAGCCGGATACTGTGTCAAAAGTAGCATGGAAATTCACATCTCCGATCATGAATAATTTCTTCATAATAATATATGATATTTATACGGAAATGAAAAAAAAACGAGAAATTGATGTAACGTACATTTCGACAGGAAAACAGTTGGCAGATACTTTGACAAAACCTCTGGCTGAAGAGAAATTTCAAGGGTTTGGAATTTGTTATGGAATCTATTAAGTAAATTAAAGAAGGGAAGTAATTGAATAAAAGTCGAGAGGGAGTGTTGAAGATAATGCGACTTATTATTTAACAATGATAAAATAGATAGCGATTTTAACTGCCCAGTAACAAGGATTCAAAATCTTCAAATAAATTGAAATTCACTGGCAGTTGAGTTCGGTCGTTCGAGATCAACAGAGCGTTTTTTTTACAATAATTATCATTTTGTTTCTCACACGATTTATTTTTTTTCTGTCGCTTATAATTAATTACTCAAATAACAGTTTTTCTTTCTTTTCTAATTAGCATATGTTTTTCACTGATTTATTTAAATATAAATTGCAACACTACACAATGATATTTAATGGAAAGAATAATAGTTCATAAATATGAGTGAGCAAAGTCTGAACTAGGGTAATTGAAGATCAGCAGAGTTGAAGAAAGGTGAAAGCAGAGTGTAAGTCTAGGAATTAAACCAGAGTGAGAACTACCGAGCCATCGTAACTTGCACCCCACCAAGTAGAGTGGTATTTGTATGTGCGACGGTAGCACTTTGTGCTTTAGCTGTAACGCATGAGCGTACGTGGTAATGTACAAACACGTAGAGGTGCTCAACAAAGTTCCACTTCACTTTTTCACTTATGGCGAGACATTCCTCTTCTCTGACGAGAGAAAATTCAATACTAAATAGTTCAGAATCTTCCTTACTCCATTGTTGACTAGTCTACAGTGTTTCGCGACCGCCTCAGGGGGAATTAGTAGCGGAAGTTTGTCCTTTCTGCTGCTCGTTACCTCGCACAAACACGCGATGTTTGACCCTTTTCTAGTGACGCAACATTTAATCTTAGACTTGTCTTGCACAATTCTTGTTAACATTGTCAACATTATTTTTCAATTATTGATGGAGAAAAAGTCCAATATTAACCTCAGTCTATTGAGAAATGAATTCAATTGGAAGATAGTCTAATATGTTGTGAGTTAATGATAATTCGAAGAGTGAAATTTCGTTGAAAGAAATGTCATAATTATTTACACGAAGATGTGCTAACTCTTTAATCCGAGCTATTATTTTTTCCTAAATCAGGACTATTTTGCACCAATCAAGATACTAGTCTAGCTCAGACCTGGGCATATTTCAGGTAGTCGGGAGCTCCGCGCTTTAATCCCATTACCGCTCCTTCTACCTGAAGCCTAATCCGGTCATAAACCGGAAAATATTTCGAAAATATTTCGAAAATATTTCGGTGCACCGACATTTTGGAGAGGGAGCTGAGTGCAAGTACGCGCATAATTTCAAGTTTTTTGGATAGATTTCCATTCAACACGCATAAAAAAATCGTGATAGTTGTGCTATCTCGCTGAATTCAAAAGATATCCCCGAGAAATGGGAGTGAAATTATCTAAGTGAAAATTATATGTTTTTTTGCCTACAACAAACTACACAGACAAAGTAAAAAAATTACCTGAACTGATCAAAGTTTTATCATACACAAGAGAACGATTAATTTTGAAAACTATAGAGAGAATCCCTCGACTCAGACTGTAAACTTTATGACTGAGTTTTTCATCCAAAGCTACGAGGCTGCATCAAGTCACATGGTACAGTGTATCCGTGGCGAAACCATGACAAAATACTATATCCCATTTCCGGAATTTCCTTACCTATTCGAAGACCTTTATGATACGCGTAAACTCCATTATGGTACACGCAAAACTTGAGCGGTTACATTCTTGCTCGTAAACTGAAAGCATCAAATTTATGATACCAAAGTGATCCTGTCAAGCGGCAACAGTCTCATAACAGACAAATGAGGTGAATCAGTATTTTTCACCCAAAGATATATCATTTTTTTTTTATCAAAACGTTATATATTCTGAAAGATTTCCGTAATCCCCATTCAGTAAAAGTTTAACTTCAGAGTTAAACGAATCGATGCCAATTTCATGAATAAGTTGGAAGTATCAGAACTGTTATTATCATAGACGAATCGAAGAATTGATTTTATGTAAAGAGTCGAGGGTTCGTAAAGTATAAACTTTGCATCTATTTGGTGGTTCCAGAAATGTCCTCAGAACCCAGATCAACGATGTGGAAAAGCAAGGAGTATCCATGAACTTCCCCTCGATCTAACACTTATAAAACATTAAAAGAAAAAAGATCAGCTTTTGGAGATGTGCGTCGAGGCAAAAAATCTTGGCGCCTGCCATCTGAACGCGTCATCGCATTGAGCATTGTCCCAGAAATAACCGTCTGACCAGAAAAAAACAAATGAATGTCAGAAAAAAGAGTATTCACACTGGGAGAACCGAAGCCAAAGTATCATACATGAAAAACTTTCATAACCCGTAGCTGCAGTTGTCCTGATGCCTTAACACCTCTTTTATTCTTGCCGAGTAGGAAATTCACAAAACACGTAAACAGCTATGTATAAAAATGCTATTTGTATACACCACATGAATTTGATAGTAGTTCATAAAGGTCTGATATGTCAAATATTTATAAAACTCATTTTTTTCACAAATTTTTCCCAAAATTTTCGAAAATTGTACGAAAAGGAAGTTTCCGCCCAATAAACTAAATGTGATAGGTAAATCCATTCTCATGTCTAACTTCATTCCCAATGATTCGCCCACATTCGAGTCACGAGCTCTGTTGCAAATTGATTCAATCCATCTAGATGGTAATTGGATAATCGAGCTACCACAGGTGGCCATAAAGCTTGAAAATCAATGAGAAAGGAAGAAGAAAAGGTGAATTCCTTCTATCCACTCAGACATAAACACACTTCTACAACAATTTAGATATTTAATTGAAAGTTTCTCAGTTTATTTGATATTTCTATAATTACTCGAGTGCTATTTCAATTGAAATTAATTTTTATTTTCTTTTACTGTGGTCAGTCAAGGATACCTCTACTCACCGTAAATTAAAACTTGAATATACCTGGCATGAGGGTACTCTTACGTTCAAAGAACTGTATCATCATTTAATGACTAAGATTATTATTCTTATAATCCACCAGAACAACATAAGCAATTTATCTGCTATGAATAAAATTCCAAAACTTATAAGAATTTCATTCTCCGATCCACTTTTTTTTTCAATTTTCCAGACACTATAGCTCCTCAATATGGAGTTCTCAATATGAAATTCCTGAAATATTAAAAAAATACCCATTCAGTTATGATTCAATAGTGGTCCCCCAAGTCTCCAGATTTTTTAATAACATCAACTGCTCTTTCATCCCAGAATCACAGAATTACGTTGTAATAATCGATGAGTTAGTCGAGAAGAAAACATCCAAGTACTGGATGATGCGTCAAGCGAAGCATGAAGGGATTCCAAAAATATGTCGGTGTGAGAGACATGAAGGAGAATCGGAAAGAGGGGAAGAACAGACAAGCAACCCTCCTGACCGAAATCACATCTCATCGAAGACCCATGAACGTCATTATCCGTCTAACGATGAAACTCAAAAAAAAAAAAAAAATACGAGATGAGGGTCACAAAAGATGCCAAAACTTTTACGCCCCTTCCTGCACGCGGCATCTACACTATGAGCAGCTTTATCTAGACGTAGTCTGTATGTGGCTCTTGGATTAAATATTGTTAGAAGAAAAAAGACACCAAGGGCGATGCTCCCTTGAGGCCTCCATGATTACCCCTATCCAGAGGGGAATGCCGGAATAAATATATCGCCGTTAGCTTCCGGCTTCGGGGAAAACCAGATGACATAAGGGGTGGAGCTGAACTTGTTTGCCGTCGTCATCATCACAAGTAAAAGACACACGCTGACAAGCGTGCATTATTACTGTAAAGTACCAGGTTCGTTAACATAATTATATCGTATATTTCCATCGTCCATACTGTTACACAATTTCCTCATCTCAAACTCAATGATATGTACTTTCATTTTCGGTAACTTTATAGTTTCCGTGATAACGGATGATCATCGTCACCATTACGATACTTTACAGATATTGCACAATATATGACTCAAGCCTCAAAACTTCATACTTGCCCGGATTTTTAGTCGTTTGATATAGATCTGAGAGAAGATATGAATACTGCTGAGGTAGAATTGATATGATAGTTCTACTTTGAATATCAGATATTGATCATTATCCCCATAAGAAATTAAAATTGATCAAATTTGAAATTGGAGCACTTTTATGAAATGTAACAGGACTAAATTAAAAATTGACAAGTTGGTTTTAGAATGTGTTTGACCTTTCAGAGGTCACAAAAAAAACTTCCCGATTCATTCATTGTCTGGCTACCGATTTTCTTTATAATGTGAAAGGGCTGTTCGTTTTACCATAAGGCCCACCCCTCCTCTGCCGGTTTCATTTTACCGCAGGGTGGTCCCTTTTGCCCCATCATCCTCTACTAGTGACGTATTTTTGATTGAAATTTGGGAATTTTTCACAAATTTCGTATTTTTTTCATCACTTTTCCGTAAAAAACTCAGAAACTAATGAGCTGACATGGCTCATAATCTAATCAGGGCTAAGTTACATAAAGATGATTCCATTCAATTGAAAAAAATTTTGATCGGATAAGTAATGGCAGTGCAATCGTTTTTCAAAATTTCCTCACATACGCACATACATACATATATACATACATACACACACACACACACACGGACACTTCCGTAAAAATCTCAGAAATTCATGTCAGCATCTTGAAACATCGAGATCTGATGAAAAATCGATTTTCGGGGCAAATACAATAACTTCCTTGTCGGGAAGTTAAAAATTCTTTTGGCGATATTAGACACATGAGAACGGGACAATAATGGTCATTAGATATTCTATCAAAAATTGACATCCAGATGAATCAGGTGATTTCGTTCATATTCATGATAATTGGATCCGAATGAATTTTTTCGTAGAGGGATTCATCATCAGAGTCACATATATAGCTGTTAACTAAAAAAATTTTGGAGGACGATTTTTTCGTTGTTAATGACAATCAGATTGGAATCAAGGATCCTTTTTCGATTGAATGAAAGTAATGGTGAGTGTTCCAAGCAATAAATGTGGAAGAAAGAGGGAGAAAAAGTCATTAGCGAGAAAAGAAAACGCATCATCAAGGACAATTACGAAAAAAACAAAATAGATGAGGAGGAATTAGTTCGGTACCAGTAGAAGGCGGAGTTCAGAATCAAGAAGAAAATCATGTATAGCTTCATTCTTGGAAATCGGTTACAGTGAAAAAAATAGTTGTGTTTAAACTACGTAGTGCGATAGAGATTCATTGTATGGAGGAGAATGAGAGTAAACTAGAGACATGGAGATGTAGTAGAGATACAGAAGGAGGGGAGAAGACATGCCATATACCCGTTAAATCTTGATCGGCACTGGGAATCGTCGGATAGAGGACCTAATCCGAATCGTAATCCTTCCTAATCCCACGAAGATCCAAGAGGGGGATCGTCGTGACCTGGCCATCCATTTCTAATGCCGGGTAATCTCTTGGACCGTTCCCGTTGCCTAACCTACTGTTTGCCTACTCGTCTATTCGACCGGGTTTCACCACCATTTCCTACTGGCCATTCTCTCACTGTCCTCCTTCTCCTTCCCTTTTCCTCCAACATCCTAATTTGACCATTGCTAACACAGTGCGTCTCCCATATATAGACCCATAGTCAAGCTCATTCAGCGATCGGTGTCAGTCTGAATCAGCAGGACTGAGAGCACTAAGTGCCGCTAATGTTGCGTTCTACGCTCTGATGAATGGACGAACGCCCTTTCTTGTTGGATGGTAGTTACTTGATATAAATCCCACAAAACTATCGACCATGGCATGGACTCTAGATACGGACGGCAATTCAATTCAGTGGACAAACTTCATGTATGTACTGTAATGTTTGCTTTTCAATGATACTGTTCTCTGCATTATATTATATTTATTCTCATTGCAAGATCTAGTCTATTCTCTCAGACATTCATCTCAATCTTTTTCACATAATGAGTGTTTGTAAATTTTATAGAAAGCATATTTCATTCAATGCTCAGGCATACTCGATTGTTCTGAGAGGATCTTTAATAACATCGTTATCAAGTGCTTGCTCCAAGTGAATTGCAGAATTGACTTTTTTTTCATTTCCACTGTGCAAAAGTTTTTGTCTTTGATCGCAGTTATTCCGTTATTGGTTTATTTTTCTGAAACATTGCAACTGCATAGTTTGTGGTATTTCAGCACACGTGATCCAATAGTTGAGAATGATGTTGTGGTTTCCACTCGATTGCATCTATAAAGGAAGGGAATCTAGGAACAGAGAGAGAGAGACAGAGAATGAGTAACAGGTCATCAAATTCTACAAACCTAGTAACGATTTATTGAATGCTTATTCTGCAGTACTTTCAATTTTCAACGAATCATAGGTGATGTCTGATTGAATTGGACGGAGATCACTCTATTGATCTGTCATCATCTGGAAGGTTTGATATTTTTATCTAAAATGATGACGCGCGTGCATAAGCATGGAGCTTTTATCAGAGCTGAAAATTACTCACTAACGATACTATGGAATGCTAGTGAACTCTGTTATTAGTTCGAATTTCAGAAAATCAATGAGAGCTTTGATGCAAATATTTGCATAATTAGAGTTGACCTTGTCTCTCGCATTCATTCTGGCATTCCATACGAATCAATTTACTGCTATATAATCACTGAAAATGAATACTTGAATTGGAATGTACAATCCCATTTATAGGAGGATGAAATCAGCAATTAAGTCTGTCTAATATGTTTCATTCATATACTATTTCATCACTATTCAAAATTGATGATTGTTTGATGAATTCAAAGTCCAATTTCTACACACAATTCATGAAGTTGTCTCGACAATCTCATTCATCCAAAAGTGACATGCACATCGTTCAACCAGGTGACACTCATCAATTGCATAACTCTCTGCTAATCGATCAAAGTGTTAAACGAACTTGCACCAAAAGCTTGACTCCCAACAGATAATCAAACATCGGGGATATTGTTCCTCAACTACTCCACTTGAACGCCCATCCAAACAGTCTAGGAGAAACTTCAAGCGAAGAAGCATCGAACAAACTAAGATGCTTTCATCAATCACTACACCATTATGGTTGTGTTTATTGCAATAACTTAACAATTCCTACAATGGATTCTATCTTCTTAAACGAAAATACCCATTTATACTTGAGAATGCGAATTACATGATTCTCGTTCAAGAACAATTACAGAAAACAGTAATTATCGTAGATGACGTGGTGACTCGAATGAACAGAAGATTGTACTACTATCAGTCAACCATTGTATATGTAATGCTTTTCTCTTTTTTAGCTACGTAATAAACTCATAGTAAAACTTCATATATTTTACGACCCTTGCACTTTCACCCCTAGCTATTTTTCCATGCAGTCGCTGATAGATGTCCCCTCAGAGTACCCAATGATGAGTTCACTTGAAACCCTTGCAGCTACTAAGACCTCTTTAGGTTGCGACATTGCCTGGGTTACACACCGTTTGCATAAGGATTAAATATGTAGTTTCGAATTAGCCATGTTTTAAGACAGACCACCGGTTCTCTTCCCTTTTCAGATACCTCAGATATGCAGCATACTACAGTATCATATACAAAGCTGTCTCGTAGCATTTACAAGAGATTCCTAGGTCATTGCACTAATGACGATGAGCACGGCATTCACGGGTGCTACGTTGATGGTTTTTTCTTCTTTTTATGTAACATAAAATGATGGCAAATATTGAAATGACATTGAATGAGAAAAAGGCATGAAAACAGTGAATGAGGAACATGCATTCGTTTTCGCATCTTCACTGGCTCTTCACATATCTCAAAGTGGGTCATACGTTTGAATGTCGTGAATATACATTGTAAAGCACAATGAAAATAAGTTGTTATGATTTCTAAGGTTAGACTGAGAAGCCCCGGATGATGACTACCATTGCGGGTTTATGGAAATTGAACTACAGCCAGTATAAATCTATCTTCTCATTCCTACTTTCTGATATAACACATCGCGGATTGGTATACACGTTGGACTACCATAAGTACCATGAGGGGAAACCCTGCAAAATGCACCGTTACCTGTACATACGGAGGATATAAATATTGGAATTTTTCTCATTTCCATACGTAACGCGTCGACACTTGAAACCATAGATTCTGAGTATCAGTGACTTTACTCTCAACTCTGAAATCATCAGCGGAATAAGCAGTTCAAGCTATGTGCAATTTTTCGTCTTTCTGCTTCTGAATGGAAGGTATGTAATCGTGATTTTTTCGAATTCGAGATTTCATCGGAATATTAGTCCAAATGATTCAAAACGTCAAGGAATGATTTTTTTAAATGCCTATATGTATGTATGTACATAGGTGTGTTTTAGTGTGTGTGATGATACATTTCGTCACTCTATCTCAAAACGGTTCCATCTATCAATCTGAAAATTTGACGATATATTTGCTCCAAAATTTCAGCTCAGTCGCATGACAATTCCTGATGAAAATGGAATTGTCGAAGAATCGTTTTTCTTCGAGTTTCCTCTACGAGGAATCAAATCACAGTGTCCATTCTCAGCAATGAGATGCACACTGATAAAATGCATATTTAACCCTTCGAGTGCTAAAATCAGGGCTCTTCCGATTTTTAGCGGGTTTTTCCTACTATATTTTCAGTTTCACAGTTCAAAAAATTCTCTCAGTGTGAATTGAAAAGGAAAATAGAGAAATTTTAACAAACTGTGCGGCATTTTGACTGCTTAGGGTAGTCATTATCGGATTGAAAAAATTGAAAATTTCATCAGGAAGTTCTTTGCAAATTGTATTGGCAGAATATCAAATTCTAGGATAGTCCTGAGATCTTCAAATAACGCACAGGGAGTCGGGCATCTGCTTGTTTAACGGTGAAAATAAAAATAAAAAGGCTATTGTTGATAGTACGATGCATTCCAATGCATTTCAATGCTTGTGATAAGAGAGATCAAGCTGATGGGAAAAAGAGAGTAATGCCATTGCTTTCAGCGGTGAAACTTTCCTCGGAGAGTAGTAATTTGGAAGAAAGAGCCTGGGCGCCACTGGAATTACCAATACCCATTAGCACAGACTATTCGCATTGTCGACTTCCATCATGAACTTTGAAGTACTTAATTGAGATTTTCTATTAATCCTATCTAATTGCTGAATAAATATCAATATTATTTTTTTTTCTTCGTTTGGGTCTAGGTCTTAGATTAAGTCCCATTCCAAAATCGTAATATTATATGCAAAAAAAAGGAGTTCGAATTCGAAGATCCGCATAGGTATGATCTGAAAAAAAAATAATAATCATGCTGAATAATTGAGAATTTATTTTGAAGTGAAACTTCTTTGCTGAGGGGGCAAAAATTTTCGAGCGTCACGAAAATTCGTCATCGTGTGAGGGGAATAGCTAGATACGTGGTGGGGGAAGCAGGAGAAGAGGAGAGTGTGTCAGCAATGATGCCTGACTCTACACTCTATTATTTTTTCTTTTCAATACACGGAGAGAAAAATATGGGAATTTATCGAAATGATTTTTTAAAAAATTACTCAAAATTGTCATTTAAAGGAGGAGTTGTCATGAAACATGACCGAAAAATATCCATGCTCCGCCTCATAATTTTTGCTTTTTATTTCTTGAAAAATTGCCATTTCACACTTGGCTTTGGATTAAAATATCTCGAAAATTATGCAAAATTTATCGAGACATGCTGTGAATGAAATTTAGAGGGAAGATTAACGAATAAAATAAGCAAACCTCCGTTTTTTTACGACTCGTAGTTATTGAGATATCGATTTTCGAATGAAAAATTCAGAAAGGACGTCCAAGCGCTCATTTATTTGCTATCGGGCGTCATCCATTGTTTCTGAACTACTCATTCAAAAAATGATATCTCTGAAACTACTGGTCGTAGAAAAACAGCGTTCTGCTTATTGTGTTCGTTAATCTTCCTTCTAAATTTCATTCACAGCATGTCTCCATAAATTTTTTTAATCGATTATGATATTGTTCATCACACAATAGATTTTGTGATCCAGTTCCTCGTGAGCTTCCGCATTCGCATCACACCATGAAAATTCAAATGATAATAATTCACAGCCGATAATTTTTTTCCGAAGACTTGTGATATGAATTTTGGGAATGGGGCTCTTCAATTACATCTGAACGAGGACGTTTAGGATTGTAATGTAATTAAAAAAGTACTTTTAATTGAAAATCACAATTTCCTCAAAGTTAACGAACGTTCACATATTACTACCCCAGACACCTCGGAATACCAAAAGGCCAACAGCTTAAAGCGCAGATTTCTCTGAATGCAATTGCAGTAAATAATATATTGGTGATAAAAATATTCCTTTCACATACTATATCCTCGATGATGCTACGCATCATGAATTGTTCTATATTCATAGCATTGACAATTATTAATCACCGATTATCTTCAACTAAATATGGAAATTGTAAATCCTAATTGTCTCCAGTGCTTCGATTAATTGAACATAACGAAGGAGTATTCTAGAATAATCCAATGAAACATGCGAAATCTACAAACAGATTTATACAATTATAACTGTCACCAAAACCGCGAAAATATACAGCTCCATCTAAATCCTTGCAAACCACATTAAAATCTGAAACGCTTGGCAGATTGCATCCCATTAACCCTTCATAGTTGTTGTAAAATCATAAACTCAAGCCCCATAAAGTACAAGATACGTACCCCAACAGTGTCGCTAATTCCGTTTCACGAGGATACGCATCGTCCACAGTAAATCTCATTTCTCGGTTTGTCTCTTCCTGCACCATGGAAATCTGAACACCATAATATTGCACCTAAAAAAATTATAGTCATATCAATCCAGTACAACGACTGAATGAATCATAATTTACAATGAAATTACTGCCTGTGATTATTTTCGAAATTCATCTGACATTGATAGAGTGCTAACTGCTTGTTTTATGGAGTTACGTAACAAACTGGGGAGAAACAGTCTCAGAATAAAGGGAGGAAGAATAAAGAGTGTGATAGGGAGAGTGTTCAGATGGGTCTGAATGAAAGTCTCAAGTTTCTTTTTGGTTTATCGGAATAAAGAGAAAGGAAAAGTAGGGAATGATTTTTGCCAGTATGATATTTCGTGAGGTATGAAGTGGAAGAGCTCTCTCCCTTCAATTTTCTGACAAACATAAGCATCAACCCCTCAGTGCGAGATACATGCTCTATAGCCTGCATCCACGATTATTCTACAGTGTGTGCGTTAATACAGCGTTATCGTTCCGTAATATAAGTTATGTGGGGTTGCTAGTGGGCTTTGGCTGTTTATTATCAGAGAGCCATCCCAATAATTATATGAAATGAACGCAACGGCATTCTACCCTACCCCAGTTGGACAACCCGCGGAGACCTGGGTGGTAATAGGAAGTGATAATTTGCGGATAAGTATGATGTATTTTCTTGTTTCAGTGCCCAAGCACTAATGGCAAAAGGGAGATTCTACTGTGGTTAACGCTAGTTCAGTTATAATTGCTATTATCGTATACTGCAAATTACAACATTGCAAATCATTTCCACTGTTAGGTTAATTTTGTAATTTGAATTTAAATTAATTTTAAAATTTATATCAACAGTTGTTTATGAATGTTTTTTTTTAACTCTTTTGTATCGGGATTGAGGATGTCCACCGATGAATTTTGATACTTTGGATAGCAAAGTTTGGAAGCCAATGGTGTTTCAACCGGAAACTCATCCGATGACAGGAAATTTGTACAACAGTGACTCTCCTGTTCTTCCTCCCTTGTAGTTTTCTTCTGTTTGGGAGATGTGCCTTTATCATAGAGAGACAGTATCAGGTACCTAACGATCGATTTAAACGGCTGTTCAAGTGTCCGTCCTGTCGATTAATAAAGTAATTCAATACGTTTAATCAGGCACGCGACTAACGAGACACTGGATCGTCTCTTGTACATTGAAGTTCCGTTTACTGTCCATCCGGTTGAATCTCTTTTTTTTTCTTTCAAAGGCTGTCACGAACATTGTAACAAAGGATAAGCTTCAATTACTAAAGTACTCCGTAAACTCCAGTTGGAAGAGTCGAGCAGCGATCAACACTCGTGAACATCAAGAAAGTTGCTCATTATCGTATTGCCGAGTTTTTTTCATCCGTGGAATGGCATCAAAAGTTCATTATGAAATTGTCATGATGAAGGATATATTACCGAAGTATTTTCTTTCCTATTTGAAGAATATTTTTCAAATGAGATAACGTCAACAATGTATTTAAGCACTTAAGTCCAGCCATTTTCAACAATCATTCGAGGGTCAATAGTGATGACATTACACAGCTGCTCTTGGTTTCAATTATCCTGGATAATTTAGAAATTCACTTTTCAATTTAACGCAATCCAGATATAATCCTTGAGATTTTTCATTTCTCGAATTCTAAAAATACATGTGGGATCATGGTACAGGAGACAGGATTAATAATAAATGAATAACATGAAAATAACTTTATTAAAAAATAACTTGGAAAATTAAATAGTAGAAGGGCATTTGGCCCACGATCTTTACTCTTCAACTTTTAATCCAGAACTGACTCACTCTTTGTCCACTCACGCCATCCACACTCATTTGTTTATAATATTTTCTCTCTCATCCTTTCACACTCTTTCTCTCTCATACACATTAAAATTATAGGGACACACAAAGCACACGTGCCCTTATCGCACTCATTTCCAAAACTCATTCTCAGTTCAACCGAACTGCTCTGGTCTCTCCCGATACTTTCTTTTAAACAGTCAAACCTTTTCATTTCTTAACGTCTTTCCTATTTTGTTTCTTCTTTCTGGCGACACTCATCCGTCTCGCTCACACACACACACATCACATCACTCCACGTGCACTCACACAGTCACTTGAAAAGAACAGTCATCCCACATACATATACTACATTGAGATTAGATAGGATCAATTTTATACTGGAATGAGTTAATATGGAATATTAAACCACTCACTTTACATATCCTGTTTCAAATATTCCGTTTAATAAAAATGGAAAATGCATTTTCTACTACTTGAAAATTTCAGCGGATATGTCAAATAACAATTTTCTATTCACTTTAACTTAAGAAAATTATCATTCGAGAAAATAAAATACTTGGAAATAGCGGTTCAACTGTCGGGTGATAAAAATACTCATATCACACTTCACTGGGCTAGAATATTCAGATGAAATTATCGATGCACCTCGTTGGGATTGTGAAGATAGAAGGTAGATTGGTAATGCAGTCTATCGATTCATTTTCGAAGACACAATTGGGTCACAAAAGGAGATCATTGTTATGCGAAGAGATGGTCGAATCCATTATTCAGTCTTGAGGTCCTGCAGCTATCCGTGTCCCTCCATTGTAATTTCTTGCCTGCTCGTTTCCATATCAATGAGCGAGTATCTCCTTCGACTGCCTATTCCATCGTTGAAACTACATTTGACGCCACCGATTCCAGAACGATCTGTACTTTCCATCGCCTCCAACCAATCGAGAAGCAATGATTCAAGACTACACGAGGAAAATTTCAGGTCAATGAACTTGTGATTGTTACGATGTCGCGTTATCTGAGAATTCAATAGTTTAAAGTTTTGTGAAGTGAATATTTCTCAAATCAATCCATATACAGTGTAACCTTAATATAACGAACCTCAATATAACGAATTCCTCGATTTAACGAATTTTTCAAAATCCCCCAGAACTGCCCATACGAGTCTATGTAAAATATACCTTTACATTACGAATATATTTTTCAAACAACCTCGCTATAACGAAAAATCAATCATTGCAGAATATATATAGAAACTATTATTGACCTTCATATAACGAATTTTCCAGCCTACAACCTCTACATAATGTATCCTACAAATTATCCCCACTCAATTCCACAATAACTAATGTCTCAATGAGTGCTGATACGTTTAAATCTTCATACGATAGTTATTACTGTTTGATCACTGTAAACATTGCTGTTTGTGATTGTTAGTAATTTTGAAGTTGTAATGGCTGAAAAACGGAAAAGGTGTTGTTTGAGTGTTGCAGAAATTTTAACCTTTATTAACCTTTATCATGTTGTTAATTTTCTCTCTTACATTCTATGTTTATATTCTATTTGAATGTTTTCAAATAAATAATTCTGTGTTTTGATTGAAATGAGTTGTTATTCACATGAGTTGTTTTAATGGAAATTTTCTTACCTTGTTATAACGAATCGAGTTTAATCTAACCTCTATATAACAAACCTCACTGTTACGAATAACTCGATATAACGAATAATTCTTATTTCCCTTCAGTTTCGTTATATCAAGGTTACACTGTATTTTATTTTTAGTGTTTATGCCATCAAGACGTATCGGGAACAATTTTATGAAATTTCAAAAATGTTGAGTGAATTTATGGGAAATTGAGAATGAAAAGTCAATGGGATGTGTTGAAAAACTAAACGAGATTCATTCAAGTATGAGGGGAAGTGAATGAATCTTATTGTTTGAGGGAGAAGAAAAGAAAATTCAACGGAGCTCTTAAATTCCAATTCCAGTCATCAACCACTAATTTCTAAATATTGTAATTCCGTGAGTATGCCATCTTAAAGAGCTCATAGTTCATAATTTATGGCCCATAAGATTTTTTCAGATTAAAAGTAGTTTGCATGTTCTCCAGTCATCAATTAACCCTCGAACTAATTAAATACCCACAGTTCTACAACTTATGCGAAATTTTCAGTTAAGAGCAGATTTCACTGCAAAAAACTTGATTTCAGCATTGAATTTTAAATTTTTTTTTTTTTTTCAAATTCTCAAGTTTGGTTAATAAGAAGCCGCAAGCTTACACACGCGAGGCGTTCTCCTCCAACAAGTGGAATGGGAAGTTTGGAGTCTCATTGCTGTTGGACGATATTTTACATCGATAAATTATTGCGACAAGCCGGGACCAGGCAAGCCTCACAGGCTACAAATCACCTGGCTTCGCACTCTACGTGGGGTACCTCACTAGCCCCGTGTTTTAACTCGGGCTTACACATAATATCGCATTATCACCGAACGATTCGTTGTAATTATCGTACGCATGTAACAGTTAACTGCAATTTTAACCATGGTTTTATGTGGAAATAATGTGAATATAGAAATACAGTTTTATACACACTGGAATAACGAGTACGTAGGGTAGACCGGGGCAAAGTGGGCTCCCTAAGGGAAGGAATAGTACATTGCCTAACAAGTACGGTAAAGTACTTTTTTGACGAGTGTGAGGTTGCAAAACGAGTGGTCTAACCCCGTAAACATCAATTAATGATGACAAAGACCGAAAATATTTTTTTTTCGTTATTTTTCGGTGATTCTGTATATGTGAATGAGGTGAGTGTATGGACAAGAGAGAGGGAGAGCACATGTGTATTCCCACGAGGGCTCCATAAGGAATGACCAGAAAAAAATCGCCGTTTTTAATCATCATTAATGGATATTTAAGGAACAAGGAAACGATCCTTTCATTTTCGCCACAACTTTGATCATTCGGGGAAAAGCTACTATCCAACCAATTGGCTTCAAAATTTACACGGCATTTAAGCACATATCGAGCTAGGAAAAAACGCTGAAACTCCAGTGCTTTTTGCATTATTTGCAAAATGTAGCTCGATCGTGAAAAAAACGTAATTTGTCGGTACTTTTTAAGACAAATTTCAAGAATGAAAAATCAAATTTTTCGTTGAAACTGCACAAGCCGTTTACATAGCACTGATTCGAGTTTACGTAACCCACCATCCGTCCGGTGTAACCAATATCTCGATTACCAATGTTCATAGAGAGACGAAACTCAATGAAATCAAAGCTAAAGGATGGGGCAGAACGACCTTGACACGGGTTAAATCGGAAAAAAATGAAGAGGGCGCACCATTTTTAGAAATGGAATTTTCCTTGCTTTTTTTTCTTTCCGTTCATTTCTTTTTTGCGCCATGACTAATGCCCGAAACTTCATGAAAATGAAAACTGAAGTATACGTTAATGGCTTTAAAAAAAAGTACCACAAAAAGTTGGTTCTCCACTTTGCCCCGGTCTCCTCTATCTATTGATTGATCTCGTGCGCAGACGAGGAAAAATTGTTTATAATCAAAACTACGAAGGTAAACAACCGTTGTTGAATAAAACCAATTATTTTCTATATTTACTTATTTTGGCTAAAAAAAAATGCAACTTCAAAAATACTGCACTTCCCCCCAGTTTTCCTCACTCAACAAAGAATGAGCACTCGAGCAACCATTTTTGATTAAAAAAAAAAACTG
Organism: Aleiodes alternator; assembly: GCA_963921955.1. Classification (NCBI taxonomy): domain Eukaryota; kingdom Metazoa; phylum Arthropoda; class Insecta; order Hymenoptera; family Braconidae; genus Aleiodes; species Aleiodes alternator. The sequence continues at coordinate 9,995,207 of OY998108.1, read as the reverse complement.
CTCCATAAAAACAGGTATCCCCCCCCTCTCCATTTCCCTTATGCAATAACGGATGAGCACTCCAGCAACGACTTTTGATCAAAAAAAAAAGTGCTCCAGAAAAGTAGGTACCCCACGTTGCCACGGGTACCCCTGAGTGAGCCAATATTTGATAATCACTTAGATGGAGGAAAAATATTATTATAATTGAACTAACAATCTAAAAAATGAGATTAAGCGTGATGAAATATGGATGTGCTTCACACTACCCCTGAAAAATAAAAAAAAAAGCGAATGAAAAGCCCACAAGTTTCTACATGAGCTTTTCTGCCGACGATACAAAAGTTAGTTCAAGCTCCCACATATATAGTGGCAACACAGAATTCAATAGATAAGAAACTTCAAATGAATTGTGTGAGCTATTTGTGGATGAATGAAAAGGAATTCTATTATAAATAGAATTGTAACGTTTTCCTCTGTCATTATCAATTTCAAATTACTATCAGCATTTTTACTGGAAAATTTCATATGCAAACTATGTCCTACTTATCTTTGCTCATTCCTTGTTTTCCATCCATTGCAATCCTCAAAATTTATTGGAAATTGTCAGTGGGATTTGCACCTCAAGGAAAGCTGAAATTCGCATGAAAGAAAGTGGAATCAGAGGGCTAAGTTCGAGACTCACCAAAGAATATCTCCAAAAGCGATAAGAATATTACCTTGTAGGACTCAAGGGAACGGAAGGAAAGCTAAAATTTCACCTTGGTAAGAAAATGGAAGAACGTCTCCAAGGTGGAAATATTGATTAGATCGAAATTTTCATATGGAAACTCGATAACTTTTGACAATCTATTGATCATCTCACAAGAGAGATATCGTTATCTCCCCAGTAGTTTGAAATGTTGACTTAAAAAGCATTCCATCGAATAAAGCTGATTTAAGGATGCTAAAGGAGTTCAGGAGAACTGATGAAAAATGTATAAAACCAAGTAGATCATATTTGCAATATAAAAAAAAATTAGAAAATCTTTTAGGTAATTGAAGAAGTTTTCAATAGTAGAATTTTATGAATAAAAGGATCTGTAGTTGAATTGGAAATGGAAGAAAATCATGTGAAAATCCTCAAATTTGAAAAATATGTCGAGTCATTCTCAACACAATCATGGCTAGATGTTTCCATTCGGCCACATCTGTTTCAGTAATCCTATTCATTCAAAAATAAGGAAGAGACTTATTGATATACGTAGCAGAATGAATCAACCAATTCCGAATTCATTGGAAAAAAAGATTTATTTACTCGAAGAAAAGAATTTCTCCAACAATCACAGAGCTCCTAGTTATAACTGTGACTAGGATTATTTCGGCCTTTTGACGTATACCCTCTCGAGTTTTTACGCATTTTTATCGCCAACCTAACCCCGCTGTACCGCATTCGCCGAAGGACGAGGGAAGACCTCCTTTTTCTTGAGGAAAACCTGCCCAGATACAGTCGTCCCTTGCGAGACTCCCGCTCGGTAGAAACTGCGAAATTAGAGCTTTTTCCATTTTGGCTTTCCTCCCACCGGGATTCGAACCCGGGTCCTCAGCATGCCAAACCCCCCCGCTCTAACCACACAGCCACTGCTGTCGGTGACTAGGATTATTTTATAAGCTCAAAAATTACAGCATTTTTATAACAGTTTTTCCCTAATAAGATACGAGTTCTATCCATCAATTTTCTCTATTGAGCAGTTCCCAAATCATCCGAACATATTATGAAATTTTTTCTATCATATAATTATAGGAGAGACTGACATGAATTGGACCTGCGAGGCAAAATGATCTGGCATTTTTTTGTGAAGGCCTTCATCAAAAAATTCGTAAAAATTATCCAGCCATCTAGACATGCTGGAGCATCTTCAATTTTTTCAGATTTTTTGTCACAAACTCATTCACTCTCAAAAAAATTGTTGGCTCAATCAGCCCTCTCTCACCTAAATCCTTCTTGTTTTACGAGAGCATCCGCGCAGACGCCTTTTCATCCGATCGTATGAATGACACCAGATGTTGCGTCGGTTCCACTTTCATGCTCTTACGCTCTTAAGAGATGACAGTTTCGAAATATCGATGTAATTTCGATTCGATATCCTCTACTTTTTATATAGGAGATTAAATTCTTCTTATGTTTTCTGAACTCATTCAACATTCCTAACATGATTGTCTTCAATTTCAATAATCCGGCCGAAAACGATGGAAGACATATTCTGATATTTTGAATACTGACTAAACCGACATCCTAAACCTAATTCGTAGACATGCAGAGTTACAAACTCTTCAGTTGCTCGGTCGATGGGAAATTGCCCGTTTAATGTAGTTTAGTTCTGGATTTACTTGTGGCAACTCGAATTGGTATACATTTGCACAGATCTCATGATTCTGTCTTGCTATATAAATTGCAGCTCTGTGATTGGACTAACATAATCCCAAAGTTACAGCTAATTCAATCACCTTATATGCGAGAATATCGAATATCATGGCATTCAAATTCTCGAAATTCTTCCAATTGTTTTGTTCCACAAGATGACAGATTGGAAGCAGAATAACTAAGTTTGAAATATTTTTCTGAAAAATTCAAAAAACAAAGTGACAACAATTTAATTTGCATCGTAGTCAGCTAAGCATTAGTGGCAGGTTGCTGTGCTCTACACGAAATTCGATCATGCTTCATAAAAAATTACTACTCTACGGATGAAATTTTATTGACTTGATAAGCATCATGGGAGGGAAAAAAAAATTATATTCAAATCGTGAAAAGAAGAAAATATCAACTAGTAATCAAGAAGTCATTACTGCCGGTTGGTTTTCTGATCAAAGATACATATGACACACATTTATACACTCCATAATCCTTTATCTCTTTGTGTACGTACAGTTGCATTGAATATTGGCTGTTTCATTGGTACGTGATGTGCATTCAATGCATTCCCATGATCAGTAGGAATAATCTTCTATCTGTGAAATTATAAGAGAGCCTTCAATTTACCAGCTCACTGAATATTAGCAGGCAGTTCGTTAGTGCAATCTCTCATTCAACTGCATGTCCAAGTCATAAAGATTCTATCATGTATTTTTTCCTATTATTCAAAAGTCACTGCAAATGTGTATCAGCGATAATGCATGTTTTGTAGGCTACCAAATGACTGATTAACGATAAATATTTATTTGACCTCAATTGCACAATTCAACATTAATTAATACTCTGCGAACGCCTGGTTCTGGCCGACTCTTGCAATGAACTGAATGAATGTCCTATGAACATGAAATGAGTATTAAATACAGATATTTCATCGAGAAATGAACATCAGGATGAATTAATAATTCAACGCAAGGCTCATCGATTACTCGCTTTGAAATCTAGTGGTAATATTCTTTCGAATAGAAATCGAACCATTGATTCTCTGAACATAGGCATTCAGTTGTGTGAACACTGGCATTCTATCACAAACTGGGAATGAATATTTCACTTTGCACCCGATATCCTTCATACTGTATTCGTCTTTGCCTACTGTATAATTTATGGTGGAACGAACGAATTAATGAAGAGTCAGAATTGGAGAGCGACAATATCCCGTAAATTTCTCATGAACAACCACTATGGGTTGCGGTCATGCTTTCAATGTTAATTTACCCTTTAAAGCCACGTATTAATGTAACTATATTGAAAATTAATGCGAATACATTCTGATTAAGGTATAATGGCAATACCGTGTATCCAATCAGCCATTTAGAAAGTTTCTCGTGAGATCGTGTGTTTCAATGGCCCTGTTGAATTTTGGATAGGAGATTACGTGGGAAGGGTCCAACATTGTCGAGAGCTCATGCCGTAACGAGAAGATGGATTCATCAGTAAGCCGATTACAAATAGTCCCGTTTCTTATTCTATAGACGATACATGTGTTGAACAGTAATTTGCAAATACTCCATCAGTTTGTATCATACCTAGCAGTTCGAATCTGACTGAATTATAGAAGCTTCATCTTCGTGAAGAGGTTTAGGGAAAGTAATTATAAAGATGATATTTAAAGGTCAGAAATGTGAAAACTGGGTTAGTTATTCACGCATCGGCTGAAGAATCGTGTATTCTGAATTATCAATGTGTTTTTTTTAAGCGTTACAGGAATAAAAAGTCCAAGTTCAGAGGGAAATTAGTGGCGGCGACCGATTTACTGATTATCGATTACCAAATTCGGGAAATGTCAAACATGTGTCAATTATGATGTACTAATAATGTGAATGTAGAACTCGAGAAATCAGGAGAATCTAGACTTTTAATGGGGGAAGGTGTTACGTGTGGGTTTACTCAGATTGGCTTACACAATACTGCAATCTGTCCACACGGTTTATTGACTATCCTTTTCCTCCGTATTTCCTCCATTCTTCAACGAGCTCGTTAACGGAGAGCTCACGAATGGATTCACTCGCGAACTTGGGATATTTTAGGGAGATTGCTTTGAAATAACAACAATCAATATAATGAAGATCGATATTATAATGTTTCCCACTGATAATAATTACAAAGTGTTAACTTGGGGTCCGTTCGCGAAGCTAATATTTCTTGTGACGTTTCTCCAGTGAACACCCGGAGGTGTCCACCGGTCGAGAGTAATCCCCAGAGTGACTTGACTTCAATTTTGAAATCACATTCCAATTCATAACTGCTAGATAAGTATTCCCAAGCTTAGGCCAGTCTTCCATTCAAAAAGATGGACAATGCGGATTCTCACAGTCACACAGCTCTGTACGGAGAACTGGACTCTTCTACGCGGCGGAAATGTTCATCGAGCGTCTTCTATAATTTTCTTGACTAAAAATCTCTCCTTTAATTTCTCTTATTCTCAATAAAACGTAAAGTGAGAGGATTATGCGATGTGTGATTCTTCCACACGTCATAGAGGCATGAAAAATAATGAATATGTGGAATTCCCAGCTATCTCACTCACTATTCGAGTTTTTTTCTTCGATTATTTTTATTTTTGAGCACCCACACCGAGTGCAGCCGGGGTCAATGGCTACTCGGGCTCCTTTGGTGATAATAGATGAAGAAATATTAGAGGCCAATTGATTTTATGGAAAATCAATAAACCCAGAAGGATGTCCAGTATACGTTGATAGAAAGGAAATAGAAAACAAGAAGATTGGGTTCGATTTGGGTGACCCAAGAAAAGAAATTGCAGAGTTAAGGAAATGCAAAGATTAATGCCTTACTTTCAAAATGCAGCTTATTTATTATGTCTCCAAAATTATTCCTCTGGACCAATAGATCAATAGAAGTTTCACAAAAGTAACAAAAATTAAGTAAATGGAAAATACAGTGAATGATGCAACAATTCGGATCACAATAGATGCCGTTCAATTCAAGACGCAAACGTAATTGCAAACGAACAGTGAGTGACGAGGAGTCACTCGTTGCGTGCCCAAGTAGTCCCAAATCTTGACCAAACGCATGCGCCCCATTGACCTACCGTAATGACCGCACGATGTCGAGGGTGGTATGATTTAATTTATTTCGACCTCTGTCTCATCTTTATTTATATTAAAAGGTATAATGAATCTTTTTATTTAAAGGTTTCCTTCATCTCGTGTACATGTTTCTCACTCACACAAATACAACAAACTGTGACGTCCTTTTTTTCTGAGTCGAGAGGAACTAAAGAGGGCACCACAGTTTAACGCGGGAAACATGAAGTTAGACAATTTCATTGCCTTAATTAATACTAACACACCCCCTCAATGAAATCGAGCAAAAGGAATACCTTGACCTAATAGTGCCACCCCCTCAAGCTAAACTATCTCATATCAAACTGTTTCACAAAAGAAATAACGGCATTAAAGTTCACTCATCAGTCTGCTTCTTAATTTTACGAATTGCTCTTTCGCCAAAGGCTTAGTGAACATATCTGCAATCTGCTCAGTCTTGTTTATGTAATTAACCTGAATGATTTGTTTATCAACTTTTTCTCTAATGAAATGGTACTCAATATCTAAATGTTTCATCTTCTTATGACGTTCTGGGTTGTAGGCCACTTTTATTGATGATTGATTGTCTTCGTACATAATAATTGTTGAATTTTCATTATCAATCATCAATAACTGGAGTATAACGCTTTTCAGCCAACACGCTTCACTAGCTGCAACGCTCAAAGCAACGTATTCTGCCTCGGTGGTAGATAGAGAGAGTGATTGTTGCTTTCTGCTGCACCATGATACAATGTTTCCAAACAACAGAAAGCAGTAGCCCGAAGTTGATTTTCCAGTTAAAACATCCCCTCCCCAATCAGTATCTACATACCTTGTGATAATTTCTTCAGTATCGTTTTTCTTGTAAATTAAAAATAAATCAATTGTCCCTTTAATATATCGTAGGACTCTCTTAAGAGCAACATACAACTGTTGACTAGAAGCACTTTGGAATCGACTTAAAAACATAACTGTACTACAGAAATCCGGTCTAGTACTGGCAGCTGCATACATCAATCTCCCTAAAAGTTTACGACATTCTGACTCTATTTCTTGACTTTCGCTTTTCTCTCGTTTCAATGTGTTAAAATCAAAATTTTTATCTATTGGTGTATGTGCACTCTTGCAATGTTTCATTCCGTAGTTTTCGAGAACTTGAGCTGAATATTTTCCTGGACCAATAACAGCAATACCTTGTTCAATCATCTGTTTGATCTGTAAGCCCAGAAAGTTTGAAGCTAAACCCAAATCACTCATGTGAAATTCCTCGTTTGATGCTATTTTTAAAGCTACTATCTCTGATTCATCTGATCCAAACATCAATACATCATCAACATACAACAAGACATGAATCATTCCTTTTTCAATTTTCTTAGTATAAAGACAAAAGTCATTCTGTGATCTCTCGAAGCCTTCTCTTTTCATAACATCATTAAATTCAGCATTCCAATACTTGGGTGACTTCTTGAGACCATAGATTGACTTATTTAGTTTACAGACTTTATCATTATCGCTCATTCTCTCAGTGAACTTCGTGAATTTTGTGAGACAGGCCTCTTTATGGTGATTTCAATTTAATTATTATTTTAAGAATTTTGTCCGTAATTCCAATACTCATGTAATTTTCAAAAGGCCTGCACTTGATGCAGCCTGGTCCTGTGGCTGTCAGGGCTCTTCGACTCTTCTATTTTTAATCTTACAATTATTGATTTAATCAATTGCCCGAAAACTCACCCTTATTGTGCTATACAGTAGACTCTCAAATAAGTTCCCCTGTCCGTTCCAGACCGCTCGTTGAAGTTCCGCTCCCCACTCTCACGTGACTCAGTCTCCTCTGCGCAGTTGATTGCGCCGTGGCACACTCTCTTATGCGCAGCTAGATGCGCGAAATATATAATTCTAAACTACATCTTGTGTACATAACCTTATTCAGACATGTAAATGAAACGACTTGACAGAAAATTATCAACATGTCAGAGAAAAAAGAGAACAGGAAGGTAAAAAGAATAAATTAATTTCAGAACATGTAAATATTTTCTCTTAGCTTAATCTTCATTCATGGACTAATATTTTTTTCAACGTTTAAAGGTTAAAAGAACCAGTTTATCAGTTAAAGATCGATGCACAATTTTAGCACGTCTTGAAGCTGGTGAAACGGCTCGTGAATTAGCTACAGAATTCAATATCACACCGCGAGCTGTAAGGAACATCAAGAAACGAGGAAAGAGTATCTTAGAGGCGAAAAATGTGCTGAATAATTGCGATGGTGATGTGAAAAAAAAATTGAAATATCGAGGTACAGAAGAAAGCCTTTTGGAAACAAAACTGTTTGAATGGATGAAGCAGCAACGCACCTTGCGAAAAGAAGTTTCTGGAACAATACTGAAGAAAAAAGCCGCGATGTATAATCAACACCTTGGTGGTAATGAAAATTTCAAAGCCAGTGATGCCACGCCACTGCCGCTGTTTCATCTGTCGTGCTTGGTTTTGCTCTTGTTCCATTGACTACGTCGAAGACTTTCATTCCTCTAAATAATACTTGAGTTGGAACTTCCAAATCAACCAATTTTTCTCACCTTCCAGATGAATTGTTGGAACTATCACGTTGTGGCGTCCATCCCAAACTTTCTTTTTCACTCGTTTTTAGGTTAACCGTCCACGCGTCTATTTTCTTTCGCAACTTTCCGCGTGTATTACCAAGAAGCAAACTTCTTACTCAAAACGGGACTGGGCCCATGACCTGTTGGTTTAGGTGAAAAGAAATGTTCTTTATTTATATTAGAAAATATAATGATTATTTTAGTTGAAGGTTTTCTTCATCTTGTGTACATGTTTTTCACACACACACAAATACAACGAACTGTGACGTACTTTTTTTTCTTAGCCGAGAGGAACTAGAGAGGGCACCACAGTTTAACGCGGGAAACATAAAGTTAGACAATTTCATTGCCTTCATTAATACTAACAACTTTTGAGTTAACGAGCAACGCTACTGGTGTAAGAACCTTGAAGCTGGTAAACCAACATTCCGTCGACATTTCCAGTGATATGACTTACGAAATTGTCTACTGTTCAATTAAATATTTAAGAAGCATAACTAATATTGAAATTATTATTCTTCTTTCTAGACAAGTACATGCGAACAATTGTTCCGAACGAATTGAAACAGAAAAAATTGGAAAAGAAAATCATGCATACACTCTGTTATGGTAAATTTTTCTATATGGGGCATTCCACACTATTTCGAACACTTCTCGGGCGATGATTTTTGATTTTTGATTTTTCTGATATGTTGTGGAAATGCTGAAGACAAATCATTTCCCACAAGAAAAACAAAAAAAAATTTTTTTTGAAAATTTTACTACCATTTTCATTTTTGAAAAAACGCTGTTTTTGCCCATTTCTCGCCAGCTTTAGAGGCTCGTATTTCGTTAACTATCGGTTATTAAAAAAAAGAAGAAGGAATACCGTTTTGTGGCAGAAGAGTACGGAAACTCGTAAAAAAATTGCCATTTGTCACAATGTGATATTTCTATTTATTAATAACAATTGAAATAAAAACATGTATGGCAACTAGAGAATGCGCGCTCCTAGAAATGTGGAGAAAAAATATGTGAGCGACTGATTTATTTCTGATTTTCTTGTAAATTCTGGCAAAACTTCCCTGGACCGTTTACGAGACATTGATTTTTTTATGTTATTGCATGATCGGCGGCCGCTATCGAGAGGCTTTGCGCATCCGCACAATGGCTCTAGCTGCGAATTACGTGGTCACTGGCGCGTAAGCTGAGTACGCACTCGTTGTGCGCATGCGCATGGCCTTCCGATAGGGGCCGTCGATCACGCAATAACATAAAAAAATCAATATCTCGAGAACAATCCAGAGAAGTTTTGCCAAAATTTACAAAAAAATCAGAAATAAATCAGGCTCTAACATATTTTTGTTTCTAGATTTTTACGAGCACGCATTCTCCAGTTGCCATACATTTTTTCATTTCAATTGTTGATAATAAATAGAAATATCACATTTTGACAAATGGAAATTTTTCCATGAGTTTCCGTACTCTTTTGCCACAAAAAAGTATTCTTTATTTTTTTTTATATAACCGATAGTTACCGAGAAACGAGCCTCCAAAGCTGGGGAGAAATGGGCAAAAACAGCGTTTTTCCAAAAATGAAAATGGTCGTAAAATTTTAAAAACAATTTTTTTTCTTGTTTTTCTTGTGGGAAATGACTAGTCTTCAGCATTTCCACAACATATCAAAAAATGAAAACAATCAAAAATCATCGCCCGAGAAGTGATCGAAATAGTGTGGGATGCCCCATATTGTAAATTAATCCATATGATGATGAAGGGCTTTTTTATTTATAATGCACAAACAAATAAATTGCATTCATGTACATATTGTATCTACCAACGCACGAGATGTGCAAAACGGTACAGCTAATCATCATAGAGATATAATCGAGAGTCACGCTCGTATAACACTGCACCATTTCCAATAGAAGCCCAGTACCAGTACTTTGTCAGATACGAATGAGCCTACCTCACCAATACAATATCTATCGTGAATACCAGAGTATGCTGTTGCTAATTAATCTTATCTTTAATTAATTTCCGTCGAGTATTTCCACGATTGCACAGACGAATAGTATAACAGATGCATATAATTACCAACAAGATTGGATCATGAGGCAAATAGGTGACTCCATTCATTGATAGTATCTTCAACATCCTTGAATCCGTTCATGATGTTGAAATGTTCTACAGAGGTTAGGGAATTAACCACGAGAACCATCAAATTTTCAATAAACTATCAGCAATACAACGATAGATAGCTTCTTCCTTTCCCAAACCCTTAATTTATCACTGAACTGAAAACTTATCACTTGAATCTCTCATGAGTGACACACATCTCAGAATATACACGTAAAAACATAAAATTAAAGCTGAGTTTTCAGTCTCAATCGATGTAAAAATCGAGAATAGAAAAAAAATCTCTGCAAATATTGCAAATATATAACCAATGCAGTGTTACGTACCTTGAAAAATATGTGTATTAGTGCTAAAAGCAAATCGGGAGGAAAGAAGAAGATGGAAGACTATCCCCCGCTGCGAGAATATGTACGGGGACTTGCAGGTGACCGACAGAATAATTAGTCGCCATTCTAAACCAAGGCTCCAATTTTTATAGCACCCACAACTAGTGGAACACGCACACCACGAAAGGTAAATGGACTCCGTTGTCACTGAATACTCAATGTGGAGAAAATGCAGTGGTCGATAGGCTCTCCTAATACATTGGAAGAGAGCTACCCGAAACTGACAGGTCGTAAAAACCCCGATGGGGGGAAGGCCTTCAAACGGACAAGACTCACAAGCACAGTCGCGCAATGGATATGAAGTGTTTCAATTAAGTAGGAACCTTCAGCGGGTCTGACGGTGTGAGTGAGGAATGAACAAAAACAATAGATGTCACCTGTCCTTTTCGAAAAACCGAGAAATATAAAAAATGGAAATGTACCAACGAACGAGAGCGCTAGGTGGAGAAATCGTCTATAAGAGGATAATGAACCCAAAAATCGAGGCGGTCCGTCTCGAGTTTTTTCATCATTAACACCAAGATACTCAATTTGCTTATGAAGTGATTTTTTCTTCTAAATTCAGTGAATCCCGAGCAGTACCCTGGGAACTCTAGTGCCAATGGTCCTTGGTTAAAGTATTCAACCAGTCGATCCTGCGAGCAGGTCAATCATCTCAACCCCACTTCTGACCTACTCGCAGATTTCTGCGCCTGCACGAGCGAAAACTGCAGTCCCTCCAGTTCAAAACACCAGAAATACCGACTACCTGAGCTCTAAGTGCAGATTCCTGTCCTTTATCCCTACTCCCATTCACTTGACTGTAAGTTGTTCTATAAATACTATATCGTTTTAAATTTTATTGACACTTCACAAACTTCGTAACTTCTATTTTGAACACTGATTTGAGTCTCCACGAGTTGGTTTTCGGTTCTCCATTCTGTAATTAATTTAGGGGAGAGTGGGGCAATGTGGAAAGGTGGGGCAAAGTGGAAAGGCGGGGCAATGTGGAACTGCGGGGCAATGTGGAATGCGGGGGCAATGTGGAACGGGGGCTATTTGGAACACAGGGTGCAAAGTGGAATAATTCTCTAATATAAAACATTGCTTAAAAATGAATAAAATAGGATATCTCGGAAATTCTCAGAATTTTCATTGTGTGAATATATGTCTTTATGATATACAATAGGGGAGAGTGGGGCAAAATGGACACTGTAATGAGACGTTTAGAGATGGATTTTTTTTCATGATTCTATTGAAAAGCTGAGGAAATTTTAGCCGAGAAAGAATTGACAGATGGATTTTTTCTGATTTTTTAGAAAATTTGATATTTTTCGGCAATTTCGAAGGGTAAAAATGCCTTTTTTTTTTAATTTTCAGTTTTTTGCAAATATCTCTGGTTCTATCGGTCGCAGCAATTCGGGGCTGGTCTCAAATGAAAGGTGGGCTCATTTTGCATCGATTTATAGGGGTTTGAAAAATATCAATTTTTGGGACAGTTATAGGCCAAAAACTGTTTCACGAAACTGTTTCACAAAAATGCCCATAAATACTTCGAAAATCGATATTTTTCAATTGGAAACCCTATGAATCGATGGCAAATCATCTCACCTTTCACCTCCTCTCAGAATTTTCACGCTACGACAAAGAGAACAGAAGCTATTCTCAAAAAACTGAAAATTTTAAGAAAAAAGAAGAGTTTCACCCCTCAAAAATGCTCAAAAAAGTCAAAATCGCTAGAAACTCAAAAAAATTAATTCCGAAACTTGATTCCCGTCTAAAATACCCTCAGCTTTCCGATGGAATCATCCAGAATTATATTTTGAGTTTTCAGAATTAATTTTTTTGAATTTTTGGCGATTTTGACTTTTTTGAGCATTTTAGAGGGGTAAAACCCTTCCTTCTCTTTGAAATTTTTCAGTTTTTTGAGAATATCTTCAGTTCTATTTGTCGTAGCGTAGAAATTCTGACGTGGGGTGGAAGGTGAGATCATTTGCCATCGATTCATAGGGTTTTCAATTGAGAAATATCGATTTTCGAGATATTTATGGGCATTTTGTGAACCAGTTTCGTGAAACAATTTTTGGCCTATAACTCTCCCAAAAATTGATATCTTTGGATTAAAAACCCTATAAATCGATGGGAAATAAGCCCACATTTCATTTGAGACCAGCCCCGAATTGCTGCAACCGATAGAACCAAAAATATTTACAAAAAACTGGAAATTTTCAAAAAAAAAACAAAAGCATTTTTACCCCTCAAAAATGCCGAAAAATATCACATTTTCTAAAAAATCGAAAAAAATACATCTGGCAATTCTTTTTCGGCTAAAATTTCCTCAGCTTTTCAATAGAATCATGAAAGAAAATCCATCTCTAAACGTTTCATTATAGTGTCCATTTCGCCCCACTGTCCCCTATTGTATATAATAAAGACATATATTCACACAATCACATGAAAATTCTGAGAATTTCCGAGATATCCTATTTTATTCATTTTTAAGAAATATTTTATATTAGAGAATTATTCCACTTTGCACCCCGCGTTCCAAATAGCCCCCGTTCCACATTGCCCCCGCGTTCCACATTGCCCCGCCGTTCCACATTGCCCCGCCTTTCCACTTTGCCCCACCTTTCCACATTGCCCCACTCTCCCCTACTAAAATAAATTATCGATTGAAGAGAATATATTGATGCATTCCACTAACATTCTTTACTAATCACCGACTAATCAATCTATATGGGGTGCGGTTTCACGTTTGTTGTCGTGTACCTTAGTACTTTGTCCAAATAGTAGCGTCCCATGCAATTTTTACAATCAGTGTTGGGGTATAAGGATTAGGATATTCTAGTTCACTTAGATCCTCTCTTTTATCCTGCGGAAAGGGGAGTAATTCGTGAGTAGTTGTGGTCAAATAGAGTTAAAACACCATATTTCAATAACCGTATGCTCACTTTTGCGACCCGAAGCGCCGCAACAGTAGCATAAATATTCAAATTAAATGAACGACAAAAACACAATAATTGTAACGTTTTTAGATTCATACGATTTTGCGGGAGGAGAAAGCTTAAAACTTGGATTTTTTCGTGGTGAATTGAATACAGATAATTTAATCCAATAATGGATCGGAAATAGAATGAAGTAAAATGTGATATGTGGTAGAATGGTATAATGGAATGAAATATTAATATTTTGAATATACAATTTGTTTCTTTCATTGGAATATTATTATTCAATTCAATTCAAATACATTTACGCACTCTCGATCGTAATTTATGTCCTCAGACAATTTCGACTGTGATTTTCCCCACATTTCATGATATCAGATATCAGATTTTTTTCTCCGTCCATTAATCGATTTTTTCATGCCATGAGAAATGCACCTAAGAGAATTTCATCTGGAGATCCTTAAAGTAGAGACTTTAAGTTTCAATTCCTTTATTGTTTCGTTCTGATCCGATCATTATTCGTGAAGTTACAGCGGTTTGAAAATTGCTCAACACTTTGCAAAAAATTTCTGCTCGCTTGATTTTTTTTCTGAGTGTACTTTCTTTTTTTTCGTCACTATACCATTCCCTTCTGGAAAATTTTCCAACACCAAACTCCATGAAATTTCTCAGTTCCTCTTTGAAGTTTTGTTTTCCATGGAATGTATCCATAGTTTTCATTCAATCCATCGGAAGGTATTTTTCATCTCTCTGTATACTCTCACCGATCTGTATCAGACAAAGTTTGACCTCACCCTCTTCTCCTGCATTTCTCATTCATTTCCGGGTCCAAGCTGAAACTGTTTAACTGTGAGCCCTTTCCCCACTTCTCCACCGGCTCCCAACAGTTTTTCAAATTTCCGAGGAAAAAAGAGAATTCAAGCACTACAGAAGAGCCGCTGAGAGTATAGTCGGCAATTTACGAGCATCAACAGTGCATTTTTTTCACTAAAAATCGAGTGAACTAACCATAATACGAGGAATATGTACGCGAACCGAATGATTGTCCCTGAATCCAGGAAATAAATAATCATTGATAGAATAATATCTATCAAATTGTCACGGAACAATGACCACTTCATCGATCTCAATTCAATTCCACTACGAGGGAATAAAAGAGCTTCCTTCCACCCATCATCATATGTCAGATTCTTTGCGATCACACTGGCTGCAAATTACATGGAAACGGGAAGATTTTAAATAGTGACAGTATCACTATGCATGTGCCATGGTTCAAAAAAAAAGAAAAATGAGGGGACAACAATCTTGCAATTCGCAAGCACCCTCCCTAGCTATACTAGCTTCCCTCTCCCCAAGGAGATAAGTAACGAGATGGATAGGGAAAGGTGTTGCTGAAAGTAATGGAAGAAGGTCGAAACGAGGACACCCTCGGGTTCCCTTCGAATTTCCCGAGGATCAAACCTCAAACATTATTCTCATCCTCTTACGAAAATCTTCCGGCGAAATAGCTCCAACGCCTGTTCCCATATATACCGATCCCTGCACAGTAAGAAGACTTGGTGAGTGTGACTACGTGTAGATGGCAGGTGAACGACTACGTGGATCCCTAATCCTTGGTCAATGTGCACTCACTCTCGTCCTGAGAAAGATGCCAAAACACTGGAGCTCCCTCCAACGTCAGCGCTGGTGATTCATACGTATATATTGTTGCTATGAGCACCGAGTAGAACGTAAGCCCCTGATATAAGATGGCCTGTATATATAACCTTGACGTAACGCTCGTAATAACGCTGCCACGGTTGTATACTCCAGTAAAAGCTCCTCGTCCACGTCCGACATAATGCAAGATGTGCTACTCCTCTCTCTTTGCTTACCGCTAGTTTATCGAAGAGTGAAGTATGAAGTGTTTCTACTATCTTCTCATTTATTAAGTACCACTATCGGGCTACTCCCATTCAGCTATTGTCGGGAACATGAGCTGATTCGTGGTCTCCAGGAATGGCTATTTTCCAGTACATATGGGGGAGAGTTGGCTGTTTCAAATCATCCATTAGACGGTTCTCATTTCCGTTTTACTACCCCCAGACCGATAAAAAATGTTTACAGTTCTGTTTCCATTTATATTTCTCTACTTTGATTTTAGTTGAATTACGAAACAAAATATGTGATATCTTCTGTCACTTTGCAGTCAAGAAGTTTCCTTTAAGAGATAACACCACTTCAGACCCTGCAAAAACGACCAAACTTTGGAATTTTTTCTTAGGACTTAGGTGAAGGGATCACAGTTATTTTTCAGGGGTCATTGAAGATAAATCGAAGTATATAAAAAAAATTTTCATTGGATTTTCCAAACAAAATGGCGACGAAACAGTAAATCTTCAACGAAGCCTCTTTTCTTTATACCTCCACGGGTGGACTCGTAGCGTCGAATTTATACGAGCTAGAGTGAAAAAAAATTTTTTCCTGAAAGTACATACAATTTGCTAGTGAAACCCATAGGATTTTTTTGAAATCGATTTCCGAAAAATCAGAAACGCACATTTCGGCCGTTTTGTAGGTTCAAAGTAAGTTTAAAATACGCGGTGGCCCTACACCGTTCAACTTCCTTTCACTCTCCTTCAATCTACAATTTTTGTGAGTTGAAACAGGAATTAGAACCACCTAAAAATTTAACTCGGGTAAATCTGAAAATCACGTGTTACCTCTAATCTGCGATACTTGCACTATACATATGACCATCTAGGTTGAAACTCTGTTCCTAGATGATTTTAGCTCCAATCGAGTCTTTTTTGCGGCATCGGTGAGGGATCGCTTATAAAATTTGATGCTGTGTTCGTCAGGTTCTACGTACAAGTTATGGGGCATTCCACGCTATTTCGATCACTTCTCGGACTTTTTTTTTTGATTTTTTTCATTTTTTGATATGTTGTGGAGATGCTCAAGACAAGTCATTTCCCACAAGAAAAAAAAAAAAAAAAATTTTTTTGAAAATTTTACGACCATTTCCATTTTTGAAAAAACGCGGTTTTTGCCCATTTCTCTCCAGCTTTGGAGGCTCGTATCTCGGTAACTATCGGTTATATTAAAAAATAGAAACAATACTTTTTTGTGGCAAAAGAGTACGGGAATTCATTAAAAAATTTCCATTTGTCTAAATGTAATATTTCTATTTATTATTAACAATTGAAATAAAAAAAATGATGGCAACTAGAGAATGCGTGCTCCTAAAAATCTAGAAAAAAAATATGTTACAGACTGATTTATTTCTGATTTTCTTATAAATTTTGGTGAAACTTCCGTCGACCGTTCTCGAGATATCGATTTTTTTATGTTATTGCGTGATCGGCGGGAGCTATCGAAAGGCCATGCGCATGCGCACACCCCCATGGAAAAATATATATTTCTTTATATGTGTCAGAATATATGTCGATATATTTCAGTCCCCAAATATATATGTCATATATGACTCATATTAAATACGATTTATATTCCTCTTCCATCTCTCAATAATATATGAAAAATATACTAGAAATATATCATTGCAAGTCAATGACATATATGTTGGAATATACTTTCAACAAATATTTTGACATATATGATTATTATAAGAATCATATAAATGCTCATACATATTATTTATATCATATAATGGTCGTTTTTAGCTGTGAGTGATATATTTCAATGTATATAACTATTATATGCATCATATAAGTGCTTATATATCACGTCATATGTATATATATGAATTCAGAGTTCGTTCAACTATAGCCTCAACTGATATATTTTGAATATATGACCGTTATAAAATTCATGTATGAACACCTAACGATATCAATTTCAGCTGCGAGGGATTTGATATATAATTGATATATTGAAAAAATATATTCTGATATAAAGGGAATTTCATTTTTATATACTCGAAATATTCAAAATATATACATTTCATGCAATCAAATTATATGTACAAATGATAAATCGATATGTGAATGGATATTCATATATCTGAATAAATGTACATATATCTGTCGCATATATTCTTATACAAGTTATATGCTTATTCACATTGATTGAATATCTTTGAATCAAAAAAGTCCATGAATCGATGGGAAATGAGCTTGCCTTCCATTTTAGACCAACCCCGTATGGCGACGACTAACAGAACCCGAGATATTAGTAAAAAAAACTCAAAAGTTTTGAAGAAGGAATGGTATATTACATGCCTAGGGCAGTAATGTAAGAAAAGTCTCAGAGCACATGTAATTGTTGGCCGAGGCGACGCCGAGGTCAACAAACATGTGCTCTGAGGCTTTCTTACTTACTGCCCAAGGTATGTATACTATTTTTCTGCACACTGGGACGGAAGTGAGCTCACGCCCGAACGCAGCGAGGGCCGAAAGTCTCATTTCCGTCCCAATGTACAGTGTAACCTTTTACTCTTTAAAAATGCCGAAAAATATAGAATTTCCGAGAAAAATCGGATAAAATACACCTGACACTTGTCTTCCGGCTTTAGAAATGGATGAAGTTCTGTTTCCTATACATCCATCATGGATATGATATATATCATTATGTGGATGGAACATAAATATTTTAAATTTTAGATATAGTATCCGACGGCAGTGGCTGTGTGGTTAGAGCGGGGGTCTGGCACGCAGAAATCCTGGGTTCGAATCCCGGCGAGGGGAAGCCAAAAATTTGAAAAAAGCTTTAATTTCACAGTTTCACTTAACCGAGCGGGAGTTTTACAAGAGACGACTGTACCTGGGCAGGTTTTCCTAAAAAATAAATGAGGTTTTCCCTCGTCCTTCGGCGAATGCGGTACAGTGGGGGGAAAACATATGTAGAAGACCGAGAGGTCATATACAATAAATAAAAATAAAATAAATATATTTTAGATATGTTTACCGGAGCAAATTATATATTTTCTTAGTACATGTGCGGTATATGTTGAATATACTGTTCGTATATAACTCATATAATTTAAATATAATAATACAGCATGAGATATCTGAAATGGGCCAATTTAAGCCATCCTAAGTATACTTCAGTTATATATGATACATACTCAGCATATTCAAATATTATATTTCAAAATATATATTAGATACATATTTTGTATATTTCTGCATATATTTCCGGATATATATTTTTCCATGGGGGAACGGCTTTAGCTGCGAATCACGTGGTCACTGGCATGTCAGTTACTCAGCTTACGCGCCAGCGACCACGTGATTCGCAGCTAGAGCCGTTGTGCGCATGCGCATGGCCTTTCGATAGCGCCCGCCGATCACGCAATAACATAAAAAAATCGATATCTCGAGAACGGTCGACGGAAGTTTCACCAAAATTTACAAGAAAATCAGAAATAAATCAGTCTGTAACATATTTTTTTTCTAGATTTTTAGGAGCACGCATTCTCTAGTTGCCATCATTTTTTTTATTTCAATTGTTAATAATAAATAGAAATATTACATTTAGACAAATGGAAATTTTTTAATGAATTCCCGTACTCTTTTGCCACAAAAAAGTATTGTTTCTATTTTTTAATATAACCGATAGTTACCGAGATACGAGCCTCCAAAGCTGGAGAGAAATGGGCAAAAACCGCGTTTTTTCAAAAATGAAAATGGTCGTAAAATTTTCAAAAAAATTTTTTTTTTTTGTTTTTCTTGTGGGAAATGACTTGTCTTGAGCATCTCCACAACATATCAAAAAATGAAAAAAATCAAAAAAAAAAGTCCGAGAAGTGATCGAAATAGCGTGGAATGCCCCTTATAGGTATTTCGGTCCTATTTCCATCCCCAATTGATGTATGAAGTGCATGATTTAGGGTATAGGACTAATTGGATATTGTTCTTGATACCGTAAAATATTTTTCTCAATAAAAAAAAAAGATTTCTTGGAAATCCTAGAGTGGTGTTACCCTTTAATGAGTTCAAGGGGAGGCGAGTTGCAAGGGAGATCTATGGTTGTCATGCAGTTTATCAATTGCTGAAAAATCATCATCATTCTAGTCTGAAAAGGGCATAACAAGGTAGGAAACGTGTACAATTTCCGCCCTTTTCGTTCTACCACGACGATATTTTCAAGTAAATCTAAGAATATTGTGAATCCAGGCTGATAGAAGATGTTCAGGCCTTTGCATTGATAATATTTTTTTTAATTGGTTACAAAAAAGTAAAGAATATTTTCACTTAGTTCCTAAATCTCAAAAAAATTTAATGATGTTAGAATGGTAGACTCAGCTGTTCTCTCATCTCTCTCTGCGTCATTGTAATCCATATGAGCTCAGTTACTCTGAGGTAACAAGTCATTTTTTGAGATATCTCCACAATGGATCAGGTGCTTGCATCGAGATTCTTTGGGATGATAGATAAATAAATTTGTGTTATACTTTCGTAATTTTTATTACATTACGCAACATTACCCAGAATGTACCGTTTTTGACAAAAAAAAAAGAATTTTTCATATTCAACGAATGCGCAGTGGAGTGAACCGGCTCAAGTATTTAAGGGATCTAATATTCGTTTAATGCAACTCCACTCAGTGTGCCAACTGTCACTCGATGGATCCCTTTATCAACCAAAGACTCTCGAATTTTCTCGTGCTCCCCCCCCCCCCCCACCCTTGAATAGATACGATTCCGCATGAACGAAAAATTGATATGAATTTTCATTGAAATCTGTATCGATTCCTGTGATGAGGTGCTTTCATTACTGAGTATTCTATCCGTGGAATCGAAAACTACTGAAATATATATGAATTAAAAAAAGGATGGTAGAACCAAAGAAAGTGGAAATAATCCAATCGTGAAAAAAAAAACTTCAAGTCCAATGGTTTTTCCTTGGTGTGCATAGAATGGATAGAGAGGTGGCGATAGGCGGAGGATTTTGAGCTGAAAATTGAACAAGAGATAGAAGAGTGACGGGCATCTGCATCGACATTGGAGAGAGAGATGGCTAAAAGTAGCCTCCGAACTATACCAACACGACGACCCATTTTATCACAACGTCAGTCCGGATTTTGCACTGGCTCGATTTTTAACTCTTCCTCTCTGTACATTTTGATATCTCGAGTTTTCTCTTCTATCCCTTGTCTCCATTATGTTCCTCATTTTCCTTGATACTAACAATAAATGATTTTTCAATAGATTGAAAATCGTATGAAACTAATTCGTTATTTTTTCATGATTTCACAAAAGTCCGATGCATTTATTGAAAAATTATAAATGCAAAAAACTAAATTTCATTCTCTCGTCTCTTCCATTTTCGGAAAATTTATAAAAACCATGGTAAATGTGCTTTAAGATAAATTCATTATCATGAAAGCATTGAATACAAAATAGAAACTTTAATTCACTGAAAATTACACGAGACTAGTTTCATCAAAAATTGACAGCTGCATCTGCGAATATATGAACAGTTCATATAACATTTAGTCAGCCCGTACGGAAAAACGATATATTGGAAAAATATATCTGAGCATATATGAAAATATGTGGCCATATATAGTGCCGAAATTATGTATAAGTATAAATATATTTTCAACATATAATATAATTGTATGTTTTGATAATATATTGAGTCATACATTGAGTATCATATATTCTTTTACATTTATCGTTATATATGAATGATTATATATCTGCTATACATATCAGCTTAGCAACTGAAGTACGTAATTTAATTGAAAGCACGTTCTCTTCAGAGTTCTGAAAAATAAATGAACATCTAAACGTCATTGTGTTAGTGTTAGCTGAATTACAAAACTATTTAACTGATTCTGTGGATTAAGGAGATGTGTAAAGAGAGAAAGAAATTTGCTTTAGTTAAATGGATTAGTAGAGGGAATAACAATCAATGTACGCCCGGTATTCCTGTTGAATGGATACGAGATTTTGATTATGAGAATTTTAATATCGATCGTGAAGATAATGACATTTCTTACGTTGTTGACTGGCGTGGAAGCAAAAAAGGGAAGCAGCCACAGTCGGGATGGAAGTGCTACGATGCTCAAGTGATCATGGTATCATGTGGAATTACAATGTGGTCATACTCGTAAATCTTGAAGAAATGAATTTAAAACAGAAAAACATGTACTGCCAATTTTTAGTAAAAATAAAAACTAATTTGTCTGTTTCATAAAATATATTTGAATTTGTCGTATTTCAAAAATATTGAATCCATATACTGCCATTATAATCGCAGTATATAAATTACATATATTTATTGGTCCTATTCAAAGTTATATATAACTCATATATTTTTGGATTTACTAATTATCAATAAAATGCCATGTATTGCTATTTAAATATGAAAATATATTACTCTTTGGACGAATATTTGTATATAAATTCATATATTCATCAATGTATGATTTAATATATGATAATACAATTATTATATATTCTTGAATATATTTTCTCCATATATCGTTTTTTTGTACGGGAGACTCCAAGTATGATTCACGTATTGTTAATAATGATCTAACCGTAGAGTACTAGGAAACGGATACAATATCACCGTATGGACATCGAGATTATATTCACACTCCATTACATTCCATGTACGCTAGTCTAGCATGAAGGGGAGAAAGGACTTATTTTAATGGCTGCAGCAGAATGAGTTCTCTTCTTTGAAAAAAAGACATTTCAACATTTCGACATTCTGAACCACTCTTTCCATACTATTTTTCCTGTTTTTACCTCTATCTCCTCCCCCTCCCTTTTGCCCCTAGTCCTCTACCAAAAATATACCATGTGTGTTCGATAGGGACACGACCGAAAATTGGCAGCGGTTGCGGTTGTGGGAGTCAATGCGTCCCAGCCAGAGATTGGCTATCGATTTTTCTGCTAGATACCAACTATTTTTCAACTCTTTTTCCGGATCACATGGGAACAACCACAATGGGCATTTAAATGTGTACTGCCGACGATATCGAACGTAGAAAAAAAATTATGGAAGAAAATAAAATAAAATAAAAAATTAATGGGAACATTCTAATTGGATTCTGAAAATACAGTTTCAATTATTTAGTTGTTCTTTTTCTTTTCAATTCAGTGACATCCGGCTCCATTCCCACGACCAAAAAAAAAATCGCGCTGGATGAAATCTGTTTCTGGAGGATGAATTTGGAAGGAAAAATAGATGGAAAACTGATTGATCGGCATGGCATCAATAAAAAAACTTCTCACGAAGAAATTTCACAGAGTTAAACTGGACACAGAGTCTCCGGAGTCCCCTGGATCCATGAAGTATGCAGGGGTTCTTGTGGCGCCATTAGCCCTCTCTAATCTTAATGGAAAGGGGTTGCACTAGTAGCAAAAAGGGAAAAGCGATTGCGAGAGAGCCAGAGGGATGTGTTTCAGGCGCCATTGAGTCAGACGTGTTTCAACTCGCCCCTCGAGAGAATAGTGATTCTTTCTGGTCCCTAAAAGCAGGAAGGCCGTCCACCCAGTGTTATTCTTTCGGTCTTCCCCTCTCCCTGAAATCCTATGTTTGAAATTTTGTAGAGTTCAGCATCTATTAGCGATATTTCCACTGGTCCACTTGAATTGTCGAAAGTTCATTGAACAAATAAATTTATTAATAAATTAACTTTTTATTAATAAATTTTTAAGAGAATCAAATTCCGGAAAAAATATGTAATGCGCAAGCAGGATTTGAACCCACGACCCTCTGATTACATGTCAGGTGCTCTACCGCTGAGCTATTGCGAGTTACTATATTTGCCATCGAATTTTTGTTTCTCACATCTCGAAGGAGTAAAATAATTATGCACACTGAAGGAATTTTTCCCTACTAGCATGACTATTCCTTAAAAATGAGAACGAACTATTTTAAATTAAACAGCTAAATTATAGTCATGTGTACTATCTAATAGCTGTACTTGATGAGAATTAGGTCGCTGTTGATATATTTCATAGTCAAGGTCTTTCCTACTATATTTTTAGTTCCACAGTTCGAAAAATTCTCTCAGTGCAATAATTTCGATATCAACGCAGGAACGATTGTTAATTTACCTCAAAAATGCAAGAGAATATGGAATAGTTGATTACATAATTATGAGTTGGAAGGAATGGAGAAAATATCTATATAAACTAATTCAAATCACTCATTAACAGAATTCATTCAGAAAAAAAAGAACTCATTCAGAAAAAAAAAAAATTGATTCCTCTGGAGAAAAACTATTATGCGAAATAACCTCGCTGATATTCAACGAGAAATGGTGAGAATAATAATCTTTTTCAATTCCAGAAATCAAATTTTCCAGTCATTTATGCCTAGCAGGATAGAGGTGAGTTTATCAATGCACTGAGCTTTCCATTGGTCTCATTCGTTGGAAAATAATTCGCGCTTTGAAACAATAGTTCATGACCTCAAAACCCTTGAATTGTGAATTTCCCTCATAGAGGTGCCATTTGCTTCCTCAAAACCGAATTCAAAATTTATAAGTAACCTCATATCCGCATCTCTCTTTCACGAATAGAAGTTCCTTCGAGTTTCCACTAAATAGCAAACACAAGCCATAAATCCGAGAGGTCGTAGGATAACGGTGGAAAAGGGAGCAGTGCATGGATATTGAAACACTGCAGAGTACACTGCGCCATCTATTGGCTTTGAATTGGGATTTGTTGAGCCTGGACCACTGGAGGATTAGAGTAATCTCGATTTGTTTATGCTTAACAGGCACATCGAATGTAACCAGCTAAAAAAAAAGTGATTTTCGAGAATGTTTCCAGAGAAAAGTATTGCATTGAATGTTTATAATCTTGAGCATACATTCGCGCATAAATAATGTATGCATAATATTTATTCGAATGAAAAAATTCGATCTTGAGCAAAAGGGTCTCTAAAAAAAAAGTTGCTCAACTGCTGCAGTTCTAATTCGATAACAAATCCTGATCGAAAATCAGCAGCGCACCGAGAATGTAACTAAAAACATGGCGCTCATTTCAAAAGTTTCAGACAGTTTTATACAATATGGCTTCTACTCAACCGTTTGCCACCGCAAAATTAACAGAAAATGACGTCCCAGGGGCAATTCTTGTTCATAACTCAGTTGAAGCTCACCGCGTTCTTCAATTAAAGCGTTGGTTAAGCTGCAGGAATCAAGAAATCACTGGAAAAAAGAAAGAATTGATCGGAAGGTTAGGTCATGTAAATGGCAATAAAGCTTTGAAATAATTTTCCAGATAGATTGAGTTTTTATTAATCAGAGAAACAGGGTCAGGATGCTCTTCAGTTGGACCACTTTCTTTTATCAAATGTACGTATCTTTCGTGACATTAGATATGGAGCGACCTCCTATGTCTTTTCGACCACATAACCTCACCCACTTATCACTCTTTGCACATTTTGAACATCCCTTCACATGATTTCTGATAGAATCTATAACATTTCTCCTACGAAATTCCAAGCAAGGTTTTGGGAATGGAATAAAAAAGAAATTAGACGATTGGAATTTTTTGGAGCGTGTGTCACTGTTACACAAACCATAACAACATCGTTTAGTTGCTCCTACACGTCGCTTATCCATCACAACTGATGTAGTTTCCACTTTCCAGTAATGGCACTATAATTACACTTATTTTGATGAACTCTACTTTCAAATTCTCTTCAATCTTCAATTTTATTTTAATATTTTTCGCTCGTTTCGCGTGTATTTTTCGTAAAACTGTCCGAAACTCACCCGGAAGTCGCCATTTTATTTGGCACATGCGCATTACTCTGATCTCAGAATGGAAAGATCTATTGGACTTGTTTTTCAGCATATTTAATATTTGCTTCTCCATACAATGACCCTCCAGCTTTTCAATCATTTCTTTGAATTCCAATTTCTTTTCACAATCCTGAGACATTGTTTACGCAATAGCTTTTAATTGGACGAACCGTTCCTTCTGGAATGATTTGAAAGTATTTAAATTATACAGTTATTGTACTAACCTGAAATTATTTTTTTCTAATTATTGACATAACGTAATATAAGAATTGATTTAATTTAGAGATAGTTAAAAAATATCGAAAAAATACAATAATCATGGCAACGCTGCAGTGAAGTTAGTTGCCTCACTCTTTGACTTCCATCATATGATAATGATAAGGATTAGAGAAAGAGATGAGGATTAGAGAACATCGAGAGGAGAAAAAATCATATGATTTGAAAAGAGAAATTAATAATTCTCAGTTTAAATAAAAAAAAATAATAATAATTCTCAGTGTTATTTTGAAATTACGCGCCACGTGGATAAGGTGCCACATTGCCGCATTGCATTGATAAAATTCTGTGATGCTTTGCATTATTTATTGAAATATCTTTGTAATACACTCAGCAAAAACATGAAGGGAACAGTAAATTTTGTCATTTTTTTTCGTGATTTTCAAATGATTGTAACTTCGCCAAAAATCATCGGATCAGAATGGAAAGAAATGGTTGGAAAGCTTGAAGTCTCTGCTTTTGAAATCTTGGAATAGAAATTTTTCTGAGCATCCGAAATAAGAGGGTTGAGAACCTTTTTTTTCCAAATTGGTCCCTGGACTTCAAAGAAAAACATTTCCACTCAACCTTTATCAGGATCGTTTAGCCTGACTTTTTGGTTTCAATTTTTTTTTTCTTACGACCATTTGCTGCTGAGATATCGTCAATTGAATCAAAAAACACCCTTTTGTCGTCAATCGTCGATATCTGAGGAACTACTGATCGCACAGCGAGCGGATGATGACATTCGTAAGCTTGAATAAATTTCCTGTAAGGTTCTTGCACTGTTCCATTAAATAAAAAATTTTCTTCCTCTTTTAAAGTTGGTTCGAAAAAAGTACTGAAAAATCTTTTTTTTCCTTTTTGAAAATTGTCCCAAATTTCGCCAATTTTGTAAAAAACTGCGAATGTTTTGATGTTTTTCTTGAATTAAAAAAAAGTTAGTTCTGTTTGTTATCCCTGAAAGAAGACGCGTTGTAGGAGACATATTCTTATGATTATCATGTAAGAAAAAGGAGAAGAGAGCGCAAGTGTAAATAAAGAGTTCAATAATTAAAACAGTTTTATGTCACTTTTATAACTGAAAACAAAACCCTCAAGTGATCAAATCCAACAACCACCTATTGTTGCTAAACGGTTACAAAAATATTGACTTCATCAATATTCATAACTTAAAATTATTTAAATATGCTCCGGAAATTAATCCATGCATAGTCCACGAGTGGTATTCAGCTGAAAGCTATTCATTAGTTCCTACCCGGTCAACTGAATCAGATGCAAATGCAAACTTTTGCAGGGAGACGGTAAGCGATAATTGACGGTGAAAATAGAAATGAAAGATCTCAATGGCTTTTGCATTCAAGTACTTGTGAATTTATTGTGCCATATGGGAGATAATATTTGAACAAAATTCTGCTAGTCAAGCTATTAGGAGTAAAAGTGACGTATCGTAGGGTTGATGCCAGTGCGAATATAGCTCATACCTTGTGCTCGATTAACTCGACCTACCTACTAGACACCCCATAAATTCTGAAGCAGTCTGTGGCACCCTCTACAACGCAGCAGTGCTGAAAATTCGTACTGAATTCATGTACCCTTAGGTTCACGGATCATGTTCTTGTGTATAATTGCATTGAAACTCCTGTAATAAGCTGGTATAATACTTTTTCTTGAATTATTTGGATTCTTGGTTGCTCATCAAATTGAATATATTTTCCTGCTCAATTCACTATATATTATGTAATTTGATTATCTGAAAGTAATTGGTCACGATTCACTCGACTATGAAATAGAAATTGAGAATTATCCAATTGAATCACATAGATGAAGCTCCTTCTGAGCTAATTAGGAAAATCGACGTTTCTACAGTGGGTGGTATGGTATACGATCCATCTGAAGAGTGGTCAGCACAGGTAGGTCGAACTGCTATGGGGGGTCGTCTTGCTCACGTGCATTCACAGATGGCTCCAGGGTTGGTTCGTGAGGTCGGCCGCGATTCGGATCGACAGTTTGTGGCAACGGAAATGTCACGAAATGAGAAACTTCCGTTTGCTGCCTCGTTGGGTTTCCTCTGCTCTTCGGAATCTAAAATATCTATCTCACTCCAGGAACGGAAGAATCACAGCCTTTAAGGGAATTTCACGAGGAAATTCAAATCAAACAATTTCATTCAATTCTTCAGATTTTCTTGAAATTGAAAAATCATATGCTTTGATAACAATAATTGGAAACATTTTTTTGCGATATTTCTATGCAAATATCATTTCATTCAATTAAACGTTAAACTTCTTTAGCATTCTCTTCTTCAACATTCCTATTACTTCTTGAGTATAGAAAGAAGAGAGAAAAAAACTCCATTCCACAAAGTGAACATTGTCTTCCTGGTAATTTTTTCCCTCATTCCCACATTTCACCACAATAACCTAACAGAAAAAGCATGACAAAAGAAGTAAAAAAAAAAAACAGAATCATTGTAGCCAAAGTCGACGACTTGAAAAACAATTCCCGTGGACACACATTGTCTGTGGAGAGGATTAAGGATCTTTACGGTGATGATAACAGGGAAAACGAGTGAAACCACAATCAGTAGAAAACAAAGCAGGATTAGCCGTAGTTATTAAACGAATGATACAACGTAGAGGAGACAGGTGGAAGGGAGTGAGGCAAGTTCCTATTCCGTAGCCGTTATCCGGTGAAATTGGAAGAGTCAAGGGAGATAAAGAGGGAAAGAGAAAAGTTGCATTTGAACTGTATGCAAACGAGTATTTCGATAGTGTAGCCCAACCCCGGTAGTCCGAGACAATGAAACGACTCTGATAGAAAACTTTGTCTCTCACCTCTTCGTTTCTCGAGCGATTTGCAATTTTGTGTGGCTGCATGGTACTGTGCTATGGAACTTCATTGTATCCCTACCGATACTATTCAGAATCTGTGGATAAAAATTGTGATAACCTTTGTTAGTACCGGGCTATTATTCAAGAAGTTTTATTATATTTTTTCAGCATGTATTCATTTTTAGAAAATGTGTCAAGTTCTCAAATTGCTCAGAGCATTCTTCGATTTTTGGAATTGGCGTAATTACTGTTTTGATTCGTAGGAACAAAAAAATATTTTCGATAGCGCTTGAAGCCTGTATCCTACACGGAGAGAAAATTCTCTTAAAAATTGTGATGCTCAGCGACTTAAAGCAGGCTAAAAGTGCAGGCTAGGGGTATTTTATGCATCCTCCAATAAAAAAAATGTCCTTGCCACGAGGATTACTAATAGGGCTAATTGAATTTTCGAGAGAAAGTGTTACAACAACTGTTACGTAGCACTACGAAAATATTAGCTGATTGTTTTCTCTTAAGGAAGTCATGAAAATTTCTATACTTGCTCAATGATGAATTGTAGGGCCCTTAGAAATTTTCATACGCTACTAAGAATTTTTATGAAATTTTTTTAGAATTTTTCCCATGCCAGCCTCATAATGTGGTAGACGAAGATGCAAGTCGGGTACCTTCGGCGGTTTTCGGTACATGAGCCATTGGCCATTTCACACTTGGCTTTGGATTGAAATATCTCGGAAACTATGCAAAGTTTATCGAGACATGCTGTGAATGAAATTTCGAGAGAAAATTAACGAAGAAAATAAGCAAGACGCCGTTTTTCTACGACCAGTAATGTCCGAGATATCAATTTTTTGATGAGTAGGTCAGAAACAATGGACGAGGCCCGATAGTAAATAAATGGCCGCTCGAGCGTCCCTTCTGAATTTTTCATTAAAAAATTAATATCTTAATAATTAGGAGTTGTAGAAAAACGGAATTTCGCTCATTTTATTCGTTAATCTTCCCTCTAAATTTCATTCACAGCATGTCTCGATAACTTTTCAGTACTTTTCGAGATATTTTAATCCAAAGCCAAGTGTAAAATGGCTATTTTTTTTTAAGAAATGAAAAGCAAAAATTTTGATGTGGAGCATGGGAATTTTCTCGGTACAAAAGCAAATTTGACCCCCTTTGTAGAGCAGCATGGTAATTTTTTAAAAAATCATTCAGAAAAATTCTTATATTTTTCTCTCCGTGTAGCGATAGTAGTAATCCTTTCATTTGAAAATCTGTACAATCGGGTGAATCTTTTTGATCCTTCAGAGTTGTAAGTTCTGAAGGTCTGTCCTATACAGATTAATATTTCCAATTGTTACTACACGCTGAATTAATCGTTGTGTAGTTGTTTTATATGTGTGAGAGGGAAATGAGGTATCTTGGAGACTTGGATACTTCGGAACGAGTGTACAAAATGATAGTCTTCCTTTAACTATTTTTTTTATTTGTATGTACATGTATCTTTCTTGAGGTTACAAGTTTAACTGTCTTATTCTTTAAAATTTCGGGTTTATATTTACAAAAGGTGAAGTGGTGCCGAACCTTCACGTGCTCATGCACGTACAAAATCTCATCAGAATTTACTATAGAGTATCAAAATTGTCTTTAGCAATTCATCTATCCCAGGTTTCCTGACGAATTGTAAAGAAATTCCTCTATGAGAAATTACAGTTTACACGTACACTATTGTTTGCTTTACACATGAAATATATCGGGCACGAGGCGACTTTCGGCAGAAAGTCCTGAAATTGATGTAGGGTGTGGATGAATAGTCAACCGACATGGGTGAAATCTTCTAGAATTTTGATGTGTTTAGTAGTTGAGCTCGAGGACTTTAGCTGATGAACTCGAGGAAGATTTCTCAAGAAACTGCACAATACCCCATATGGAAAGAATATATATGCGAACATATATGTGACATATATGAAAATCATACGACATATATGTACGGCAGAAAATATAATAATCGACATATATTCAATATATATGTTTAGGCATATATTTTGCGATGTATATATGTCATTTATATGTCAGTTACATATCGCATATATGTGACGTATATGTGACATATATTTGGCATATATAAATTCTACATATATAAATTTCCATGCGGGACAACTCACTACATTAATAAGTTCTGCAAAAAATTTTAAGATTATCTTATGGTTAGTAACAACCATTTATTGAGTTATTATTTGAGTGAAAATGATAGTGAATAAACATCTGACACGCTTGTGGCAACATTGTCTCGCAATGACATAGCAGCCTACTCAACTACGGCTCGATATATACACATACGTATATGTGTGTGTCCTCATATACGTAAGAGTAGAGGTTACCACGTTCTCTATAGCAATTTTATGCATACAAAACTGAAGTATTTTGGCCAGGAACGAATGAAGTTTCGGGTTCCATTAGTAATGCGCACCCGATGAATTCACGGTTTTTAATTTGATTAACCAAAAAATGAGTGAAAAAAAAAAATATTTATTTTCTCGAGCAATCCCTTTTATATTAATTTGAGAGCTACAGCATCTGGAATCGAGCTTCAACTTTATCTAGAAATAGACCCCACTCAGACCCTTACAAAGCTACTATCTCTAATGCCCGATATAGCTTAAACTGGTGCGCAAAACGTAATATTTCCATCTTTCATGAACAAATCAAATCAACAAATGACTGAAACTTGAACTTAACAGAAGTTAAAGAATGTAAGAAGAATATATATTACTTTGCATTATTTCCAATTTTTGTCCGAATTTTCAACATACTTGATTGCATGATTCGGGAGATATCGATTTTTTTAGGTTCTGGCGTACTCCACCCTGAGTACGAATGGACGAAGGATTCTAGACTGGTCCAGGCTTGAATCAAGGCTGATGAGCCTTGCTCCAACCTGGATCTTCAGGCCTGATGCAAGCTTGCTGGAAGAATAAACCGTATAGTTATTTATTAACTATTATTACTGAAATTACCTGTATAGTTATTTACAGACCGACTTTTGTCGAAAGGGCGACATCACACTCATAGCGCGATCAAGAAAGGTGAAGGTTTGATCAATTGCCTAGCGATATTGAATTTTCAAGGTTTCCTGAATCCGAATAGGTAGCAACGTATTACTTCAGTCAGTGCCTCAAACAGTCAATAAATATCAAAACATAATTGAGAGAATATGGTTATTATTCTATAATTGAACAATTCACGAAATAACGTCATCAATTAAAAATGACTGAGTGGAGTTTCAAATAAATTATTGTATAGCATGTTATTTTATCAAATATCTTAAATATTGGAGATGTTTATGAGTCTGTCATTCCAAAAGTGTTAGGGATGAGCGTGAGAGCTGCGGTCATGGATTATGTCAAGTTGAAGAATGAGTTTTAATATATGATCAGTCCCTTGAAATCACGAGCGTGAAGATACTCAAAATTTCGTAATCACCTTCAGAATTAATTGAGAATTCCTTGAGAATATATGTTCCCTAATTCCAATATTCTTCGAATGACGTTTGCATAGAAACTATTTCAGAGAAATTGCACAAAATTATTTGACAGTTAAGCCAAGATACTTATTTTTTTTATGATTTGCATGATTGAACGAGATGCAAAGTCAAATTCTAGAGAGTAAAAAATTCATCTATTATTGCACACCTCCTTGGTTTCTATATTGAAACCATCATTTGAAAATCAAATGCAATTTTCACAAATTTTCTATCGGCTATATATATTCATAAATATATTCATGTGTATATACAGTTTCGTGGAAGCTATATGGTGGCTATTTCACCGTATTCTGTACGGCTATCCTATCTCGGAATGCTATTTTTTCAATTCATTGGATTCATTATGTAAATATACCTTCTACTATCGTATTTTCGGATTTCGAGTAGCGAATCGACTAAGCTAGGATTAATTGGAGATTAGAAGCTTTTCCGAATCGACTTTTCCTCATAAAATTTTCTAGTGAAACATTTTCCATGCTTTCGATTCTTCATATTAAAGGAAGCATCCCGCATGGAAAATAAATATATTGTTATGGATATATTTAATAATATCGGATTAATAACGGGTGATATACAGTCGACTACCCGTTAACGGCCTGATCTAGGGGCTGTAGGGTAATTTCCGAGAATTCACGTCCCCCCACTACCGGAATTATATTCCTTCTAGGAATTTTATGATTCTTACAAACTATTTCTAACTAATATTTTTTTATTATATGTTTGGAGTATTCATTTCATGTTATACTGATCTTATATATTCTCATTGAATATTAATATTATAAATAGTATAATATATGTTGGAACATATTCCAAATTTATAGTTCCTATAATTATATGTTTCAATGGAAAGTAATTATAATGAACCATTATCTCTTACTCATCATCGAATCATATAATATTCCGGCAAAAATATGCCTATGGATTCTTATATTAAATTGAAAATATTACATAATTCATCAGTTACTCAAAATTATACTTTTCACAATATCGATCTTTCCCATGCGAGATACCGTACCCTCTACCAAATTAACCATGTTTACTTGAATTGATGAGCAAAAAATAGATCAAAAGGAAACCATCGGAGCTGCCAAAGAAGAAATTTACTTACTGGCCACAGGGCGAGTGAAACATTTGAGTTTTTACTAGCCATAACGAAGGTCGTTGGGAAATGATATAATGTATTAAAGATATATAAAATGTCCTTCTCATTTCTCCAGATTCATCTTGAAGCTAGATGTTCCCCAAACATAGACGTCAATAAAAAAATCCCCCTATGTACCACCCGAAGACCATAATCCACCAGTACTTTGATTGATTGTCCAATGTTCCTCTTATCTGACAAGGAGACTCGGGGAGCCATTTCCGACACGTCTAGAAGTCCACAAGGGGAATGAATGGAGTCCCCTAAATCAGGGTGCCCGCGAAGGATATCGAGAGTCGAAAGCTCATTATCGGTTATTCCAACAGAACACGAGTGCTCCCATTTCCACGTACCTCCTGCAGAAGAGAAGCTAGTGGCAATATTCCACTGTGGATGGTTCGATAAAAGGGCCACTGTGTTCCAATGCTATAATCTCATTTCATCCGTAAGGTCCCGGACCAGTGTGCCCAGAGTAGAGCCGTAGATACTGTCCAACTGAAAGTGAAAAGGAGAGTATGGGTTCAGTACGACGACTATCGTTCTAACAAAGAGAAAAAGAAAGGAGAGAGTAGAAAATAAGGAGACACCGGATGGCATCTCTCAGCAAACGCCGAACAGTGGAAAATGAAAATAAAAACAGAATACACATTGGATGAAAGGTGAAAAAAGGGAAAGAAAAGGGGAAGAGGAGAAACTCTGGATAGAAGAGAATTGTTCCATACGAAGAGAAGCAATTTCAACGGTAATTGTCCGTAAGCGGTGCAAAGATTGCAGCCAATTTTTGTTCCCTCGTGCGTACCACTGCCCCTTTTTTTCCTGACCACCGAGAAATGAGCAGAGGATAGTGGACACAGTCTCAGAGAATAAAGCACAAAGAGGAGAGCATTGGATAACTTCATTCGAATGTATTTAATGTGATTTTTTTCATGTGAACCAAGTAAGGTTTGTTCAGAATTGCGGAAGAATAGAAACGAGACAAACGGAAGCAGAGATTAAAAGACTTTCATTCTCATCCATTTTTTCAGCTCGTAAAATCATCAAAGGAGCCCATGCAAAAATATTAGACATCCTTTCTATCGTCATTCAATCGTTATGAGAATTTTCCTCCTTGAATACTGCTAGAGATCGTTGAACTCAATTTTCCAACAAAACAAAAATGAAATTCCAACAAATAGCATCCACCATATGTGCCTAACGTGCATCACGTTCACGTGAAGTCAACTGGAGTAACCCCTTGGTTACTCACAGAGGGAAAAAAAAAAATTTGTTCCCCCGATGGACATGAGAGAGGATTGTGCGACGACAGCCTATGGAGCAATGTCGTTGGACTCAGAAATTGGATATATTCTTGGCAAACTTCCAGAGAGACGTCCAAAAGGACAGCATAGCTGTGGAAAAATCCAACTGGACGCAAGGGGAACCAGTGGATTCTTTGAATGGTACAAATACAAATCTACTGTCTAGGTTATAAGGCCTGAAAATACGTAAAGTCAGTATCGTCTGGATTTTCTGGAGGATTTGCCAGTTAAAAGATATAGAGGGGCATGGCAAAAGTTTACGGTTCGATGCTTTTGGCTCTTCCAGTATAAGCTTTACCCTCTCCACTGTTCATTGGCCCCAATGGGTTCCTTCGAACTTCAGGAGAAGAGAAAGAGCGTGCTTTTTCCCTCGATGGGACTTCTAGCTGAGGCAACGACCAATTGATATTCCACCTCCGTATGGATATTTATCGGCGGTTACTCTCGCTCCAAAGTACTGGGCGGCTAATCCCCGTGGTTACTACCCGTACACTAACATTTTTCACTTCCCCAGCGAAACAATGAATAATAATGAAGCGCTAACGAGCTACATGAATGAATTCACTGTGTACGTGTGTATTTACTCTGGATGTGACTGTTGAAAAAAGTTGAGAATGAGAAGGAGTAGGAAATAGAAGGAAAAAAAAGGTAAGTACGTATGAGAATTCAACGAGAAAGAGATTTTCCAGTGAATCCACTCACACTCTCAATTAATATTCAGCGATTCACCTTCCGAAACGACGGAGCCACTTAGCTCTAACCCCTTCTTCGCTTTGCCTGGACAAGTTGGCAATTTAAAGCACTGTAATTTTCCAGAATTTATTGGATAGTCTTTCTTTTTTGTACAAATTTCCATATCTTTTCTTTATTTTTTTCCAATGGGATTTGTAGTGGCGAGAATATATCTACAATCCTGCATATTCTTTACACTCAAATGCAAAATGTTGAAGATAAATTTTGAGACACGATGACCACTGAGTTTCATCGCATGAAGATGATACGAATTTCACATGCCAGTTTTCGGAAATTCTCGGACCATGTACATTCGCAGTTAATCTCGAAGCCCCCAAGTTTCTGTGGAATACGTGAGGAGACTGTGGGATTATCTCCACTTCATACGATAATATTTGCACGGGGTTATGAATATCGAATATATGTACGCAGCGACCAGTGGATTTTCCATAAAATTTCCTGTTTATTTTTTATTTCATTCAAATAACGGAAGGATCACAAATAACTGGAAAAAAGGAAATAATTTGGCGACTAGATTTTCATTAATAGAAGATTCCCATCAATGAAATAGAGAGTAATGTTTTATATTGAATGAACAAAAATTCTAAAATACTCTTGAACTGAATGGGATTTGAAAAAAATTTAACTAAATTTAAATTTAGCTACATGAAATAAATTATAGAAAAAATCCACCGACTATTTTTGATATTGATGACACATGTCTTTTGATTCAATATTCACACAGGCAGAGAAATAAATAAAAACAGTTACTTTACGAACATCAAAGATCGAAGAATTATTTTTGTAGAAAGAGCCCAAGTACTCAAAGTAAACTAAAAACAAAAACAACATTTCCTAGTAAGCCTTGTAAGAAGCTTCCGCTTGGGATGGTTAAGACCGTACTAGTATAAGCGGTCTTAGCACTCTCACTTAAACTGTAAATAAAAAGAGAGCGAGGAAAAAGTGGTATGGGTCGTCTATGAAAGACGGACATTACGTAACCATCCCATAGAACGTCAGTCTAAAAAACCTTCTCCTTAAGACGCGGACGGGGTGTATTTTTTTGAGGCACCAGGTGCGCTGTTGAAATTACGTAGAGTCTTCGTAGCAATATCTATTAAATATATATATATATATACATAAAAGAAAGAACAGGAAAAATGTACAGCCAGGAATTCAGCAAAAATTCCAAACAAATTAAGCAAATTTCAGAAAGAGAAAGAAAATGCTCAAGGATACTAAGAAGCTATCAGTCAAAATATATCTTTCTTCATTTCCACTGAAATGAATTTCTCAGGAAGACACAAAACCGGACATAAACGTCAGACAATTCAGAGAGACGAATGCGAAGTTGAAAAGCCAAGTATGTAATGGAACTATTTCACCATTAAATCCCGAGACTAGAAGCGTAGAGCAGTGTCATTACCCCCCGGTCATTATTTTCTTTTCTTTTCAAAAGTGAGAAAAAAAATTGAGGAGAGACTAGAACGAAGCGAAGGCGGTTGACACACACAGAACATGTGGCTGAGCCAAAAAATAGAGATGGGGCTTACAGTAGATGCAGAATGATGAAGAAGCGCATACTACGAAACCCAAAGAGTTCAACGGACTTTCACGTCACATCGGATCTAATGAGTTTGGGTTGTGCGCAACGTTCCTTTCTCTTTCATCTTACCAACACAAGCCACCACCACCTCTACATTTTTTGTTATTAATTTTTTTTTCTCTCTCATTCTTCCTCTTTTTCACCTTCCAACCTTTCTTGCTTTTATGAACATCATGTTTTTTGGCGGGGATCTCCTGGCGGCAAGCTCTTACACACAATTCCCAAGGTACCCCTATGGTGGATGAACAAAAGCAAGAAGCGAAAAAGTTTGCAGCATTAAAAGAAGAGTGTGCCATTTCAACTGGCAGTGCCAACCCGAGTGAATATGACTGTAGAATGGACTATACGGTTTCACAGTTTTTTTTTCTCCTTTTTTCGTATTCTTTTGTTTTTTAATAAATTAATTTAATTCAGCATAAAATCCTCTGAGTGAACACGGCTTGCATGTGAAATACGTGGCTACCGTGTTACTTCGGATCTAAGAAAATTAATTTCTTCTTCGAGCTCCGACAAGAGACTCGAGGGGACTACTGATCCCTATCAAGTCACTTCTCTTCTTCAGTTTGACGATCTTTTCTTTTTCGTTTTGTTTACATTCAACTCGAATGGCTTCTCAGGCGCATATGCCTACTACAATGTATGGTAGAACATTTACCATTCATAGATGATGACACACCTGAGTGAGATGAGCATGCCACAGATGAGGGACTAGGGGTGAATTTAAATGAAATTTAGAGGGAAGATTGACGAACAAAATAAGCAGAACGCTGTTTTTCTACGATCAGTAGTTTCCGAGATATCATTTTTTGAATGAGTAGTTCAGAAACAATGGATGAGGCCCGATAGCAAATAAATGAGCGCTTGGACGTCCTTTCTGAATCTTTCATTCAAAATTCGATATCTTAATAACTACGAGTCGTAAAAAAACGGAAGTTTGCTTATTTTATTCGTTAATCTTCCCTCTAAAATTCATTCCCGATAACTTTTGAGTAGTTTTCGAGATATTTCAATCCAAAGCCGAGTGTAAAATGACAATTTTTCAAGAAATAAAAAGCAAAAATTATGAGATGAAGCATGGATATTTTTCGGTCGTGTTTCATGAGAACTCCTCCTTTGAATGACAATTTTCCGTAATTTTTTAAAAAATCATTTAGATAAATTCCCATATTTTTCTCTCCGTGTATTGAAAAGAAAAAATAAAAAACACAGGCTTCCCCCACCACCCGGAGAGCGACCTGACGGCAGCAGCAAAAATTTCTCCTTCCCCCCACTACTCTACTACCACGTTCCCCTCAAAGCCTTACACTCGTTTCGTGACGCGAGAAAAAAGTTGGTACCCTCCCAAAAGAAGTTTCACTTCAAAATGCAATAAAACTACATGACACCATGTATATCCGTGACCACAGTAGATCCACTGGTTTTAGACTTCCTTCCTTGACTTCAATACGTTTTTCTCATCTTCCTTAGTATATAGTCAACAACACGCGAACCTTACGATCCCTCAGTGGCCACACACGTCCTCAACCTTACTCTTATAGTGTGTACGTGAAATACTCAGTTATATGCAGACTTCATACTCTAGAGACTATGTGCATATAATTACTTTCAAGAGATGGTGAATGTTCCAGTGAAATTGTAGATACTACACCAACGTAATATACATCTTCATCGCACAGAAAAGAAATTCAAACTCCACTGACACTTGTACGTGACACATTACGTGAATTTTGATATGAATACTTTAAAACTAAAATTCATCAAGCGAGCATAATGGGAGTATTAAAAGTTGAGTGAGTACAGGTGGCTTCTGTACACTTGGCCAGAACACCTCTCCTCTAGTTTAATATCCTATGAGTTTAGTAGAAAATTTAAAACAAATTATTTCAGTAAATGAAATTATCTCATTATCTTCAACTAATATTTCTCTCATTATACTTAATTCCATATTTCTACAAAATTTGTGAATGAATTTGTAGAGTTTTATTAATTAAAGGAATTGAGGATACAGGTCGTTCGGGGCTGCTAAAAGTTTCTTTGTTTCAGAGCATTTAATTTCAAAAACTAGGTTTTATTTCCGTCCACGAACGTAAATAATTCATCAACGAAAACGGAAAAGTGTCTAATGAAAAATCAATTCCCGAGGGTTTATATATATTCTACAAAAAATTGGAATTTTCTCCTCGAATTACCTGTAATTCAATTCATGAACTTACTCGACAAGAATCTCCTCCTGGGTTATGTTTTTAAAATTGCACTGATATTGTTCCATTTCATGTATACGAATTATTAAAAAAAAGTACATTGTATTTATTTTCGAAGTTTCGTGAAATAGATTTTTCATGCCCAATGGAGGTGGGTGGACTGAGTCAATAAAATTCTCAACTAAATACCAACTGTCGTTAATAAAATAGGTCGTGATAGGTTCTTCGTTGAAGCCTATGCACTATTGAGTTCTCGTCGTGGCCTCGGGTTATGCAAAACATAGTGAAGATCTCAATCTCCTTCGATGGTTTGTTTTCATTCTTTTGGTTAGAAACTTTCAAGAAGACCCATGTAGGATTACCCGACGTATGGATCGCGGCCGTAGTTCGGGCTTATATTTGACTCCCTAAATTCGAGAAACCTATATTAGGCCATTGTTTGGCTGGAGATCGAGTTTCTAACATTGGAGAAACGATGTACGGCCAATATTGAGACTCCAGTCGAGTAGAATATAATAGTAATATCTAATAAGTCCGTAGTTCGACTCGATGTAGTAAATCCGAAGTTACGCCACGCTATATCGGTCCGACATTCGATCGTATTCTATCCACCAATATAGAAAGCTCGAATAATGGCCGTAATTTGGCTGAAAATCGCTCATCTGAATTTCGTTTGTGCGAAATTCGTCTGATATTCAGATTGAAATCGATTTGTCGACATTGGGCGATAAAACATCTCCAATAAACTAGTCTTTTATCTAGAATGTTACTCTGCTCAAATTCTGATCAATTAGCTAAAAGTATTCAAACTTTTGGAGAAAAGTCCAAGTCTTTGGTTCAGAGTAGAGTTGAAGCATCCCTAAATAAGAACGTTCGAGTCATTCTACGATGAACCAACAACCATCGTTCGAGCATTCTGAACTTCATCTACTGAGATCCAACATCCTGCATCAGGCCGATTCTCCAGCCAAATAGTCATTTCAATCCCCAGCAATACTTACCAGCAATTCAACAACTGAAGTTCAACTGAAAACCGTTGTTAGTTTCTTTCAATTCCAACTGTAAGTTTGATTTTACGCTGAAGCCATTATAATTTTCTCCTCTCGTATTGACTCAAATTCTACGTTTGATTCATCTTCTAATGAAATATTAAATGTTGGTTGAAAATATACAGATTATAGCGTTTATTTCTGAATAAACTTATTTTGTCCAACAACTTCTGTCCTTGAGACATCGGTACACTTCAGTGCTTTACCGCGGCGAAGCGTTCCCTCATTTTTCTTTCGGGTACAACCGCAACCATGACTAGTACGTGTAATCTACTATTTTCTTCATCAAAAGGTTAATCAAATTCACGTCTTTCTGGGGTCGTGGCTGTAACAATCGGCTATAATAATTTTTCGTAAAATTTCAGAACATGCGTGAAGTGGGAAGAAATTGTTGACAATTCATTTCCAAATCAATTGACAGGATTGAGCAACTTTTTCGACTTTCATCTGACTTGTGATAATATGGGATTCAATGACAATTTTGAGGGGAACTCCATGAGGCCGCGTAGAATTAGTTTTTTGCTTCTCCTGTAAAATTATCATCCTACGAGTGAACTCCTTCTATCACTTCACTACTGAAATAATCTATCGAACGATATCCAATAACACATGCAGCTACAAAAAAAATAAATAAAAAGAACAATTCCTTCTAAATATTGTTCAATTTGTGGAGAGAAATTCAATCATAATGGAAATAAATCGCTGTATCGTAATATTCAAATTGAAACATCCTGAGTCGTAACATAACTAACTCAATCACTTTTTTCCCATGTTTCTGCATAATGTTTGACTATAAAAGGAATTGGAAGCCATGGATTACAGCAAGGGAGAGGGGGTTTGAGGGCATGAGGAGTAATCCCCGTAGATATACCAGGTCATGAATAAAGCACCCAGTGCAGCAACCTGTATGCCATCAGTTTTTTTTGCACTCCTAGGCAGATTTTTTTTCCTTCTTTTTTTTCACTCTCTCCCAGTCGTTTTTTTATTTACTGTTATTTTTTCCTCCCTCGGAACCACACCACGTGTGCGTAGGCACGTGCACATATCGATTGACCATAACCGGATACTGGTTAACCTGATTCTCCATCCATGCTACAATTTTTTAGCTTTCCTCAGTTTTTTTATTTTTCCATCTTTTTTTTTCTCTATCCAGAGCTTTTGATTTCAATCCTCGTAAAGATGAAAGAGATTGGAAAAAAACTGTAGAAGCATTGCACAATGTAGTTTTTATATACATATTTTTTTTCGGAATTACATAGGAGCCTGAACAGAGATTATCCTCAGTGGCTGCGTGTTCAAAACTGGCAGGTGAGTTTCCGAATGGATAATATCATACACACGTATAACGTGGCGTTAAGTGGCGAAGCGCAGGTGATCGTGTGCCAAGAGAAAGAACAAGGGCTGGAGCTGTGAAAGA
This sequence comes from Aleiodes alternator, assembly GCA_963921955.1. Taxonomy (NCBI): domain Eukaryota; kingdom Metazoa; phylum Arthropoda; class Insecta; order Hymenoptera; family Braconidae; genus Aleiodes; species Aleiodes alternator. The sequence continues at coordinate 9,953,912 of OY998108.1, read as the reverse complement.
AGAAGGAAAAAATATAGAAAAAAAAAAAGAAAAAGAAAACGGCGAGTCTGTAGCCACGAGAGCGTTAATGTGCGTTTTACCATCATATATCCACTTTCGTGTCCACCCTAGACACGATAATTCATCCGTGGTGGCTTGTAAAATTGATGCTCTTTAACGTCTTATCGCAACGTAAATTGAATCAAAACTTTGATACTTTACATATCTTGTATCAGAATAAATTTTTCTTCTGCTATGAGAACCGTTTTAATTATTAATTTTTTTTTTCTTTTCGTGATAAAATAAGAGAGAAAACATTGAAGCCCACGTTTTTATACGTATCATGGCATTATTCAATTATTAACATGACGTTTTCGTTAATGAGATCATAATTATCAAATTGAATTAATACTTTATACTGTGTTCATACCATGTAATAAATGTAGCAATAAAATAAACCAAATTGCATTATTCCTCCTTGCTTCCATGCAATCTTCTTTTCCAACTACAACAGAATTATCAATTTTCAACGTAAATGAATTTTCTCTGCCGCTCAGAGATTGCACTTCGTGACTTGGTATTGAGGAAGTATGAGAAAGGGAGATTTTCCATCAGAAACGTTAAAATAATCACTCAAATAATTCAACTTCTATCTGCAGAGTCAGATTTAACACAAGGGTGTACCAAGAACCATCAGCGGCCTTAAAAGTATCGACTCTCCTGTATAAGCATTCAAAAATCATCACAACAGCTATAGCTGTTTTTTCCATTCAAAAAATCACTTCCCCAATGCAAATGAGTACCACTAAAAGATTGGAACATCAATGGATTGACTCTCGATAATCGGGAAATTAAAAAAAAATATATTTTTCGAATATTTTAGCCTATACTTTATCATCTGCAACTAGTGAAAGACTCGTGGCTGAATCCCTCTTCTTTCTTCCCTTCTCACTCGAGAATCCTAAAAGGGAGAAGAGATGGAAGGCTTCGAAAGATCGCACTGGCAATCGAGTTAGAAATATTGTTACGCGAGCGTTTCATCTCCCCCGGGAACACAATGAAGCCAAGAGGCAGTGCCAGCTAGGCGCGTAATTTCGCACGAGAATTGCGTTACGCCGACTGACTATCGATATAGAAAGGCAGTAGGGGATGTGAACTGGTGCGGTTCGTTGGGGCCACTTTCTCTCTCTCTCTTTCTTTTTTTATCTTTATTTTTCTCCTATTTTTTCTTCTCTTTCACTCACTCTTTTATTTCCTCCTCCTTGTTTCTCTCGTCAACTGAAAGCCTTTGTGCTAGCTTTATTGTTGACTCCTTACGAGTATTTCCCAGTGTACGTTCACTTGAATGTACGTTCATTAATGGAGTAAATTTTCACGCGAAAACTCGGCACTTTTTTCGTTTAAAAAGGATGATTGAATAGAAGGTACATAGAGGTCGATTTTTTGGGTCAAAGAGTCTACGTTAATTATATGAAATAAAAGAAGGCAATAAATAGGTAATGGTCTGGTGGTATTTGTAGAAGATAAAGTCAATGTTTAAATTATTTCATTATTCATCTGCTATTCTTTTCATGGAAAGAGTTCAGGAGACAGAGTATTTAATTATCTATTATCTACGCCTCACTATTTACAGTGAAAGCAATTTTTTTGTGGATTCTCAGGGTAAATCTCTGAGAGTTTAGAATGAAGGAATTTATTGGCACCATTTGGAGATCAATGAAGCTGCTGTTTATATACTTTAATTCATCGGGCAAATCAATCAATCACAATGATCCAGTAATATTTAATAATTATTGATTATTAATTGGATTAACTTCTTCAATGGTCAACGGTGGCTCGTTCGGTAGAGTGTCGGATTGCCAACTCGTAGACCCGGGTTCAAATCCTAGTCTCTGCCGAATGATACAAGCACCACTGTAAAAATTATTTACAAGTGCTTTGTCCACAGACACACCATGAACCTCCGTCGCTGATTGGCATAATCTTAGCGAAAAGATGGCGACGTTAAATAAGTATAAAAAAAAAAAAAAAAAAAAAACTTCTTCAATCATTTGTACTACATTTTTGGAGCAAGGTGTGTATTTTCATAAGTGATAGAAGAAGAATAGCACTTCTTCAGTTATATAAATTGATTGGATAAAAACGCTATATGATATTCAAACCAATTCTTAAAAATTACCGCTGCATGGGTATGTATATAAATCGTAGTGACGACATCTATGGGTTACAAGCCCACTGAAGGGCAGTCCAGCGTGCAACTTTGTGAAAATCACACAGCTTATTGTATTTTGCAAAACGATATTAATCATTCAAAGAATTATCTCCAATGATTCGGTTTTCCATTTAATTCCATATCTATACAGTTCATTTTCGAATTCCTGACTCTTACAAATATTGACGATGCCGAGGGGCTGCTCACTTGGGGAATTAGTGAACCATTTCATCCGAAATCAGACTAGGAATCACTAGAAATGACTGGAAATCGCATGATTTCGGGAATCACTGGAAATCACTCATCCCCTCTCCATAAAAGCGAGCATTCGTCCAACGTATTCATCCAATATATATATATATATATATATATATATATATATATATATATATATATACGTTGGATAGATGTACATGGTTATATTAATATTAAGCAATATAGTTCAACTATGTCATCTTCTATTGGAGTAACATGACCAACAGATGGACGGTTAAGAAAATATTAGACTTCATTAATTCATATGAAATAGGCAAATCACTTTGAAAAGTTGCAGAAAAGAATGATGTGCAGAAAAATATACAGTGAATCGACTAAAAATCTCTAAAACTTGAATAATGTAGAAATAATTGAAGAAAATCAAGGAAAAACTGAAAAATAACTCAAACCCCCAGTAGATGGACAGTTGTATATTTGCAGTGTTATGATTTCAAATTTCGATCAATAGGTGTGTAATAAATAGTTTATGAATCTATATGAATGTCATAATCAGGAATTGACATGAAAAGTATGAGAATCATTCATTTATTTATGAAAATTCTCCATAGTAGAAACCGTCCATCTTCTGGTCAGCGTCCATCTATTGGTCGTGTGACCCTATAAGTGAAAAAAGTTTAAGTATTCATGAAAATATTCATAAGAGTATTAAAAAATTATTCTAATTTCTTCAATAATTGCTTTTATTGATCAGGCATACCCATAACCATGAATGAATTATTGTTAATCTACAATGATTAACTACTAACATTTTCCAATTGACAGTTTGGAAATCACTGATTTCTGAAATTTAGAAATCACTGGAAATCAGTGGGAATCACGGGAAATCGCAGATTACCTTATTGATTCGGAAATCACGGGAATCACAGTGGAACTCGCAAGGAATCGATTCCTTTTGGAAATCACTGTGCCACCGAATCCCCAAGTGAGCAGTCCCTCGGACAATACAGTTTCTTTTTGGTAATTTTGAATATCCAACAGAAGCTTCTGACAATTATTTATTTCGTGTAATTTGAGGATAACTGCAGCTGATGTTGGAGTGTTCTTAACAAGATCTATGTGCGTGGTAAAGTGGACAGTTAAACTGTTCTTGTCAGAGACTTGGTGCACATAACAAGGTTCATACGTCACTGGAATAACACTCGCGGCGATACAACAACTTATATAACCAAGCGTTAACACTCAGAGACTTGTTACTGATGTTTTGAAGGGGATGGTGGGAAAGGTGGGATTCTGGCCAAAGTTTCCGGCACTTAGGCAACCAGCGAGCCAACGAAGAACTGAATCCATGGTGAAGCAACACGTTGCACGAAACTTGGCTCTATTTATCAAGGTTTACGAAGGGCTATGGTAGTAGGCATACAGCTTTGAGTTGTTTCGTGGCAAGCATGATGTTCAATCAACTTGAGATGTTACAAGCTTCTATATGATATTCTATTCATGTACTCGGCTTTCGTGATTTATGTGGAAGTAATGCAAACTTTCGTCTCCCTATTGTGTTTTTTTAGTCTCTCATGAATGAATAATTGAATAGCTTTTTTATAAGCCCCTTGTTCTATTTTTTTTTGCCTTTTTCCAGTGACCAGATAAATTCGTATAAATCTGACCTGAGCCGATTAACCCACCATGTGCAGCAGAGGCCCTACCATTCGCTCTAGCTATTGCGTATTTTATTTCAATATCAGTCGTGCATGCTTAATTTTATCCGTCGATGAAATTTTTAAATTTTAAAAATAACTCGTAAAATTGTGGAAAATGTGTGTAAAAATAAAGATAGCTGGTGGAATATATTGATTTGCGAGTGAAGCATATTTTTCAGTGTTTATTTTGATGTTTGTTCCGCTTTTTAATCGATTAATAACGTATATTCGAAATATTTGCGTTATTGATGATATTCATGATGATATTTGACATTCATCTATAATGTAAAAGCTCCAAAACATTTTTTTAATAAAGAAAAAAACATTCATAAGTGCCCAGAAAATAATGATGTTTCGAAGTGAAATTTCCTTGTTCATCCGATTTTTGATGAAAAAATGAAATTCATTCTAAAAAAAAATTCCTCTCACAGAAATTGTTCTCATTTTCTGAGGATAGTTTCACCAAATTCTACGACAGCTTGCTAGTAAGCATGATGTAATGTCCCGGATATTCGGAATCAGCGTCATTCATTGAACATTTATCAAATTTATAGAGTGTAAAAATAGCGAGGAAAGAATCAGAATTTTATAGCGAAAAAAATGCGTCTGAAATTTTAATAAAATTTCAAATAAGGAAAAACAATTAAAACAAAAGTTTAATTATAACTTTTACAATTTCAATCGACCCATTAGAAAGTTGCAAAATCTTTCTCTTTTTTGCGGGGGAAATTTCTTTCATAACCATTATAACAATCATTCCAACCAGAATAAAATTAGAAAAAGAAGATAGAACTAATCCATGCATGAATCCCTCGACTGACGTAACCTAACAGCATTCATGTTCCTTTGACATCAGAGGATTTATATTATGCACGAATAATCCTCAGGGCATTTTATTCTCTCCATTATTTTCTACCAATGACATATCAAAACCAAAAACTTCATACACATTCGTCAACAGCTATATTATGTTGTCTCGTTGGTGAGGACAAAAGAGATTATGGTTTCCGAATCAATGAAGGAAAAATGGGGAATGGTACATTTCGTCTGACGGAGGGGAAAGAAGAGATACAAGAAGGGAAAAGTAAGAGAAACAAAACTGACTGCAATAAGTTCAATTTTCTTGAAGGACAACAGCTTAATACCACTGTTTGTGCCAACCCCCATCATCACAATCTCATTCTTTTTTACTTCTCTTCACTCTAGATTAAACATTAATCCTCCTACCACTAGTGAGTGAAAAACATAATGCACATTCCACGAAGCAGTTAGCTGTTACCTCACTGGTAGAATATCACTTAGGGGATAATATTGAGATATTGGCTGTTTGTTGAATTAGTCATCAACTGTCGCAATTTCTCATTGTTTCTCCTTTGTTTCACCCTCCATAAATCGTTCTTTTATTCATGATTAATACGCAGAAATTATTCGTAAACTCAGTGGAGCACTGACAGCGGAGCCTCGTTGAAGAGACAAGTTGTATCAGCTCCGTGTGCTCCTTTTTTCTCTATTAACATTAAGCTCATGTTTTAATCAATTGTAGAGGAAGGTATTCTTCAAACGATTTCCTCGATGCAATCCTCTCTTTTTGAACTTTCATTTTACTATTCTGATTTAATTCTTCTAGCTGTTCATAGGGATATTGAAAAATCATTAACATCAATTATTATCAAATCGTAAGATTTTACTGAACAATGTCAGCTTCTCCAGGCTCTGAAACCAAAATAGTACCAACAGAGATAGGGTAACTGTTCCAATTCGTGACCACTGACCAGTGAATGACCGGTAGACAGAATAATAATTATTGTAATTTTATAATTGAATTTAAACTTTTTATTCAGTTGTATATGTAATCTTACATGCATTTATCATTATTCAATAACAGAAAATCTAAGAAATTCATAGCATTATTATTTAAGAAAATGGAAATTGTAATAAATTTTTTTTAGTTTGTGGAGATCGATCTCCACATGATCAGTTAACAAAAATTTAATATATATTTATTATTATTATTATTATTTTATATTTGAGATATTTTCTTTTATTTCAAGTAAAGAAAATAATTATTAAAGTCAAATCCTAAATTTCAACAATACTTTTTAACGTTTGGTATAAATTAATGACTATAATTCCGGTCAACAATAGAATTATTATTTTAATTATAAAATTAATATTAAAGGAAACGCTTTCCAATTGAAATACAAAAAAAAATTGGAATACAAAAAATAAAATTATCAGCAATAAAATTGAAATTTGAATGTATAACAAAAACATATTTTAATCAATCATGATTTCGTGTCACGTTACATAATAAATGAAATTTCTCATTTCCCTCAATTATTATAATTGATCAAACTTTATTATTCATTCGATCTTTTTGGTAAAAGGTCCAAGATCAATGATTTGTATTTATGGGTACCCAAATAAATATGAATAGTTACTTATCTGTTCGTCGGCCGACAGGATAATGAGAAAGAGAAATTTGTCTGACCCCCTCTCATCACTTCAATCCATGACTACTGATTGAAGAGTGGGGGTCTGATTTCGATAATCTCGCATGCATTATTATCAATTACCCATAAGATAACTTATCGTACTTACAAAATTATACAGGCACCCCCGAGATTGTTAAGAAAATATTCATTTTGACCTAGAATCCGTGAAAAGAAGGAATTGAGGAAACTATGTATTATACAGTAATAGTTAATTTTGACATGGAACAAAAAACTACTCATCATTTCAATAAGTGAATTATCACTTATAATACCACAAGAGCTTCAAAATTATCGGGTATTTCCCGATAGGTTCGTTGCAAACAAATGAAGGAGTCAAGTTTTTCAGGTTAAAAAATCACGAGCGCGAAGCGCGAGTGATTTTTCCTGAAAAACTTGACGACTTTATTTGTTTGCAGGGAACCTTGAGGGAAATGCCAGATAATTTTGAAGCTCGTGTGGTATTCGGGGGATTATTTTTCCGTCCCAAATGTCGGCCAATAGAATTGCACCATGAGACGAAATGTACAGTTAACAAATAAGAATTTCATAATGAACATTTCCTTTGACTTTTTTATCGATGGTGGACAGAGAACTAACTCCAAATCGACTCATTTTCATGCAAAATCTCCAATTTTCACAATTGAATTCAACCTGTCAGTTTGACGTGTGGTTAATTTGACTGGATCATGTTTTGTTTTTTATATATAGCAACTACCAGAGAAAATTTTCAAAAAATTATCAGTATAATACCATGTAGGTTGTACCACGTGACGTCGAATGGTGCAATTCTATTGGTCGATATTTGGGTCGGAAAAATAATCATTAAAATTCACGTTCTGAACATGAAATTGAACATAATAATTTTTTTTCCTCAATTTTATGTCAGTCATTCACTGGAATACTTTATGAGTCTATTGAGCCGGTGAATGACCGACCAGTCATTCATTAGTAAGTCAGACCCGCATGGAAGAAAATGTATGTCAAAAATATATGTCAGAATAAATTCATAAAATATAACGAATGTAAGTGGTATGTAAGCGGTTATACTTATTAGATATGTAGAATCTATTTACTTAATATTAAAAAATGATGTTTTTGGCCACTTATATATATGCCGAAAAGCATTTAAAGTATATGCAATTTCATAGGTCACATAGAAAACTTTTATATTTCACATATATTTCTGCTTCCATATGCACTATATAGAGCTGAGATGCAACATATATATTTTTAGCAAATTTTCATAAATTGAATCCATTATTTCGAAAGTTATGCATTTTTTCGTTCTTTTTTTTTGAAAAATCCGATTCATCGATGATAACTCAATGAATGTTTCTCATAGGAAATTCACATTTTTCGCATATATGCAGTTCTTAATAAAGACAGTCGGGGTTGATTTTGAATCATATTGGCTGAGTGGTTCTAGATATAATTATCGGATTCATTTCCATAGATATTCGAATCAAACACTAGTTGTTCATAGGGAATTTGGAAAATTAATTAACAACATCAATTATTGTCAAATCGCGATGTTTCGCTGAACAATGTCAGCTTCTTCAGGCTCTGAAACCAAACATATTATTGTTTACATTGTTTTTTTTTTTATTAAGTATCAACCTTTATTGGTTATTTACATTCGTCTGTACATTGGCATATTCTAATTTTACTTAAGTTTATATTCTAATGTTGCTTAATTTAATGAACTTATGGATTATTCTTAGAGCAGCAGGGCTTGCCGAGGCCAAGAATACGTCTGCGGAGTAAGGTGACTGGTATTCACTATGCCTTAGTTCTTTTATCATAATCTCTCTCTGTTCATCGTAAAGTGAACATTGCCATAGAACGTGATTTACGTCTTGTGTCATTTCTCCACAGTCGCATCCGGGGGTTTATATTGTTTGTTTCAAAAATGACATAAAGTAGTCGAAAATAAAGAATTTTACGTTTGGTTTCAGAGCCTGAAGAAGCTGACATTGTTCAACGAAACGTCGCAATTTGACAATAATTGATGTTGTTAATTAATTTTCCGAATTCCCTATGAACAACGACTGTTTAGTCCTAGATGTATTCTGAATTTGATCTTTATTTTCAGAATAGGCTATATCTTCCAAATTATTCATCCAATATCATTCTGATAGAAAGTCAAAAGATTCGTCTTCATAGACTGAACAAACCATGAGTTTTGTGAATTTTCAGATGAATTCCTCCGCTTATTACTCTAATAAATTTTTGCAAATCTTTTCACTTCCGCGCGGAACCTTTGGAAACGTTAGATTTTTTGTTGTGAGTTTACATCCACAAATAACTCAGAATGATCCAAAACGTGGAGAAGTGTGTGGGTGTGCGAACGCGCCCGACAACGCATATTATTATTATATACATATATTATTATGTATTATTATTATTTGTTTTATTTTTTTTGTTATTATATTTTGTCGCATTATTAGTAATATATTACGGAATATTTAATCAGAGGGTCGTGGGTTCAAATCCTGCTTGCGCATTACATATTTTTTCCGGAATTTGATTCTCTTAAAAAATTTATTAATAAAAATTAATTTATTAATAAATTTATTTGTTTAATGGTCGTTTTTCTCCGGGAAAGTTATACTTAGCGACCATAGCACTCATCTCATGAAGATATGCGAAAGAAAGCGATGCAAGTGACCAAAGAGGCATGAAGGGTAAAAACGAGACCTGGTCTAAATATTCTCATACTTACTTAATACCTTAGGGAAGCCGGGAACGATGGACGAAGAGAAACTTCCGGACCTGGAAAAGAGAATGGAAATAGAGAGAGCTCAGAGCTGGGTAGTTAAGATAGGGATGGATGGTCGAAACATCCCCGGGTATCTGTGGAGAATGGAAAGCTGCAACGATGGCCCCAAGAGCATTGGGCTTCATCGGGGAAGTCAGGCAGCTAGAAAAATGATCGGTTAATTAACGCATGCCTCCGTGAAGAAGTACGGGTAATAAATAATAGAAACCCCTCTAACTGGGGAAAGGCGCTATCGGTGGCGTTTGCATTGACAAATGACACGAATTTGATCGACTGGGCACTGAATGCCTCCAATGACAGAAGTTTTCTGGAGAAACTGGCAATACATTTAGTGAAATTACTGCTGAAAGGAAAAGTAGACGACGAAATAAGGATTTCCGAATCAAAGTTCAATCCGGGATACAAAATCAAAAATAATCACTTTTCGAATTTTTTTCTCGATTTTGCTGATTGTTGGATATATTGTTGAACAGACTAAACCAGGTCACTTCGCATAGGAAAACATTTGAAGGCTGGAAAAAACGCTGAACATGCTCATTTCCCAGCTTTGCTATTTTCCAAATCCCAATTTTTTACTGCGAAAAAGCGTATAATTGCAACAATATTTTTCCAATTGGTGAAACCAAATATTTCTATTTGTTATAAGCAAAATGAATGGAAAAATGGCTGCCAATCATTATACTAAACATTTGAAGAATTCGAAAAAAAATATGCAGTATCTTTTTAAAGATAATTTAATCCAATAGGGAACTTGCATATTTTTTTTTTATTTTTTTTTCTCAATATTTAATGATAGTGATTAACAGAAAAGGCAAGAAAAAAATTTTTTACTCGTTAATTAATTCATAAATATTAATTAAAAAATCATTTTTTTGAACATCTCCAAATCGGACATGACGTCAGAATACCAAAATCTTTGTGTGCGCCATCTGCACTCACCTGTCGTTACTCATTGACAGGCGTATGAAGGTTATGCTGATTGTCAAAAAATGCGTATTTCTTCATTTTCCTCGTCTTTACATCAAACATTGTTTAGAGAATTTCAATTAAAAACGTGTTTCCTTCGTAAGAAAAATTTACACATAACCTCCTTATGAGTATCACGCATCGAAAATTCAAATATCCTCCAGCCGCGCCATCACTGGCCACAGCTTGAATTAAGCATGTGGTATTATGACGTCAGATTCGTATTAGAGCAGTATGAAATTTGGAGATTTTTAATTGTAAATTTCTCCATAATTAGCAATTTAAAATCAAAAAAAAAATTCCCTAATCTCAGACCATACTGTAGAATGCATAGAAATGAAAATAAAAAAAAAATATTCAAGTTCCCTATTATCTTAGAATAACAGAGTATATGGAAATTTTTAGCGATAAAATCACGCACATTAATTTGGAAAAAAACTTGAGTAAATATGAACATAAAAAAAAATGTGGAGATTCTTTTTGTAAAGAATTTCGTGCGGTACTGTCAAAAAATTCGATCCTCAAATGCAAGAAAACACACTCATCACAATCACTTCTTGAGTAATATTCCTGAATAATTCTGCCTTCACAATTATTTTTATGTACATATTCGAATGATTTCTGTCCATTTAAAATGATTACACTACTCGCTACTGAAAATTCGGTAATGGCCACTCAGGAGAAATGAAAATTTCACTCCCTTCGAGTTTAATCCATCGCTCGTTCAATTAACCAAATAATTGATCAACGAAACGAAAACTGAAGCTCCACGATGAAAAAGCAACGAAAAAGAATAATTAAAATTTTTTTCAATAAAAATAGTATTAAAAAACCATGAAAACTCGTAGACTGTAATATTCAGCAATAGGAAAATAAATTGTTTCATTCCAGGGCTGTGACAGCCCCGAGGTGTTTATTTACATTCATTTTACAATGCTTGTGGCAAGAATGATAGGACTAATTATTCATGAGTGAATGTTTACACTCAATTCCAAACGAATCAAAGCGTTTAACAATAGCAACACAAATTGAAAATTGAATGGTAGCCGACAGACATTTACATTATAGTGAACCATTTCATCTCTCTTAATGTATCCAACTGCAGGAATAAATGAACAGTGAAGAGAAATAATTCTACTGCAGACACGATTCCAAAACCATCAACTGTCCAATTAAATCGTAAAACTCGTTAATTCACCGCTGAGTAAGACATAAAGACATATCCTATTCTGAAATAACTCATATTTTTTATCTTTATTACTTTTCAATTATTAAGTTTGATATCATCATGTTTTCTAGATAGATTTAAACTTGAATTCAATCTGAAAATAAAGTATGAAACATGTCGATAAAGTAAGATAGGATGGGGGAAAAAAAGGAAAAAAAAGAAAAAAAAAAAGAGAGTTAAAGCTCTCAGACTACAACGGCTTTTCAATAAACCGCAAAACTCATGGCCCACTTTTGGCTCTCGTTTCTACCACTCCCACTATTCTTCTTTGGCAGTACCAGCTTCAGTGCCTTTTTTCACCTCCTTTCCTCCTTCTGATGCTCTCTCTCTCTTTCTCTCTCTTTCTCTCTCTCTTTCTCTCTCTCTCTTTCTCTCTCTCTTTCTCTCTCTCTCTCTTTCTCTCTCTCTTGCTTTTTCTCACTCAGCTCCCGAGGGAAAGTTGGGTGCCATAACGTGGAAATCGGCCACGAAAAATAAAACATAGTTTTTGACTTTTCAACAAAGCTCCTCACTTTATAATTTTTCTTTTCTATTTTCACTCTTTTGTCTCTTTACTACTTTCATTCTCGAGTCTTTCTGAAATG